>OY754877.1:17600502-18214601 GCA_963576445.1 Lithosia quadra | reverse complement strand
GTATAAATAAATTAATAAAAGACCACATTTCAAGTACAGATGCGAATTTTTAAAGGTCTTTTGAAATTGTTATATTTAATGCACATAGTACATACCTCACATAGAAATTTACAAACTCATTGTTACTCTAACAATAAGTTTAAAAAATCGTGCGTTTTTACTGTAATACAATACATTATTGTTCCCGTATACATAAATTAAATCCCAAGTTTCCTTAACCCAAGGAGTGGGTACTGACGGGCTGGAGCCGCAGACCCTGGCGCGCCTGCAGTGTGCCTACTCGGCGGACGAGCGGAGAGTCATACACGACGCTGTTGTTAGTGCTGTGCCATCCTGCCACGATCTGACTGACTTAGCGCTGCCCAGGTTAGTATTGACTTTCTACTGTACATGCAAAAGGTGTGGTAAAAGAAATAGAATTATGTTGATGTACAGTCAACAATGAAAGTCATTTTAGACCGAACATTTTTAAGAAAATAATGATGAACAAAACATAACATAGCTGATGTACACATACATACATACGCTCACGCCTTTTTCCCTCCGGAGTAGGCAGAGACAACAGACCGCCATCTACCTCTATCCTTACATACTTCACGCGCTTCCTCTATTGTCATTAAACCTTTAATGCAAGCCCGCCGGTTTCGAGTGCTTTTGACCTGCCCTTTTTGCAATAAATCATTAATTTGGTCAGTGTATACTCTGCGAAGCCGACCCTGACTTGCCTGCCCACTTAGGTGACATAGGTGCACATGTATAGGTGATGTAAGAATTAAAAAAAATTATGTATTTCAATGTGAACATCGTTTGTTCGGTCGCGATCAGGTTTTGTTAAGCCATAAGCAGTTATGTTATAAGTATGCTTGATGTGTTGGGCATACCCTCCCATCGTTTCGCTGCCCTCTTTCCACTCTCTATTCTGTTATCCCATGTGTGCAATCTCTTCAGCCTTCTTGCTGCCAATTGGACACCAAGACCCTGGGCTAGTAGCATGAAGAGTACCTACAACTACCATACTGCTTAGTGATGACTTGGTATATTAAATAAATTCTATTCCTCAGTGTTGGTGAAAATGGCGAGGTTCAAAAGCCAAAGACCCGTACAGAGATCCTGGCAGAGTTACGTGACATGCGGCGCCGGCGCACCAAATACCGTGTCGCAACTAAATCACGAAATTATTCTGACGTGCTTCGTGACGTCATAAAAACACAGGTAATAATATTTACATTATTGATACATATACTTACACCTCTTCCCCTCCGGGGTAGGCGGACACAATAGCCCGCCATCTGCTTCTGTGCTAACATTCTTCATGAACTTCCTCCACATAATACTTACAAAAAAAACGACTTCAACGGACCAAATTGAAATGGGATAACACGGCAAGCGCAAAGCGCGCAAAACAAAAAAGAATCATCAAAATCGGTTCACCCAGTCGAAAGTTCTGAGGTACCAAACATGAAAATCCTCTTTTGAAGTCGGTTAAAAATTACTGTTTCTTTGGGATAGAAAAACAACTGACTTTTTACATACATTAGAACGAGTGAATCCGTAGGCAAAAGCTAGTTAATAATGTATATTTAAACACCTGCTTTTCCATCTGTATTAAAGTTCTTAGTAATCGATGGAGTTATTTCGTAATAGCAAGGTGAAAGCAATTGTTGATACTAAATGTTTGCTTACAGATGGAACTATACAATGAAGCTGTAGGCGACGTCGATACAAAAGCGAAATGTTATTGAATGCAATGCAAATACAGACAAACAAACACACCATGAACATGACGATATGCATTCCAATGGTGACAATACAGACGGACAAGGAGACAGAAGAGTTTTCAACAGGCGTGAGAGAGATATAGAAAAGTACAAACAGGAAAGTCATAGAAGAAGATATGATGACAGCCATAGTAGAGATAATAGAGAGAGGTCTAGAGACATGCATCATCATAAGAGATACAGTACGAGAGGTACAGATGACCACATCATAATTAAAGCAGAACCTAGAGACATAAAACATAGAGATAGGTCTAAAGAAAGAGGACGTGATGAGAGAGATAGAGATTACAGACGTACAGGTGAACGCTTTGAGCGATATGATGATAAACAAAGTAGAGAATATAAGAAAGAGAGAGAGATCTAGAGAGTATGATAGTCGAGAGAGACACCGAGATAGCAGAGGAGATTCAAAAGAATACAAAGATAGATATAGTAGACATAAGGATAGTCACAAGGATCGTCATAAAGATAGTCATAGGGATAGTGACAAGGATCGTCATAAAGATAGTCATAGGGATAGTGACAAGGATCGTCATAAGGATAGTCAGAAGGATCGTCATAAGGATAGTCACAAGGATAGTCATAAGGATAGTCACAAGGATAGTCATAGAGATAGTTACGAGAAAGAAGCGAAGAGATCACGTACAGCAGACAAGCATAGGACTTATTATGAGATTTATGCCGAATTAGATAAACGTCGGAGAAGGGAAAGTGAGAATGATGATAGTAAATCGTAAATTTAAATTTATAATTTTATTTAAATAATTAATAATAATTTATTTAAATAAATTATAACTATTTAAATTTAAATTTAAATTCTTTTATTTCTCTATCCCTAATGCCGCATGCTTAACCAGCAAGAAAATGCTACTGTTTTCGATCCAAATAATACAAAATACTCACACCATAAATAGTTTTGTTTTCAATGTCAAATAGTTTTCAATGTCAAATATGCCAGTCCCGGGTTCGAATCCTAGCCACTAAACCACTGACGTTAAGCCACTCCTAATCCTAATACAAGCAATTTAGTTTAACTGGAGGGGTTAGTGGAAATACTAGTCGAATTTACTAGTATTCTTTAAAAAAAAACTAAATTGACTTCATTATACATTGAAACTTCGTTATACCAGCTTAGATATTCACTTATTTCTGCAAAAATACATATTTGTATAATAAATTTATCGAAATACGTAACATTTTTTGTGGGAGATCTTGTGTCGGAAGTCGGGAGCAACGGACCGAGGCAAATTAGCAAAAATAATGACACGAGTAGGTAGGTATCTATGGCGCAGTGACCACGGCGCGTAAGCCACTTTACATCTAAACAATTAAAAAATTGGAGTGCCTGTAATATTAAAATAACCGCTTTTTCTAAGTGCATTTGGATGTATACACCGTATTCAATTCAACATTTTCTACTTTTTGTTTGTCTGTCTGTTTGTTCCGGCTAATCTCTGAAACGGCTGCTGGACCGATTTTAACGGGGCTTTCACTAGTAAATAGCTGATGTAACAAGGATTATCTTAGGCTACTTTAATTTTAGAAAATAATTAGGGTGCTGCGTAAAATAATTGAAATCTAAAGCGGACGAACTCGCGAGCGCAGCTAGTTATTAATATAACTAATCTCTAGTCACATTGCAGATAACAAACAGTGCGTGAATGCTGTTTACCGTTTTAAAATGAGACTGTTTATAATATTTTCACGTATCTTGGAACTCAAGTTATTCGTGTAGGTACCTTCTTTTTAGTTATTTGTGGTGTATAAATTTCCATACAATTTTTTATTTAATTATTCGCACGAAAAAAATATTTTCACCTTTTTTTGTGTGAAAATCCCCACGGATACCATCCCTGCGATCATACAATTATCATTACAGGGCTTACCTAATAATTCAACTATAACTTAGGTTGCAAACAAGCAAATAAGTAGTTATATGTTTTTTTTATTTATTTATTTATTTAAAGTTAATTAAAACGGTACATAACCAATTACATTAAATAACTTAGGTAATTAGAGCATTATATTAGATGATTACATTATAATAACATTAGTTAAATAAATATCAGACAAAATGTTCCATGCTACCCTAATAACAATAATAACATAATATAAAGCATTTCATGCCTGAACAGTAGATATCCTTACGTACTTGTTGTATGTATGTATGTATGTAGCAGACAACGCCATCTAGACCCAAATTAAGTGTACAGGCAATGGTAGCTGTATAGGGAATGGTTGAAAAGATGATGTGTAGGCTGTAGGTACCTATTGCTTAACCTAATTGATATATGAGCAGTGATAGATTTATGCCCTGACATTTTGGGCAGATTGAATAAACGTATGATTAATGCAATTACAATTTTATAATATTAAGAATTATTTTATTTATGAAGGAGGTAGGACACGACGGTATCTCTCGTCCGAAATGAGCTGTCCGACTGGGGAAGTACCTCCGCCCTACAGAACACCGCGGTCATAATAACCATCGTGTTGTGTTCCCGCCGGTAATTAGGGTAGCCAGAGCTCACTGTACCCCACCCGTTCCTAGACTTCTCACCTCATCCTAGCCCTCCCCCCTTCCCTACAGGGTAGGCAGCGCGTGTGTGACACCTTTGGTGTTGCACACAGTTGCACACGTCCATAGGCCACGGTAACCGCCTCCCATCAGGTGGGCCGTGTGCTTGCCTGCCACCTACGTGGTATAAAAAAAATTACCTACTATAGATAAATTTTCAAAAAAATAATTCACCCAGCATTATATTCCACTTGTTCTACTTATGTTTGCTATATATCGCGTAGCATGCGCGCACGCAGTTCCGTTACCATCTCTATGCCGAACTACGTTATAGTAATTTCACGCGCCGCGTGCCTCTAATCGCGTAATGTATGCATTTACTTCTGTTGCTGTGTACTTATCCGCCTTCGACCAGCACAAAAACTTAAACTAATTAGATGGTTGTCGAGTACCTCCATCGGCAGAGCAAAAAACATAGTTGCGTTACTAAGGCTGGTGCCCGATTCAGTAATGCCAAGTTTTCAAAACGCGCGATTTTAAAGGAAAAATGGAGAAATAACTTCGGTATTCTGCATGATCTGTCAAAAAAAAAGTTTCCGTGATATTATTAAATCTTCAGAATCCCCATACTTTGATTCGTTTGTAACAAAACTTAGAAATTGTAATTTTATAAGCTTATGTAAACTCTGAAAACACACGTTTTCAAAACGTTCTTAATTTTAGTGAATCGGGCGCCTGTACACAGTAACTTTAGCTTCTGATTTTCATTGACCTAAGGCGCAACAAAGATATTTCCAATTTTTTTGTGGTCTCTAACTTGGCCACAGCAACAGCATTAATAGGTACAAGTGCTAACGCAGAGTCTACTAACAAATCCTGAGAGTAGACTACGTAGAGTTGGGAGGCCAGCCGACAGTTGCTTCCGTAAAAGACAAGATAGGCCTTATCAAGAGAAAGTAGAAGAGGGAACTTTGGACTTCAAAGAAGTAAGTTTTGGACGAAACCTGGACTGTCGCTGTGATGATTAAGTTGATGATGTATCCTCTGACAAATTCCTATCTCTTAAATGATAATCGTTCGCGCAAACATGTATGGTTTCTGATCGATTAGAATATTAATACCCAACTAGCAAATTTGTCTTGCAAACGAGTCCTTTTAAGTGCTACAGTATTATAAAAAGCTTATGGGTATCCTGACTATGAGATTAAATCTTATAAATGCATAGATTAAAACATTTTGCACTCAAAGAACATTCGAACTTTCAAGCTACTTTTATAGATGTATATAAGAAGTCATTTAAAGATATTTATCAGAAGAGAGGATTTACAAGTACCTTAAGTAAGACTTCTTGCTCTTCAGGATTAGTGTACACTTAAATAAGCATTTAAGAAGGGAATATATTCTTAGTAAAGTCTCCACTACGTACCTCATAATACTTTTATTCTTACTAAATTCCTGCTTAAAACTGTTATAAGAGCAACAAACAATAAGTTCAATTTGTCTCACCAAAGTTATATTTAAGAACTAAGGTATGAAAATAGAATTGGTTAAGGACAGTTTGTCTAGGAAGAGTCTCTGGAATTCTTTATTTTGCGTTGCTTGAGAACTTTTTATCTAGCTAAACTCTTGTAAATTCATTCATAAGAGTTTTATGAGAATATCCTTACTTAGGAAAGAATTCACAAGACTATTGAGTCTTGTGAACTCTTTCATAAGTAACAATCTGCCAAAACATGTATAATACGTAAAAACGTAAAATAATAATAATAACGTGATGGTTCCGTACAATATAAAAGTGAAGAGTTAGATAGTTCAAGTTATAACGAAGTTGAAAATGATAGTAGTGAAGATGATTCGACAAAGATTTGATGTTTCGGGTAAATATGCGATCTGAAATAACATACCGCATTCAGCATGCAATCAGCTTTTTGAGGTTACCTACACACGATGTGAAATAAAACAAAAGTAAAAATTATGAGTTGCTTTATTTTTAGCTATACCCGTAGGTAAATAAATAAAAGGTAGGTCCCTACCTTCACTTGTTACTCTAATCTACTGTCGGTTACATACTTCACATTCATCAGACAGATAATGGTCGTAAATTGCATATTCGTGACAGTATTGACACCAGAAAAAATGCATGTCCAATAATTTTAGTAAATCATTGCGACCAATTTTAAAATGTAATGGTTTTTCAGGCACGTTGATTTTGTACGTTGTAGTATCACAACCACAAGCGATACATTCCTCCGATAATATGAAGTGCGTTATTTTCCAGGGCCACTTCGCGTTGTTGAGCATTTTAAATTTTTTCTTGCTCATAAAACAGTCAACATCCATTACGACAACCATTTTAATAATCTTGACTCGGCTTGGCGGTATTCACTGTCAAAACCACATTAAAACAATTTAAACATTAAACAATAAAAAAATAAACAAGAAATCACATGTATGTACCACCTTTTTTTTTATCGTGCGGAAATCCCCATGGATACCACCAGCGTCGGCCATCGAGGGTGGTTATGTCGGGATTGAACCGACTAAAACCGCACGCCGGCTCGGGCCTTAAGCTCGGGCATATCCCTCGCACCCCAGCTGACCCAGGGCCATCTAAGGTTTTAAGATGCCCCCTCGAAACTCACTTCGCCGACGGTGGGGTGTAGAGTGACAGGCGGCCGTCCTGTCACTCAACCGTCGGCGCGCAGACAATCAGCTCGCCCCCCGCTCGCTCCCCACTGTGTCCTCTGCTAGTCAGAGGGACACGTGGAGAGCCACGGAGCAGCCCTCTAGAGGGCCACTCCCACCCCGGCCGGATTGGCCGCAGGCAGCAGCGTCTCCCGTGGCGAGTAGGAGGCGCTGCTCGCCTGCGTTGCCCAGGTGCACCACGTGGAGGTTCCTAATCAAAATTTGTATTTGTGATAGTGATAGCTTAAAAAAGCGGAACCCTAAAATTATTAAAACGGCTACAAGATTGAATTTGTCTCATCCAAGAGTGTTATGCAAGCGACATTCTTTGAGGCGACTTAATAAGTATTACAAAAGATCTATTACCTTATGCTTATCTTAGAGAAGAACAGTAAGTCTTATGTATGTTCGGCCATATTTTCTTTTTGTTAACATTACAAATTTTATAAATTATTATTCTACTAATATATATTATGAAGAGGGCCCGTGAAAATTTTAACAATTATTTTCTATAACTACTCGAAAAAATTTTCTCCGCAAGCTCATTAGTTGCAATAACAAGGACATAAATAATTAAAAGCATGCAGGACATAGATACAATGATTATTAAAATGGAGATGAAAGTTTTATTATTAAAGTAGAAAATACTTACATTTTCATTTAAATTTATAGCTCCAACACAGCACGCTTTCTGTCAACCGTTTAGTAAATAATACACTTGCAATAAACTTACCGAGAGTATCATAAGTGAAATCACACTTATGATGGATTTAGTAAGAGCTTTCATAGACTAATCGCCCTTACGACATTCTAAAGCAAGGCACTCCTAAGTAAGATTATTTTTACAGTGGAATGAACAAAATAGCAGTAAGATGAAATAATCTTAAAGAAAACCACTGTAAAATATTCATAAGAGTAAATTCCCTTATAAAGTGCGCCCAAAGCCACACTTACAGATATCTGTAAGTGTATTATAAGTATCTATAACTTTTGGTCTTGAGATATTTTTAAGACAACATTTTGCTAGTTGGGTATGTATCGATTATCGATTCTACAGATGATACGATTATATGCATTCAAACGTACGCGGACGGCATCGTGATGAATATAGAAAACATATCTATAAATCAATATGAAGTACCTATTAAATGCAATATCATGAATTTATGACTATGATAGTGCGTGCAAATATCTCATACATTCAGCTGTAAAAACCTGTAACATATTCATATAAGATTACTTTCCTTTAGCTTCCTGAGACTTTGCCTCTAGCTTACCATCAGGCGATGACATTTTGACGTGTCCTATAAAAAAAATGATATCTGTATTGAATTCAGTGAAACTAAACTAATTAGGTACTAAAAGAAAATGAACTGATATTCTACTGCTTCTTTTTCTTTACGTGCTTCTTTATTACTGAAGCTTAATGACTAAATGACTAATGTTAAAACTACTAAATTAGCGATCTACTGAGTTATGAGCTTAAGTCATAAGTCAAAGTCGGGGTTGGAGCTGGGGATTGGGGAATGGGAGAGGGGAACTTGTGAGCTCTGGCTACCCTATTCACCTTGGTCCTACTGTCTTACATCAGGAGTTTATCGCCGTCGATCGATCACTTCATCCAGACTCCGAGCTGCCCATCCTTATTATGTTCTTATTAAGTGGTTACGATGGAGAGGAATGCGAAGTACTACTGGTACCTACTACAGAGTTTATTTTAGGTACCTATATTAAGAAAGAGACGTCTATGACGATTACAATTTGTCTTAACGTTTAGGTTTTTAGAGTGCCTTAGAGCTTCAATATATCAAGGGCAAAGCCAAGGTCTTCAAAAACTTCTTACGCATATACAGCAATCAACAGTCCGACTGATGAATATCTGCAACCTGTCCGGTGCTCACTACTCATAAAATTATGACTCACACTAACAGGGTCTGCTGCACATTGTTGTTAAAAAATAAAAGGTTCGTTTAGTCCGAAGTCTCTGTACGCCAACAGTTTGCCGGTCACCACATTCTTATTACTTCCATATCCATAACTAACATATTATCCTCCTCCTCCTGCGTTGTCAGCAGCTCTCTCAACCCCCTCCAAACCACCAAAGTCAATGTCTATATAGACCATTATATACGGCACTTACAAAACGTAAAAATAAAAATATTTAAAACTAGAAGCAAATGGACCACCGCGCACCGGTTCGAAACGCGGCCCAGACCTGAGAAGAGGAGAAGACTCCAGCAAGAAACTCAGCGGGCTCCCTCCACCCTCTCCCATTTCCCCTCCAACTACCCTTCCAGGGTTGGTAGCGGGAGTGTGACGCCCCTGATATTATACACTTCCATAAGCCACGGTGACCGCTTCCCATCAGGTGGGCCGTGTGCTTGTCTGCCACCTTAGTTGTATAAAAAAATTAAGCTGTTTGTTTCTCTGTGTTGATGTTGCCATTCATACGGAAAGGGCCCGCCCGAGCATATGTATCGCGCTTCTAGAAGGCTTACCCCTCAAAGCTGTAAGTATAAAGGAGCCTTTTTCCAACTTATTTGAGATCAGCTTTGAGCACCAGGGCCTTCTCAACACCTTTGGGGCAGCCCATGCCTGCTAATTGATGCACCTGTTAAACAACGGACATCTGGTGCAGACTTTCCTCTTGAGATGGGCAGGTCAACCGGCAGAAACAGAATGAAAGGAAACGGCTTCATTATTTAATCAGAAGATTCAAATCAAATCATTTATTTGCGAAAATGGGTAGATACAAAAGATGTTCGCATAAAATAAATTAAGTAAGCCACATTCCGCCCTAAGGCATGCAAATATAGATAGATACTAGATACTTTACCTACATAATTCTATTTAATTTATCGACCAGACATACATTAAAATCATTTCAATTATGATTTATTGAATTATTATTAGGTAATTTCAACGATTCGTCTTGAATTTCAACATGGCGTCCTATTTCTCTACAAAATAACTACTACAACAAACTAAATACGTATACAGCCAGACTGTAAACAGTAGCCTTGCACTTAAAAGTATTCAGTTAATGTGATCTGTAGATGGTTAGCTGAATATGGCGTGAGCCTAATGTTTATTGCGCTATTTCTTAGCGCGCCGCGCTGTTTAGTGATGGAACGAGCGCACGCGCAATGGGACTGTGACGCGAGCCCGCGATGCGCGCGCGCTGTCACGAATCCGCATATCACGTTACTGACTTACCCACTTTATGATTATTAAATGTCTAATTAGAAATCTGGGCTTCTTTTTTTTTAAATAATGAACTACCTACTGTCGTGATTACTCGCGATAGTTGGTTACATTGATTAGTTTCTGTAGAGAGAAAGAGAAAAACGACGATGAAAACCGGTATAGGCTGAGTGCTATTCCAAGATAAGGGACCATTCTTAAATTACGTCACATGTTTTGGGGAGTGGGCCAACGAAGCATGACGTCGTGTAACAAGGGATGGAAGAGGTCATAAGTTTCATGACGACACACATGTCGAAATCTCAAGTAGCTATCTAAGAAAAGCTTACAATTATGACTAAATATTTACGTTTCCTGTCCTGTTCCTTTGAGTCCTTTGACAAATACCGCAACTGGATTTTTTTTTATACCACTTAGGTAAGCCCAGGGCCCATCTGATGGGAAGTGATTGTCTATGGTTTATTGTTTGAACGTAATTACTTAATTTGAAAATTGCTAAATGGATGTCGTATTTTAATTAAACGTGTGACGTGATTTGTTGATGTTTATGTGTGTGTGTTTATGTGTGATTAATACAGATCGGACTAAAAAGCTTACTAATTGAATTTATTGTAACGATTTGTGGTTCTAATGAAATATTATAGCAAAAATAGAGCCCCATGAAGACATTCGGGGTCAAGCCAATCTTACCTGCCGGTAAACCTTGATTGATGAACAAGGCTTTGGGATTAGGAGAGGCAAGTTTAGGGCTAAACTCTCTGAGCCCTTTAGTACATTTCAAAGGGCTTTTAGTACATCATTATACAATCTTAAGTAGAACGAGAACTAACTTAACATCTCCGCTATTTATAAAGTTTATACTGTGAGTCAACGCTACCGCTGTCACAGTGATTTGCCAGGTAATTTCACGGGGCGTGGTCACAAATCGCTTCTTGTTAAGATGCAGTAGTGTATGCCCGATGGGAAACTTTACCTTGTAAGGAAAATGCCGTGACGGCAAATGATATAACCGTCGTGGCTCTACGCCCATCACCGCGATCTCGATACCCTTGTGTGTGCATACGTATCTATAATAAACATCGTATTGTAACTATAATGAATCTATACCTAACATTTAAAAATTCATGGAATCACGTCCATCCAATCCGGTAACCTGCCTGCTAAAAAATGATATTAGTAGGGATGAGGTCCATGGAGAGACGATTAGAAATTAATATTAAATTTATACATCAATATACTAGCTGTTGCCCGCGAATTCACTATCTTTGAACTCATCCCATTCCCGCTACCCCTTTCAAAAATAAAGGCCTATATTCCAGACTATAATCTAACCTGTATCAAATTTCGACAAATTCGTTCAGCTGTTGGAGCGTAATGGATAACAAACATCTAAACATCGTTACAAACTTTCACATTTATAATATTGTTAGGATAGGATTTCAATGTTAATGTTCATCACTTTTGTCGCTGACTGTACAATAAAACAATATCTCTCAATAAAGCTATCTTAACATTCGAGTATAATTATGTACAATACACATGCACATAACTGCCAGTTCAACTGCATCCAACCACCACGAACATGAAAATAAAATTCTCTTATAAAACAGTTTTAAAAATAAAACGCGAATATGCGCCGCGTGAGCATCTCCTCGGAGGCATTGGCATCATTTCGCATACTCCGCCTCTATCATGAACTCACAAACGCATGCAAATAGCGCGAGAGCCTCGCATTTTTTCCACTACACGTGCGATTTATCGCTGCGTATAATTTTCAAAATGGCAGCGATTGTCGACTCACGCGCATCTTACCGACAATGGCATCGGATGTAATTGAATACTGGGAGATATACGTGAGTTTAATTCTCCATTAGGAATATATAAAACTAGCCAATGTCCAGGGCTCCACCCGCAAAGAAAGCTTCTATGGCCTGCAGAAATCTATTACTAGAAAAAAAATAGCTATTTTTATCCTAGAGGCAAAGTGGCTGTAATCAACCTCACCTGTCAGTCGGTGCACCACCTGATTAAACAGATAAGGCTCTAGTACAGGGTTTCCTGTAAGGGTTGGGGAGTCAAAAGGCCGTGAGTGAGCCGTAGGAGAGCGGACCTCGGGCTTTAAAGTGCAAGCTTTAATGCAACTAGGATAGCTGCTTGATTGATGCGTGGTGGTGCATCCAGATCCAGCGTAGGTATGTGGCGACAATTTTATAAAGAATAGCTTCTCTTATTGTTTTCACAGTATTTGTTGTAGTTATGATAAGAAGGCTCCCTGATTTCCTTCTCTAGATTCTTCCATAGGTGTAGACTTAGTCTGGCGTAGACTCTGATCAGTCAAACAGTGACTGTCACCGTCTCATGTTTTCCGTCCGTTTCGTGGGTCATCAGCTTCATTTGCTAGGAAAATAGTGGTTACTTGGGTACTGTTTCACTAGCATTCGTTTTGCAGCAAGAGGTCAGATGTCATAGAGATTAAGTAGATAACATTTTAACCATTTCGACTCTAACGTACCTTACTACTTCATGGTGCCTTCGACTATTTGGTACCTTACTGGTCGGTATCAAACAGAAAAAAAAAGCATTGTAGCTTATAGAACATACTACAAGCTCTGCAAAAGTTTAACGGTTATTTTTAACTAACCGCCTCAGGTGGTCTTTTCTTTACATGTACAATCTATGGACACTGCTCTACATAAACCATGCCAAATAAATAAAAACAAAGTGATACACAATGCTCTGTATCTCCTAGCGTATCGGAGTGGTGAGATGCCCCGCGGCGAGACTCGACCCGCCGACCGCGCGCCGACCCGCCAGTTGAGTCGCGGAGCCGCACCGCACCGACCGTGCCCGTTCGATCCTATCTGCTAGTAGAGCAACTTGCGTCGCGCGTTCAACTTTGACTATACATTTGATGTGTTGTGTGTGACCATGTGTGTTTGTGTTTGATTAAACACGGATTATTTTTTTCTATTTGTTCTGTGGTAAGTTATTTTATTCATTTGTTATTGCTATCCCAATTATTTTCTGTGTAATGAGAATGTTTTTTTTTGAATTTATTATTTAATTACTGGACGGGCAACAATCATAGCTTATATTTAGTTATTTACATATAAATTAATTATTGATGATGACTATGATGTAAATAGTTATGCAAGGAGGCTGCGTGTGTTATAGTGAGAACCTTAAAAACACCGATGGTAAATAATTATACCTAAATTCTAATTAGAAATTTCAGAAATATACCTACCTCACCTAGTAAATGTAATTTTACTATAGCTTATGCCGCTTAAATTTATATGGTAGAGGCTTATTAACTTAGCAACTGGCAATTAGGAAGTTGCGGGTTCGAATCCTAACTAGTATTCCCTCGATGCAAGCCCATTTAACTAACTCCAGCAATTTCGCTCAGTTGAAGGTGTTTATGAGTAGTGGATAGGTAGGTCAAATAACAACAAAACTCCAGGCAAAAAACAAAATTTGAGGCGATAAACGTATTTATCACCAACCAAGGTATTTACGTAATAGGTAGGTAGGTACTCGTACTAGGTACTTCTATATATATGAAAATGAACTGTTAAATTTTTCTTGTTCTTTCTTGTTTTTCTCGTTTAGCTTAGTAGCTTCAAAATGTATTTTAGTTGTTTTCAAAATATTCACAACACATAGGTACCTGAGTAGTAGGTACCCTATACCTATACCTTACTATACCTACCTACCTACCTATAAACCAAAATTTGTAAAATCAACGAAATAGGTTGTAACCGTGGTGACGCCGGACTTGAATAACTAGTAGGTATAGGTACTATAAACGTCAATTAATATGTATCTCTTGACTTCAGACCTTAAGTGTTTAAATTAAAGTTAATTGTTTTGATTAAACTTAATTGTTTTAATCATTCTTAACCACGAACAAACTTTTAAACAAAATAATGAACGAAACCTGTTAAAGTATTTTAAGATATTCAAAGAACGGTTGTGATGATCGCGACTTACATAAATAAAAATAATATGATGTCATAGATGTTATTCCAGCTACCGCTACCCACAGGAACCTTTTCCCGGGATAAGAAGTGCCCGGGTTAATTTAATTATACAATTAATCAAGTGTTACGTACCTATAGCACGAAAACCTGTCAAGTTCAAATTTAATTTAAGATTTTAAATTGTACTTAGATGCACTTGAAAATTGGCATTAGATTGGATTTCAACCCTTTTTTTAGGCGAACAATTATGTATGTTAATTAGGTATGTTTTTGGTGGGATAAATATTACATAGTCGTTAATCCCCAGATAGGTAGGTACTGAACTGACTGTGAGCAGGTTTATACCTTATACTATACTCTTTGGTTTATACTGTGATGAGTTTTATACCTAGGTAGATATTAATGGGAATTAACTTAATAATATAATCATGTTCACGTCAATTGCCATCACCATAATTATATAAACATGGAGCGGGAGAGTTTAAAAGTCAGGATACTCACCATTACCTAGCTCCAGAGGAGTATTTGAATAATACGAATATTTAGCTAATCGATCGTAATCTACTATTATAAAATTGTCAAGTAGCCGTACATTGGAGATATGTAAAAAAAATACTTAGGATAACAACCTAAGTATGTTTTTGGAACGATTCTGAACACAAAAATATTTGATTGAATTTTTTAAGCAATTGCATGCTACCATGCTACTTATTCCCATTTTTTTCCGATCAGAAAAACAAAAATATTTTTTTGGAATTCCTGTCTGTTTGTGTGCGATGGACCCAAAAACTACTGAATGGATTTTGATGCAGTTTTTTTCAGTCAGACTTATAATCTTAGATATGTTGAACACAATCGTTGAGTAGAACTGAATATGTAGGGTCAAAATACGCAAAAACCCGAACGTCCACGCGGGCGGAGTTGCGGGCATATTTAAATAAATATTCAACCAGTCGATCGTAATATTACGATAAAATTAAATACCTATGCGTTTATGTATTGCAAGAAATAGTGTATGGGTTTGTTGACTTCGCTTATCCCATAAACAGTTAAAAGCGTCTCACAGAAATGATGCAACTCCAACCAGATTAACGAGATCGTAGTCGAACGGCGTGTGTGTCGAAAATGACCACAAAATTACATTCGAATAGTAAGCCTATAGTATAAATAACGAGAGACTGGAGACCGTCTATATAATTCAATAATATTGATGTGTAAACGCGATTTTATTGACGTGCAAACAAACGCGATTGATCAAATACCGAATCACGAAATAAGATTGTAATATAAAAATACTTCTCATCAGAAAAATCGAAAACACACATAAAAATGAATTTATGATATCTGAAAACAATACACAAATTATTTATTTTATGATATTTGAATTCAGAACATTAACATTAGGATTTGAAAATCATATTATTCACTATTAAACGACATTTGACCTCCTAATTATATTCCTAAATATACCTACACATTTTTCTGATAGTCCTTTGAAAACATAAACTTGCAGCGTGTTTCGATTTTTCTGATGAGAAGTGTATAATATTGACTGTCTTTAGTCTCTCGTTACGAACTATACGCTTACTATTCGAATGCAATTTCGTGCCCATCTTACACTATTCTTGAGCTAACACCGCTTATTGGAAAGTGTGAAACCTGCCTTATATTTAACACTTTATACTACAAATACGGATGTGTATCTAACACCTGCATTAGTAGTGATAATGTTGTGCTGACAGCCTAAATGGGTATAGTGTTGTTGCGGCTTGCTGAAGTTATAACAGCTTACAAAAGAAGCCGCTGTAGTATGTAACTGTCTTCTTGTTAACACAATTACTGTCGGTCTTTATTCATCATCCTCCTCTAAGCTATTTTCCGCGGTATTTGAGCCAAAATCTTTAAAACTTAAATTGACAAATTTGGATAAAGGCATGATCTTACTTAGCACAAGTACCTACAGCGAAAATTCCGAAAAATAAAAAAAGAAAGTTTGGTAAATTTTTCTCGAAAATCAAAAATTTTGTTATCGTGAACTTTGTATCGTCTGACAGACAGACAGACAGACAGGAGGTACGACACGACGGTATCTCCGAGCTCCGAACTGGGGAAGTACCTACGCACTACAGAAGACCGCGGCAATAATAACCATCGTGTTGTGTTCCCGGTGGTAAGTAGGGTAGCCAGAGCTCACTATACCCTTCCTCTCCCCTGGCCCTCCCTAGCCCCCACCCTTTCCTACCCCCGCCCTTTCCCTTCAGGATCGGCAGCGCGTGGGTGACCCCCTTGGTGTTGCATACGTCCATAGGCCACGGTGACCGCTTCCCATCAGGTGGGCCGTGTGCTTGTCTGCCACCTACGTGGAGTAAAAAAAAGAAGAGTGATCTTATAAGGGTTCCTTTATAACTTTAAAAAGTATGGTATGTATGGATCGACCTGCATAACTGTAAAATCACCTGAGCGATGGAAACAACCTCCGCTTCCTCTTAATTTATTTCACTCTAATTCCCTAACGAGGCAACATTCCTATCGAACCATTATCATGTACCTAACATCATAACGTATAGTTTGATCTGATAACAGTACGGCAAACGTGTGTCGAAAATTCTCCTAACATGTCTAGTAGCTACTACTTACCTACATACTTACCAAAACACTTGTTCATATAAGTCATACAACGGTGGAATGAAGGAACACATCACATTATTATGTTAATTACCTTATCTGCGATCGCTCTAGGAACATCGATGATACTCGCTGATAACAGAAATATTAATTGTTTTTATGTCTGTTCAAGCGATGGTAGCTGAATGGATAAGGACGCGGCCTCTACTCAGAGGTTTCGAGTTCGAATCCGGCGGGACAGCACCAATGTGAATTTCCCTTTGTGGATATGTGCTAATCCCATGATTTACCATCTGCTGACGGTGAAGGAAAACATTGTGAGGAAACCCACATGTCCTAGAAGAAATTCTAAGAACATGTCCGATCCACCAACCTGCATTAGGTCAGCGTGTGTGGATTAAGGTCTGAACCCTCTCTGCTCTCTCGTTAGAGGAGAGGAGACTCGTGCCCAGCACTGGGACATAAATGGGTTGCTATTATTATATTATTATATCTGTTTGTAAATTTTTTCTCTGCTAATTATGGATGTAGCAGTTCGAAATGAAGTCTTTCACAGTGATACACTTTAACACTATTCGTATGTTTCTATATTTGCTTTTTGACATGACTAAGCACGCGCAGACAGATATTTGTAGTTTGGATTAGCAGTTTTCGAGAAAGCTAATAAGTTAACTAATATGCATGTTTTTCTTGATGAGCTTTATCTACTGTTATACTTCTATGCTAGCTCGCGAATTTCGAGTGCTTCTGACTTGCTATTTTTATAATAACTACTTCATTAATTTCATCTGTGTATCTTTTAAGAGATCTACCAAATTTGCCTGCCCACTATACGTGCCTCACACCACCTCGAATGAAATCTGTATCTTCCTATCAACCAGCCTCACTCCACTCGACTACCTAACCATTTCATTTACCCTGTATTCCAGTACTGGCGCGTAATGATCCGCAGTTTATTTCCCCGAGAAAGTATAAATCGATAAATAAACTCTCAGCAATAAGAATTAATTACACAACAAAAAGTATGTACAGTAATGCAATTAATGTTCACGCACCGTTTAAGTGAAAATGTGCACAATAATTGAACAGATCGGAGATAAGCAGTAAATAGAGTCGACTTGTATTCAAATAGGAGCGGGAGAAAGTGCTGCGACCACCGCTCGCCGGCCATTACGGTGGCGGTAATTGTGGTGTGATGTACTTATTTATTGTAAGAAGAAAACTTGGATGAATTGTGTACAAGATGATATTAAGGTATACTTGCAAGTGTACATAATAGCTCTAATAATTATACAACATACTATTAATGTTAACCCCTTCTCAAATTATGAATGCAACTGAAATTGGCGGATGATAATGATGTATTCTAAAAATTGTATGAATGATGAAAGTGAGTTTGTTTATTACTCAATAATGATTATGAAAATAATGATAATAATGACGCAGCGATGGTAGCTGAATGGATAAGGACGCGGCCTCTACTTAAAGGTATCGAGTTCGAATCCGGCAGGACAGTATCAATGTGATTTTCACTTTGTGGAATTTATATGTGCTAATCACATGATTTAAAATCTGCTGACGGTGAAGGAAAAACATCGTGAGGAAACCCACATGTCCTGGAAGAAATTCTAAGGACATGTCCGATCCACCAACCCACATTAGGGCAGCGTTTGTGGATTAAACTGTAAACCCTCTCAGCTCTCTCGTTAGAGGACAGAAGACCCGTGCCCAGTAGTGGGACGTAAATGGGTTGCTATCTATGTAATGAAAAACAGCTGGTTTCACTGATTGTAGTTGTAATTTAAGCAATTCATGTTTGCGTAAATGCTGATAGATCTGCTAAAGTAGGCTTGCTATTGCACTTTACCGTCTTTGCGTCTGAAGTGCTGTAAACGTAAACGACGAGAGCGCTCATGGGAGCGGTACTTGGAATCAAGTATAGGGAAACTAGCTATTAATGTGATTAACGTAGGATCGACGATGGAGGCTGGAGAAGTTCGTGTGTGTGTGTGTGTGTGTGTGTGTGTGTGTGTGTGTGTGTGTGTGTGTGTGTGTGTGTGTGTGTGTGTGTGTGTGTGTGTGTGTGTGTGTGTGTGTGTGCATGTGACTTTGTGTGGTAGCAACGGGTTAGATTACTATAGTTAATAGAGAAATGCCCAAACTATCAAAAATACATATTCATGCATACAAATTTTTGCACAGAGCTGGAATTGATTCTTTGACCTTTGACTTAGCGACTGCTAAGTCAAAGGTCAAACGCAGTACCGCTAAATAGTAAAAAAATATAGAAACTGCTAAAGTGAATTTTATTTCGATGTACTTTCGGCAGTAAGTCATGAGTCACATTCGTTTCAAACCGTCTTAAAAAAAAGGAAGTTACTGTATTCTAATTTCAAATCAGCTTCCTCCTGATCTTTGGTTAAAACGTTTATACTTCACTAGATAGACCATTAACACTGACGGTTTATAACCGACTGGAATTCATTAGCAGTACGAAGTTTATAGTCCCGAAGTTAATTAACGAATATATTTATTAGAGCCGTTATCGCCAGTATGGCATGACTTACTGCCTTCATTTAAATTTGCGTGTACCGTGGTATATTGGGCTAGAAAATCTAGTTCGGGTGTACCCTATCGGAAGTGCTAACGCTTATATTTTCTCTAGGGAGTTTTTTACTTGATATCATAATAGTTAATGGGAGATCCGTCATCATGGCGATTTTTGGGGTTAAGCCACCTGCAACCTGTAGATTGATAGGTGGGGCGTCTGGCATGGGCTTTCCTCTCGGTTTTGTGGGGTAGGACGGAAGTCGCTCACTTAAAACTGTACAAGCAATATCAAAAGAGGAAATAAGCAGATCCCGATCTCCTAGGTGAAAACCTTGAACAAAAGCGGGAATAACGCTAAGATGATGATGATGACTATTTGCGGATAATGTTCTGTTGAGGCAGATCATGAAACTATTATGAAGAGCCAGATATTGGGTCACGTTTTAGGTACGACTCTTGATGCCCCGAATACATGGAAAATGAGGCAATCAGTTTCCACTTACCTCCTAATCAAGTGCTCCATGTAATCATTGATCAAGTGGAAACTAATGAGGGCGGACTAAACCAAGAATAACTTAGAAAAGTACAGATTGCCACTGTAAATGCTGGAAAGCCTCTTAGGCTTCTCCACGCAGTAGCCAACGACGATGCATGGTTATATAAGGCTCGGAGAGCCTCATCCCAAAAACAGACTTTATAAATGGATAAAATAGCCGCAAACTTCTGGTTACCGAGCGATGTCCTCAAAATAATATAGTTTAGCACCGTTATAATGTCGCAAAAAATAATCTTAACAAAACACACAATATAAGCGAAGCGCATCACAAAAACAGTGTGAAATATTCTCAAAATGATTCGTATAAAAAAGTTGTATATTTGGCATCTCACCGGTTGTTTATTTTCATCTAACATGTGTGGGAATAGAATTCGATCTATTCTTTTGTTAGACTCTGCTAAGTACGCAGTGTAACTGGACCGAAACGTCGGGACATATATAATGTAAATTTTATCTTTATAACTCCGGGCTCCAAAATGCAATCTTAACAGGGTTCTCAACGAGGTAGGACACGACGGTATCTCCCGTCCGAAATGAGCTGTCCGACTGGGGAAGTACCTCCGCCCTACAGAAGACCGCGGCCATAATATCCATCGTGTTGTATTCCCGCCGGTAAGTAGGGTAGCCAGAGCTCACTGTACCCCTCCTCCCCCTCCTCTTCCTAGCCTCCCCACCCCTTCCCAGCTCTCCTCCTTTCCCTTCAGGGTAGGCAGCGTGTGTGTGACACCTTAGTGTTGCACACGTTCATAGGCCACGGTGACCGCTTCCCATCAGGTGGGCCGTGTGCTTGTCTGCCACCTACGTAGTATAAAAAGCAGGGTTGTTTAGTTGCATAGGTTTTTAATATCACCTACGTAACAAGGAAAGAGATAAAAGAAACAACACAACACAAACAATAGCAGAAAAACCTAATAACACATTGCCTTTTCCGGGAATCAAATCTAGAACCGTAGCACGCCAACACATGCGATAACTTTTATCACGCGATGCCGGTGAAGAATAATTGGCAGATTACCTGTCTCGTCACATACGATATAGGTATGTTTGGCTGTTTTTACACCAACACGTATGGGAACTCACTACTCACGCCATTGTGCTCCACTCCGTCACAGAGACAATGATCAGTAATTAATTTGAGATCGTTATCGGTTTTTGCATTGCTTTCCAGTCTTAATGACAATATTAATTGATGAATTTTGAAAGGGCTTTTTAACCAACTTCAAAAAAGATGGAAGTATTGTGTGCACAATACCTATAAAAATACTTTCTAATTGTTACGGTTACTCTAGGAAATAGCTGGGTCGATTTCGACGGGCTTTTTGCTGGAAGATAACTGATCTTTTAAGGCGTAACTTAAACTAAGAATAAGAATAAGAATAAGAATAATTTATTTTTAAATCCAAAGATTCCAGAAGATACATATATCCGTTGATGTTCTTACTAGGCGTAGCCTGTATCAAGAACATCTTTACAATTAGACTTACTAAATGTAGGACTTAAAAAGTATTCAAAAAAATGATAATAAAAATTAAAACTGAAAACAGAGCAAGTACAAATCAATAAAAAATATGCCTCTTTTACTCTCTGTGTATGAGTGTGTGTGTATGTATATGTGTGTGCATGTGGAAGTGTGCTGTGAGAGTGTATGTGTGCGTGCGTAGGTAAATGTACTTTTATATTGGAAAAAATATCAAGTTACGGGACACAAAATAAAACAGAATTCTAGTATACAATGTATTTTACATTCTGTAAGTTCTGTAACTGTTTTATATACAGAATAAACGATTTTTGATTTTACCTTGAAACCCTACATGTAAAGAAAAATCAAGAGGTTCTATAATTTCTCTGCAGCCTGGTTGCAACATAATCAGAGGAAAAAGCTTCTTGTGTATACGTAATAGCAAATAATATTGAGTTATGTCCTCTCACCTCCAATAAATCGGATTTCACAATTAATTAAATTTCATTAATTCATTCCACAGAACAAAAGATTCAAACGCGCTCAACATCTGGGCGCAATTTCAATATTTATGGAACATAATTTATTGTTAGTTGCGCCAGCGCAGGCGCCCTTGCAAAACAGACGCAAGACAGATTAATTAACTACTCCCACGTGTCCGTCCATCAATCTTCAGCGGGCGTGTGTGGTAACATTACAATACGATCCCTACATTCCTCTTAATATTGTAGCACAAGTTCCAAAAAGGCTGTGTCGTAAGACAGGCAGGGTTGATAGCAAAGCCATGTTTTAATAAATTCCTTGCATGATTGACTTGTAGCATGAAGGGGTAATACCTTCGCACTTTTTTATCTTTTTGGTCGTACGGACATCCCTACGGATATCACCCCGATCGCCAGCGGGGGTGATTATGTCAGAATGTCAGATTTCAATCGAGTAAATGCGCACGCTGTCGCTGCTTCAAATATCGTGGTGTAAGTTGACCCAAAAGGCAATTTCCCTTGTATCCCGGCAGACCCAGGGCCATCTTCAGTTTCAATGTGGCCCTCTCGAGTTTGGGAACCACGGTGTCCCCGTCTTGCCCCCAGAAAAAGGGGCAAGACGGGGCCATGTTAACAGTTACGCCTTGTGATAAAGTTTACACCTAAAATGGCAAACAGGTGCGATTTACCAAGGGGTAGCTTTTAATGTGGGAATAAATAAATTTAATTATGGAGTCAGTAAAAATATACATAACAATGACATTTAGATGCGTTTAATTAAATATCTAAAATGCAAATATTGCAACCCTAAACGAAAGAATGAGTACAAAAACTACCCCGCAGGGCGTTATCGTGAGCCCTCGTAACGGATGCGAAACCGTTGATTATATCGAAGAATACCTGTGATTACCACTGATATTCGAAATTAAACTTTATCTTTTAGGAATCAAAGTTTAATTTTGTATCTATTTGAAGTTGACAAAACACGCCCGAGGCTGTGTTAGAGGTATCAAATAACTAAAAAGTAATTTGAGTGTGATAGTGTTTAATGACGGTGATACAAAAAATGTTAACTACAGAGGGGCCTGATATGTGAGTTTAAAAAATAAAAGATTTGTATTATTAAGAGACGATGTAGTTCCTGGCGAAAAAAAACATGAAGACCCCCTATTACTTCCCTTGGGTGTCGTCGTACAGAGCGACTAAAGTAAAGGGCTATCAGGTTTAGTACCTCTTTACTTGATCGTCTGTTTGCGAAATGACTGGCCCGATTTTGAAGGAGTTTTTACTGCAGATAACTGGGGCTAAAAGCATAGCTAAGGATACTTTCACTTTATTTTTAGCATCTTTGGCAGCTTTTTGCCGCATATACCATGGGGAGTGTTCCAACGAGCTCTACCAACTAGTCCCACCCTCTCCATTCCTATACAGAACAACGCGTGCAAGGCTGAGATATCACCCTCATATGGTGCAAACAATTCCATCAAGAATCAAGCGGTTCGGTGCCTCTTTCCTTTGACGCACCATCAAAACCTGGAATTCTTTGCCAGCTCACGTATTTCCTTCCTCATACAGTCCCGGGTCCTTTAAGCGGGGCGTGAAAAAGCATTTGATGAGGCCGTCAAGCTGAGAGCCACCATTATGGCACTATCGGTGTTTGCAATGGTGACTCCCATTCTAGAGACTTTGCCTCAGCTTACCATCAGGCGAGGTGAAGTCATGTTGACGTGACCGACATAAAAAAAAAATTAGTAAAAATATTAGGGTTTTGCAGAAATAATGGAAACTCAGATCCCACACGAACGAATTGGGAGCACAGCCATTCAAAGAAATAAATATGGTGGGTGTAAATGAATCCTTCGTCACAGTCTTCTAGTTACAAGCAACAAAGAAATTACAATTGGATTGCGTCTCGTCAGCGATTAGAAGTTAATTTGCAAAAAGGGGCTTCGAGAATGTCCAACTTTTAGTGAAGCCTGCCGACAGCCGCGGGAGATGAACAACTCAAAGGGCAATAAATCCATCGAAGTGGGTAATTCCACGTCTGAGAGCTCGAGTATCGTTTTTATATGTTTTGTATAACGGTACTCTTAATACCCCTTAGGCATTTTGAACGCTTACCATTGGAGTTACATATATATAGAACTAACGCGGCTTACTTTGTTGCCATATCTGCTATAGTGCAATAAAGTTAGCCTTTTTTATGTTAGACACGTCAACATGACTTTACCTCGCCTGATGGTAACCTAAAGGTAATGTCTTAGGACCGGGGGTCACCACTAGATACACCGATAGTGCTGCAGTGGCGGCCCTTAGCTTGATGGCCTCATCAAATGCTTTTTCATGCCCCGCTACAGCTAAAGTGTATGCCTGTATACTGATGCGTTGCAGCGTCTCCTCGTCTTAAGCAAATTTAAGGCGAACATGAGGTGAGGAAATAGTGAGGCGTGTATTATACAAAAGAGGCGAGTTCAAGGCAAAATATAGACTCGCCTCTTCTGTAGAATACACGCCTTATCGTCATGCAAATTTTGTATTTATTTATTGTTAATGAATAACAGTATGCTAAGACAACTTAAACTTTGTTCATAATTAGTAAGAATACTATTCATTACACAAATAAAAACAAAAAGTTTTGTATAATGTCACCTCGTTTACTTTAATATATCCAAAGAATAATGTTTAAACCTTACAATAGTAACATTTCAAAGAGAAATAATATGGTCTTTTAACCTAAAGCTCCTCGATAGTGTCGGTGAAATGTTGAGTGCATTTCTGAGGCTGTTTAATTAAGCAGACGATCCCGGTGAGCGAGTTGGCGAGTGCGCGGTAAATGCGTTGAGAGCCTCGTTTAAACCTTACGTCCTAATACAACAGGGCTTTAGAGAACAATGGCGCGCGCTGCGCTGTTAATGGCGCGGTAGAGCGGTAGCTGCGCCCGCGCACCGAACAATGCCCGTACATCTGTATAGGGCTATCGCGAAAAGAAATATTTAAAAAAATGGGTCATTCTCAGCCGGCTCAAATAGGCGAGTCCGCGTCGAAAACCAATACTTGGAGATTACTTATCAATATGATTATTTTTTTTATAAAATGTACGGTCAAAAATAGTAGGGGGGGCCTGTGGTATTTTTTAGATAAATTACGT
The DNA here is from genome assembly GCA_963576445.1 of Lithosia quadra. Taxonomy (NCBI): domain Eukaryota; kingdom Metazoa; phylum Arthropoda; class Insecta; order Lepidoptera; family Erebidae; genus Lithosia; species Lithosia quadra. The sequence goes on along the minus strand of OY754877.1, from coordinate 18,189,613 downwards.
AGAAGTTAGTTTAAAAAAATTAAAACTACGAAAATATTGACCTCGGTGTCGCGTCCGGTCCTGTCCTTGCAGCAAAAAATATTTTTTATCTTTTTTTCTCCAATAAAGGTGTTATATGTACATATATTCACAAATACCTTGATAACTATTTACTTAATTTATAACATTACTAAGCCATTATAGGCATTACTAGACAAGTTACAACTGGTTGTCTTTACGTCCGACGTTCAGAGTTGACTTCAGTGGCGCGCACGGATTCATTCATTACTCTGTACTCTAGCGACTGCGAGAATAGAGGTTCGAGTAGTGCAAACTATCAGTTACACCGCACCGGTGGTAAGGACAAGACGTCTGTATGTTATCGCCCCACTGTTTTATTAAGTTATGTAAGCATTTTCGGTGGCTTGGTATACACCTAAAACTGATTTCGGTGAATCCATTTTATCCTCAATTATTTGAACTAATAATGTAAAGCTATATTAAAAGTGTGTCTTTTATGTATTAGATTTCAATAAAAAACATAAGCATTCATAATACAGATTACTTTTAAAAATATATAGGATTTTGCTAAATATTTTGATTTCAGTGCCCTTGATTCCGGTGTATTCGGTGGGTTTGGAAGTCGAAATGTATGACTGCCGCGTGGAATTCAGTATCGCCACCAAGTCTATTTTAATAAAACGACTCTCCACTCGACTTTCCACTCCGCTGTTCACTCCACTCTCCACTCCACACTCCACTCCACTGTTCACTCCACTCTCCACCTCCACTCTACTTTCCAATCCTCTCTACCGACTCCACTCTACATTCCACTCTCCACTTCAATGTCCAATCCACTCCACTCCACTCTCTACACCACGCCCCACTCCCCATTCCACTCTCCACACCACTCCCCACTACGCTCCACTCTCCACTCTACTGGTTTCCACTCGTCTAGCCGAAACCATTCGGATAAAAAGTACTAAACGGATTTTAGTACTTACGGTTTTCTTAGTCAGACTTAAAATTTGGAGATATGACCAATAAGTTTTTTTTAAATTTATTCATTGGTTTCACCTTACACCATCTTTACAGGGCTCACCTAAGGCGACAGTTGGACATCATATCCCTATATAACAGTACTTTTAGTTGTAATAATCAATATTCACGCGGGCGGCGCTACGGGCGTCAGCTAGTAACTACTACTAATTATAGAATTGTAAATTACTTGACTCGATACAACTACACATATCGTTGGAGACGACGATATGTGTAGATATAAAGATATAAAAGACTTGGTTATGTTGACCACAAAAAAATATCTAAGTATTTTTTGGAATCCTTGTCTGTTTGTTCGTGATGGACGCAAAAACTGCTGAACAAATTTTGATGTTGCCTTTTCATTAGCAAGGTCTTGGTTTTACATAAAATCTGCCGTATGTTTGGTTGCATTTTGTTTAGTAGAACCGGGGAATTGACCAATAAACGATTACGAACCAATCGACTCCCACGGGCAGAGCCGCGGGTATTAGCTTGTATAAAAAGTAGCCTATACTAGTACTACTTAGTAGTACTAATCCAGACTATAATCTATCTCTGTACCAAATTTCAGCCATATCCATTCAGCCGTTTTTACATGAAAGACTAACAAACATACATCCAGATATCCAGACTGATTGACTCCGTGGGCAAAGCCACGGGTAGTAGCCTACATATGTTATTTCAGATTATAATCTATCTCTATACCAAATTTCAATCCGATCTATTCAGCCGTTTTTGCGTGAAAGAGTAACAAACATACATCCAAACATCCCGAGTGATCGACTCCGTGAGCGGAGTCGCGGGTATTAGCTTGTATAAAAAGTAGCCTTTATGTTATTTCATACTTTAACAATTTCGTCACCAAATTTCAGTCAGATCTATTCAGCCGTTTTTACGTGAAAGAGAAACAAACATATATATCTAGAAATCCCGACGATCGACATAAGCCGTTTTTATGTGGCAGAGTAACAAACATACATCCAGACATACATTCTTACAAACTTTTGCGTTTATAATATCAAGTAGGAAGTAGAATAGGATAGGATTTTATATATTTGATTTCGGTGATAAAAATGTTGATTTCGGTGGACACTATTAAAAAAAAGTGAAATATCTTCATAACCATTCAGTCTATACAGTTCCCTCAACTACTGAAATTTTTTAAATTAACACTAGATTTGATATTTCATGTAAGTAAAACCTTAATTGAAAGAAAAAAATTGGCCACCGAAGTCAACCAAATAATGAGCCGCCTGAGAAAGACCCAAATATATTGTAAGTTTGCGTGAATGATTGCGATACTTGTGGAATAAAAAACAGGTACTTATACAGATATTTTCATATTTTACACTCAGCACTTCAACTAGGGAAGCATTTGTACACGACTGCTCGAAAAGGTGTGTAATATTTTAAGAATTTGTATCTATGTACGTGTACCTACCAATGAACACTCTGAACTTATATATAATGTATGTGTGGCATTTTTTTGAGAGGGAAGTTCTTATTTCTTTATTGTACACTCAGAAAACAACTATAAACATTACAAATATAACTTAATGTACAAAGAAGTTGTGTATTTATTGTTTTAATTAAAGTAGTAAAGCACTTAATTATTAGTAAAGCTTTTTTTTTATTTATTAGGCACATCAACAGACATTTCAAACTTAAATAACAGATGTTGTGGACTTATGTCTAGTACATAACCATATTATAGATATGCACAGCGTTCATAAGCTTTAATGATATCAGGATAGCATAGCTGCAAAACAGGACGGCACGGCATCAAGACACTTACAATCGGTTTTCGGAGGATTCGAGATGATTTCCCTATGATTATGATACCTTTCAGACCAAGTGGCACATAATATGCTCACACAGCCCTGGTAGACGTAAAGCAGGTTCGAGTCCTCGAGTGCGTACAATCATGGGAGGGGGGACCTTGGTCGCACACAATAGAGACGTCTGCGCACGCGCCGTTGTTTACACAGGATCCAATTACATGGGGCCAATTTCCTCAATTCTGTTTGTTTGTGCAATACGCATTAAATGCGATAACAATGAAGTTTGTATTGAATGGTGAGTCGATGGAACTCCGGTTAGTGACTTTGGATAACTGTGCAGTCGGAGTCTTAATTTGGTTGTTAGTGGTGCGACTCTGAAGCTGTGACATGCTATTGCCCAGCTCTAATGGCATAATATGGCATCATATCAAACGTACGGGGATTGAACTCATAGCCCTACATTTAATGAAGGATGGCGAATTGATGAACACTTCACCATATGTGTGTACTTATCTTAATTTCTTTTTTTTGTAATTTTATTTTATTTTATTTTTATTTTTGTTAAGTATTTCAATTTCCACATTCAGATACAATGTAAATTGTTAATGAAAAATAAACAAACAAACAAATCTATGACCGATTATTTAATAATTGAAACTCGAATGGGATAACTTTTAATATGATACAAATTTGGATCTATGTACATACTATGGATCTATGTATATGTATGGTTATCTGAAAAATATCGCAATCAGTGAAAGAGAAGAGAAGAGTTACGAAATTGCATTTTATTCTATGTATGAGATACAATTCTATAAGTGATTGTCGTGAAAGAACTATGTCGATGTCGATATTATGAATAGGAAGTGGAGTCAGGACTCTATCAACAGATTGGTTCAATACATACATACAAATCACACCTTTGGCCCATTGAGGTAGGCAGAGAACACATCTTTCCACTTGCTACGATTTTGACATACTCTTTAATTCAATAGTGTCAATCTAAAGGTTACAGATAAAATAAGAATGAAAAAAAATATAGGTCCATCGAAACAGTGCGTATGGATTGTAATTTTGATATCTCACTTTCCGCCCCTTATTCACCGATCATTGTTCAGATATACGACATATCAATCACGTTTCTGTTAGGATTTTACGACAAAATAATTGCAGCGTATTGTTTGCGCCCGTCATCTCGTTCGCTGTTCCGACTGGGGGCGCGGAGTGCGACAATGCGCGCTCGTAAACGCGCGACGCTCTTGTCGTGTCGGACAGACATTTACTGCCGATATAAATACTCCGTAACAAACTTATTGTAGCGATGCGTTTTATTGTTCGTTATGTTCAGTTATTGGTCATAAGTTATAAGCGGAGAGCGGATTAGATTAGAATTAGTTTCGTACAAATTGTATGGTGTTAAAGACTAGTAGTAACGGGTGAGATAAGCTATATTTTCTTTTAAAGTAACTGAAATTACTCACTATGTATTAGTATTCCTCTTAACCCCCAAGCGAAGCTAAAGTTTTAGGAGTGATCGTCGGTAATCTAATCTAATCCAGTGTTGAAACCCGGGACCTTTCAATCGTAGGCTGTCTCCTTAACGACTAAGCTACCGACGCTTATAAATAGCTTGTATGATAGATAAGATATAAAATAATTGTTAATAATTGTTTATGTTACAAATACATTTTACAAAGCTGCATCTTAATTCAAAAGTACCTAAAAGATAAATTCGCTTTCCTTTTGAGTTTGTACCACAACACAACTTCACTCTATTGGTATCGCAATATTCGTGCTTTGATAGGGACGATATAAAACCTCATTGTGCACAAAAATTATTGCGTATACTTTATGTGGATCCGGTCATGTTTGAAGTGTTCACTATTAACCCTCCAACCGTTTTCAAATGCGCCGTGCCACGGTTAACTACGTGAATCTGTTGCATTTGATTCAATACAGTGCGATCGTAACTATTTCTCGTAGTTTGGGTGCCCCACGCTACGAGAAATTGTTACGGTGCATCAAATTTGAGTTATTTGAATGAAGAGTGGTCTGGGTAATGGACTGCTGAGACGAGGTCTCGCGTTCGATCCCAGGTTCACCATGGCACACACTAATGACTTTTCGAAGTTATGTGTGTATTTATCGCAGATTTATAAGTGCCCGGTTAATGGCAATAGGCTCGCCACCTATTACATTGGGACCTAAAATAAACTGGCGAAATCTGGGTGCTAGCCCCTCTGCCTACCCCTTCGGGGATATAGGCGTGAGTTTATGTTATGTTATGAATTTAGAAATGAATTCCAATTAATAATATTTTATAAAATATTTCAAATAAATAAGTTGATAACCTGGGTAGGTAACCTACTTAGGTTACCTGTAGTAATGTGCAAAAAATCAAATATCTCGTTAGATATTAATCATCAAATTTTCATGATTTAGCAAATTCTTTTTCTTCTCTCTAATCACTTTTTCTATTATTTATTTCAGTTCAATAGCCTATGATAGATAAGATATAAAATAATTGTTTATGTTACAAATACATTTTACAAAGATGCACCTTAATTCAAAAGTTAAAAATAAATTCGCTTTTCTTTTGAGTTTGTACCACAACACAACTTCACTCTATTGGTATCGCAATATTCGTGCTTTGATAGGGACGATAATATAACCTCATTGTGCACAAAAATTATTGCGTATACTTTATGTGGATCCGGTCGTGTTTGAAGTGTTCACTATTAACCCTCCAACCGTTTTCAAATGCGCCGTGCCATGGTTAACTACGTGAATCTGTTGCATTTGATTCAATACAGTGCGATCGTAACTATTTCTCGTAGTTTGGGTGCCCCACGCTACGAGAAATTGTTACGGTGCATCAAATTTGAGTTATTTGAATGAAGAGTGGTCTGGGTAATGGACTGCTGAGACGAGGTCTCGGGTTCGATCCCAGGTTCACCATGGCACACACTAATGACTTTTCGAAGTTATGTGTGTATTTATCGCAGGTTTATAAGTGCCCGGTTAATGGCAATAGGCTCGCCACCTATTACATTGGGACCTAAACATAAACTGGCGAAATCTGGGTGCTAGCACCTCTGCTTCCCCCTTCGGGGATGTAGGCGTGAGTTTATGTTATGTTATGAATTTAGAAATGAATTCCAATTAATAATATTTTATAAAATATTTCAAATAAATAAGTTGATAACCTGGGTAGGTAACCTACTTAGGTTACCTGTAATAATGTGCAAAAAATCAAATATTATCTCGTTAGATATTTGATAATTTTGCAAATTATTTTTGTTCTCTTTAATCACTTCATTCCTATTCATCTCTTGAGTTCATTTCACCCTCATTTTACCGATACGTTATTTGCAGCGATACGGACGCTCCAAATTCAAAATTTGAAAAAAAAAAAACTCTAAAATGCCACATCGTCGAGTGCTGGGAACTTGCGAATGTTATCGGAGCAAAATATATGGATGTATGTTTTCATTGCGGATATAAACATGTCGAATGTTTTCAATGTGACTTTACAATATCACTCCCTGCATCTGTTTGGCACAATGGCGGCGGATCTATTGTTCGTGTTTATCTTGTGTTAATACAAGCGTTTGGAGAGGGGTACATGTCCATTCGACAAGTTGCGTTGTGTTAATCCCTAACCCAATGTAATCTGATTATAATAAAATGTTGTGAGAATTATGAGTGCAATTTGGGAGATAAAAATATTAGAGTGTTTTACATTTTGTTTGTCTGCCATCTAAGTGGTATAAAGAAAACCTGTTAACATTCTTGAATATTTAGAGTTAGTCAATGTTTTTTTAATAACGTGAGTTTTTAGAGATGATAATGAAACAGCGAATGGCAAAAAGGATGGGCATCCTATTTGAAATTTGCCGTTTCATAGACGTAGGAGAGAGTGACGTAGGAGCTCATCTACCGGACCTCTTATAAACTTTTCCGAATTCAATTCATTGGAAAAGTTAGGAAACTATTTGCTTAAACAATGGGCATCCTATTTGCCATTCGCCGTTTCATAGTCATCTCTAAAACTCACGTTATTAAACATGAAACATTGTCTAACTCTCCAGCCAGGTGAATTGATAAACGACAATACTATTTTAAATAGATAGAATGGATGTGGAAGACTTAGGATCCGGTACTATGATGCACACTAGGAGAGACCTATGTCCAGCAGTGGATAGCAATAGACTAATTAACTCCCAAAGGGTAAATTAATAAACACGTCACGAATACTCGCGAGCACACAAATACCTTATTATTAGTCTATTTTAAAAATAAAACTACTTAACAAGTGTCTATGGTAAATTCGATATACAGGATGATAGATAGACCGAGTCGGAATTGTATTTATGACAGTGCTTACCTACATAGGGGGAAATAGTCTATTGTCTGAGCCTGGATAATCTGGATGTCCTTAATGTCCGAAATCCCTGTTGTAGCCTTAGGGTACAAATTTTTCCGAATTCAATTCATTGGATAATTAGGAAACTATTTGCTTAAACAATTCATTCACGTAATAAGCATGTTGGGACTACAAAAATATAACGGAAACTTTAATAAGTTACATTCTTGACAAACAAACAAATGACTTTAACCCAAAAAAATAGAATTCCCTGGCGTTAGCGAGCAATGTTTAATTCGAAACAGGTTTCCATCTAAGCCAGCTTGCTTCATTGTTAGTTGGAATCATTTATATCACTCACGGAAGGGGTAAGCACAATACATGCTATTTCTAAAACAACCCTTTGTGTTTCTATCTCGGTCTAATATATTGAAATGTATTCACGCAACGGTTGCTATGTAGGTTAGTAACTTGATATTTTGATGGCAGCAATTTATTTGCAACAAATCTTTTGGTGTTTATTCACATAACAAATTATGGTTGGCGTTTGAAATATTACCCGTTGAAGTGTGAACGTTAGATTGTATTATTTTTTGTTTTGTCGAACTATAGGCGTCATCCATAAAATACGTCACGCAATACTTTTATACTAACTCCACTTCACATCATTATAATAATGTTATAAAGAACTCCACATTCTCTATATGTGATATGGCAATTAATAGTACATGTACATATTTCGATATTTTTATTTTTAAATATTTCTAATTTGCAAAGAAGGAAATTAGCAAAATAGTTCAATGAGCTCCGAACGTCACATTTCAAATACATTTTTCTGCATAGGGCAGCCGAAGTCGATGTATTTGATGACAATTCTTTCAATGTCAGACCTGCAATGAAATTTGTGGCCATAAACCCCGGACCTCTTGTCACATTCTTCTTGACCTCTTGTCCCAGTGGGGCGAACCACCCTTGTGACTTCTTTTAACAGTGAGCGACAACCTCTCTCCCGCCATAAGTGCAAACGTAGTTTATGTGCGGTCCCTTACTGGAGTAATAACAGTGAGGCTATGGACGTTCCCACGGCCGCGGTCACGACTCATGGTCGTCCGATGCTATTCGAGCGAAATATTGGCGAAAATAAATTTTATATCTATTACGCCTCTTTAGATTTTGCAAGGTTCCTATACATAACCTTACAAATATGAAATCTTATTGTAGAATCATGGTTCATGTTACAATAAACTTGATGTAGGTACAGTCAATGACAAATGTTGCTACCACGGCGATTGCATTTAATGCCTCAATGGCATTCAATGTAATCGCCGTGTCTGTAGCTCCGTAGCTTAGCGGTAGAGCGTATGACTGCTAAGTTCGACGTCGTGGGTTCGATTCGATTTCAGTTCAGTGTAAATGCTTGTAAAGATGAATATGTATATTTACATTGGTCTGGGTGTTTCTATGTATAAAATATATATGTATTTACAAAAAAAGTATCAGTAAGTTTATCCCATTCTAGAACCTAGCTAACACAAGCAAGTTAAGCTACGCTTATTTAGGTCTAGATAGCGCTCTGTGTAGAGAGTTCTAGAATATTTATTAATTTTGTTATTTATTAGTGTGAGCAGTGTTAGCTTAGCACTTTTAAAATTACCGAGCTCTTAAACATTACCTTAATTAATAAACAAAAAATTAAATTTATCTTCCGAAGATTTCAAAATAAATTATACATCAATTTACTTATTGATTTATTTGCATTGTAACAATCTACATTAAGTACATACGACTGGTCGCAACAGACCTACCTACCCCGAGAAATGCGCCTGCGCCAGAGTGTCATCCGTTAATCACCAGGTGTATCAGCCTGGAGGTGAGACTGGCTTGGATCCGGTGCTCTTGGTGTTACTGGATGGCATCATATAGCATAAACAATCGATGCGACGCGTGCGCAGGGCGATGACGTGACGTGAGAGCGTCCGCGCTCGCGGCATCAAGCTCATTAGCGGACACCGCGTGACGTCACCCATTACCCATGCAGATATATGAAGTATGTGCTTACGTTTTTTGCTCCAAGCGTTCCGCTCGCCTTTACGAGTTATGCTGGAATGATAATTTCCATATCATACCACTTTCGCGATTTCTAATCTTATTACTGCTATTTAAATTACATGTATCTTATTATTTAAAGTTTATTACTTCAAAGTCGTTTAATATGTAATAGATGTCTTAATTTATGGGCGCTAGAATGTAAAGAGCGTTTGATTGCTACAGTTGCTATTTCAGAGGTTGCGGGTTTAGTACCTGCTTAGTGCTAATATTAGTATGATGAATGCATATGTCTATTTGCGTTGGTCTAGGTATGTATGTATTTGCAGAAAAAATGCATCCACATTCTAAAACCCATATTTTGAGTTATGCTAAGTTTAGGTATGTGACGTTGCGCTGTGACGTAGATCTATTTATCCCATAAAATTTATTGGTACATAAGTAAATGATTACCAGTGGTGGATTTGACAAAAAAATAATTATGATCGGACTAAACTACGTTTATCACGATTAACTCTACGAATAAACTCTACGGAAAGGTAAATAAACTTTAATTTGTCCGCTGGATGGCAAGCGGTTACCCTTAGGGTGGATGGCCCTTAGGTTCAACTCATCGAAAATATCATTCGCCCGGTCATACCTCCCCTCCCAACTTCCGCTTCGCCGAAGTAAGATCGACGAGGTCGTTTTCGCAACCAATTGAGCTAAACGAGGAACAGATGACCGCGCTCGGTTTCAGTAGAGCGGATGATGGGCGGCAGGTGATAGAAAGTAATAAATATTTGTACCAATGAAAGTGTTGCTAGCATTTAGTCGTTCTAAGTTTTTTTACAAGTTAACCGCCGAAGTACTGACGAAATAAACAAGTACACAACACACTACAGTACACACACAGAAACGCACACACACACACACACACACACACACAATATAAGTACAGGATACCTTCTGTCGTGGATGTTGTACAAGCTAAGAGATTCGTCCCATGACATGACACTGTAGTAATGTCAACAGGAAAATTAACGCGATCATGGTATTGGTTGATTTTTATACCTATGGATTGCCTGTCGTTACAACCAGGTTACACTGGCCGTAGTCACAGGCTGACAGGCTCAGTGGTGCAAGCCTTCCGTCATCGAGTAAGGGATAGGGTGGTTTAAACGCTGCAGTAGCTCATAAAGTGTCCACTGAACGGCAATAGGCTCTCAATTACATGTAACTAAAATATCTACGTAGTTGGCAAAATATGGGTTTTGTAACAACTCTGCTTACCTTTTTAGGGATACACAGGCGTGAGTGTTTGATCGGAATTTAATAGAAAATACAAGTGTAATTGGTTTAGCGGTGAGCTTTTTACCGCAGTGCGGTAATTTTTCATTGATGCACGTAAGTTCTTGCTTATATCTCTGCCACGAGTGCTGCGTACCCTGGGAACACGGCGGTGTCACGGCCGCTGCCCTCCGCCCTGCGCGGGCGCACCTGCGTCACGCTCCGCCGCCCGCACTTGACCGACACTGGGTATGTGTCAGGTGTAGCGAGTGTAATGACTTACCTCGGATTATTTAATAGCTAACGTATTATACCTACGGTGAAACATCATTTGAATTAAAGCATGGTTGTTACTCACGCCTATACTATACATAGAAAACAGCAGTAAGTATTCTATTTGATTTTATGACGGCCTCTGTGGCGTAGCGGTAGTGCATGCGACTGTTACGCGGGTTCTTCCAGGTGGACAAACTATTTTGTCAAACTGATTTGACCACGAGGAAAAAAATTCCTGTTGGTCAAACTTCTTGGATTGAGTCCACGTGATCAAACTATTTTGTCTAACTGATTTGACCACGGGGAATAGTTCTTCCTCGTGGCAAAGCTTGTTAAAGGAAAGTACAGTCATTTTGAAAATAGCAACAATATTCCCTTTTTTTCTCCGTTATTAGAATTCAAAAACTGAATAAACTAGTCACAAACACCTTTTCAAAATAATTTCTATTCCGTAGAAGGAGTAAGAAATATCCCGTATAAGCGCGCTGTCAGAGTATACCCAAGAGTGATGGCAATAGTTTTTTAAAGTCTCCAGGTTATGAAGCAGGGGGCGCGGGTTCGATTCCCGCTCAGTGCAAATATTTGTATGCATGAATATGTCTATTTGCATTGGTCTGGGTGTTTCTATGTATGATAAGTATGTATTTAAAAGTATATAAGTATGTTTATCAGCATTCTAGAACCCATAACACAAGCTAGTTAAACTAAGCTTACTTTGGGTCTAGGGAGCGCTGTGTAGAATGTCGTAGAATATTTATTATTATTATTATTCAATTATTTATTTTAGTTCTTAAGTCTAAGTTTTTTTACAATATATCTATAAAAAACAAATTACAAAAATATTATAAAAAAACCTAAACCTAGAGCACCGCCAGCAGCGGGGCATGGCCCAAGCTACCGGTGGTTAGGGCTGCAGAGTGAGGAACCTCCTGACAATACGTGCCGTGTCAAGGAGTACTGCCTTCTGAATCTGACCCTTGATCCAGCCATGCAGCGAGAGCCTCTCGAGATGTTGGTCGAGGCTCTTCGCTATAAGGCCGTTCGCCGAAACGACTATCGGGACAATACTCGTTGAGTCAACATTCCACATGGCGGTGATCTCGTGGGCCAAGTCAAGGTACTTGCTGAGTTTGTCCTTCTCGGCTTTCACGAGATTCTCGTCATGCGGGATGGTGATGTCAACGAGCACTGCCCGGCGTTGGGATCGGTCTACCAACACGATATCAGGCTTATTGGCTACAATAGTCCTGTCCGTGATGATAGACCGATCCCAATAGAGCAAAGCACGACCATTTTCGAGAACCGGCCCCGGTGCGTACTTGTAGTACGGCACCTCAGACTCGACAAGGCCGTATTGAAGGGCAAGTTGCTGATGGATGATCCTGGCTACTAGGTTGTGTCTGTGCAAGTACTCTCCGTTAGCAAGATGAGAACAACCGGAAATAATATGTCGGAGAGATTCTCCGGGACGGCGGCATGCCCGACAGATGTCGACCGTACCGTCCTTCATGATATATTTCCGGTAGTTGTTCGTCTTGATAACTTCGTCAGCAATTGCACAAACAAACCCTTCGGTTTCCCCAAATAGGTCACCGAAACGTAGCCAGTTCACCGACGCATGCAGGTCCACATCAGGCCCCGTCAGGGCCCGATAGTACCGCCCGTGCAGCTCCTTGCCTTTCCATACATCCTTGCGGTCATCAGTGCTAAGTACAACCGGTTTACGCCAGTTCTCGTTTGCCAAGGAGAGCGGCGTGAGGCCCTTATCAACTGCCACCACATCGCGATGCATCCCACACTCGTTGCTTAGGAAGTACTCCCTGAGACTGCACACTTCGCGGTTATGGAGGTTCTTAGCGTTCAAAAAGCCACGACCCCCCCACTTCCGCGGAATGTACAGTCTCATAACAGACGAGCGTGGGTGCAACATACGATGCGACGTTAGCAGTTGACGGACCCTTCTATCTAGGGCGTCCAGCTCGGTCTGAGTCCACCCTAGTATGCCAAAGGAGTATATCATATTATTATTATTATTATTATTTAAGCTGTCCGCTGGTTCATGCATAGCGCTAGTCTAGTACTATTTGCAAGAAATCCGCTCTAAGTAGTATTATTATTTGCATGAAACAAACGCCCGCATGCGTGCATACGCATGAGATAGCGGACCACCTATACTATTACAAAATGGTAAAGTAGCTGTGTCTGTACATTTTTAGATAGGTATTAAAAAAAACTTGGGTTATGCTTTATAGGTATGATATTACTGATTCTGAACACAAAATAATTTTTTTTTAATTTTGCCGGTTTGTCTGTATGTTCGCGATTGATGCAAAAAGTACTGAACGGGTTTTGATGCGGTTTTTTACTACAAAGGTCTTGGTTAGACTTAATTTCATTCATTTCATTAGTTCAGTGGAACCAGAGAAAATGACTAAAAACGATAACCGACCTCCGCGCAGGTGGAGCAGAGGGCATCAACTAGTACATAATATATTCTTTAGTTTTGCTAAAAAGTAATCAAGAAACAGTAACAAACTTTTTTTATAATAATCTCGTTGCCTCCTCATAAGAACTGTAATTATATAATAACGATAGCAGTTAACATCGAAGTGCTATGTCGATGATAGATAATTACAGGTTGTTCACCACTAGATGGCGCACTTGTCGTGTTTAATCAATTACCACCCAGGAGATGCATATTCATCTCCTTTGATAGCTAAAGCGAACCTGTCGTGCGGGTGTAAGTAGCCAGGATGGTGTAATAATGTCGCACACTTGTGTCAAAGATGTCTCATTTAATTGAATCTTGATGTGAGGCCTTCAATTAACAAGACGTGTCGCTATGTTAGAGATTTTCACTGTAAGAGAGTCACTGCTGTGTTTTAGAGAGTCACTACCGTGTGTTAGAGGTTCAATGACGTGTGTTAGAGTGTCAGTGCCGTGTGTTAGAGAGTCACTACCGTGTGTGACTCTCTACACTACCGTGTGTTAGACAGTTACTACCGTATGTTAGAGAATCCCTACCGTATGTTAGAGAGTCACTGTTGTGTGTTAGTGTCACTGTCGTGTGTTAAGGTGTCGTTCACACAGTGCGAGATGCTGACAGTAGACCCTTCTTAGTCTTCCCACCTCCCCTTCAGGGTTGGCAGCGCGAGTGTGACGCCCCTGGTGTTGCACACATCCAAAAGCCACGGTGACCGCTTTCCATCAGGGGAGCCGTGTGCTTGTCTGCCACCTAAGTGGTATAAAAAAAATCCTCAAATTTCTAAACTCACGGTATAGTGCACGCCATCTAACTTGGCAAGATTTTGGAGTATTGTGGTCTCCACTAGTCCAAAATCTTGCCAAGTTAGATGCCGTGCACTACCTCTATAAACTATTCCTACACTCTGGCACCTCTCAGGGAATGAAGTATACTAACTACTAGCTACTCATCGTTGATATCAAATGAGAGGATATTGTAATTGAAAACTGGCTGTGTTGTGTAATTATTTTGTACTTAACATTTTACCTAGGATTAATTATGAAGCTGACATTCAACGTTACCGTTTTCTTGCTTGTTTAATAACCAAGTGAGCAATAAACGATTTTAAATTGATATAGGTAAATACTAGAAGAATAGTTAATAGGGGGAAGTGAGTTAGGCCAACCTGCTAATGCTTGCTTTGTATTTGATAGGTTGACTGAACTGAATGATGAATACTTCCGACGTGAACCCACTCATTACACAAACAATTTACCATAGTTTTTTATACTAGTTACGGTAGGTGGCAGACAAGCACACGGCTCACCTGATAGGAAGCGGTTACCGTGGCCTATGGAAGGGTGTCACACACGCGCTGCCTACCCTGAAGGGAAGGGGAGAGGACTAGAAAGGGGTGGTGTGAGAAGGGGTATAGTGAGCTCTAGCTACCCTATTTAACGGCGGGAACACAACACGATGGTTATTATGGCCGCGGTCTTCTGTTTCTTTTTCTTATTTTGGACAAGAGATACCGTCGTGTTCTACCTCCTTTAAAGCTGGAGAGGTTAACGGGAATACTAGTAATTTAGTTTACTAGTAGGTGCTCTATAAAAAGTCCCTGCCCTTTTGCCAAATTATATGGGTCGCTTACAGAGTCGGAGTGGGCCGGAAGGCTGACAATAAGGCCGAATCGGTTCGGGTTGGGTGTTCCTTTATGGTTGCCACAAGCTAGGCCCGTAGGGGGCCCAGCTGGCAAATGCCATAAGCCCCACTATATGGCCAGTCCGACGCTGTCGCCTAAAGCTACCATAGAATACCATATACCATTACAATAGGTTACCATAGAATAGAAGTTCCTGGTAAAGTTGATAATACGAACGGAGTATTGATAATACGAAGTTAATAAGAAGATAATTAATGAGCAACCTAACAAAGGAAGTGACGAAGTGATAAGCGGCCATGTTCAGTGGAGCGTCGTAAGCGGGGACATCGCACCATGTCACGTCACCCTGTAATTAAGTGCGGTTGCTTGTGACTGTACCCGACAAGAACATGACAGACGGGACTCCTGGAGGTAATTAACAGAAAGACACTCATTCGTGGATGCTCTGTCATATAGATAGGAAACAGGAAGTAGTATATTTATTGTGCGCGCGAGTTGACGAAAAAGAATTGTAATTGGATGATGCCGACTCACCATCCAATTACAATCACAACCTCACTGGAAGTTTTACCATTATCCATGATGGCGCCATCCATGTAGCGTAGTAGTGGAGTGTACAACTGCTATGCTAAGACTCGTAGGTTCGACTCCCACTCATTCCAAATAATAATAGGTAATTTGTAATGCTCGTAACTTAAATCGATCTAGGCGTACATATTCTAATCAGATCCAGGACGTTTTGGAGAGAGGTCAGGTCAAGAGAACCCGCAACCGGGCGGCGTGCGTGTATGAAAACAATTATAAAAGTTGAAGAAGCGAAAGGAGTATGCAAGTGGAAAGATGTTGTCTCTGCCTACCCCATTGGGAAAAAGACGTGATTTGTATGTAAGTATTTAACTTAAACCTAAAATGATATTTTTTCCTGTTAACCCCTCCGGCTAAACTAAATTGGACCCGGGAATCGGACCCAGGACCTCTCGATTGTAAGGCGAACTCCTTAACATCAGTTCCTTCAGTCAATCTATTCAATTCAGTGGCAAAACATGATTCATGTTTAAGTCTATAACAGAAATATTAATTATGGTCTCAAGTGGGCCGTTTGTGGGTTTGTTTACTGATACAATCAAACTAGATCAGGCAGATAAGTCAGTCTATAATAGTAAACACTTACCATTCCTGCCAACTATCCATTAGTCTCGATACCAATGACTAAATCAGCCAACTAAATGGCGATTCGTATCTTCATTTGATTTTATCGATTTTTCGCTCGATTAAATCGAATTGAAACACCCACCAACGGTATAATCATAAACGTCCATCTATATAAAATTATGAATAAGTTGAGATATTTTATAAAAAACCCTTGGGATAAAAATCCTTCTAATATCTACTTTAAACGCGAAATTTTGTGAGTATGGATGTTTGTCACTGACGCAAAACGACTAAACGGATCTGCTGAAATTTGCTACAGGGATAGATTATAGTCTAAGAGTTTTTTTTTTGCTAATTTTTATCCCTGATGTAATAGGTTCCCTCGGGAACAAAATTCCACGCGGGCATTAGCCAATAAGGTTAATAAATGGTTGATTCGAGCATAAATCTCACTCAGTGTCTCGTAAAAAACGTTAAGTTAGTTACATTTAGCTAGTTTTAGTAGGTTAATCGCCTAAAAAACTTACCGGGCAAGTAAGTACCGCGCCGGTACTGTGCTAAAGAGGCTGCGGTTGAGAATCTCACGGAGTACACTTCCGATGTAAACCTGCTTCGGTTATAGCTGTACTAATAACCGCTTAACTATTTAGATACGATAACTAGAATCCATTTAAATATTATACATGCGAAATTAACTCGGTCTGTATGTTATCTTTGCATGTCTGGATTGCTTAACAGATTTTGTTGCAATTTGGCATGGATATAGCTTATAGTCTGAATTATACAGAAAAGGTGTAAGACGTAAGGCATACTTTAAAAATCAGGCACAAAATCCAGGCACGTTAGTTCGTCAAGGTGCCAGAGAGCCCTGAAGGATCGCGGACCAAGCGGAGCCAGGTCCTTGCGTTATGACAGGTGGTCAAAGTAAATGTTATTCAGTTTACTTGGTGCAATAAATAAATAAAAAAAAATATAGCAAAAACAGAAAAAAATCTGCTAGGGTCCCTGGGGAGTTCCCTCCTAGAGTATACCCGGGTTCCACGGTAAAAGACTTATGTGGACGGAAAATCGTGTGTTATAGTCGGTTTGTCTCCCGACATAACACACTAGCCCTGGTCAGGTGGCATCTGTGGGCGTATCCACACATAAAAAAATTATACTTACAATAAATGGGAGCAATTTATTTCTTACGACTTGTTCCCTGCAGTCCACTCCTGTGTTACGTGTAACCAATGACTACGAACAAGGGAAGGTTGACATTCTTCAACTACCTACATAATACGCTTTTAAACTGGTGTCGGTACACACTGTGAAAGTTAACAGGTGCCATAGGACAGGAAACAGTAATAGAATCGATTATAACCTTAATAAAAACGAACCCATCAATGTTTATGAGCAATAAAATCAAAGTGTTTGTCGTTGGATATCATAACAACAACATTAGATGGACCGACGACCTGAAAATGTAGCTGGGATAGACTGGATGCGGAATGCGGAGAATCGGTCGCTATGGCGCAAATTAGGAGAGGCCTATGTTAAGCTGGAGTGCGAGGGAAATGCTCTATGGGCCACTTACACCCTTGCGTCAGAAGATCCGCGGCCATAATAACCTTGAGTTGTGTTCCGTTCGTTAGGGTACCAGAGAACACTCTGAACGATATCGACGCCTCCATGCACCTGAAGGTGAGGGGTAGTCGATTCGAGCAAGTACGGTAGCTAGAGTAGGGTCGTTCGTAAGGTTGAAAGAATATATAAGGCAGTTAAATAAAATGTTCTGCATTTTTCTCTATCAGAGTCTAAAATATTGCTGGAATACTGTTACTGGAATATTTCTGGTATAATCAAGTATGTTTTTAGGGTGTCAAACATGGGTTAAAAATGCAGTTAATATGTTGAAAAGGAAAAGAAAACAATGTATTGTTTTTGGTGTAAATTCATACCTAAACGATAGAAACGAATACCAATTAAGTTTAGAACCCAGCTCAGTTTAACGGATAGTCACTGGTAAAATCCAGCGTAAAGCGTGACATTCGACATTAAATCTCTCACTCTACGAACAAACGCGCAGCGTCATCGTTAGACAGCAGATATCTTCACAGCTTAATTTAATTATGTTATTAGTATAATCGTCGCATTACTCGGCTATCATTATAACAGAGGGCCTCCCAATTGTAACTAAATAAAAAAAAAAGATGAACCGACTGGACGTGCCGCTTCGCTCTGAACCTCCGGACCGGTTTGTGCTGCGCGGGCGCACTTTTGAATAATTTCACTCGATACCGTACGGATTATTTCGTTTCGATTCGTCTGTCTCGTTATCTGGTGTAGCCTAGAATGTTTGAAGCACAACTTTAGTAAGCAATCGCCAGAGCTCACTGTATTCCTCCCCTCCCCACCTCTTCCTAGCCCTCCCCCTACCCTTGAGGGTAGGCAGCGCGTGTGTGTCACCCTTAGTATTGCACACGACCATAGGCCACGGGACTGTTTCCCATCAGGTGGGCCGTGTGCTTATCTGCCATCTACGTAGTATAAAAAAAATGTTGGCTTCGTTCCCTGGGTCGCGTCGCCACAATGTTTCAAGTAATAAACATGGCTGCCCACTGGCCGGCGAGAGGCGGGAGATATACGATTGGACAATAACATATTGAGACACTCAATAACCTGTGTTTTATACGACGATGCGATAGCACTAAGTCACTGTTCGACGCAACTATTAACGTATTTTGCATAACAAACTATGTAGGTACTGAACGAGATTTATTGTTATGTGTGATAAGTACTTACGATGACGAGCTCTGTAGCGTAGCGGTCGTGC
This sequence comes from Lithosia quadra, assembly GCA_963576445.1. Lineage (NCBI taxonomy): Eukaryota > Metazoa > Arthropoda > Insecta > Lepidoptera > Erebidae > Lithosia > Lithosia quadra. The sequence goes on along the minus strand of OY754877.1, from coordinate 18,170,761 downwards.
ATTCGACTGCTATGGAGGGTTCGATTCCCGCTCAGTGCAATTTTTTTTTATTTTTCCTCACGATGTTTTTCCTTCACCATCAGCAGATGGTAAATCGTGAAATAAGTGAAAATCACATTGGTACAACTGTCTGTCCGAATTCGAACTCGATACTACCCGTTCGCGCTAAGTTTGCCGCTGTCAAATGACGTCGGTATAGCGTTGTCTCACTGAAACTAGAACTGAGTGACTGAGACAACGCTAAACGCGTGACAGTTGGCAGCGGCAAACTTAGCGTGAACGAGTAGTACATCGGAGTAGAGGTCGCATCCTTATCCATTCAGCTACCATCGGCTAAAACTAAACTACTCGTAAACCTTAAGAAATTAAAAATTGAATTACAAACAATTCAATTTTATTTAGTTTTAGGTTGTATATAGAGAGGGATTGCGTTGGAAATATAAAGTATGTACCAAATAGATCAACCTTCAACTCTGCGCCTTGCACTAATGATGTGAAACACTACTCATGTGAAGTGATGTGAAACCGTAGACAGAGTTAACGTGTGAAACATAGTTCTTAATAATAATAAATTATAGATTATTGCTTATAATATTTCTATGGATTATTGCCGGCCGTGCGGCAGTGATGTTCGTGTCACATTTTTATATAGATATAAATAATTCAAGTAAATAAATTTCATTGCATTTTATCTACCTATACTAATATTATAAAGAAGTAAAGTCTGTGTGCTTGTATATTTGTTAAATTGTAAGGATTACCCCTCGGTATCTACTGAACCGATTTTAAAAATTCTTTCACCAATAGAAAGCCACATTATTGCTGAGTGTCATAGGTTATTTATTTTATTATGAAAACTGGAATTTACACCCGGGCGAAGCCAGGTCCCGGGTCCCGGGTCGCTAGTTGTCTTATATAGAGAGTCGAGTCTATAGACGACTGTTGTTATGACGATGTGTGAAGTGTCTGCAACATTAAATTAAGAGATTTTTATTTCAATGAAATTAAAAGCAATCTCCGATCAAAAAATCATAAGATTTTTATTTATTTATTTTGCCTATGTGCAGTTGTATTATATTCACGATGGTTCATTTACCAGGTTTTTTTTCTTCATGGGTTTGTAGTCTGTAGTAATAGTACCGTCTGCGTATTTTGTCTGTCTGTGAAATATATATCTGAGACGGCTGAGCCAACTTTGTCGGAACTTTCACTGGTAGGTATCATAAAGTGTAACATAGGCTTCTTGTACTTTAGAAACAGTACTAAGACACCGCGCAAAAACAATAGCAGACAAAGTAGCGGGCAGCTGCCAGTCTTAAATAAAGACTCTTGCTGAATAAATGGATTATCCATTATTTATTAAAACAAATCTGAAACAGAAACGGCTTCCTACAGTTGGGTAAACATAAACAAAGCATTAGGCAGGTAGGTGTAGCTATTGTTGTTATAAAGCGCGGAATCGCGCCTCACCGCCTTGATTTTAAAGACATTTAATACCTACAGAAACAATATTACTGTTAAGATCCGCCCTCGTATAAAAACGATAGTGCTAGGCCGCATCCCACTCGCAGAGGAGACGCGGCTGAGGCGGGAGTGGCTCTCTAGGGGACTGTACGGAGGCTTTCCACGAGTCCTTCGACTAGCAGAGGGTACAGTAGAGAGAAGACTGGGGGTGAGCTGGTTCTTCAAGCACAGACGAGGGGGTGACAGGACGTCCTATCATCCCACACCACACCATTCGCAGCGGTGCGATGCTCGCCCCATCCGCTTTCGAGAGGCTTTTAAAACTGTAGATGGCTCGGAGTCAGCTAGGATGCGAGGAAAATGCCTTTTGGGTAACTTATACTCTGGTAATTGTGACCCGAGACGGCGCGTGGTTTTAGTCGATTTGAATCCGACATAACTACTCCCGATGTTCGACGGGGATGGAATTCTCCACGAAATAAAAGGGCAGTATCCAGCTAGCTTCTAATAATAAACTTTATGTTTCGTATCGTATAAGTCTCGAGTCTCGGTAGTAATATTTATCAAATCATGCGATCTCCATTACGATGATTTGTTTTGACATCAATGGACGGTTATGGGTTTGTGATGTTGGTGCGTCACCGATAACCGCCAACGCGAACACACACATTTCCTAACATAGTGCTAGTATTAGTTGTTAAACCGGTTTGTTTAATAATAAATCAATATACAATATGTAAACATTCCTAAGTTATGGTAGAGAACAGATTCGCGAAACAGATGGGCGATGTCTCCACAAATAATTTTACACTATACTAGAGTTCATCGAACTTATCTATTGTTTTTTTAGTAATACTGAAATATAAATCTAATCGGGAGTCATATAATGAACAACATAGATACTTGCTATTGCAGCAGCAATCGAGTTAGCAGCAGCTAACCCGACCGTCTACTGTATTTAAAGACAAGTAGTCCACTTGCCTTCACATATAAATAAACTAGCTGATACCCGCGTCTCCGCCCACGCGGTTATGGGTTATCGTTTTATTATCCTATCTCCGGTTCTACTAGACCAATTTCAATCAAACATGGCAGATTTAAAGCCTAACCAATGTCTAACCAAGAACTTTCTTATAGAAAAACCGCATAAAAAATCTGTTTAGTTGCTCATGCGTCCGTCGTGAACAACAGATAAAAGACAAGACTTCAAAAAATTATTTGTGTTCAGAATCGTTCATTTAACATAACCCATCTTTTTTAAATATGTTCAATGTATAATAAAGCTAATTTACAATTTTATAATAGTAACTTCGTCCATATGGCAGGATAAAATGTATTCTATGTCCGTCTCCTAGTTCCAAGCTATCTCCCCAACTCCCTATAAATTTTCAGCCACATCGGTCCAGCCGTTCATTCTGGTTGCGGTGACCAAGGGAAATAGGGATTCACTAGATATATCAAGAGCCTGTGTCTTTGTTACTAAGGTCTATATTCAAGACTTATTTGTAGACTACAGTGTGAAAGAGGCCTTAAAAGTTAATACGAGTACAAATAAACTTGTTAAACAAATAGAGACATACATGCTATAAATATGTATCTTATCCTAATATCAGATGCTATAGTTTTACAATCGACTGACACGGTAATGAATACAGGTACAAGTTATCGTCATACATTAATGCCAGTAGCACACCTCCGCTAAGAAACTAAAACGGCGAAACCAAAACGGTGAAACCGTTGCTATAGTTTCACTATGTACCAGTAATACAGTATACCTATAGGGAACAGACGCGGAGATGAAGCCGGTGCTGGTACCTACTTGAATTGGAAAAATCATGTTAGAAAGAGACAACATCATAGTCAGGAAGTATGTATTTTAAAAAAAAGTATGTAAGTATATTTATCAGCATTCTAGAACCCATAACACAAGCTAGTTAAACTAAGCTAACTTTGGGTCTAGGGAGCGATGTGCGATTTCTTTCTTTCTTTCTAGAATGTCGTGGAATATTTATAAAAAAATATAAAGTTTTATACGTTAGAGCAGGCGGCGAAAACTATGGCGGTTTCGTCAGCTTAGTTTCACAGCGGAGGTGTGCTACTGGCATGTAAATAATGAAAGCTAAAACTTTTTTCATTCGGAGTCACCGTTTGTGGTGACTTTATTAAACCGGTACCGTTTATATAAAAAGTTCGACGTATGATCAGCGGGCCCATAATATATACGAGTGTAGTAGTATGTAGCTCCGGGCTAATATTTATCTATGTACGAGTATTGAAAGTGGTGTGAACAGTATTTTGTATGGGCCTGGAATACTGTTTCGATAACTATCGATAATGTCATGTTTCATTAGAATTCATAAAGTTGTGTATTCAGATGATTATAAGAGACGAAAGTAAGTTGTTAAAAAGGTTCAAAGAATAAGTTCAGCGTTCTCGCGTTATATCGCTATAGAAAAACTTTACGTGAGAAAGCTGCCTACACGCGGATCGCCAGCTTATTGATTTCTAAGAATCGTGATAGTTATTAGAATTTAATTCTTCATGATAAGTTGAACATAACTACATATATAGGATACCAGGGCCTCGATTCTGCTAAAGGCAAACCACTGTAATACCACTGGCACTCCAAAAATGCTAATAATGTATAAAAGATAGGAACAATTTGCATTAATAAATTGGTCAATTATGACACAAAAAGAAGCCGGCCTGCTCAATTGAGATGCTCGAATGAATTAATTCAATTAGCTTGAGGAGTTGCCATTCCAGGTGTATATATGAAGTGGTTATACCCGTATAGGTGTTCGTTTATGCTATCGGTGTTTGGTAGCTGTTATTGGGTTAGGTTTGTTTTTACCTTGCACGAGGTTAACCACGAGGTCAGGAGTTCGAATTTTGTATATAATCTGAAATCAAATATTTTTTTATTGGAGACGTCAACATGACTTTATCTCGCCTGATGGTAAGCTAAGGGTAAAGTCTCAGGACCGGAGGTCACCACTACATACACCGGTAGTGTAACAGTGGTGGTGAGGCAGTATAAAGATCTCCGAGGCCCTAGTGAACATCACCAGCAAGCCAGCATACCTTTATTTTCAGGTGGAAATTCTCCCAGATAGGTACCACTCCATCGGTCATCGGGGGTGGTTATGTCGAGCTGAAACCGATTAAAACAGCACGCCATCTCGGGTCTTAATTACCGGGTGTAAGGTTACCAATAAGCCATTTCCCTGACATGTTTGTGCATATTTGAATCTCTCTCTAATGGTTTAACGGATCTCACTGAAATTTGGTACAGGGATAGATTATAGTCTAGAATAATAGGTGGGCTTGTTATCCCTAGAATAAATTCCCAGGGGTAGCGGGAACAGTTAGTACAACATAAACTCGAAACTCGAAAGCAAATCGAAATAAAAACACGCAAGGACAGCACACCGCCATAAATGTCGTGTTCCGTTTTCATGCAATCTTAAACATATGGCGTTGTTCCGTTACGGTAGCAGTTGCCAGACTCGCCGGTTATCGATCCGTAAGTAGGGTCATCAGTTATGTCTTTAATTGATAAGCTTTGACAATCTGATCTCAGGTAAAGTGATACAGATAAGTAGGGTAGCCAGAAGTCACGGGAGGGAAACTCTCTCAACCCTCCCCCACCCAAAACTCTATCCCAATCCCCCCCCCCCAACCCTCCTCCAGGGTCGGCAGCGCGAGTGTAACGCCCTTAAGATTGCACACGTTCATAGGCTACGGTGACTGGTCTGCTTCCTTCGGTGGGTCGTGTGCTTGTAAAAAAACAACCTTCAGTATTGTGTAAGGATTTCTACTCATGTATTTATTATACCGCCTGTTTCAATATAGGTTCAAATAGGTACGAAACGGTAGGACACGAGATTTATTCAGCAGTTTTTGCGTGAACAAATAACAAATATCTATACATACATCGATCCATACTCACAAACTTTTGCGTTTATAATATTAGTAGGATAAGTAGGTATGCACGCAGCGAGCCTATTGAATCTCCCTTAAATCAGTGTTAAAGCTGTTTGACGGTAAGTAGGGTGAGATGAGAGGGTGGCACATAGGGACACCCTCTCACCGTACCAGGGGGTCGAAGGTATACCTGTATCTAATGACTATTGTAATCTACAAATACTTTCTACAAAGAGATAAGAAAACTTGAAGAAAATCATCGCTCCGTAAGCCTTATCTCTGCCGCTTCAATAGCGCCATCGAGCGCGCCATTAAGTGCACACCATTGCTATATTATTATAACTCAACAAAGACTGAATCCACACCGTCATCTGTCGACAGTTGAGGCATCTGTCGCAGGGTTGTCACGAGAAGAGAATAAGAATTCGTTTCTTATTCAAAATCGATGTGTTCTTTGATTATGACAGGTACACCATTATAACGTGCCTTTTTTTATTTATTTTTAGCGATAAGGTTGCCCATTGTACATTTAACTGAAATTACTGTGATTCCGATCCATGTTCACTGTCTTAAGAACCAATAAAGAGTGTACAATAAAGAGTTATATATATATCCAAATTGCGATATAAATAGTTAAAGGTATTGAAACGTGTCATATTCGCGTTAAAAGTCCGACAATATCACATTCACTTAAGTTTTTACATAATAAATAAATAAAAATAAAAATCAGTTTATTTCCATCCTAATTCCACAATATTTAGTCCGTGTCCAGTGGCCCCACACTAAGGAAAGCCTGTCCTGTGGACATAGACATAGAAATAGATCATTAAAATTTCAAAGAAATAATAAGAACTAATGGACCGGTTAACATAACGCGGACCCCGACAAGCAAGAAATTCCATAATAAAATGTGAGACGTGACAGCCCTGTAGCATAGATACGATGACGTATAATTACGTCAGAGCTCGGGGCGGGTCGCATCAATCTCGCGGCTGTCCGCACGTGACGCGGTTACTTGCAGTTTCATCGCGACCGACCCCACAGACTACAAGATTTTCATTTATTTTCTTTGGGCAATTATCTTTCGTATGAAAGTTGAAGAAAACGAATCCTAGAGAGGACACCGCAAATCGGCAAAATGGAAAGTAAGACCCCAGTGTAATTTGCTAATTGTAAAAATTTCATATTATTCTACTTCTTTATTTTGGTTCTAGATCAATGGAAATATCCTGTTTTTTTCGTATGGAAATCTCTACGGATACCACCCCCTCCAGCAAGCGGGAATGGAAAACATTTTATCATTTTAAGAGTATTCGATATTTATGTTTCTTACCTGTAGTTTCTAGGAAAAAAGAGTTGATATAGAGACAGACGAATGATCTAATATTCCTAAGACTTCCTTTTCCTTCTGAGGTAAGGAACCCTAACTTCAAACACACAGAACAGCTAGCAATCAATCTTTGTCAGTTATCTTACAGCATATTGCCCATCCAAGTTAAAACATTATCATTGAATCACCATTATACCTTATACAGGCTTATACTTAAACTGTAGGCAGACGCGGCCGCAGGGCATAGCTATGCGAATCCCCGCCAGTAATTGCGGATATCATCTGTCCGTTAGCCACTAGAACCTTCAATTTTAACCCCATTTATTTATAATAGCTTGTAATGACTTAATCTTTAAGTTGGCCAATATGCTTGTTACGTGTGACAGGTTTGATACGCGGATTGAACTCATAAAATAAACGCTTTTTCCATTCTTTCTTTCTAAATAAATTGCATCTTCAACATAATAATAATACAATAAATAATAAGTAATCGTCATAACATGAGTAATATGAAATGCGATACCTATTAAAATACGTAAATTATGAAAATTTCCAAGTTAATTTTTTTAATTGTTAAGAGAAGGTGGTAAGTTAACAGTTGGTTCATGTAGATAGTGTAATTACTAGGAATCGAACCCGGGATCGCTCATTTGAAACCATTAAAACATGAGTGCGTACACTTTATAAAAAAAATATCAACATAAACAAAAGCCTGCAAAAATTTTGATTAATTGTTCGGCAGCACGAATTAGTGTTCAAGTATTACAATCTCTGAACATCGGCGCTGGCCAGTGATTCGTCACATCTGTCTCCCGCAGCGCCATATCAACGAGCGTGAACGACGAAATCGATTCTAAAGCAAATTGTTCAGTTACTAATTTTATAATAACACTGTTTTCTGCTATTTACAATAAGGGCACGTTTCCATTAGACTCATAGTTTACCTACTTTTTATTTATTTAATCTTCATGCACATCGTAGGTACATTGGTGGACTTAATGCCATGGACATTCTCTACCAGTCAACCATCGGGTGGTGCAGAACTATAACGTGGTAGGCATAGAAATATTTATAAGTATTATATCTACTCTGCTATGAAGTTATTTTACGCTGGCAGAGCAACCGCTAATCATTAACTGAATGCACTATAGGTATATAAGATTTTATATAAAAGAATAGTGCGTCGATATTCGAAAGCTGCGGTAGGTTAAGCAGAGAGTCTTAAGCAAAGAGCAAATAGTTTGCTACAAATTATCGACCTCGTACAAATTACTTTGATTGAGTAACTACGATTGCTTCCAAATTATAATTTGTAAGTGAGAAGCGTTATTGTTCTCAGCTATTGTTATTCAATCAAAACATATGAAACATGATAGTGTTTTGTTTAATTTATTTTAAGAATAATTTGGGCGTAACGGTGGGAACGGACCGATTGCAAGTGATTTGTTATGTATATATGTATTCTTTGTTTATCTCACAAAAAAAGTTACACATACAAGTAGGTAGTATAGGTTGACCTCAGTTTTTAATTGAACTCCGTTTATCGTTTATCTGTTTATCTCCTTTTTAAAGACTGGCAAATTTCTCCTCCGTCCGCGTGGATGTCGGTTATCGCGACTTCAATTCTAGTAATTCTACTCAACTAATTCAACCAAACGTACGGCGCGTACGGCAGATATTTAGTGTGACCTATTGTTAAATCTTTTTAATAAAGAAAACTGCATCAAAATCCGTTCTGTAGTTTTTGCGTCCATCGCGAAAGAATAAGCAACAATTATAAAAATGTATCCAGAGTCATTTATTTAACATATCCCAAGTATTTTTTAATTATTTCCGAAATACAGACACATCTAATAAGTACCATTTCATAATAGTATGGATGAAGTTATTATGTCGGTGTTATAAAATTAGCAGAACCGCTGAGAACAATACACTCATAAAGGAATTAAGCGAATTTTATGATAAAATGAAATATGACATTATGTAACTAGGTACCTACAATATTAACACTACGTAATAAAGTAAGAGCTGTCATAATTTAATTAACTACACCTAATTTTATTACACTAGACTCGAAGATGGTGAAGCCTTGTTTTAGAGATCCACATAAACTCTACACCACCACATTCATTCAAATAAGTAATTACATATCAATTCTTATACAGACATAGGTACATACAAATCACGCCTTCCCATTGGGGTAGGCAGAAACAACATCATTTTACTTGCTACGACCTTGGCATACACCTTTTGCTTCTTTAACATTCTTAGATAAGTAGGAGAATGGATATGAACGCGGCCTCTTCTCAATGCATAGGTATCGAGTTCGAATCCGGCCGGACAGTATCAATGTGTATTTCACTTTGTGGAATGTATATGCTAATCACATGATTTACCGTCTGCTGACGGTGAAGGAAAATCATCTTGAATAAATCCACAAGTCCTAGAAGAAATTCTAAGGACACGTCCGATCCACCAACCCGCATTAGGCCAGCGTGTTTGGATTAAGGCCTAAAGCCTCTAAGCTTTCTCGTTAGAGTAGAAGAGGTACGTGCCCAGCAGTGGGGCATAAATGGGTTGCTATCAAGTAAGAATCATATAGAAAGAGATCACCCTTAGAAACTTATCCCAACTCACCCAAAATCGGTTTTCACGAAACTGTCGAAGTTTTGTAGTCAGGCCAGTTGTTGGATTTTTTAGAGCTCCAATTACCTGTAACGACTGCTGGAGATGTTCCGCGGTAGCTTAGTGGTTTGGGTAATGGATTGCTGAGACGAGGTCTCTGGTTCGATCCCAGGTTCACAATGTCGATGCTTTTCGAAGTTATGTGTGTATTTATAGCAGGTTTATTAGTGCCTCGGAGAGCACGTTAAGCCGTCGCGTCGGTCCCGGTTGCCATACAAACATCTATGGCAGTCGTTACGGGTAGTTGGAGCCCACAAAAGTCCAACTAGTCTAACTTAGAACTTCGATATCGCCATTGGTCATAATGACCATTGGTTGTGGAGGTCAGATGGCAGTCGCTCCACGGATAATATCGAAGTTCAGCCGCATCACAGTTATACTGGAAAGCCGACCCCAACTGAGTTGGGAAAAAGGTTCAGAGAATGATGACTGCTGGGAATGTTCGTGCTACATAAGTATATAGAAAGAGACGTGGCGCTTTCATACTTAAGTAATTTATACTGATGATCGTCCACGAAGTTATCATTATGTTTCCTATTCTTTACGTGAAATACATAGCAACTTATTTCTATCACCACACCCTGCTCGACTACCAACTAGCACAGTGGCGGATTTACCAGTAGGCTGAGTAGGCTGGAGCCTAGGGCGGCAGATTTTAGGGGGCGGCAATTTTGAGCCAATTTTTTTTTTCTTTCATAAATAAAAAAAAATAACTTTATTATATACACAAACGAGTTTTGGGGAGCGTTTTCTTGGAGAGGCATATCTTAATCCACCTTCTAATTAGTACGCGCCGCTGTTTTTAGCTCTTCAATAGCAGGTATACTCTTCACTAGGGCACGTCACAATTACGCGTGGTCAGTCGCCGCCTCCTACTGCGATGCGTGGTCGGCCGCCGCCTCATTCTGCGAGCAAGTAATGCTCGAGAAGGAGGCGGCGGAATGGTTTCGGGAGAGGCTGCACAGAGCTCACCCGGACGGTGACGTGCGCAGACGCCGCAGGCGTCGGAGGTCTGACGACTTTCGTCCTCTATGAACGCAGGCCTGGGGGTGACGGGTGGAGCCGTCTGTCACCCTAGCAGAAGCAGACTAAGGCGGCAGCGTGCACAAGCACCCCCCCCCCCCCCCCCCCCGAATGCGAATATCGTGGTTCCCAAACCCGAGGGGGCCATCTCGAATCCGGAAATGGCCCGGGTCAAGCTGGGGTGCGAGGGAAATGCTCTATGGGCCACCTCACACCTTGGCGTCAGAAGACTCTAGACGGCGTGCGGTTTTAGTCGGTAAAAGTCCAACATAACCTGCCCCGTTAGCCGCGGGTTGGGTATCCATAAGGATTTCTGCACGGAAAAAAGAGCACGTTACAATTATATTAAAACTAAGGCGGCAAGACCCGTCATGGAAGAATCATGGAGCTGTCACAAGAATACCGCGCTCCACACTCATATGGAGTCACAAGAGTGTGGAGAGGGGTGTCCTTGTGATAGTGATATATCCACCCCCGATGGCTGACGGGGGGGGGGGGGTCATGGGGAAAATTGTGTATAGCCTACTGGCGGCAAATTTGTAAATCCGCCACTGAACTAGCAACAACTAGGTTAATGTGTTTCTCATTCAATTTATCTCTCGTAACCATGTAACCAACGCTCGGGACAGGAGAAATGGCGTAAATGCCACTCAAATTTCCTCATTATACGCCCATTTTTTTTTATACCTCTTAGGTGGCAGACAAGCACACGTCCCACCTGATGGGCAGCGGTCATCGTGGCCTATGTATGTGTGCAAAAAACATGATTTACTAGTCCCGCGGCTCCGCCCGCAAAGAATAACCTACATAAAAAAGGCCTAAAGAAGTCTATGTGTTTAGGTACCTGCCTACTCCTTCAGGACAAATAGATGTTTGTATAATATGTATTTACTAGCTTCCGCCCGCGGCTTCGCCCGCGTGAAATTCGGTATTGCCACCAAGTCTATTTGAATGAAACGACTCTCCACTCGAATTTCCACTCCGTTGTTCACTCCACTCTCCACTCCACTCTCCACCTCCTCTCTACTGTCCAATCCCCTCTCCCGACTCCACCCTACATTGCACTCTCCACTTCAATCTCCACTACACTCCACTCTCCACTCCACTTTCCACTCCACTCTCCACACCACTCCCCACTCCACTCTCCACACCACTCCCCACTCCGCTCCATTCCACTGGTCTCCACTCGTCTAGCCAAAACCTTTCGGATAAAAAGTACTAAACGGATTTTAGTGCGGTTTTCTTGGTCAGACCTAAAATTTGGAGATAAGACCAAAAGTTTTTTTTTCCTTATTTATTGGTTTCACCTTACACCATCTTTACAGCGTTCACCTAAGGCGACAGTGTGGACATCATATATTATCCCTTTATAACAGTACTTTTAGTTGTAATAATCGATATTTGAAAAAAAAACTTGGTTATGTTGACCACAAATATCTATTTTTTTGCAATCCTTGTCTGTTTGTTCGTGATGGACGCAAAAATTTTGATGTCGCCTTTTCATTAGAAAGGTCTTGGTTTTACATAAAATCTGCCGTATGTTTGATTGCATTTGGCTAAGTAGAACCGGGGATATGACCAAAAAACGATTACCAACCAATCGACTCCCACGGGCAGAGCCGCGGGTATTAGCTTGTATAAAAAGTAGCCTATATATTACTCCAGACTATAATCTATCTCTGTACCAAATTTCAACCCGATCTATTGAGCCGTTTTTACGTGACAGAGTAACAAACATACATCCAGATATCCCGACTGATCGACTCCATGGGCGAAGCCGCGGGTATTAGCTTGTATAAAAATTAGCCTATATGTTATTTCACACTACACTCTATCTTGGTACCAAATTTCAGCCAGATCCATTCAGCCGTTTTTACGTGAAATAGCAACAAACATAATATTTGGACATTCCGACCGATCGACTTCGCGAACGGAGCCGCGGTATTAGCTTATATAAAAAGTAGCCTATATGTTATTCCAGACCATAATCTATCTCTGTACTAAATTTCAACCTGATCTATTCAGCCGTTTTTACGTGAAAGAGTAACAAACATACATCCAGATATCCCGACTGATCGACTCCATGGGCGAAGCCGCGGGTATTAGCTTGTATAAAAAGTAGCCTATTTGTTATTTCACACTACACTCTATCTCGGTACCAAATTTCAGCCAGATCCATTCAGCCGTTTTAACGTGAAATAGGAACAAACATAATATTTGGACATCCCGACCGATCGACTTTGCGAGCGGAGCCGCGGTATTAGCTTGTATAAAAAGTAGCCTATATGTTATTCCAGACTATAATCTATCTCTGTACCAAATTTCAACCCGATCTATTCAGCCGTTTTTGCGTGAAAGAGTAACAAACATACATCCAGACAGCCCGACTGATCTACTCCGTGGGTCGACTGATCGACTCCGTGAGCGGAGTCGCGGGTATTAGCTTGTATAAAAAGTAGCCTATATGTTATTCTACACTTTAATCTATCTCGTTACCAAATTTCAGTCAGATCTATTCAGCCGTTTTTACGTGAAAGAGTAACAAAGATATATCTAGAAATCCCAACCGATCGACTTTGCGAGCGGAGCCGCGGTATTAGCTTGTATAAAAAGTAGCCTATATGTTATTCCAGACTATAATCTATCTCTGTACCAAATTTTAGCCAGATCCATCAAGCCGTTTTTGTGTGGCAGAGTAACAAACATACATCCAGACATCCAGACATCCAGACATACATTCTTACAAACTTTCGCGTTTATAATATTAGTAGGATAGGATGTATGGATGTGTAAACACTGTCTATACACTGAAGATCTAGCATTTGAGATGTGAACACAATGTTCCTTGTCCGGTAAGTCACGGCGCATGCGAACTTTGCCAATCATCGCCGGCGCACGCCAGTATTACCGGGCCTTGGGCAACTTATTCGAGGGCAAAACGTTGCCATGCGTGTTTTGTAGTAATGCTATAATACACTATTACATACTAGATATACTTTTATTTTATCTTTGTTAGGCTTAGATAAACATATCGTGGTCCAGCCAAATCCGCAGTTAAGACTGGGGAAGCGGATTATTACACCAAAAAAACATATAATAAAGATAGGTCGTAGTTAAAGGCTTGATTTTACAGGTGAATAAGCAATATAGCATCTGTAGCCGAACTAGGATAAACCTGTGTATCGGCTAGCAGCGCCCATTCCTCAAACAAGTGACAGTCTGTATGGTAACCGTAGCCAAAACCTAACTAGGTAGATCATATCTTGCTTAGTCACATTAGGAGGGCGAAGAAGAATAATATGAAATAGAAGATGGTTGGAATATACCATCAGCTTGATATCAAGTTAATCACCCAATGAAACGCAACAAAAAGCAATTCGAGTATCTAGAATGGGTCCAAGTAGCTCAGTTGGTCAGAGCATTCCTCCTGTAAGGGACTGGTTACGGGTTCAAGTCCCGTCCTGGATGATCATTTTTTCCGATCAAAAATCATTAGAAATAGTTTGGATACAATTGCTTTAAAATTTCATTGATAAGAAAGTGTGACTTTGAAACACTGTGTTTCTGTATTTTGTACTTCAGCTTGTATTTTAGCTTAGCTGAAGGGGGGAAGAGGCTCACAACGATTTCTCAGTTGCGTCCACAGTTTTCATTTTGGAGCCTGGAGTAACGGCTGAATAAATTTATTGTCTGGAATAACAGAGTGCCTATATTGCACTGTATACTGAGTTGCACAAAAATTTTTGACAGAAGTTATCACTGAGTTAAGTGAATCGGAGTGTCACGTTAGGAGCTAACTTGCTCACCGAAAAATTATTCCCACGTTTGTCACCAGGCGGCGCTAATCCAATCCTATACTTTGCGTTTACGCGCTCACTAGCGAGTGTGAAATGGCAAACGCAAAAACTCAGTATAGGCACTCAGATACTTTTTATTCTTGGAATAAGTTCCCATGGGAAGTGGGAAGGGGAACAGAATTTTCGCGGGCAAAACCGCGAGTAACAGGTAGTACTAGATAATCTAGCAAGATCACACCTGATTTTATCGAAGAATTTTATGAGCTATTAATTTCTAATAATAAACTATCATGTCATCGTAAAGTTTTTAATACATGTAAAAGTATTCTTCTGTCGCCGTTTTTATGGTGCATTTATAGCTATTTTATTTCAACAATTTAACATTTAAATTGCTAATTGAATGAACTTAACATTAATTTAAATTTAAAATTAAATATATCTATTTTTTATTAAAAGCATAAAATATATCAATTTTAATAATTACAAATCTAAAAAGACCACGTTAGGTAGGTACCTACTTTTTTATATACTTCACATTTGATACTAAGAAGCCGTCATTCTTTTTTTATAAAATTTAGTAAATCTGCTTATTGACGCTCTAATACCTAATGCTCTAGTATCTAAGTATATTTTTACCACAATCGATTAGAAGTTTAGCAGCTATGAGTAACAAAATTACATACATAACTCTCCTTTTACAACTTCGCTGCGGTTAGGTGAGAAGTGAAATTTAAAGAACATAAACGAACATTATAAAACAATCGTTCACTGTTATATATCTAGCTATAAATAAAGTTATGATTGGAGTCGTAAATGTTCATGTAAAGTTAAGTCAAATAAAGTTATAACTGGTTCATCAATTTTGCCTAGTAAACACGTAATACCAGGCATTCCATAGTGTATTATCTTGTCAATGCTCATAAAATTGGCACAAAAACAGTCTCGCGTATAATGTTAAAGTAAGTAGGTAATACGAGAGCATAGGCGGTTTTACACGCATGATGCGCGGGAGTGCAAAAACGTTCAGTTGTAGGCGCGCATTGCTGCGCACGCGCAAGCGGCGCGTCGCGGCGATAGTAAATGGAAAAATGTTGTCTCCGTGTTGTAAATGGGAAAGAGACGTGACTTCATGTAGGTTCATTAGGGTGTCCCGATAATTATTTTGTTTTGTTTCTGTAAAGTAAAACCTTTAACAAGTTGTGGAATTGATCGTAGATTAGCTACCATAAAATAATTTAAAAGAATATAAAGGCATATCTTTAGGGCTCTACTGGTCCTCAAAGTTTTGGTTTGTCTTGGTTTCCTGAACTAAATAAAAAACTTGGAAACTAAGAGTCAAATTAAAATTGTGACATTTTTCTAAGTTCTAATGATAAAGTAGCTGATTCTCTCAGTTTATAGGGTGGTCCATCACACCTGAGACCACGAACCCAACCTGCTGTATCTCACACATTCAAGTGTACATTACTCTAAGCGCAGGGCCATGGCACAAGCGACTGTGACATTGTTGCCTTACTTGCCGATTACTTAATATTGTTGCGCGGTTAGTGACCTTTATATTTGTTATTATAGATTTTCCAATGAGGACTGTAAAAAGATTTATGCAGGGTATTTCATCTATTTCAGGAAATCTCTCCTTGTGGACATGGGTTTCTCAGCATTTACGGCTCTCCATGCAAACCTACCTGGCCCTCGGTTCTGTTAAAGTACTGATACTTCAAAGATGCCATTTAATTTTAGACTTTATTGTTATCCAGTTAAAGTCTAAAATTAAATGATATTTTGTAGAGCGAATACAAAGTTTAATGAATTCTTTTCATTTGATTTCAGACTTAAACTGTACTTCGGGAAAGTCTACAATTAAATAGCGTTTTTTAGAGTGTCAGTGGCATGACAGTGGCCTTTTGCAGAATCGAGACCCTGTTTTATAACAAAATCTCATAATCTAAAAATCGAGCGAACTTCCAATATACGACGCATTTCGCCACAAACAAGTATAGTGTACGGCATCTAACTTGGCAAGATTTTGGAGTAGTGTGGGCCCCACTACTCCAGAACCTTGCAAAGTTAGATGCTGTCTACGCGACCGATTACACTTGGACCACTCGCGATAGGTTTTTGTTCCAACTCGTTGTCGCGCTGCACCACTTGACAATTTGTCAGCATGATTTGCGGCCGCGTCCCTCACGCGCAACATTTGCAT
The DNA here is from genome assembly GCA_963576445.1 of Lithosia quadra. Classification (NCBI taxonomy): domain Eukaryota; kingdom Metazoa; phylum Arthropoda; class Insecta; order Lepidoptera; family Erebidae; genus Lithosia; species Lithosia quadra. The sequence continues at coordinate 18,154,332 of OY754877.1, read as the reverse complement.
TTGTTTATAGACATACCCGGTCCGATATCCACAGCTGAAATGGTGGACACAGCGTCTAAATAACCGACATTACCTATGTAAATGTACCTATGTGTTGCAGGCTCTTTTTTATTAACATAAGTGGAATGTTGCCAATGTTGGTTATGTTTATCAAGTTTTTGTATGTTTATAAAATTCTAACTGCTAGGCACAAAAATGCGACAGTGAATTTTATATTGTTATGCTTTCATAACTGAATTTTTCAATATACCGTTATCAGTTGTCAGGGATACAGAAAATGACGTAGACACCTTTCATCCAAAATTAGTACTTACCGTTCCTTAGAGATAAAACTTTCGTAATTTAAGAAAAATATTCGAAAATAAAGCCGTCTCAAGGTTTAAGCCCACTGTTAACACAAGCAATATAGCTACAATGCTTAGTTAAAAATCATAAGTATTGATCTGTCTAACTGATGTGATCAACGGGCATACTTACTAGCAGCTGCATTTCAACTATACCACCTACAAATATATTCATAGGATAGACAGAACTGTAAATTGATGTTTGTTTTGTTGTTGTTACAGGTCCCATGATCACTCCACGGCGTCGCCATGTCCGCGGTGATGAGCACGCTGTCCATGATCAGCGGCGGACGGCGCGCGCACCGTAAACTTGGCTCCAGGTAAAACCCACAACGATAATTACATAAAACATAATCATTAAGAAATGGAACTCATCATGTTCCCGGCGGCGGCGGCGGTAAGTAAGTACCAAGGGTAACCAGAGCTCTTTGAATTTTTTTTTAATTCAGTGCTGCCAGCAGGGAGACTAAAATCCGCCCCAACCACTCTAATTTTACCCCTATCCTCCCCAAAACCCCTAATTCTCCCTAACCACCCCCCTTCTAGAGTCGGCAGCGCGAGTATGACGCCCATGGTGTTGCACAATTCCATAGGCCACGGTGACCGCTTCCCATCAGGTGGGCCGTTTGCTTTTCTGCCACCAAAGTGGTAAAAGAAATCGTACCAATTTTACAAAATAAACTATCGCATGACTTCCCTGGTGGTCGTATAGAGTGTGGAGATTCAACCGATTCATTACCATACTGGAACGGTATCACCCACGCGTGGGCAGCGAACCATAATGATCATAGTTACATAAAGTGTATATGAACATTAGCAGAGATAAGGACTGCTTGGTAGTGAGTTTGAAACGGAAATTATAATACTCTGCCCAAATTATAAGAAACTAGCTGTTGCCCGCGGCTCCGCCCGCGTGGATTGTGAATTCTGTTTCAAATGCCTTTTTTCATGCGGAAGTTCCTTCATACATCATCCCTGTCAACCAGCAGGAGTGGTTAAGTCTCACTCAGACCTGATAAAACCCGCACGCCGCCGTCTCAAGTCTTCAGTTGCCGGGGTGTAAGATTACTTAGAGCATATCCCGCGCAACCCAGTTGACCCTGGGATGGGAATTGTTGATTTATGATGCCTACAGCCACTTTCTATCATCGCACCGCTCGGAATTCATCCCCACACGTTGCATCCGTCTGCAGTGCGTACTGTAAGGTTTGAAAAAAATTTCATTTCGCGCACGCTTAGGCTGTGGAACGATCTCCCTGCAGTGGTTTTCCCTGGCGGCTATAATATGGGGTTCTTCAAGAAGGGCATTAGAAGGATTTTGCAGGGTCGGCAGCGCGAGTGTGACACCCCTGATGTTGTGCACGTCCATAGGTGCATAGGTCACATAGGTGGGCCGTGTGCTCGTATCTCCCCGATCCCCTCCTCTGACGTCCGATTTCAATAACTCAAACAGTCTTTAAATAATTTTTACACAATTTTATTGAAAGTCTTGATTAAGATATAATTTATTTGGATGGGAATACAAAGATATACCTTTTTTTTTCCGTGCGGAAATCCTCATGGATACCCGACTCTTACCGACTAAAACCGCACGCCGTCTAGGGTCTTCAGACGCCAGGGTGTAAGGCGGCCCAAAGAGCATTTCCCTCACACCCCGGCTTGACCCGGGCCATCTCCGGATTCGAGATGGCCCCCTCGGGTTCGAGAACCACGTGGTTCCCGTCATGCCCCCGGAATAGGAGGGGGGGGGGGGGGCGCGCTTTCGCGTGCCGCCACCTCGGCCTGCTTCTGCTAGGGTGACGGGTGGCTCCACCCGTCACCGCCGTCACCGCCAGCGCTCATGGAGGACGGAGGTCGTCGGACCTCCGACGCGATAGGCGTCCGCGCCCGCCTTCGTCCGGGAGAGCTCTGTGCAGCCTCTCCCGAACCTTTTCCGCCGCCTCTTTCTCGAGTATCACTTGCTCGCAGAAGGAGGCGGCGGCCGACCACGTGTCCGCACTCTGCACCATCGCCGCGATCAGCACCGGCAGTGTGAGGACTCCCACCCCGAGGGCTGCCAGGAGGGCCTGTCTCGGTACCTCCCACGCTGGACACTCTGCCAGCGTGTGCAGCCCTGAGTCCTCGCCCGCATCGCAGTGATAATACAAAGATATACATAAGGAAACATAATCTTAGATAGGTATAATTCGCGTGACAAACGACGTGCTGGCGCGAGCGGATTGTTTTGCAATAATCCATGATTGGTGAATAGCTCGTCCAGTGCTGTAGCACCCGTGCTATCCTCAAAGGCACCCAAGAAAACTGTACTGCGTGTATAGACCATAATATTTTGAGCACAGTTTAGATACCTACCTACGTACCTATAATGTCCCGAAGTATATTGGTTTGATTTACGTCCGCATTTCAACTTGCATTTATTTCGCCGCGTATTATTTTTCATATTGCGATTGCTCTTAAACTATTTATGGTAATTATATAGTGTGAATGGCAATTTTGATCTGCATTAAACGTACAACGTATCTAACGTATTTAATTGGATAAGAAATAATACTGTATTGTTAAAATTAGCTTCGAAAATGACACATGAATTTTTTGTAATTTGTAAAGATAAAAATGGTTACTGTGGGCTACCCTTATTAGATAGACATATGCTATCGCGGACTTTTATGTAGACCTTTTTAAGTTGTACATTTCCACAGTACATTATTTTGTTCTATCTTCAATAGTTTTCGCAGCGCACGCGATGTAAGTAATTTGTTTAGGTCATTTTTTTACACCTTGGGTTACATTATTGAAGTTTTAGTAAGGATCCCTAAATTTTTTCGAAATAAATTATAGCCTATGTTACTCACAGATAATGTAGCTTTCTATTGGTGAAAGAATTATTGAAATCGGTCCAGTAGTTTCGGAGCCTATTCGTTACAAACAAAAAAACAAAAAAACAAATCTTTCCTCTTTATAATATTAGTATAGATATGTTTGGGTACCAACCCAATAGTTGAATTAAAAAAATTATCATAAAATTCTAATTTATTAATTAATGAGGGGTAGGGGAGTGAAAAATACTTTTCAACCTATTTTCCTACCCATCATCGTAAGGCGAAACGTTACCCACTAAGCGTAGTGGGTAACGTGTCGCCTTACGATTCAGAGATCCCGGGTTCAAATCCTGGCCATTATACTACTAACGTGAATCCACTCCTAATCCGCTTGATAGTAGTTAGTGCGAATACCACAAATATCGGTAGAGTTTCGAAGGAGTGCCATCTTTGTTAATTAAACATACATATCAAATATATATTTATTTAATAAAATGGCATTATAATAATAAGCATCGCGTTATTAAATCAAATTACATAATAGACTGTCCATTACGTTAAAATATTTTTTCTTAGCCTACGGTAGTAAAATGTAAATTAGCCGTACACAGATTACATCTTATCGTAGATTTTATCGACGGACCCGTTTCAAATGTTATTCATCCAATTTTGATAGTTTATATACAGTAGGCACATCAACTGTTTTATCTACTCTATAAAGAAATTGGTGGTGAGATGTGGGATAAATCAGTCAATAACTAAATAAAAATGATTTATTTCGGACATTTTACCCGTAAGTGTTGTTAACAAAAGGGTTTGAAAATTAAATTACTAAACTTATCATTAGGTAACACATTTTTTTTATAGTTGATAGGCTCGCGTTTGATCACTATCTCACCTGATGGTAAGTGACGACGACGACGAAGAGGTCAACGATGGAGGACGCTTGCCTAGCAGCAACCTGTTCACTCTAGACTTAAAGACTCCTAGGTTATAGCTTTCCGGAAACAGACTCAGGCACGGCATTCCACTCCATTCCACACATATTCAGAAATATATATAGCTTATGTTTGTGTCGTCAAGCCTCATCCAGTGCTGCATAACAGCACTATCCGCATCCACCCTCGCCACACGACTCTTCTGGAGGCTGTTGAAGCTGCCCGTACCCGGTGGATCAAGGATACAATGCGACTCCTTAAAATCGTTGGACGGCTGTCAACAACAGCTTCTGCAAATATCCCTGAGCACTACAGTAACATCGCAGCTCCATCAGCATCTTGATTCTGCCCCTGCTTCAAAAATTTATTCTTTTGTTTTCGGCCTCGCCATGCTATTTTTTTTGTATATATATTACGCGATAGCGGCGCCAATTATGAATGGATTTAGAATTATTATTTTTTATTTGAAAGAGCCTACTTCTGAGGTGGGCTGGGATTTGGAAAAATCGAGGGGAATTCATCAAATTTACGACAAAAATTCTGTTTTTGATGCATCTGTACATAATAAACCTCATAAATAGGTACTTTTCTATTTCTGTGCACTAAAAAGTAAAAAATAACTACGTTTTTAGTTTGTGAAGTCGGTTTTGTAAACGTAGTTATGCTTTTGGGACAATTACCTAACTATTATCGCCACTACGCTACCGGGCAATTCAACTACACCTCAAAGCACTTATATGCATAATCTGTTGTGAGTATTGCAGAGGAATTATCAGTCTGATGCAATCGTTTTCCGAACCATTCAAACACATAATTGCTTCCAATTGTTTAAATGTTCACAGCAATCGTGGTACTTACAAAACAGTTACGCGTCTTTTCTTTAGTCCAGAAGTCAGTTTAGAGGCGTTTAAATCTAAACAAACATCTCCAGGAAGTGTATACATGCAACATTGCGTGTTTAGTTTCGCCGAATATTTTCGATATACCGAAAATTATTACCTCGAATTTTTTAGCTAGGGTCATTCGGAGTTCGTGGTTCGGGATATCCTGGGAGTCTTCAAGTGGACTGAATAGGTTGCTTCAAGGCAAAAAAAATAACATGTAAGAATTCCAAATAATATGTACGGCTAAATCTCATCATCATCTTAGTTTTGCTACCGTTTGTCTGTCTTGTTTGTCGTTCATATTTTTTTTGTCTTCTATAAAAAATGCGTATTTCATTTATTAAAAGTATTTTTGTCGAAAATATATCGAAAAGTTAAAAGGCAAATAAAACATCGGTAATATTTCACTAATAATGTAGTCATTAGCCTCAATTACAAATAAGTAAAATATGTATAATACCTATTCCACGTTATGTTAAGTTATGTACGGCGTGGACAAATAAGGAATTGTCTGCATTTCGCCACTATGCGACATTTAGCTACTGCCTATTTAAATAAGGTTACTTTTTAATTCTTTGCAAAATAACGGCGACGCGGTATTCTTAGAAATCTGATATCCGATACAATAATGATCTCGAAATACACTAATAGATTTCTGATGTCCATTTTTGGCATCTGCTCTACAAATGTAGATCTACCTTAATTTGATCCGATTTCACTGATATTTTTAGAAAATAGAGTTGGTCTCTTTTGCCATACATTTTTTCTATGCGTTTTCAAAATTTAAAAAATAATAAGGAAAAATACATTATGATTATAGCACCTCTGTTTTTTCATAGTGCTAAGTTATACTTAACTATTTTTATAGTACGTAATGTACGCACTTGATCGGCTTTTTCACATTTCCTTCTTAATCCTACCTATTTTCCTCTATTTTGTTTCTGTGCGGCATCTGAAAATAATCTCGAACTCGAACCGATTTTAATGCACATCGATTCGGGGTTTCAGATACCAGGGTATGAAATGGCTATAAGGCATTTTTCCTCGTACCATGGGTCCTATTATTGTCCCCTGGAGACAGCAACGCGCAAGTGTCACGGTACTATTTTTCACTAGTCACAGTATTATATAAAATGTATTTATTTTTTAATTTGATAAGTTTTTATATTATGTTGGCATTACATAATTGCTAGAAGGTGATAATATACAAAACTTAACACTTTCACATGAATTGTTTTAGAAAGGACGCAGTGTTCTCATAAGTATGTGCAAGTAATCTCTATATTATTACAATAATATAATATTATAATTAGCTAAGCTTAATTCATTTGTTATAAATGTCAACTGTGAGAAACGCTAATTAACACGATGGTTCTCACAATATTTATATTGTTACGATATACGACAACTAAATAGTTTTTATTATATCTTAAATATACAAGGTATTGTTTCATTGTACCGAAAATTCTTCCGTTTAGCAACTAATTCCTCGCTACTAAACGGATTAAAGTCTTAAGAAGTTTGAAATAATACTTAAGTAGGCATAGTAAAAAGTTAGGACCTGATATTGTCGAAAGTTTACGCGAATTACACATTAAAATAAAACTAAAATTAACTGATTATATCACGATTGTTATCGAAAAGTAAAGCTATATAAAAAACGCCAAATAATTCAAAAGACAATTAGTTCTTCAAGAATGTATAAAACAATGCCTAATTGTTGTAAATTGTGGAAACCTAATTATTACGACAGCATTGACTAGCTAGATGATAAAATGACAGATAAAAATAACTTTAAAAATAAAGTAATTAAAATATTTCACGGCAACGGCGTACCTAAATATTTATGCAAAGGATTTACGATCGGGTCCTGGGGGTTGCGTATTAGGTTAAGCCCGCCTCCTAGCTACGCTTATTCCTTTTTCTTAGTAAATGGACGCGTAGTCGCTTTCTTTTATCGGTGCACCCACAGAACAAAGTGTTCTGTGGGTGCACTAAACAACAAACCAAAATAATAATGAAGTATAAAATCTATCTTTTATGGAGTTAATAATTTTCGTGTAGTGAAGGGACATCACCGAAATTCAATCTTAATTATTATATTTTTGCTCAAATCTCCGGTTGTACTAAACCGATTGTAATCAAACAAACGTAAGATTTTAAGTCTGACCAAGGCCTTTTAAACGAATAAAACCGCATCGAAATTCGTTCAGTAGTTTTTGCGTCCATCGCAGTCAAATGTTTGTGGCGCCAAAAATCCGCCATTTTGATATTCTAGAAATTTTAATATACCTGGTGTCACTCACACAATCATGATGAATCAAACAACACCTTGTTTGTCAAAATCCGTCAAGCAGTTCAGGCTGTAGAGCGTGCAAGACAAATTTTCAATATTTTCATTTTGCCGCCAAAAATCCGCCATTTTGATTTTCTAGAAATTTTAATATACCCAGTGTCACTCGCACAATCATGACGAATAAGATGATACCTCGCAAGTCAAAATCCGTCAAGCCGTTTAGGCTGTAGGCCGTGACAAAGAAATGGACATACATACATACTTACATACATACATAGTCTCGAAAAACATTACCCTCCTTTCTTCGGCAGTCGGGTAAAAAAACCTCTCCTCTCGTCTTTCTGTACCTCTATTGATATAGGCATTAGAAATTCGAACATCTAGGACGGTTACAGATAGCTCAGTTGGTCAGAGCATTCCCCCTGTAAGGCAATGGTCGCGTGTTCAAGCCCCGTCATGGATGATCACTTTTTCTGATCAAAAAATCATTAGGAAAGATGTTGTCTCTACCTACCCAAATAAGAAAAAGTTGTGACTTTAAGTATGTGTGTAGACTTCCCGTCAAGTAATTCGACTAAACCCTACGAGGAGGTATCCGTATTCAGCGAATGAGAGACATACCACCCGCCGAGTTCACAAGCCGACAGCTAATTACACGTGTTCATGAGTATCCTACATGGTCAGGTTGATCTCCTTGACATAGTATAATGTAGTAGAACACAAGTGAGTCAAACAGTATTTCAATTACATATTCCTACGTCAATTAAGATTAAACAGGATATAAAAATATTAACACATAATGGCGAAACGTTATATTGTCTTTGTTCTGACATTCGTCATAATACAACTTTGTATGAACGTTTCTGAGTTACTGTCTCAAGGTGAAAATAACCGGATTAATAAAAACATGATATATTATCATATTATGATACTGTATACCTCATATTCGCTTCCGAGACACCTATTGTACCAGATATAAAACATATTTGCATCTGTTAAGTATGTTAATTTCATTTATAACATTTATTTTAGATCTTATAAAAACTAATCGAGTGCAAGTCGGACTTGTGTGTTGAGGGTAACGTACAAATTCGGAGCTACCAATATAGCTCAACACAAAGCACTAACCACATCTGCTGAAAGACCGATGTCGAATTGGTAAACGAGAGGATGCCCCCAGTTAATTATGATCAGAAAATGGTAGTTGAGATCGATTGGATGCCAAAACTGGAAGATCAGGTCCAGTGATCTTATAAGTTTCTATTTTTTCGTATTTGAGATACGGAACCCTAAAAATTAACTTCCTAAAACCTCTTTTATTTAAAACGGATTTTAAAAAGAGGAGTTTCTTAATGCATAAGAATTTCTTTTTTTACATGTGTTCCGCGATAATTATTTCTACATGAAGTAATTATGATTTTATTGTGTTTTTATTTGATGTTTATAGCTAACGTTGCGATTTTATAAGCTTCACCGCTTACCCTTTTTTGTGCGGCAATCTCATATTCTCGTTGTGCTGTATTCGGTGTTGCACTTATACATGGTGACGGTGCGGTCGTGCCTTTGCTACCAATAGTAGGTAATGAGCGTTACTGATATATCTTTTTTTGTCCTCAGCAACCGCAAATCTGGCCAGTTCTCTGACGCCGGCGAGGACCGCTCCCGAAAACACCATGACCTCAACAAGCAACAACGATCAGCTTCGCTGGTGAGTACCTACCAAATCACATACTTAGCTAGCATGAGCCTAGCATTGACTTCACCATAGTCGGGTAGACAAGCTGTTATCTTTCCTTATTCTGGCAGTACTGTTTTTAAAAAAGCACCTTTGCAACTCTTCTAAAGAGTACATAAACTGTTGGAACCCTAGTACTACACCTATGTGAGTTATTTTATTACGCATTGTGATCGATTGATGTACCGTTACAGGCAGTGAACTTATGACAGCACTATACAAAGAGGAACATAAGTAGCTGCACATTGCAATTTACAGTTTACCTTACCTCCATAAACTTTCATAAAATAATACACAAAATATGAAATAATTACCCCTATCCTCTGAGAAATGCAAAAAATTCTTAAATATATACGACCGTATGTTCTTTACGGGGTAGACAGGCCGCTTGCATGTTCTACACTCATATTTCACCAACAACATTGCCTTTTTAAGGCTCTTTGCTAAATTTTGCTCAATTTCGCGGGGTTAAGGTTCAAGTTTCAAGCCGCAAACGTTATCATTTCTCTTACAAAATATTCTGCAACTAAACAATTTCTTCTTGAAGGTTTCAAACGACGCAAATATACTTTTTTCTCCATACAAAAGTACATAGCTCTGAAAAAAACCCCGATTACCTGTATTAAGTTAACTAGTAACAAAACACTGACGAATTTGAGGTATCAATAAACCTCTGAACCTTGCAGTATGTACAGACATGATTAGATAATATAATTTAAGAATAAGTAATAACTTTTAAATACAAACCATAGGCTATTCCATGGGCTGATAATGGAGGCACTTATATACGGAGAACTATATTTCCTTGCCTATTAAATTTCCTCTAACAACTCTAGTTTTACTATTGCACCGTGTCCTATAATTTGAGCCTTGTCTGAGCTGCATGCCTGCCAAATGGTTGGCGGTGCCGTTACTCTAACGAACAATATTACTACTATTGTTGGCGAGTTGCGTGGGCGCACGCCCTCGGCCCGGTCTAAACGGCGCTTGCGCACCGCTCCTAAGACGTAATTGACGGCTCTCGTCTCATTTGCATGGAGAACTCCCGTGCAATTTTGAAATAGCCAATAACATTTGCATTTTACAATTTAATTTATTTTTGCTGCAATGAAGTTAAATAAAAAAAAATCCGCATACAATACAAATCCATTGTATAGTTTAAATTCTGAACAATATTTTTTTATGTATATTCTATTGCAAATACAAATGTACAGTATTCCAACAGTATCAAAAAAAAGTTAAAAAAAAAAATCAACAGACACCTGCCAATAACTCAAACTCAAACTCAAACTCATTTATTGCGAAACTCAAACGCGATAGCATAAAAACCGTCAGGAAACTTGGAATACGAATGCCTGTAGTGTTTTATTCGTTTTCTGCTAACATTTGTGTGCGCTTATTCTTTTATTATAATAAAACTCTCTTATAATCAATTCTTTTGCGAACACGTTAACTAACATAATTCAGTAATAACGGGAGTAACAATGGTGAAAATTTTAAAGAGTGGAAGCAGTAGGAGATTCACATACTCGTATTTAATCTGAAATATAGTTATGTGAAACTTGTAACACGTTGAATTGTTTGTGTGGATCTAAAATTTAGGTTGACATACAAAAATGACATTTTTGTAAAATTTCAAAAAATATATTTCGTGAGCATATAACGTATGCAACACATGGCCAATAACTGTTTGGTTATGGTCGTTTCGACATGCCCTTTGTCTCAAATCCCTTATGAGCGCGGTTTATGCGCGGGCTGTTCACGGTGTTCATATTAATTTTGTTTGGCAACACAAATTATTCTCAAGGGACTTGTGCCACTTTCATATGGTATTGGATGGTATATAACTCTTGAGAAATCTAGAAGATAATATAATGAAATATAGCTCCTAAAGAAATGTTTTAAGTTAAACGCTTCCCTGCAACATGTGAAGAATCACAGACCCTTCCGGATGCCAGATGTAGGCTGGCCGTTTAAGATGTTTAGAATTATTTAATGACGTTTATTTCTTATTTAATTGGTTTAGAACCCTCTGTAGCAGAAGGACAGGGCCTCGATTCTGCTAAAGGCGAACCACCGTGATACCACTGACACTCTAAAAATGCTATTTAATTATAGACTTTACCGTTATACAGTTAAAGTCTAAAATGAAATGAAGAGAATTCATTTAACTTTTTCATTCGCTCTACAAAATATCATTCGAGTTTAAACTTTAATCTGATAACAATAAAGTCTACAATTAAATGGCATTTTTTAAAGTGTCAGTGGTATATCAGTGGTTTGTCTTTAGCAGAATCGAGGCCCAGATACGCAAAATCCCGGAATAGCAAAATCCCAGATTAGCAGAAGGACAGATTAGCATAAAGGCAGAAGTACAGATACACACTGAAGTCAAAATAAATTTTAAAAGTTATTTAATTCGTATTATTAAAGACAAAATACATTTTAAAAGTTATTTAATTTGTTTTATTAACTTTGGCCAAACGTATCAAACATTCCATTGCAGAATTTTTATTATTCAAAAAGCTCGTGATAGCTTGATCAATTTTTTTGTCTTTCATTGTAATAAGAGAAGAACGTTTTTGTGGTATGCTATTGCCGGTCAACTTCAGATCTTGGAAATATGCTTCTTTCTTTAATAGCTGTACAAATAGGAAGAGTGAAGGATTCGTAGGTAAGGTTTGGTTTGTATTATAATGTACACGACAGTACATTATCTGCCTTTATGCTAATCTGTCCTTCTGCTAATCTGGGATTTTGCTATTCCGGGATTTTGCGTATCTGTCCTTCTGCTACAGAGGCGTTTAGAAACCTGCGCTACTCATAAGGAAAAATCTCTATCTACATACTCGTTTAAGTATCCGAGCCACACTTTACCGTAACTTTGCTTTTACGTCCAAGTTTATCAATAATAAACTGATTCAATTTTGAGCGTAGTGACCATTATAGAGACTCTGCTGATCAAAAAATATATATATTTTTGTAAATATATGATAATAATAAAAGTGAATGTGATAGTTTGCACTGTTTGAGAATCGAACCAACAACTTTTGACGTAACAGTCGGACACTATCGTCATAAAATACACGTGGTATTCTTAATCGAGGCTATGCATCATGAATAAAAGCTACAGCGATGAGACAGCAGGTCGCCAGTGAATTATAAAAGTAGCTCGCCGGCTGACAAACAGATAATGAATCATGAACAAGTTAATTGGCCGCCAGTAAGTAGTTATCTCTGCAACTGTAACGTGAAGTAAACAAAACATTGTTCCGCTACAGAACGCGCGCCACACGCTGCAGGAACTTGCACTTATTTTAGATATCGCATCCCTAGATGAAAACTCCGGGAAGTCAAAAAACCCAATTTTTCAGAAATGACGGAAAACTAATTAGGCCACAATAGAAACAAACGGCTTACATTCACAAAAATTGGGAGACAACTAAAAATGACGGATTAATGTTCGCGCTGTTTAGCGAAAAGTCATTCACTAGAAGTAATGTTTCGCTCTATATTTTGAAAATCTATTTTATATTTTATCGAAATTATCGTTACATGAGTTTTAGCCTCATGTTGGTATTCATGTCGAGGTTTCGAAAACGCTATTAACTGAATTTGAGCACTTTTTGAGTTAGTGAGGTTTTCATTTAGAGGTGCGATATATGACTTACCCGTGCCGTATACCTACTGTGTTGATACAACAAAATCGACATCACCTGAGTTGGGAAGAGGTTTTTTTGATCACTTAGGTGGCAGACAAGCACACGGCCCACCTGATAGGCAGCGGTCACCGTGGCCTAAGGACGTGTGCAACACCAGGGGTGTCACACTCGCACTGCCGACCCCGTAAAAAACTTCTAATGCCCCTCTTGAAAAACCCCATATTGTAGACGCTAGGGAAAACCACAGCACTCCACAGCCTAAGCGTGCGCGGAGTAAAATTCCTCTCATACCTCACAGTGCGCACCGATGATGGTTAAGTGGATGATGATGAATATAATTAGAAATAATGCTTTTATCTTGTCAATATTCGAGCACCAATCCCGTCCCAGTTCGCTCTCCCATTCCTTCTTTGCATTTGGTTTATCTTGACGCGACTGGAAGTGACTGTCGTTTTTGTCCATATTTCTTTATTCGTTGTCATTTTCAGAACTTCTATTATCAACGGTGGCAAGAGGCAGTCGTTTCCATAACCGGATTCCGGACCCCAAAAGCGCAAAGTTTACCAAACGAGATTGCTGCTGGAATGATGATCTTTTTTATGAGAAAACCACACCCATAATGGCTAACAAACGTAACGTTTTGTCGTGACGTGACGTTAGAAACTGAAATAATGTAACAAATGAGCGTCATTAGTGCGATATCATCCTAAAGTGAATTTATAACCGAGTCTATAATTAAAAAGAGAGAGTGTTGTTTTAACCTCGAAAGGTATTCAAGCGATATTCGTAATTTTCTGTGGGTTTCCATCGCGCGAGAAAGTGACAGTTGTGTCATGTGTGCACCTGCGCGTAGGACACTAGTTCACATTGAATCAACATTCATTAATCACAGCGCCCGGTATCCCTTTTAGGCGCTGAGTAGACGGCGTAGAGGGGCGAAAACTTTCCCCGCGAACGATAGAATAAAGCGAATCTTCGTGGTATTTTGGTTGAATCCATTAAAATAGCTTTACTTTAAAGGGAATCATTATATATTGCTAACGCAATAACTGTAGTTATCTCTGTAGTTACAAAGGCCGTGCTGTAACTGCCCTCTGTTATGCAAAGAGGTGCGATGCACAATGACGGCCATCGTCTGCATAGCACTTTAATTGATCTCAGAAAAGAATGAGATTTTCAATTAGCCTATCGGTATTTTTATGCCACTCAGGTGGCAGAAAAGCACACGGCCCACCTGACTGGAGGCGGTCACCGTGGCTTATGGACTTGTGCAACACCAAGGGCGTCACACTCGCGCTGTAGACCTTGTAAAAACCTTCTAATGCCCTTCTGGTAGAACCCCATATTATCGGTGCTTTATCGGAGTGCGTGGCTGGGTGCATTTCGGAGAGCGTCTACAAGAATTTCAATATAATAATTCCTTCAAGCTCCTTCCATCATATATACGCCTCTTAGATGAAGGATATTCCGCTATAGTGTTTTGAGAACACGTTCAATAAGCATTCAACTAAATAGTGGAACTCCTTCCTCCCGTTGCTGCGTATAACTTTCAAGAAAAACATACCCCCTGGGCCTCGATTCTGCTAAAGGCAAACCACTGTCATGCCACTGACACTCTAAAAATGCTATTTAATTGTAAACTTTACCGTTGTAAAGTTAAAGTCTAAAATCAAATGAAAAGAATTCATTAAACTTTTTCATTCAGTCTACAAAATATCATTTAATTTTAGACTTCAACCTGATAAAACCTGATAAAAATAAAGTCCAAAATTAAATGGTAGTATTTTAAAGTGTCAGTGGCATGCCAGTGGCTTGTTTTAACAGAATCGAGGCGCTGTTTTCACCGAAAACTTTATGCAACTTCTTCTTCTTGCTATATCCAAATAGGAAATCGCTATGAGGAAGATAACATCAGCTTCTACAATCTACAAAGGGGCAAGCAGAGCTATATTTATATGACTATGATTCGTTAACTATTTTGAGTCCTACTTTGTATTGAATAGGGGAGAAATCTAGATTCATGTTTTCACTCAAGCTTGACAGTAAAATGGTATGTTTTTCTTGAAGCCTGAAGGCGTGACGTCAACGTCAGGGACGAACAATGGGAGGCAGACTCTTCAACTAATCGCGTGAAATCTGATGCGATGTGAAATAGAAAGCCATGGTGTGCGCATGGCGGCGACGGACGCGGCAGCTGTGGTCGCACCGTGAGCGAGTGGCGGTTCGAATGAAGAAAGAATTTGTGAATAAATAATCTAAGATACTCGTCGACGTGCAGTAAAGGCTTCAAATATCATTATTGAACTTGCGATTGAAGTATCATGGCTCCTACCTCGGTCATTACTCTGCTGAATTGAAGCAAACACAACCAATTGAAGCTAACACAACCAATTGAAGCTAACACAACCAATTCTTAGAAATAATTGCTTAAGAAATTGACGATATTATGGGTAATTTTGAGTAACTTCGTTCCTAGGTATCCTGGCCATAGGCTACTTGTACCCTATTTAGGATAGAAGCTGATCACCCACCTTATTACTGTTTAGATTTATCTAGCGGTTACAACCGCTAGTTATTAAGAGGTAGGACACTGCGGTATCTCCCGTCCAAACTGAGCAGTCCGACTGGGGTAGTACCTCCGCCTTACAGAAGACCGCGGCCATAATAACCATCGTGTTGTGTTCCCGCCGCCCAGTGAGTAGGGTACCTAGAGCTCACAAATCCCCCCCCCCATTTCCACCTACAACCCCCTTTAACCCCCCCCCCCACCCCACCCATGGTGTTGCTCACGTCCATAGGCCACGGTGACCGCTGAGGGCCGTATGCTTGACTGCCACCTAAGTAGTATAAAAAAATAGAAAAATATAAAATGTGTGCACAATGCGTGTAATCTTTCTTCTACATATAACTAAATAATTATTAAACTAGCTGTTTCTAAAATAGCTTTATGGTAATGCTCTGACCAACTGAGCTACCTGGACCCTTGACTAGTCCCTTACAGGATCTATTAAGGGACTGGTCACGGGTTCATGTCCCGTCCTGGATGATCATTTTTTCCGATCAGAAAATCATTGGAAATAGTTAGCATGCAATTGCTTAAAAATTTCATTCAAGCTTTATGGTAATCTTTCAGATGTAGCCAGGATAGGCACTGATAATAATGACCATGAGTTTATTAATACATACATCTAACCTTCCATCGCAGCATCGCGGTAGATAATCTAGATAATGAAACGCGTGCGCCGCGCTCCTCGGCCCACTTGGCGTGGAACTGGGCCAATCATTGTGCTAATCGTCTTAATTTATATGAGAACATGTACGTGTGAAGGCCTGTTTACATATACAGATAATAGTAAGGCGCTCTACAATAGAGCTAACAACTTCCCAATAGCTGCCTACTTACAGCGAAGAAGAGAGTCTCCGCGGACATAAGGGAGCTCTAAATGAAAATCTTGTTTGATTTTGAACTTGGTTTAATTATATTGAATTTTATTATGTTAATATCGTTAATGGAAAAACATTTTTTTAAGTAACTAAACAAAAAAACTAACTGGTTAGTATAAATATTTGAATGCTCGCATCATAAATTTAGGGTCAATTAAATAAAATTTGGTACATCGTGCTTTATTTATCGGTTCAGTTTCTAAACAGTAGGTATAGTGGGATTGTAACGATTTTTTGCTAAGAGCAACGAAAATTTTGCAAATGAATTATTTTTATTTGATTTATATCACACTGAGACCACTGGGGGGAGGAAGGGGGTTAAATCGAACTTGAACCGACTAAAACCGCACATCATCTCGGGTGTAAGGTGACACAAAAAACGGTTCCCTCGTATCCCAGCGCCTCGTACGACACTCGCAGTAAAAGATGAGGTGACTCTTGTATTATACTTCATTTGAAACGTGCCTAAAATAGCCCAAAAATTACTCAAGGCCGTCTTTCAAACTTGTTCCTAATATATGTCTTATTTGTTTGTTTCAGCAAACCCTGGAGGCCGGCGGTGGGGTAAACAACCTTGAGTCCCTGGAGGCCAAGGTCAGTGAACTCACTACTATTACTCGTCTAAATTAAAAACTAACAAGCCTGTAGATAATATAATTTATAGATTTAAATTGAAAGAGTCAATATTCAGGACGGGACTCGAACCTGTGACAGTCCCTGTAGTACTTAGTTTAGGTTATTAAATAAAAATTATAGTATAAGGGTGGTAATATTACTTCCGTTCTTATTTTAATAACAAATAGGATTAGTTCAGGAGATTATTGTAAAGATTTTCTGTTAATTCTTATAATTAACAATTAAAATTGTAAACTTGCGCTACTGGAGTACTGTGATTATGATTTCAACTGAGCGCGTTGATGTCTTCTATATTGGAAACTGAAATTGTAAAACTCTTTAATAGTTATGTTCTCTATTGAAGGATCTCTACAATGTTATCAAAAACATCCTCTTAGAAAATCAAATAACAATATTCCTACCGGCAGGCGACAGGTATCGAACCTGGGCCTCGCAGGTCTACTGTAATTTACAAAACTTATCGACTCTATCTAACAAGTAGCTACGAGCGACAAATTGTCGCCGTCGTTGCCACAACACGCGACTTCACACGATACGAGGATTTATTAGCGATCTGCAGATAGCGCACACTCCACTCTTGCGCACCCGCGAGATAACGCCGCTAATTAAGATTAACAGATTAACACGCATTTTGTTGTTCAAACGTTTTTGTGTGACTCTACCTACACTGTTTGTTCTGTTTCTGGGCTTTTGGTTTCAAATAGAAGTGTAGAGATTTTTATCTTTCCATTTCTTAAAATAATTGGATTAATTGCGTGTACTTTTTTTATTGCATTACATTTTTGGTTATTGCAAAAAGGACAGGTCAAAAGCACTCGAAACCGGCGGGCTTGCATGAAAGGCTTAATGACAGTAGAGGAAGCGCGGGAGGTATGTCAGGACAGAGGCAGATGGTGTTCTGTTGTCTCTGCGTACCCCGGAGGGAAAAAGGCATAACATAGTTTGTATGTATGTTTTTTTTGTAAAAAAAAATGTGAACTTTGCCAGATACGAGTAAATGTACCATACCTCTACTTTCGAAAGGTCAAAAAAAGCAAAGGTTCAAACTTCAAAGCACCAAATTGAAGGGTGCCTTTTGGGTAATGTTACACCCCTGCGCTAGAAATCCTAGACAGCGTGCGGTTTTAGTCGGCCCGAGCCCGACATATCGACCCCCGATGACCAACGGGGCTGCTATACGTAGTTATTTCGTTAGTATTTTTTAATACTACGTAGGTGGCAGACAAGCACACGGCCCACTTGAAAAGTAGCGGTCACCGTGGCCTATGGAAGAGTCACACACGCGCTGCCTACTCTGAAGGTACAAGAGGGGTACAGTGAGCTCTGGCTACCCTACTTACCGGCGCGTGGCGGGAACACAACACGATGGTTATTATGGCCGCGGTCTTCTGTAGCGGAAGTACTTCCCCAGTGGGACTGCTCAGTTTGGATGGGAGATAACGTCGTGTCCTACCTCATATGATTATATAAGACGTTGTGCAGAAAGAAATCAACAAGAATGTATAAATAAGGCGGCCTCAGGCCATCCAAGCTACAGAGTCTTGAGCCGTCCCTGTATCTGTATCTAATTATTCCCTACAATTACACTCTATTCGTTATCGCCTATCATTTCTGCATTTTATCGACCTGTCAGCATTATCTCCGTCTGTACGCATCCTGCTATATATTGTACTAGTTACTGCCTGCAGCTGTGCTTGCATGGAAATACCTTATATTACGAGAATTGTGAGGTATTTTTGGGGTCTCACCAAGATCCTACAGTCCCAGGTCCTTTAAGCGGGACGTGAAAAAGCATTTGATGAGGCCGTCAAGTTGAGGGCCACCATTATGGCACTGTCGGTGTATGTAATGGGGACCCCCTTCCTGAGACTTTACTTTTAGCTTACCATCAGGCGAGGTGAAGATATAAAAAAATATTTTGGGGTCCAAGCCAACATCATTTGCAAGCCGATGCATCTGCTAATTGACGAATGAAACTTTGGAGCAGGCTTTCCTCTCGTTTAACAAGTTTTAAATAAATGCATATAAGTGTATGCACGATACACATATAAAAATGCATTTTTTGTCTGTAGGTTTTTCTGTATGTTTCAAAGAGGTAATCTCTGGAATGACTGAAACAACCCTGATAAAAATGCACTGGTACATGGGTAATATTAAAAAACGTAATATAGGCTACTTGACTTTAGGAAAAGATTAAAGTTCTACGCAGAAATTAAAGCCTTAAAATCTAAATCAATGCGGGCGAAGTCACGGGTATACTCGTAGCTAGTTTCTCAATATAATCGCTACCAACGCTCTCTTTATTTTTCTAGAGATTCCCTTTCAAAGAATGTAGAACACTCGTTAACTAGTTCCACAAAGTAAGTAATATTAACAGCCATATTAAAATTTAAATATCGAACTGATACAAATGTCAAGCCATCAAGGCAGCCAACATTACACTGATAATTTTCTGATGGTAATATTGTTCAATCAAAAGTAAACTCTATTGTGTAATAGTAAAAGGAATATAATCGTTTGAGAGTGGAACTTATCCTAATCAATGTTCTAATTAACCAGTTTTTTGATCCCGTGTAGGTAGTTGGAGGAGAGCCTTTGGCATTTAACTAGGTTTTTTATATATACAACTTAAGTGACAGATGAGTACACGGCCCAACTGATGGGAAGCGGTCATCATGGCCTATGAACGTATGCGTCGCACTCGCGCTGCCGACTCTGGAGGGGGGAGCGGTTAAGAATGAAATGGGAGAAGGATGGTTGAGAGAGTTTCTGTGACAACGCGTTTTTGTACTTTTTTTAAATCTTAAAATAGAAATTCAAACCTCCACATTTCAGATCTTTACTCGTATTGTAAACTATAACGTGTCCACTCGTTTTCAATTATACAATCAACAATCTGTTGAGGGCACGAGTACGCGGCGCAAGCGCACTGTCCGCGAGCTTTTTGCACCGGATCGATTAAACGCAATCGATTTATTGCTGATCTTTATCGATGCTACGCTTGATAATAACTATTAAATAAAAGTTGTCTGATGTTAGATATGCTCAGCACTTGTACATTCAATGTAGGATTTATGTGTATATTTTTATTTTTTCTTTTTGCTTGACTTATTGGTACAGTCAGCGGCAAAAGTCTATGATGATTGCACAGATTTCAAACTTAAAAATTGAAATGAAAATGGTTCATTATATTGTAATCAAAGTTTAAAAGGTACTTTAATAGAGCCCACTGAGTAATTAAATATTATATAACATGTTCTGAAGTGAATTCTAATTGTTTTCTATTAGAAAAAATACTTGTTATATTAAAAACTCGGTGGTAGGTTGATTGTAACAAGCTTGCCCCCTATGGCTTAGGGACGAGAATAGCTGGCCAAATGTGGGCATTAAATCAAGTGATATAAACGCGCACTTAAACCTCCACGGTATCTCTGGCGCGCCATAAAACGTATCGTATTAATACTTGCGATGCGCGCGATCCCTGAAGCGCTATTAATATTAACCTGTTCTATAGTGTTGGCCACTTCTAGAAAATTTTTACCCATAAAGTTTTTTTTTTCGTGTCCAGAAGTAGGTAATAAGGATTAAAAATCGTTACAATTATTTTAAAAATGCCTAGAAACGAATTACGTTTTACGATTAGAATTAATTTAATTAG
This sequence comes from Lithosia quadra, assembly GCA_963576445.1. NCBI lineage: Eukaryota > Metazoa > Arthropoda > Insecta > Lepidoptera > Erebidae > Lithosia > Lithosia quadra. The sequence goes on along the minus strand of OY754877.1, from coordinate 18,133,916 downwards.
GATTTTCGTCGCCATCAGTGAATGTTGCCTACATCCTAGGCACCCTGCCGAGGAGACCCAGTATTTTAAACATTTTTTAATTAGTATTAATTTTGATTATCGTCATTTTTATATTACGTTCTGTAAAATTTCTTATTATAGTAATTTTTAAATTACTTAATATTACTTGAGTTAAGAACGAAGAGTTAAAGAATTACTGACTGGATGACATCTGACAGGCAAGTATGATGAAGAATAATGTTATACTGCGCCGACTCTAAATAATGGAACACGAGCATTATTCGATAATGAAGACATGAAAATGGTTACAGCTCCTAGTATATAGTAAAAATTGAAATTTAGGGTCGGCAGTGCGGGTGTGACGCCTCTGGTGTTGCATACGTCCATAGGCCACGTTGATCGCTTCCTATCAGGTAGGCTGTGTGCTTGTCTGCCACCTAAGTGGACAAATAAAAAAGAAAAATACAGTCTTGCCATTTTCTTATATCACCAACATAAATATGTTTTCAACAAATTTTATACTTTTATGCCTAATACTTCACAAAAATTACCCCCTAAAAGTTCCCTATGCAAATTTTCTTACGTAATATTTAGGGAAATAGCCCTGGAGTGGGTATCACTGCTATTCCGGCGCTATGACCCGTTGTCGGCTTACGTAAGCCACGAGTGCCGACGGATCGTTTACTGTCATGCCGGCTTTGTCAGAAATATTTAGTTGTCTTAAGTTGAAATTCTATCGTCAAATACCTACATAAAATGGTAGGTCAAAAGCACTCGAAGCCGGTAGGTTTACATGAAAGGCTTAGTGATAGTAGAGGAGGCGCGTGAAGTAGGTATGTAAGGACAAAAGTAGATGGTGGGCTGTTGCACTACCTACCCCGGGGGGGAAAAACCGTGAGCAATATGTATGTATGTACATAAAATGGTTTTAGGAGGAAGGACACCACCCTTTCTTAGCCCTCCCCCCTTCCCTTCAGGGTAAGCAGCGCGTGAGTGAGTGTTACACATTGCACACGTCCATAGGCCACTGTGACCGCTTGGGCCGTTTGCTTGTCTGCCACCTACGTATATTAAAAAAACATGTAACCCTAACGCTTAGGAGCGATAATCGTGTGAAAGTGTCTATTGTTAGCCAGGGATTCGGATAGAGCTGTTTATCCTTACCCGATCAAGATATGATAACTATGAAAAAAAAATAGCACTCCGGGAGTGCCGGCAGAAGTGAAAACTTCAATATTAACGTTGTGTTTAATTATAAGTATAAAAGTAGATACTATCATTTATGAGGTAGAATACAATGTTTATTTATTGCGCTATCGTACACAAATATGACAATTTATATGTTGTATTTATTCACATTTACGAATACACAACAGTGTATTTACTACACAACAGTCAAGCAATCAGCTGTCACCATCCTTGGATACGCGTGGGACGCTGTACATAAACACACACGGTCATTCGCGCAAGCGCCCTGTGCCGCCTAAACAGAGCAGCACATTAAGGCACGGTAGAAAGAGTGGGAGATACTAGTTCCTCTCCCTTCCCCTCGATCTTACGCTTTTTCGATCAGCATCACGTGACCCTGACGCGAGTTTGAAAGTTTTTACCCATACAAAAAAAGTGCTCAGCGCCGCTAAAGAAGTTTTCACTTCAAAAACACCGATCTAATAGATATTCTGAAAGTAACTAACATAAAAATACTGTCAAATACAGAACTTCCTTCTTTTTTGAAGTCAGTTAAAAATCTACGTACGTTTTCGGTATTAAATCTTCAGAATCACTCGCATATTCGAACGATGCCTGTAACATACCCTGATGACGTCACAGGTCATCTCATCCCACAGTTGGCGAACACCCGAGCTAGACCCCTTCCCCTGCTATATTTATAGTCAAGCTGTAATACATCTATATATATTTATAGCCCAAGCGGCAGTTCCCACATATTGTGCGGAGTACCGTTGCAACGCCCTTTCTTCCCACAGATTAGTCGCGCCTGGCTTATACGGTTTCTATTCAATAAAAAGATTTAGTCCCTGATAGAATATGTGTGTATTAGATTTAAGAGCTATTGTTTAAAGAGTAGGTAAAGTTATGGACTTATATATTGGAATCGGAACGACTAAAACCGCACGCCGGCCGTCTCGGGTATTATTTACCGGGGTTAAAGTTACCAAGTAGGCATATCATCACTCGCACCACAGCTGAGCCCAGGCCACCTAAGGTTTTAAGATGGCCCCCTCGATCCCCCCAAATTTGTAATGGAACACGTATGCTCTCCACAAAGCCACCTGCTGATTTATGGATGAGGCTTTGGCCCTGGATTTCCTTTCGAGGTTGAAGAGTCAGACAGCGGTCGCACCCGCAAAAGCCAAGATAAACGAAATTAGTAAATAGTACCTCGTGGTCATGGTCAATTAGCACGTTGTCCTTTGAATGAATGATTATATATCATATATGGTTTGTGAAACTGTCACTACTGTAAAACTTTAAAGAGATATTCCAATAAAAATAGTTGGGTTTTACTAATGGTACTTAACAAATTTTTTTTTTTTAATTTTTATACTAAGTAGGTGGCAGACAAGCACACGGCCCACCTGAGGGGAAACGGTCACCGTGACCTATGGACGTGCGCAACACCAGGGGCGTCACACTCGCGCTGCCGACCCTGTAAAAACCTAGTGCCGCTTCGCTCCACTCCGGTCCGCTAAGACCTAACTACGTAGTTCCCAGCAGCCATCTGACGGCTGATCTGGCAAACGATCTAGATAAACATACTATACAATTACCCTGACTGTTCCTGTCTCGAAGTTCACATCTACTACAATGCGCGGCGTTTACGGCGCATGCGATACTGTGTCATTGTTTAGCGAGATATCATCTCATCACACTGGCGACGATTAAAAAAAAACTGAGAAGCATATAGCTCAACCTCTCTAGGAGATAGAACTATGTAATTCCCAGCAGAAATTTTTATTCCAAATAAATCATGGTAAATAAAAAGGTACCTAAGTTTAGTACGAGATTTTTTTTTTATACTACTTAGGTGGCAGACAAGCACACGGCCCACATGATGGGAAGCAGTCACCGTGGCCTATGAACGTGTGCAACACTAAGGGTGTCACACACGCGCTGCCTAACCTGAAGGGAAGGGGGGAGGGCTGGGAAGGGGTGGGGAGGCTAGGAAGGGATGGGAGGAGGAGGGATACAGTGAGCTCTGGCTACCCTACTTACCGGTGGGAACACAACTCGATGGTTATTATGGCCGCGGTGTTCTGTAAGGCGGAGGTACTACCCCAGTCGGACAGCTCATTTCGGACGGGAGATACCGTCGTGTCCTACCTCCTATAAGATGTATTTTATTCCGCGCACGCTTAGACTGTGGAATGATCGCCCTGCTGTGTTTGGCCCAGCGTCTACATCACGGGGTTGTGGAAGGGCATTAGAAGGATTTTACAGGGTCCGCAGCGCGAGTGCGACGCCCCTGGTTTCACACACATCTATAGGCCACGGTGACCGCTTCCCATCAAGTGGGCCGTGTGCTTGTCTCCCACTTAATTGGTAAAAAGGCTTTTCTCTTGCGGTTGGGAGTCTCCACAGTCTCCAGTTAACTAGGTTTACGAGCACTTCCGTCTGATTTTATATTTCTTGTTTATAAATGTATTTTGTATTCATTGCTATAGTTACCTGTCATGAGATCGTTGCGTTAATTTAATTTAAAACTACTTTCTACTAATATTAGAAGTATTAAATTTTGTATGTTTGTTTGTTTCTATATTCAATCGCGCAAAAGCTGAACAGCTTTTTTGCATTAGAATTTAAAATACAGATATCCTACAATTTGGAGAGAGATCCGTACTTTTTATACCAGTATTTTTTATTGCATCACGTCAATATGACTTCACCTCGCCTGATGGTAAGGTAAAGGTAAAGTCTCGGGACCGTAGATCATCATTACATTACACTGATAGTGCTATGGTTCACGGAAATTTCTAATGTTCTTGGGTTCACGAGACTGCGATCAGTTACACGCAGGCAAAGCCGCAAGTATTAAATAAACCACTAATTAGATATTATTTTAAAAATGAAAGTTTTTTGAATCTAAATGAATACCAACTAAAACTGACAAGTATTAACAGTTTAAACTCAAACACGGAAAGTAGGTTTCGTCTCGCCTCCTTGGAGAGCGAGGCCGCCGTGTGGAACGATGCGTGCGCGCAGGAAGTCGCAGGAGCAACACTTGCGCGTGATCAACATTAGTCATATTTGATAAATTTATATCTCTCGAAAAACATCTATAGCTGCTATGAGATGATGATTTATTCATTCCTCATACAGTAAATTCTCCCTAAAACCTTGTTTAAGCTATTTTGGGTTTTTTTATATCTTTTTTTTTTATCGTGCGGAAATCCCCATGGATACCACCCCCGTCGGCCATCGGGGGTGGTTATGTCGGGATCGAACCGACTAAAACCGCAAGCCGTCTCAGCGAGCATCGCGCCACTTCGCCGACGGTGGGGTGTAGGGTGACAGGAGGCCGTCCTGTCAGCCAACCATCGGCGCACAGACAATCAGCTCGCCCCCCGCTCGCTCCCCACTGTGCCATCTGCTAGTCAGAGGGACACGTGGAGAGCCTCGGAGCAGCCCTCTAGAGGGCCACTCCCACCCCGGCCGGATTGGCCGCAGGCATCAGCGTCTCCCGTGGCGAATGGGAGGCGCTGGCTGAACGGATCTGTATAAAATTAGACACAGAGGTAGATCTGTTTCTCATATCGGATTTGGTTATTGGAGTGACACGACAGGGGTCTTATCGGCCTACTCCCTGATTGCTTCAAGAGTAGGGCGTGATAAAAACCCCTGATGTTTTTATTTTCATACAATTTAGGTGACAGACATCATCACTACCACCTGATCGGAAGCGATCACCGTTGCCTAGGGAGGACTACAACACTAGGGGCGACACACACTTGCACTGCCGACCCTGGAGGGGGGAATGGGTGGGAAGTTTGGGGGAGGGTTGAGAGAGTATCTGTGCTAATAGCACAGAATCCCTCCCGTGAGCTCTGGCTAACCTACTTACCGCCGGGAAAACAACACGTTGGTTATTATGGCCGCGGTCTTGTGTAAGGCGAAGGTACTACCCCAGTCGGACAGCTCAGTTGAGACGGAAGATACCGTCGTGTCCTACCTCTTATAAAATGTATGATGCATCTGACTGCCCGAAACGCACATGAGAATAACCGTATATATTTAACCGTAAAACATTACCCACGAAAGATATCAAATTATAATTCTTTGAATATTTATGTGGACCGTTACCAAGTTAAAGTTAGCCTTTAATTGGAAAAGGATGGTTCTAGAGAGAATAAGATCTACTTTTATTCGGTATCTAGAACCCATATTATTTACATAACATTACATAACATAAACTCACGCCTATATCCCCGAAGGGGTAGGCAGAGGTGCTAGCATCCACATTTCGCCAGTTTATGTTTAGGTCCCAATGTAATAGGTAGGTGGCGAGCCTATTGCCATTAACCGGGCACTTATAAATATTATTTACAAGCTAGTTAAGCTATACTTATATTCAGTCTTGATTGCACTGTGTCTTAAAATATAATAAATACCACGTACATATAATTTCCAGTTTATTTTGTTTCGTTCGTTACCTTATACGGAAATGAATTATTAATTATCTAAATGATATTAATGACTATTGTTATATGTTTGTTCATTATATGTTTATATAATATATATGAGGATAATTTAATTATGTATGTGTGTAATGCATGTCTATATTGTTAGACACTGTTGCATACCGCCAGACTATGTATAAAGTCCGATCATATAACATAACCCATGTAATTTTTTTTTTAATATCTCCAATCAGACACAACTACTTTTAATTTTATAATAACATTGATAGAAGTACGTACAATAATATTAAAGTACAACTCCCGATACGCTTAGCAATCTTTGACACCTCTTTTATGATATTCAAGTCACGAGTGAATAGGATCCTTCTAGGCAAGCGTGATACATCGTATACCACATCGTCACCGACCATCAGGTGAGAAAGTGTCAAGATAAGGTAGGTCAAACGTAACCCTATAAAAAAAATAAACAAAAATCTAAGCGAATTAACTTTCCTTAAAACGGAATATTTTTGATATGTACGCACCATTGTTATAATTTTATGGCAATCCGTTCAACTCAACGTAATAACGCGTTTGTACACAATTAACTATTACAATAGTTACCTTAGCACCTCCTTATGAGTTCATTCTTGACACAAACTCGTTAAAAATAATAAACAGTTTTATTTTAAAGGCATGTTTCATCCATTCATGTATAGTGTTCGGTTATCGATCATAATTATTATGAGTTGAAAATAATTTATAATAAACTCTTCTCTCTCTTAATAGTTAGCTCCATCTAGACCCAAATTGAGCATAGTTCAACTAGCTTATGTTATGAGTTCTAGAATGTGGATAAACATACTTAGATCCCTTTTTTATAAATATAGATATTATACATAGAAACACCCAGACCCATGCAAATATTCATATTCATGCACACAAATATTTGCACTGAGCTGAAATCGAACCCGCGTCTTCTGACTAAGCACTAAACACTATATATAATTATAAACTAGAATACCAGAAAACACTTGGAAATAAGCACATTTCTCCGAGGACCCTATATTTCTAACAAATAGTCCACCTGTTTCATAAAGGATGGCTTAAGTCATAAATCGGCGCGTCGGATCGTGGCTAAACAAATGTCTCAGCGATACTATATTATCGGTACAATCGTATTACTCTAGTGCTATTCAGCAATATACTAATTCGATATCGAGTTTCACTCAGGTGAGAGAGCTCACTTCGGGTCTGTTCGGAGAGCTAACTATTGCTGCTAGTGCGTACCAAGAGAGAAGGTATTTGGGGCTCATCAAGACGGTGTAAAGGGCCTCTACAATAGGATGTATCAAATCCCACCCTTCTAAGGTCCGGTCAACATCACCCGGTACACCTACTGATCAACCAATCAGACTTTGATGTCACAGTAGTCGCTCTCGTAAAAGCTTAAATAAGCCAAAACTCTAAAGTACCAACTTTGAATGCAATCGAAACTAACACCACCAAATTATGAGCACCACTAGTCAAGGCAATGAACTTATCTAAAGTGAAGTGAATCTCGACATAATCCGTTGTGAGAGAGAAATGCCTAAGGGCTACCTTATATCCTAGCGTCTGAAGACCCGAAACGGCAACGTGCGATATTAGTCGTTTCGAGTCAAACAAAACCGCCCGCTGGCAAGCAGGGGTGATATGATATCCACGGGGATTTCTGCGGGAAAATGAATCTCGACATCAAACTTGCATACAGAATTACCCTACAGTGCTAATCGTGTTTTATGTACCTCTTGCTCCACGTCATTACGTTCCGCTCCAGCGACTTCATTAGAGGAGGACTTATAACTTCGCCGGCACGTCTGTTAGCAACGGCACACGGAATTTCTCAGGCCGACTTTAATGTTTTGCACCTAAGCTAGAAACTTTTATGCATTAATATTTTGTTAGGAGTACTAGAAATAACACCGCGATGCGAATTCGTATAATTTTTTTAGAGTGTTTGTTACGGGAAGAAGTAAAATATCAGTGAAATTATTGCTTTAGGCCGTCTGCCACATTGAGCATGCAGTCACGTCTCGTAGATGCATGCACCTACCTAATGCAACATTCCTCTATCTATGCAATCCTACTAAAATTGTAGAACCGGCAGAAACAAAAACAGTTGAGTGGATGAAATTTGGCAGAGAGATAGATTATGGTTTGGAATAACACATAGGTCGCGCCTACCCGTAGGTCGCGGTAAGTGGATCAGAATTTCACGCTGGTGAAGCTGCAGGCGACAACTAGTATTATATAATAATAATGACACAAAAATGGTCTGTAGTTAAAAAAAGGTTGGGAACCACTGGTATATAGCATCTGCTTTAAATGGACTTTCTCGCGTGTAATTAGCAACAAATAATGCTACATAACAGAAATTTTTAACCAAGCCTCATACGACTCCGAACCGACAACTACTTACGACAGAAATCACTAGTTAACTGATAAATATATCAGTATTCTTAATAACATTAGGTAATAATTTCTTTATAGATGGCGAGTATAGAGGTGTCACTGGCGGGGTCGCGAAGACGCAGCGCAGGCGCACGTGACGTCACTCGCGAGCTGGACGCTCTGCGCACGGCGCTCACTGACAAGGACTCCCTCATACAAAGGTCTGATTTTTTTTTAATATTATGACAGATAACATATAATATTCTTTATTATTATTACAGAGGGTCTCTAAGGTTGTATGTGTGAAATTGCCAATGACGATCACTTTTTTGTCTTAGTACGTAATAATGAATATTCATGGTCATAAAAAAAATTTAAGGAAAAAAATATTTGTTTATTTTTTTATGTTTATCTTTTCATTATGAACAAATAAGATAAATAAGTAATCATTCCTAATCATAAGACAAATAAATAATCTAGTCTAACTCCACAGCCTCAAGAAGCAACTGTCTGCATCGCTCAGTGCGGCCCGCCTCGCAGCTCAAGCGGCGTCCCCCACGGGATCGCGGGCCAGCTCCCAGGACGAGTCCAGTCCAGCATTGTCCATAGACGAGCGAAAGGCATTGGAAGAGCGAGCTAACGCCGTCAAGAGCGACCTGGACACCCGGAAAGCGAACATACAGGAACTCAGGAGACGGCTTGAGAAGACGCATGTGACCGAGTAAGTAGACTTGCACTTGTTTATAGTAGACTAGGATACAACATGGCGTCCATGCACTCAGATAAAAGACAACAAAATTGTCCAACACAAAACTATTGAAACAATTCTATTAACAATTTGCGGTAAATTGGTTATAACTTGACACGACACATGATATCAACGCGGCAAGATTTACCCGCTTATTTAATACGATTTTTAGGTCAAGCTGGTCTTCAAATTAAAAAAAAATCTTATTAAATAAGCGGGTAAATCTTGCAAAAACTAAAGCAGGATTTAAACAATATACAGGGTGCTTGCTTAGTGTTACGTATTTGCTAATGCGTAGAGCTATCACAACTTTTTGAAGAGGAGAATGCCTCTGTGTTGCAAGTCGCAAGATGCAAAGTATAATAACGGTTCGGTTTCTACCAGGAACATAGATACGCGCATCCAGCAGGCGGAGCTGCAGTACAAACTGGGGCGCGAGGAGCTGGAGCTACTGACGCTTAGTGAGCAGGCGCGTGCGCTCGCGCAACTCATCGAGCAAGCGGACGCCGCCGCCAACAGGAACCACCGGGCCACTATATACAGGTATTTATCGCTTAGTTCTATACTAGCTGTACCAATCAGGGACATGTAATTGTGTCACTTGTAATGGCACATGTTCCTAGTAGTAATCATATCCAGTAGTTTTGAATTTATAATGTTCAAACGAACAAACAGTCAACAACAGCTTTAGTCAATAATAGATCGAGGATATCCTTTTGTTATATACTAGGTACTACACATTGAGATATAATACTCGTATATTTGGAGATGGTTAGGCAGAGATGAAGTTTTGTTCGCACATGGCCCACCTGATGTGAAGCGGTCACCGTGGCCTATGGACGTGTGCAACACTAAGGGTTACACACACGCGCTGCTACCCTGAAGGAAAGGGGGAGGGCCAGGAAGCGGAGGGGAGGCTAGGAAGGAATGGGAAGAGGAGGGATACAGTAGGCTCTTGCCGGCGGCGGCGGGAACACGACACGATGGTTATTATGGCCGCGGTTTTCTGTGGGGTGGAGGTACTACCCCAGTCGGACCTCCTCTAACTTTTTTTTTCTTTGTTTGATTTTTGGTTTTGATTTTCTTACAAAAAATCACTATAATATTTTATCCAATTGGAGACTCGAACCCAAAACATCTTTGAACTTAGCTCTAACTTAGCCAAAGCCACTTCGGGCGGGATGAGCTTTGGTGTGTAAAGACAATTATTCTATAAGAATAACGAGGTAGTGAAGTACACAGTAGATAATATCTGTAAACCAAATTGAACTATTTACGTAAAGTTCACAGCCATTTTACTTTTATTGTGGTAGTAATGGCTGCCAACAACCGTGAAGTACAGATAACACAAACAGACAACATCTATTCAAATTAGTTTCGACCAATGCGCCGCGCAACACCATATCCTGTATTTCTTCACTTAAAGCTTCAGATAGACAGTATAAAACTTATGGATGGCACGAGTTGAAGAATACAATAGGCTCAGTACATTTGCTTATACAAGTCAGCAGGGCACACACTCACACACTAGTCAGCCACTACGCGACAAACGTCTTTTGTTACAGATGGTTTATTACATTTACACATACAAAGCTCAAAATCCCCCTCTTCATCCCCTCCCCCTACTCTAAACCCCCCCCCCCCACCCAACTTTCCAACCCTCGCTCCTCCAAAAGGTCGGTAGCGCGAGTGTGATACCTCTGTTGTTGCACACGTCCATTGGCCACGGTGACCACTTCCCATTAGATGGGCCGAGTGCTTATCTGCCACCTAAGTAGTAGAAAAAAACCTAAAATTCACTGATACATGTTCTTTCTGTAGATTTTATACATTCATGCTCCAGATCTATCGACAGATAGCTAAGTCGCGGATCCTCGGCGATTGTAGCGTTCATTACGCCACCTATTGTTCGCCAGGCGTGGCTGTGACCACACTTTCTATGGCCACTGCCCCATGACCCACGGTAGTGGTCCAAATCCGCGGGAGATTGAACGCTATTAATAGGAAAAGTTCTGGACTTCATTTGTGTGATGTAATGAAAATATGCGTACGTAACATAACATATAACATAAACTCACGCCTATATCCCCGAAGGGGTAGGCAGAGGTGCTAGCACCCACATTTCGCCAGTTTATGTTTAGGTCCCAATGTAATAGGTGGCGAGCCTATTGCCATTAACCGGGCACTTATAAACGACTTACTGCTAATTGCCTGCGCACTTTGACTTTCCCTGGTACGGTCCAACTTCTTCTTTCGTGTCAATGTTTCACTTCAAATTAAATAGTTCCGTCATGGCAACCGCACTATCATTGGCCTAATTTAGGTCTTGTTTAGTGCAGGAGATGGGGCACAAAGGGTACGATCCAACTGACATCTTCGGTGTACCCTGAAGGCTACCTCACCGGAAAGCCGGTTACCTGCTAATTTAAAGGATAAGGCTCTGGTGCATGGTTTACTCTCGGGTTTGGAGGTCTGATGGCAGTCGCTCTCGAAACAAAAGGTTCTAGAAGATTAATTAAAGCAACACGGAATAACGCTATGAGAACGACTTTCCTATAGGTACCCAAAATTAATTGGTTCTATACATTTTTAATCATCCAGCCAACCAATTAAAAAAAAGTCAATAATAGCGTACATAAGTATCACGTTATATTTTGTTTTTTAGTAAATTTTCCATAGAACTTACCATACAAACCTGAATTTTCACCTTGACTGCAAACTCTTAGACGTTTAATAAATTAGATTACGAATAAAACAAATGAAGTACTTATCACAAAACTTGTTGATGAAATCCAGGCCAGGGTTCATATCCCGATAGATCAACCGCAAAATGATCTTATACACAACGTAAAGGCACACGATCCAAGTACAATCGAGACCATATTTAGGTCAGTGTGTTTACACCAGGCCCCACCAGGACGCAATCGCCGGCCGACCGCAGCCACCGCAGAGCCGTGAGAACTAAAAACCAATATTTTACGTACGATTGTTCGCTGTACGTGTTGATTGTGCCACGATATACGTGGGAGATTTAAGCGGCTCTTGTTTTAAAAAAAAAATCATCTAACTAAAGGGGCAAGTGTGAATACTAGTAAGTTGAGAAAATACGTGAATGCCAGTTTGGGAAAAGGTTCAACGCCCCCGTTGGAAACAATAATAAAAGAATAAAAGTATAGCCAACAGAAGCTTAGTGTTTAAGGGGCTGAACTTAGGATCCAGAGATCCGGGGTTCGAATCTTCTACCCAAGATCTCGACTTTTTCTTCGAAGTCAATTCCCTCACATGAATAGTTGGATTTTATTGTTATACAACGTAGGTGGCAGACAAGCACACGGCCCACCTGATGCGAAGCGGTCACGGTGGCCTTTGAACGTGTGCAACACTAAGGGACACACGCGCTGCCTACCCTGAAGGGAAAGGAGGAGGGCTAGGAAGGGGTGGGGGGAAGAGGGTACAGTGAGCTCTGGCTACCCTACTTACCGCCGAGAACACAGCACGATGGTTATTATGGCCGCGGTCTCCTGTAAGGCGGAGGTACTACCCCAGTCGGACCGCTCATCTTGGATGGGAGATACCGTCGTGTCCTACCTCCTTAAAATATACAATATGATTCATGATAGGTATAATTATTTAGATAGGAAAAAGAAAATATCTAGTTCGTGTCCAGGCAACTTAGTTGATTAAAGTATTTCCCGTACAAGGTACAGATCACGGGTTCAAGTCCCGTTCTGGATGTTCTGTATTTACGAACAAAACCAATAAGCGAAATTTTTGGAGTCTTCACAAAAGTACTTTTTTTATATTTATCTCGTCCCATTTCGCTCGGCTAATTTATACAACTCTTGGCACCAGTATCAGCTTCCGGGTCTAAACTAAAAAAATGTTTTAAGCTTCACGTAATTGCAAGCTATAAGTAGACTGTGTCGCCAAATACGCCGGCAATTATAAGTCAGTCAGCCCTACATGGATCAGAATGGTTTCAACAATTTCTAGCGTTACATTAGTTTCATATATATGGTCGTCGTTTAGTTATTCAATTAAGAAACTATAAAAGTAGACACCTACTTTAATTATATTATGATTGACACTAGATGGTTGTGTAATGTATAAAATATTCCGCGCACGCTTAGACTGTGGAATAATCTCACTGCTATGGTTATATGGGGTTCTTCAAGAAGGGTATTAGAAGGTTTTTACGGGGTCGGCAGCACGAGTGTCAAGACCCTGGTGTTGCACACGTCTATAGGCCACGGTGACCACTTCCCATCAAGTGGGCCGTGTGCTTGTCTGCCAAATGAAGCATATTTTTTTTATAGCATATTATTTCATTTTCCTCATTTTTGATCTACTTCCAGACATTCATTTCATTAAAATAAGTGAATTTTTGACAACAAAAATTGCTTGGTACTAAAATATTTACAAACCTTTTGTTACATTGAGATACATGCATTATATATTTATATAATCCTCTGACTACAGAAATACATAAAGTATTTTAGGTTTTGTTTCTTGTTTTATAAAAGGTTTAAGAGGTAGGTAATCATCAAGATAGTCATCTGTCGAGATATTTTTGTAGCTGACTGTACTTATTTGGCAAGAGAAAAAAAAACAGAAAGAAACATTTTAATAAAATATGAGTATCTAGCGTCATAATAAATTAAATTAAATGTTGCATTTTAGATAAGTAGTCATGATAGCTTTAATATTAAAATTAGGTTAATAAACATAATTGAATTAGCACTTGGCTCCCGCTATTTAACGCTATTTCCTACAAATATCTTGTTTTAAGCTACATTATAGACTATTTGAATAATAATAAAATAACACCGTTATTATTGATATCCGCTATCAATCAGTTTATGGATTTTATGGCGATTTACATTAAACCAGGGCCTCGATTCTGCTAAAGACAAACCACTGATTTACCACTGACACTCCAAAAACTGTCATTTAATTTTAGACTTTATTGTTATCAGGTTAAAGTCTAAAGTCAAATGATATTTTGTAGAGCGAATGAAAAAGTTAAATGAATTCTTCTTATTTGATTTTAGACTTTAACTGTATAACGGTAAAGTCTACAATTAAATAGCATTTTGAGAGTGTCAGTGGTATTACAGTGGTTTGTCTTTAGCAGAATCGAGGCCCAGGTAAAATAATGGATTTTTTATCTGAGGAAACTTCTAGAAAACAAGTTCAAACAAGAAAACAGGCGCCTTAGGATCGGAAGCAGTCCTGATTGTGTGAACCTAATAAGTGTGTGATGACGTCATATCACAGTAAATTTGTCTGTCATCAACGAAATGCAAACTTGTGACTTTACTGGTTATGTTAACGAATTCAGAGGTCGCACGTTCGATTATCGCTCAGTGCAAATGTTTGTTTGCGTTAATATGAGTATTTGCTTTGGTTCCTATGTATAATATGTATGTAATACCAAAAAATATATAAAGGTATATGTGCCTTCTATTTTATGCGCAAAATTATATTTATGCGCATTCTAGAACCCATAACACATGGTAGTTAAGCTATTATGCTATAAATACTTACTTTGAGTCTAGCGAGCGCTGATTAGAGTGTCATAATATATTTATTTATATCATGTAAACTTTATAACACAAATGATAAAATTGAAGTGCGACTAAGCCTTAAATAAAGATCTTCTTCAACTTAATTATTTTGTAAGTAGTTAAGTGAGATTCAAAGGCGGGGCCCAATCGTAAATCACAATGAAAGGTGGTCGTTAATGAAACGTAATGCGACTTTCTTCTAATCAGGCGCTCTGCGGGTCGTGGGTTCAGTTCCCATTGAAATTGATAGCTGACGACTTAATGCCTCTAAGTGGATTTTCCGATTATATTGTTTACTATGTTGGTAGATCAGAATGAAAGATGCACCTCATTGAGATCTTTAAGACCAAGCCAATTTTTTTAACTTGCGGAAATCCCCATATTTACTCCCCCCCCCCCCCCCTCGGGATGGTTATATCGGAGTCAAACCGACGATGCCAAATTTATACACCTTGACGGCTACGTACACCTGTTGATTCAACGGACGATGCTCTGGCGCAGGTTTTTTTCTTTATTCTAGGTTTTTTCTTTTAACCATGATGATAAAAATAATATAGGGATGATGAAAATCTTTTGAAAATCATTTTAATACAATTCCCAATCCTTTCTTTATCGATCCGAGAATTAAACTTGGGAAAAACGTAAACATAAAGTAATACGGAATCAATTTCGTAGCTCTCAAACAAAACACACATAAATATCTCCAAACCCTGCTTGCGAACAACATACAATTTGAAGTAATTTCAATTACGCGAATTATTCCTAACCACCAGTTTTTGAAAGCATAAATTAGAGCGTTTAAACCATTTCCTGGAACCCGTTGGCGATAAACAGGAGTTGAAAGGGGAGGCGAGGGGTGGAGGGGTAACGGAGCCTTTTGACGGGCTATAAAGCGAATAATGGGAGATAGGTACCGTTTGAGACGTGGCTGGTAGGTAAAAAGTGTTGTGGAAGTTAATTGGTTCACACCTTTGTGCTGCTGACGTCAAGTTTATGACGGGTGCAACGATTTGCTTCCGGGAATAGTCACACACGCTTAGGAAATGACTAATGAATGTACCTTTTACGCGCTTAATTGGCTTGGTTGTGCGTAAAACATATGTTTCAGTTTATTTTCAGCAGGTCTAAAAAGGCCACTTCATTAGAATCATATTAGGAAAATAATATATGTGTCATACTGAAAATCGTAAAATGGTCACTTTTTCATCGAGCTGAATTCAAATGCCGTAATTCTTTAAGTTGACAGTTTTGTATGGAAATCCGTAAAATGGTTCACTAAATAGGAATTGGTACGCTGTTTAACGTCAGTTTGCAGATGCTTTCTAAATACCTACAATTGACCAGTTACAAAAAAGTCTGGATTAGGATAAAAATTTAACCGAGCTACAAAAATACCTTTATCTGCTAGATCAAATGTAGTTAGAATTGCCTTAAATCTATCTATAACTAAATGACGAAGTTCGCTAGTAATAAAAATAAAATAGATTTTCCACCTCCTTTTTAGATTGCCAACTTGCCAAAACTGAAAGACTTAATTTAATCAACACTACATTGCATTAGCGATTCTGAACAAATTACTTTAATTTCTACAAAATCTACGTTGTCTATCCGTGAGATACCTACTCTCCCGACAAACATCTCTCTTTAAAGCAATTCCGACTAATAAAAATAACACTACACACCTCGTTCTCAACACTTGCATAAAACGACGCGAAATTACAATTCCCAGGTTTTAAACGAAAGTAAATATGTACAATAACTAATAAAGAGATTATCTTGCTAGATTCGGCATATAACTCCTTATCTGTTATGAATATCTTGATGAAATGAACGAATACGTATGACTTAATGAAAGATGTAACGTGTAACAATGGCCGCGTGTTGTACACCGCTGAGTGTCATATATCAAGAGGGTAACAAGGTAACCCGTGATATTACATTTAATTCCAAATTACTTATGATTTCACTCGTGGGAAATTGCACAATAGACTACAGATTCTGGCGGTTGGAGTAACTAAAGTGAAAGTTGTGAGGAATTTGGCGATAACAACGGAAAATTGGAAACGTACAGATTAACTTGGTCTTTTGTTTTGAAGAATACCGAATAGAAACTGCAAGTAGTAATATTCTAGATTCAAATGTCAATCATTTAGGTCGCAAAGTCACTCTTATGAACGTCAATATCAATACTTCACATTTACATTAACCTACAACCAGATCCACAAGGTGATAGTTAAAGCCTCTGAGAAGGTATCTGTCTAAAAGAACTCATGATTACTCTCATGGCTAGTAATTACTAGGAGTATCGCTTATCCTTACAGGTAAAATACAAATCCACGACCCTTAGCCCGACGATTGCAAGTCTGACACCTTAGCCACTACCGATTATAGCATACTTAAGCAAGCCTTCATAATTCTGTCCTTAAAACAGACACGTAATTCAGAGTATTCTCCCACGAAAGGGACCTGATCACAGGTTCAAGTCCCATCCTGTTGACTTCTTAGATTTAAATTAGTTAAAAACATACATACATACATACATACATACATACATACAAGATACGCGCGAAAAAATAACCCTTCTTGGCAGTCGGGTAAAAAAAAATTAAATTCTATAGTCTATACGATGTACCTAATACACCAATAGTCCTATAGTACCTACGTCTGTGTAGGATTTACGTCATGGAATGACGTAAATCCTACACAGATATTGCTGGATTTATAAATCTTTAATTAACTCAAGAGCCAGCTAATCCATAACTCAATTGACTGGCTTCTCTAATAGTCGCTTTCTGAGGTTAAGTTAAAACGTTTGACACGTTTGACTTAGGCTAACCATTTTCACGGCTTTTATTACAAATCCAGGATTAGTCCTACAAAGCCAGCATGTTAATCCATTCTTGGATATAGCTAGGTATACTATCTATAATGTATACACCCACGTATATTTCTTACTGAAAGGTAAGAACGCATTGGGTATAGGTACGCCCACATTTTACCAAGAATCACCAAAAAGAAGTTGACTAAGATCTTCAAAGCCCAATAAGCGATCATCACTATTTTTTCAAGCTGACTGATGAGTGAAGCTCGGGATTGGAGGGTTAAAGTCAAACCAAACCAATCTTCCGAGAAGTCAAATCAAACCAAACTATGGAAGTAAAGAATACTTAGGAAAACAAACCCCGAGTTCTAAAATGCAACCTTGGATGCAGCCCGAAGGAAATGAGGGTTCCTGCTTACTATGAAAAGAGAGTCTATAACTTATCAAATATTTCATCAGAATTAATCGCAGCGTTCAGATCAATATCACAATAGAAGAGTAATTTGATAAGTGGGCCCGCAGCGTCCTCACGTCCGCACTTACGCACACGCGATGTTCTCGCTGTGTTGTGGGCTACTAATGCTGCCGTGATTGCCGGACGGTCACGCCAACCGATTGAACAAATAGTTTCTGTGGAATAACGTTATGGGACACGCAGTTATTTGTTCAATTTATTACAGTAAACTAAAGTATATAGCTTGTAAGTAATCCCTGAAGGGACTCATGGTTAAGGGTAACCGAATGTGTGTAGGGATGAACGATAGCCCTATCTCTTAGTCAGATTGTGCGATAGGTATTCACAGTCTCACAGGCAGAGATGGGAAGGTCCTTAAAGGTACGAGTATATTGTACTTTGCCGATGGATGACTGGAATCAAAAAGGGTCTTAGAAATTTTTAATTAAGTAATTTATTTGATATCGGTAATTCGTTATGTTTCTATTCGCCTTATACCTAACTTATTCACTCCGTTTTACCAATAGATCACGAAAATGTTTACGAATAGATTGGCCTTTTGTTACTTGAATGGCTTCGAAAAGTTTTTTCTCATACACTCATAACATTCATTGGCAGCGGCAGTTCAAAACTTGGTGATTTTTCACTCGCCGTGGGAACAATCTCAAACATTAGCTTTGCCGAATATTTACGTACAAAACGAAGCCATTAAGAATGTATTAAGATGTAAGCGACAGAAAGCGTGACGTCATTTTAATTACTGTATTTTAAATGAAAGGAAGCAAAAATACTAGATAGCGGTCAATGAACTTTAATGTTTAATTAGTAATTATTTATGTGCCTAAAATGTGAACGATGACTGACCTCCACTTTCCAGTTTTTAATGTTACTAGATACTACTCCCGATGATAATATTTGTTTACTATAAATATAAATAAGAAGGAACTATTTTTAATATTATTTAAAAGACAAAACTAGTAAAAAAAACCTAACTAGAGGGTTAGACTAAGTTGTCTAGAAGGTAGGAAACGGGTACCTAATTCCAGAATTAGAGCGTTCAAAAACACAAACTCTTCAACTTTAAGTACCTATCTACGTGGGTACCTAAGTAGATTCCTTTTCTTAGGAGCTTCCAATAAAACAAAAAGTGCGTTATGGCTGGCAATAAATCCGCCAGTCGGCGTCCACAGGCTCGATCATGTGCTGTTGCTAACGGGGGGTAACTAGGTATTTTATTCATTTGCACCTTATACGGCGCGCAATCTTACGCTATGTTGCTGGGGATAGATTGGATTGGCTTTCATGTTGCTGCTGTAATAATATATTGGGTGTCACAGACTTAGAGCTGGCTAGATATCGTAAAACAGATCGAGAATATTTTGAGGAAAGTGTGAAAATCACTACGAAGAATTAAGACGTGTGTATGTCAGGATCGTAGCAACGGGGTAAGGCAACTTACTCTGAGATCGTAGCAAATAGAGATAAGTGATCGCTTCCTGCCCGATGGGCAACAGACTCTGTTGTATGCATGAAAGACGTAGCAGCGTACCACGAAGGTACCTACTTCGAATTTCTTTTGGTAAAGATTTTATCAAGCGAAGTCGAACCTAACAAAAAGATAGCCACTATAAAAAGACAAATTTTGAAAAGTGTTGCGATTGAAATGATTATGTTTAGGATGAGCTTTATCACGAATGCCTGTGACGATAGATGGTGGGGAAACAAATATTATTGCACATGCTGTAGGTATCTAGTTCGCACTAAATCTGTGTTCGGGATGGATGGGCCGGGCCGGTGTCTGACATTAAACGGATTGGCACTTACTTGGTTTCTGCCATATCTGGTAGATGCCGTTACGATCACTTTGTCATGCGGCTTATAAGGCTTTATTGGATTCTCATCAAGTTGATATTCATTTTAACTTCGACTTTGGATTTTATACTGAAGATCTTTGTAGATAGCAGTTGCTCTGACATGCAGTCACCATGGCATATAGACGTGTGTAACATCAGGGGCCAGGGGCGTCACGCTCCCGCTGCCGAACCTTGAGGGGGGATTGGGGGGAATTGGACGACTTGGTTACTTAGTCAACAAACCTCAGCTTTAATTATTATTTGCGTAATTTGTTGATATTTTCCTAATGAATTTCTACTTGTTCACAGCGCGGTACGAGAGAGCGGCGGCAACGCAACGCTGGTGACGGTGGACCTGCGCGAAGGCTCTTGGGGCGCAGCACCCCGCGGGAACGGCATGGTCATCGAGTGGCCCGGAGACAACACCGGCTTGAAGACGGGAGATCGGTGAGTTTTGGTTCCGTTGTAAAAGTCACTATATCCGAAATAGATACTTGACAATACAAATTAAGTAGGTACTTATAGAGGACCAATATTGTCAAGATCACTCTTGAATCTCATTCATTGATTCATTCTCAATCATCATCCCAGCGTAGCAGGCGATTGATTGCATGAGGTTTTTGCCACGGAGCTCTTCTAATTTAAATTTGGCTTATACTACTTTTATGGGAGCGACCACTGTCGTACCTCCATCCCAAGACGAAAGCCTGGGCCAGGACTTCATTCGTTAAAAAGTAGGTGTACTACTTTCAAGTGAGGTTGGCTTGACCACATACCCCACATGTCCCACGGCTATGCCATGCTGCGTATTCAATCCGAACCAATACAAAAAACCGTAACAAAAACTGGTTCTAATTTTACCTTCATAAACAAACTAACATACAATAAACTACCAGTTCAATAATCACTTGTTAAATCAATCGGTTAGGTACATACGTTAAGCATTATATATTTCGCAAAGGCTCTCTGAATGCTCATCCACAAATGCAGCGCTCGGCTCATCGGGTCAGTGACCCACAATCACGCTGATCGCGATGTTATCTGTGCCCATAGATGGACCCCGCCCCGTGGGCAAACACCGTCAAGATACTTACATTATTGTTAGGCGTTTCTTGGGAACGTTGGAGCCACACGAGCGTTCGGTAACTGGTTAAGTTATATACCTAGCTATTGAATTTGCATTGTTAATGCAAAGAACTCTACGTATTCACTAAGTATTTTTACACGAGGACTCCAATTAAATAATCTTTTTATCATTGTAGATGCAAAAGTTTGGACACGGCTTTATAAGTTGTTAGATACCCCCAATGCGCCATTGAAACCTAGCTAATACAATGAAATCAATGCATTTCATTGAGCAAAACGGACTGGCCTAGTTTTTTGATTTAAATTATTCTCAGGCACGGCATAAATCACGGGGCACAACTAGCATAGTACAAAACTAGCTGTACCCGCGAATTCGCCTGCGTAGGTTTATATTTTTAAGGTTTGGCACAGTACCTGTTACGCCTTATAACATTCCATTCCAGAGATTACCTACCTTATTCAAACACAGAAAAACATAATTATAGACAGACAAAAATGTAAAAATTTCTTTTTTGTTTGTATCTTACATTTAGGTACAAATAGACACTTCCATTATGTATGTTTGTAGCAAGTATAGAGTAGGTATAGATAGGGACCATAACAGAGTGATAGTCTGCCCGCGGCGCAATCGTTACAGATCCTGTTTAAATGTATTCACATAAGAGTATCGCTTAACTGCCCCGACGCGTTGCAACCCACCTTCCTAACAACAAAAAGATATACGGTAAACCTATAGCTTGTAAGAAGCTACTACTTTTTTTGGTCAGTTGGAAACCCACATCGCGTACCTACCACCTCGCTAGGGCTAGTGAAGTGACTACCTATGTCGGAATCAAACCGAATACCTACATCCATACAGCGTTCCGTCCACGTGACCTTTCTACCAGATACCCCGGATATGCACTGTCCTGTGATAGTGGAACCACACTTCGCTATTCGCTATTCCCCTTTATTCACGTGTTTTAAATCGAAGTGGGGAGAGCTTATTCGTGTATAATTTGCTTTATTCGCAAGAATATTCGCCTTAGTCACTCTTCTATGACGAATTGTGGAAGGTTTAGTCATTTATAAGAATTTTCTCGAATACACTATAGGCGAATAGCAAAGTGTGGTTCCACCATTAGATATAACTAGATATTCGCCTAGATATTTTACCTACTGAGAATTTTTTAAGAACCCCATAAAAGTTTGTCCTACGACGCCCGAGTCACTCTTGTATCTATTAATTATTTTTTAATATCCTTTACAGGTTAATAGAAGTGAATGGCATATCTGTAATGGGATGCAACAACCAGGAAGATCTCCAGCGGTCCACGAGCACCAGTAACCCCGCGAAGGTCGTGGTCCTGCGCAGCGGCAACAACCGCCCAGAACTGGTGGCCGCCAAACAACAGAATGGATTCACTCAGGTAACTGCACTTTCATAATCCAATACTAAGAAGATCCCTATGAAAAAGTATTTTAATTCTGTCAAGATTATTAAGGAGTGAAAGATAAATATACCAGGATCGTAGCATGTGGAAAGATGATGTCTGCCCACCCATGATGAAAAGGCTTCCGGTATTCTCACCAACAGAAGAAATGCATTGTGCCAAATACTTAAAGTCGATGTTAAGTAAGATGAAGTTGTATTTTGTTAGATGACTTCAAATTCGTAGTGCAGTAGTAGCACTTTTACTCCTCTTTCCCTCCCTGTAAGTAGCAACGAGCTAGTGACAAAATGTTCACAAGCCACATCAACAGTTTATCTTACCAACCATGCTATTTCGCAAATTTAGGAGAAGTGGTGCTTTGTTATTAAGTTTTTTCACTAATCATCATTCTCTGCACCTTTTTTCCAACTCAGTTGGGGTTGGCTTTCCAGTCTAACTGTGATGCGGCTGAACTTCGATATTTTCCGTGGAGCTACTGCCATCTGACCTCCACAACCAATGGTCATTATGACCAATGGCGATATCGAAGTTTTTTCACTAATAAGAATAAATTAATATTTTAGAATGAAGCCAATTGCCTCCGAGCGGAGCTGGGGTCCTTGAGGGCTGCGGCAGAAGACGCGGAGAAGGCGAAGGAGGACCTTCGCTCCGACAACACCAGGCTCACGCATAGGATCTCTTACCTCGAGGAACAGGTCGCCGAACTGCTCAGCAGACATACGCAGGTGAGAAACTGAGAAACCCTCTCTGAGAATTCATCTCATTATTGAGCATGGGTCATGAATGATGGAAATACAGTAAACAAAACTGTTTTATAGGTACAGTCATCGACAAAATTAGTGGGAACACATTTTAAATTTATAAAGATTTAAAAGCTACGCTCGTACCGTAGCTGATCGTAGACCGTAGCTTCTACACCTTTTATAAAATTTAGAAAAAAGAATTGTCCTTCTGGGACTATAAAACTACTTATATAAGTACCTATATTAATTTTATGAATAGGATGTATTCTTTACTTACAAATGAATACCAATATATTTTTATTTATAGAATGTTATTTTGATTCCAGTTACACTCAGTGAGTAGTAACGACAGCTGCATCACAGTTAACAAGTCAAAGAAGAATGTAACCAACATCAACATCACTACTGAGCCACAGAACAACAAACCCAGCCAAAAGTCAGAAGTCCAAGTCTTCCAGAAAGGGCCAGATATCACAGCCATCGTGGCCAAACTCCCTGGTCTGGATGGAGTGGAATCAAATTTACCGCTAATAAGACCAAGATCAAATGCCTCTGGGGCGTCATCTAGAGCAGCTATCTCCCCACGGGCGTCACCACCTCTGAACCACAGGTCACAGAGTTCGCACAGTCTAGAGCACAAAGCTGAACGGATGCGTCACTCTCTATCTCACCACTGTATCCATGGTGGTATAGACTATAGTGCTGAAACAGACGCCGCGATACGCATGATCGAGAGAAACCAAAGACACATAGAGAAGCAACGAATGAAGAATGAGAGGTTAAGCAGATCTAAATGTGAAGAGTACTTCAGATCAGACAGTGATTTAGACATACGAGATGCACATTCCACAGTAAGCGTAGACCCAAGACATTACGAGATCAAGAAAGCAGCAAACAGAATTGAAGAAAGTATCAAAAAAACTAACTGGGCTGAAAGAAAAACGCTTTCAATCATCGAACAGCTCAAGAGGTCGCAAAGGTTACGTAAGATGAAGAAGAATGAAAGTGCAGAGGACATTCAATTAGACTCCGAAAGACATTACATGTATCACAGAATAGACGGCAAAGTATTGGAGAATGCTCACAAATCTAGCAGGAGAACATCAAAATTGTATTCTAGAAGTGCTAAGTCCTCAGAATTCGAATCCGAATCAGACTTTCCCAACGGAGACATGTATAGCAGCTCACCAAGGATTGATTACGGATCAGAAACCTGCTCAAGAGTAAGTCACTACAAAAAAAATGACGAAAGGAAAGAAAATGATGTAAAGTCAAGACCAACTCCTCCCCGCAAACCTTTACGACTATCTCTTCACAAAGCTCGCAGCGCCCACTCTCTAATAAACGGCAGTGAATCCGAAACACCGAGTAGACCACCTTCAGAAGCGAAGCATACGGACACAGAATCCTGCAACAAGAGGCCAGTGAAACGAACTCACGCTGCAGACAAATGGGCTAGAGAAAGAATTAGAGATGCAGGTCGTGCAACTCCACGACCTACGCGGAAACTCCTCAACGGTCTCAGTGCCTGTGAAACGCCAGCCGCTGATGATTTATACCCTGAACACTCGCATATGCCCGTGAGGGTCAACGGAATATCTGGCAAATGGTGTTAGGTCATACGTAGTCGAAAGTAGGGCATTAAAATTAAAAGAAGGCAATAAAGAGGCTGATAATGTAAAATTACACGGGGTTGAAGTCCTTGAATCTTTTGTAATAAATAGATAATAGCAAAAGTGTTACAATTTTTTAAATCATTATAAATTACTGCTGTAAATAGTCCTAATTGCGTACTTCACAGGAATATTGTTTCATGAACGAGTATTTTTGTATGATAAATGGACAGGTAGAATGTTTATTCGTATGCTATCTCATAAACTGTTGCGTTCAAATTCACAAATAAAAAATAATTTAATGAGCCTCGAAATATATAATTCTTACAAAAAAACCGACTTCAACTGGATCAAATTGAAATGGGGCTAGATTTCAAAATAAAAAAGGATCATCAAAATCGGTTAAGTCAGTTAAAAGTTCTGAGGTAATAACCAAAAAAATTGTCTTAAAAATACTTTCGATTTGGTCCAGTCGAAGTCGGCTTTTGTTTTAGCCAAAATTTTACATTTCGTGATAAAAACATACGAAAGATAAAAACTCTCTTTCCATGCGCATTTGTTTCCATTAAGTCTGCAATTCATAACTGAATACCTAAATAAACTAGTTAATGATGTAAATACACACAACTCAGCGAGCACCCACCGCGTAATACTCACCTAGGGCTAGCCGTATTTATATAAGACAATAGTTTAGTGCACATAGGTTACGTTGTATAAATGGCAATAAATAAATATTTGCAAATACTAGCGATATTTGTTTTCTTATCTCCTAAACATTGCCGGACTCGTCACTATTTTTTTTTATACTACGTAGGTGGCAGACAAGCACACGGCCCACCTGATGGGAAGCGGTCACCGTGGCCTATGGACGTGTGTAACACTAAAGGTAACACACACGCGCTGCCTACCCTGAAGGGGAGGGCTAGGAAGAGAGGCCACAGCCGAGGAGCGAATGTGCAGTTCAGTGGTGTAAGACGGTATTTGCATCTGACACTCCTGATTACCTGAGACGGTGTGCGGTTTTAGTTGGTTCGAGTCAAACATAAAACCCCCAAGCGCTGATACGGCGGAAATGGTATCCGTAGGGATTTCCGTACGAAAAAAGATCTTGATACGGTCTAGGGCATATTTCATAGGGTTTAATAGGTAAGAGATGGCATCTATGGTTTCCCATCAAAACCATGCCTTAGAAACATATCCTAGATACCACGTAGGATGAGGTTCCCATCTCTGAAACACCCTATATAGAAAATATTTGCTAGTAGCACGTTATGACGTCACACCTTGTTATTTCATAAAAATTTCCTAAAAACTTAAATTTGCCTTAAATAAGGAACCGATTGAAAGGACTGATGTATGGTATGGATGGCTGGATACAGGCGTTAATAAAACACGAATATCATAATAAAATCATTATAATTATTATAGCTAGCAACAAAAACAAGGGACACATTATTTACACATATTAATATCATATATAAACCTTTATCATAACTCTCCCAAAGATACACATGACACTAAGCAAAATTCATATTCTACTGTTTTTGTTACGTTTGTTCGAGCATCACGCGAAAACTACTAGATCCATTTTGATGAAGGTTAGCTTAGATCGTGGATAAAGTGACTAATAACAGCTTATTTTATCAATTCTGTATTAGTTACCGATGTCTATACTTACGCCTATTTATGAGCACAATTCTTTTTAATCACTAAATTAGCCATCGATAGGCAAACTGAAAATGAAACTTCGTTTGTATGGTAACTAGAGTTGCCAATTATTTAATTATTTCTAAATCGTAGGATCGTCATTTGTTTTATTTATCCACTGTTTTTTTAGTAGTTTTTAGTAGTAGTTTTTGTGTCTTTTTTTATTTGTAATAAGCTTTGCGTTTGACCACAATCTCACCTGTTGGTTAGTGATATGATAGAATAAGTTGCTACGTATAATGTGTATCCAACTTACGTCATTATAAACACTCAATTCTGACTGAGTAACATACATTTTTTAGGTATTCAATGAATTAAATTTTTTGTGTTCTGGGTGAGACAGAAAGAGGGGGGAAACTTCTTATAGTGACGTCACATTAAGCCCATGTACTGAGCCATAATTCATTCTTCTTAGGAAAATAGTGAGGAATTAGTTTATAAGATAATTAAAATTATAAGTTTCTATCATGGTGTGATTTTCGCGTGCCTAAGGCCCGTTTTAATAATAAAAAAAATTCGCAGGCCTAATTTTCGAAAGCAGAACAGCAGTTATTTGGTTTGACATTGATATTACCTTGCCTAAGTCCTTTAATCTAATGAATAAAAAGGTTTTTTTTATTCGGCTTGACGTAAGACCTCTACACCTGGTGGTAAGTGACGATATGGTCGTCGTCGATACGTAGTTTAACAAGACATTCAGGCAAAGGAAAATTATTAACCGACTTAAAAAAGGAGGAGTCTCTTTTCAAGTGTATTTTTTGTTATCGAAGAACTTTCAACTGGGTGAACCGATTTTGATGTTTTTTTTTTAAATTAACAGATATACATTGTCAAAACGAAACCATGTAGTACCTTACTCTATCAAAATTGAGTATTTACTATGACGCAGAACGCACTGTCAGTCCGAACGGTCTCACAGCAATGTAAACACGTAGGTACTAGGTGCCACCCTCTTGTGCCTCCTTAGTAATATGCGTAACAACACATACATTCTCATGCAACCCTCTTCCTTATAAGATGGAAACGTATAGAGATCTTAATAATATTATAATCACCAAAATCGAAAAAAAAAAATCTGAGACGTGCAAATAATAATTTATGGGTTCCCGATAGCGGATATTGTAGTATACATAGGCCACGGTGACCGCTTCCCATCAAGTGGGCCGTGCGCTTATCTGCCACCTAAGTGGTATAAAAAAATACATGCATGAAAAATAAGAACCAAATCAATAAATCATGCATACAAAGATTGCACTGGGCGGGAATCAAACGCGCAATCACTGACGTAGCAGCCAAACCACGGATTACTAAAAAAACTAGGTATAAATCATCATTTTATATTCTTTGATATAAGTTAATTCAGTTCCTTAACTTAACTGGATTACACCAGCAAAAATTCATGCATCTTAATTCTCTCACGGAAAATGTGAACTCAGTTTAGTTGACTTGATTTCAGTTCATATAATTAGTGAAATCCGATCTTGTTTTAATACTCGATCGAAATGAAACATCCTCGCGTATAACCATGAATCAAAACTCTACTATAATACGACGTAATAAATTGAAAAAAAAAACCTAAATCGCATTCAGCACAACCTTGATAAACATGAGAGAAATGGCACACATATTCAGTACATAAGACCGTAGTCAAAATGTATCCTTCAGCAATGGGTGTAAGGTTTAAATTGGATTACACCGCGGTGCTACAAATTTCATTCACGCATAGTCGTTCGAACTGACCAGTGCTAACAGTCTTAATAATAAATGACTATTCTACAATAACTGCAGTACGCACCGACGATTGGTGTGATATATATTATATTATTTGAGAAGTGTTATATGGCATGATCGAGACAAGCACTTTATAAAGTAGCTAACACATACAACTGATGGTAAACGGTTAGGTACCTAACCGTATGATTAGAGCATACTGCTACTTTAAAATCGATATTAAAAGAAATACTTGCCCAGTAAGGCTCAATTATTTTTGGCAAGAAAAGTAAGACCCTACCTACAGTTTCATCTAAACTGGATAACCTCAGCAAATTACTTTTTTATAACACGCATTGATTTGTCTGAAATGCGCACGCGCAAGCAGCATACCACAAAAGACACCCATCTCGATCATGCAACATAACCGTAGCTATTAAAATAGCCGTCTTTGAAAGCGTTCAAATCACTACAAAGGATTCCGACTCTTAAATAGGTTATTTACAATTGAAAATGATTTTTTAATTAAAATGTTGCCAGGGTAAATGATTTTTTTGTGATGGTAACACTTAGAATACAATCAGTTTGTTACTATTACTAGGGACCAAATTAGGTATACGTGTGTGGATGTATATTATCGTATAATAAAATTACAAGATGGAACCTGGTCAGGAAAATCTTACGCTTTTATAAA
The DNA here is from genome assembly GCA_963576445.1 of Lithosia quadra. Classification (NCBI taxonomy): domain Eukaryota; kingdom Metazoa; phylum Arthropoda; class Insecta; order Lepidoptera; family Erebidae; genus Lithosia; species Lithosia quadra. The sequence goes on along the minus strand of OY754877.1, from coordinate 18,105,418 downwards.
CAACAAGTATTGATTTAAACAAAACAAATTTGAACAAAATAACTTTGATCAAAACAAAATTAAACAAATTGTATTATGATACACCCGAACAACCAATCATGTTTTGAACTGTCGTATAGTATTCATGAAATGTTGGTATTTATTCACCCTGCCTATACCTTGTGAGATAACAGGCGTGACTATATGTATGTGTTATTTTAACATTATATGACAGTTTACAATGTTTACATTAACGTTATGATAAATCTTTGTGTGGATCAGAATGGCGGGTGTCATCTAACAATGATGGAGTGTACCTTCAATGTACCTAAACATACCAATAGTTAACAAGTCCTAATGTAAATTTTTAAAATCTATTAAAAATGTGAGTAGCCGCCATCTTGACACCAGAATGTGTCGTTCACGTCAACATGACTTCACCTCGCCTGAGGCAAAGTCTCTGGAATGGGAGTCACCATTGCAAACACCGATTTACCGAAATATTATAACTATGATTTTAAGAAGGTACATTGAATTATATTATAGGTACATTAAAGGTACAATACTTTCCTAATGACTGTATGGTAATTTGTAACAACAACCACCAACACAAAATTTGTAATTATTCTACCATAAATAAAAATAAATATGGCAGTATATTTATTTTCTCCCCAAAAAAGGGGAAGTTGTGTTCTATGCTCCTGGTCAGGTAACACCGAATTATATCTAGAAACACATAAATTACATTCAGTTTTATTATAGTTTCTAATGACTTCAGGTCGAGAAATAAATGGAGTAAAGCATCTCCATGTCGGTACCCCGTCAGATTGGCTTTAACCGACTAAGCTTGGCATTATCATAATATTAAATATTCCATCCATTGACTATACATACAACTTGTAACAGAATAAACGCAAGATTTAGAAGCAATTTGTTCAGAATTGGCTTATGATTTTCCATTATGGCTAACACAGAGAGGAGGCGGCCTAAGTAACTGTGCACTGTGACTCTCAGGCCTTCATGACGTCATTACAGTAAGTGTGGCCTTAGCCAAAGGAGAATTCACGAAGCAAACACAGAGAGGAGGCGGCCTAAGTAACTGTGCACTGTGACTTTTGGGCCTACCGTGACGTCATAGCAGTAGGCGTGTCCTTAGTGGAAAACTCATGGAGCAAACAGAGAGAGGAGGCGGCCTAAGTAACTGTGCACTGTGAGTCTCGGGCCTTCATGACGTCATTACAGTAAGTGTGGCCTTAGCCAATGGAGAACTCACGAAGCAAACACAGAGAGGAGGCGGCCTAAGTAACTGTGCACTGTGACTCTCGGGCCTTTATGACATCATCACAGTAGGCGTGTCCTTAGTAGTGAAATCATGGAGCAAACACAGAGAGGTGGCGGCCTAAGTTACTGTGCACTGTGACTTTTGGGCCTACCGTGACGTCATTGCAGTAGGCGTGTCCTTAGTAGAGAACTCACGAAGCCAACCCAGAGAGGAGGCGGCCTAAGTAACTGTGCACTGTAACTCTGACTTCATCACAGTAGACGTGGCCTTAGTAAGTGTACTGTAGGCGTTTGCCCTGTGCACACCTCTCTTAGCCTCAGTAATTCCAAATATTAATCTATTCGATGCTAGATGACGATAATTATTATTATATTTAGTGACATCTAGTGTAAGATATTTTACTACGTACTATCGTACTATCATCTTGCGCTTATTATGTTTCATGTCGCATAATATGTAAAAACTATTTTAATGATATTAATAATTCCTTCAGTTACATGAATACAGATCCTAAACAGAATTACTTTACAACTATCAGTGGCCTATTGAGATATATGCTGTCACCAAATAATATTTGTCATTCGAACGTACCGCTTCTAATAAGGAAAGATTTGACTCACGGAGTGGTACGCATCTCAGGATAAGTGCTGAAAAAGAGCGAGACGCAAAGAACGCCGGTAGTCATGACTTCCTAAGAAATACATAAAGATATATCCACCGTTGCAATACACCTCTTTTCATCTGGCATGTCGGGAAGACGAATAAGGTCCACTACAAATTGGCTCACTTCGGGTTTATAAAGTAGGCTCTCTATCGCATATTTCGATATCTTTATAGAGCAGTTGAAACCTAAGTTACAGTTATAATATTTTACAAATACAAATAGTTTTAACTACTCTATAAATGTATAAATCAAATTGCCAATCTACCTTCTTATATACGAACAATACACATACATACATCCTAGATCAATTTGATAGTTTATTGCTATCAAATTGCACTCTTGCAGGCTATTAGATATACGATAGTGAGAACACTCTACAATGTCGAAATAAGTCAATCTTAGCCAGACTTTCACTCGTGACGTGTCAAATGAAAAGTCAGCAACTATGTGACGCGACGGTGACGTGTTAACTGTTGGGTACCTATAGTGACGTCACTTTTAAAACTCGAAGCAGCGACCGAAGTTGACGTACTTCTTGAGCGCGTAGGGCAGCGGCAGGTCCTTGACCCCTCGCTTCATGAGGATGGACAGGCGCACGCGGCGCGCGTCCTGCGGGTCCCGGCGCGGGCGCAGCTCTTCGACGGCGCGCTGGTACTGGATACTGCGCCGGTAGTCCGAGGCGCGGCGCTTGCGGCGGCGGGCCGATACACCGGCCGAGCCCCTGCTCCCGGTGGCCCCCGTGCTACCCGTGGCCCCCGTGCTCGAGGTGCCGCCCGTGCTGGGCGTGCCGTCCTCGGCCGCGTCGTCGCTGCCCGAGCAAGACGTGGTCGACATGGAGCGAGGGCCTAGCGCGCAACGCCCGCGTTTCTGGCGCCGACGGCGACCTGCGCATACACACCCGGTTATTTTAGTTATTTAAGTTGATGGACAAATAGACAATAATGTCAGTGAAGAAAGTATTGCAGAAATTCTATTGCTTTAAGAAATCTCTTCCAGCAGGCCTGTGAGAATAGTGTGAATAAATTCAAACTATGAGATTGGCGAATAGTGTTCAAACGAATATCAAGTCAATTTTGATGTTAACTAAAACTGTATCATTTGATTTTGCAAAATCTGTAATTCAAGGAACCGCACTGGTTGATTTTGAGAGAAAAAAAAACAATACTATTTGATAGTGCCGCTAGTAAGCAACAAATTCTGTTAAGCAACGACATTTTACAACAGCTAGTTTTAGTGTCACGCGGACCGTCAGTACGGACCGCTCCGCATACACCGATCTATATTAAGCTTAAGGAGCATTTTAGACTAATGCGGACCCGTCCGTACGGACCGTCCATACAGATCGGTCTATGCGGAGCGGTCCGTACTGACGGTCCGCGTGACATTAAAACCTATACCTTCTCATAAAAAAAAACTCCCGAAAAACACTCACCTGCAATATTGTCACCCTCCGACACATTGTCTGAGCGTCCCACCTCGGCATCCGACACGTCACCCTCATTCGACTCCGACTTGATCGGCGACGACCCGCTGGAGGTCGTGGTCCCCTCCCCGATACCACTGTCCAACTTCTTCCTCTTCTCCTTAGACGTGTCCGTGACATCCTCATCACTCGAGCACTCCCTCTTCGCATGAGAAGTGCCCTCCCAATCCATATCTGTGCGAGAAGTACTGGCCGTTTCCTTGCCCAAATAAATTTCCACCTCGGCCGGTACTCCGGTCATCTTCTCGGTCTTCTTGTTAGGATCTGTGTCGTTATCAGATGCTCCTGCAGACTTAGCACCCGATGTTCCCGCAGATTCGCGACGACTGGACCCGGCACTCCTGCTGTTCCTACTCGACCGTCCGTCTTGAATCTCGAAGGTTATAAGACCGTGATGCGTGCGAATCGAGCCAGGCAGTTGTAAGTTCCCTCTTCGCGTCAGTTTGAGAGGTTCTGGAGCAGGAGGTTCTGAAGAAGACCTTCTGTTATCGGGCTGTTCGGGCCTGTCAGACTTATCGATTGGATCTGATCTCTCTGTGGTTTCTGTTTCTGGTTGGTCAACACGGTGTGGTCTGTCGGGGCGCGCTGACCTTTCTATACGATGTGGTCGGTCTGCGCGAGGCGGTATTAAAGGTGGTCTATTTGGTCTATCGGGTCTATCGGGTCTGTCCTCATTATCGCCGTTGCCACCGCCGCCATTGTTGTCCTCTTCATCAGACGAAGAAGAAGGAGAAGAAGAGGACTGTGAGTCTAGCGAGTCGAAGCGGAGTGCTCCAGCTACTCGGTTCTGCCCCATACTGAGCACAAGACTCAAAAGCGCATTCATTTCGTTGCCACCGTTCACGTGGTCAAGGTCATGGAGCGCATTAAGCCCCTCTGAAAAAAAAACAGTACTATAAATTATAAACTAGCTGTTCGTGCGCGGCGTCTTTCTGGTGCCGGTTTTTCCCCGGATAGTTAAAGTCAAAAATCATTTATTCTGTATAGACCATTTTAAGTGGCACTTACAAAACGTCAAAATCAAAATTATTTCAAACTAGAAGCAAATGGACCACGGTTCGAAACGCGGCCCAGACCTGAGAAGACTCCAAAGAAGAGAAGAGTCTCCTAAGAGTCCAGAAGATACAAGTTACCATTCCATCTTTGCAATGCCACCGGATCCTTGCGATCCTTAAATGATAGTTGACGGCCTTGACGGCCTCAAAATGATGACACGATGGTGCATGAGTCACTGACAGTCTACAAGGCCGACAGTGTATAAGGCCGTAACACCTTCGGGGCCCAAATCAACGTCAGCTCTGGCGTCACGAGTTTTTGACGCAGGTTTCCTTCTCAGGGTTGTGAGATCAGGAGGCGGTTACTCGCTAGGATGGTAGATGGTGGTGGTGCTGACTCACCGACGTCGCTGTCGTCCTCGATAGGGATGCAGATCCTGCGCGGGCAGGTGTTGACAGGGCGCGGCGGCAGGTGCGGCGGCTCCTGCAGGTTGGGGTGGCGCGACATCAGCGACGCCCGCATGCGCTCGCGCACCACCGCGCGGCACAGCACCTGCAGGCGGGGCGGCGCCTGGTCCTCTGGAGGGAGAGGGTGCGTTAGAACACATCCGGAACACAAAGCATATACATGTGTTTTCATTATAAACTAGCCCGCGACTCCGCCTACGTGGTTCAGTGGAGCTAATCGTTCATAAAACTCAAGTATTTTTTTAAACATCTCCAATATACAGACACTTCTACTTTACAATTGTATAATAGTATAGATACGATACGATAGTCTGCGTTTCCCAAAGGGGTAAGCAGAAACCAAGGTTTTACTTGCTAAGATCTTTACTGTCATAATTATTTTCGTACATGCTCACTGATTTCGGGTACTCTTGACCTGGCCTTTCTTTAAAATGTCCTCGTTTTTATTGACATACGCTCGTCTAGGTCGCCCATTCTAACTCGCTTCATAAATTTAATTTGATTATTTTAAGCCTAAAGTAGTTGGCCGCAGATCTCGTACCCACGACCCACAGGAAAGTACCTATTATAATTTTTTTCCAGGCTTCTGTCTATCTAAACGCGAATCTACATCCAAATCTGTTCAACAGTTTTAGCATTTTTGAGTAACAAGCATCCCATCATTCAAAATCTCGCATTTATAATAAGTAGGTAAGTAAGGTTATAACCACATCTAGTTATGAAGGTATAATAGAGGCCCCCAGTGGAGAACTTACCAAGTCTGAGAAGACTCGTAGCCTCCTCCTTAGTGGGCAGTCTGAGTGTGGCGAACGACACGTTGAGCAGGTTACGTGAGGACCAGCAGTCCACGGCGGTGCGTTTGATCTGCACCAGGTTGTCGCCAAGCGGCATCACCAGTATGCCACCAACCTATTGTCAAGCATATCGCCAAGTTATTTGTGTAGTCATCAAATTACCCCTCTAACAGGAGCTGATGATCTATAAACGCCTAAAAAGATCTATGTAGATCGCTCCAGTTTTCAAACAATGAAATTTCATATTATAAATAGATTAGGTCACCCTTAATGCGAACTTTAGCAAACTTTTTTCTATTTATTTTCGTGGACCTTTATGAGTATGTATTAATTGATACTTTCAAGTTGGGTTAGAAACAAACTTACGAGGTCTGGTTAGAAAGGGGCCAAGTTAGGAAAGGGTCAGGTTAGAAAAAGGTCAAGTTAGAAAAGGGTTAAGTTAGAAAATGGTCAAGTCAGAAAAGGGTCAAGTTAGAAAAGGGTCAAGTTAGAAAATGGTCAAGTTAGAAAATGGTCAAGTTAGAAAAGGGTCAAGTTCGAAAAGGGTCAAGTTAGAAAATGGTCAAGTTAGAAAAGGGTCAAGTTAGAAAATGGTCAAGTTAGAAAAGGGTCAAGTTAGAAAAGGGTAACGTCTGAAAAAGCTCTAGCTAGAGAGGGGTCAAGCTAGAAAAGGTTAAAGCTAAAAAGGGGTCAAGTTAGAAAAGGGTGAGGTTAGTTCGCTTTTCTTTACCTAACTAGGTATCGGGTTGGGTTAGCAGATGTTTAAAATAGACACTTTTGCGTCTGTGTTAAAAAACCAGTCCGCAACAATCTACTGCTCGAATAAATAAGAAATAATCAAATATTTGCTAAGCCTACTTGCTATTTTGTGAAAAATGTTATTGATATATTTCAATTATTATATTTTATTTCCAAATCCCCCTTCGACTTCAATTCACCCCGTTTCACGGTCGCCCGGTCGGTCGTAGTGATTGCATATTTTTTAATGTTTTCAAGTCTTATTTAGTCGTATTACAAATTACGTCAGCTGCAAGCATTTACAAATAAGTACACACGTATATGTTTGACATTGGCAGTATGAACGTGAATAATTTTCGTATAATTTAATTTAATGTAACGCATTGTGGAATCTCACACGACTCTGTATGTGCCATTCACTCAATGACATCCTAAACGACTCCCAGTCCAATACTAGCTACGACTCATAACACATACCTTTATAAGCTGCTTGAAATAAGCGTGAAATTCCAGGGGACAACCGGCCCCGCAGTACAGACGGTCGTATGGCGCTTGCTGAGGCGCCAAACACATCCCGTTACCTAAACATATGAACAGCTTGTGTTAAGGGAGCCCTGAATGTGTGCAGCGTCGGACTGACCAATATAGTCAGGGTGGCCTGACTTGCGGCAACCAAGAAAAACCGAACCAAAAATACTTTGCCGCACGATCAAAACCTAGAATTCTTTACTAGCTCACGTGTTTCCTTCCTCATACAGTCCCGGGTCCTTTGAGCGGGGCGTGAAAAAGCATTTGATGAGGCCGTCAAGCTGAGAGCCACCATTGTGGCACTACCGGTGTTTGCATTTAGCTTACCATCAGGCGAGGTGAAGTCATGTTGACGTGTCCGTCATAAAAAAAAACCAAAACCTCAAAAAACTTGGTTGCCTGGGTGTTTCCGATGCCCTAACGAAACCCGGTGTAATTTTGACCACAAGCTTGAGGTCAACCACCAGGGTCAACCCTTCCGACCCAGTCCGACCCTGAATGTGTAGATGTATTGAACGGGGCTTTATCTACACATGCTGTAGAGCTATCCATGAAGGGTTGACGCCCGTGATTGGGCAATTTGGACATCCTAAATCTCATGCAATCTTACGGGCTAGAGATGTTAGCCCTCGATGCGATGTCATAGTAGCACCAAGAGTCCACTCAAGTTAAGCTCAAGCAATGATCGACCCACGACATGTTATTTTATGACAGACCAAAATTTACCCGAGTTGCAATAAATAGGGTTTTCGAAGACGACAACGCACATAAAATGATGCTTATGTCGTAGACTCCGGTAACCGATTTCTATCAAGCCCTGAACAACCACGTTTGTAATAGGTACCTTTCGAACTATGCCGAAAATTTAAGTGGTAGTTTAAAGTGAGAACTTACCACCATAAAATTTGGGCACACAGAAATCGAAATCATCCAATATTGGGGAGTTTTCAATGAACTGTCCCAGTCTCTTGTCAGCATACTCCAGTACGCTTGGATGGATTTCTATGCCATGACTGATGCCACTGGAGCCGATGATCAGTCCAACCATAGTGCTGAGGTAGCCCGTGCCGGAGCCGACATTGAGGAACGAGAGGCCTGGTCTCAGCTCCAATCCTTCGACTACCTCACTAAAGAAAAGAGACACAATATTGTACTTCATTAGTTTACTTAAGTTTCAATCCATACACACATACTACTACTGTGGTAAATAACTACCTAACTAAAATGCAGCCTAAGCTACATCATGTAAGTTCTGTTAAAATTAGCCCATCCGTTTCAGAGATGAACCATGTCATACAAACAGAAAAGTTAAAAAAAAAAGGTTTTGTTTGAGTATTTTATTTAAAATCATAATAGCTAGGTGCACCAACAAATACAGTACAGTAAATTGGAGTACCAGAAATTTTTTTTTTGTCTACATCGGCTTTTGTTACTTGCATCAAATTCTGATACACAAGATTCATTCCTATGCATTCATTAATACACTTTTATTTTGATATCACAAACAGACACCTCAATTTTATAGAAAAATCAGAGCAATGCAATGTATATCCAATCCATTCATACAAATATTTGTAGTTTATTAAGCAAGAATCAAACCTGCGAGCTCTGACTACTACTATGACACATAGATCATCAAAATAAATGAAAAATCATAACATGTACAGCGTCAACAACATCTTACAAAACAACATAAAAATGTGTTCTAATAATGACCTATTGTTACTGCGACATACAAAAGTAATGAAGATATTTGAATAAATTGCTATGTGATTGATAAGGCTAAGATACAAAAAAACAGCTAAAGAAAAATAAATTCTGGAAGCGTTCATAAATATGTAATGAGATGACGTCTCATTTCAACTGCTACAGTTCAAGGCTTATCGGAGATAAACATGCAAAGCAGGTTAAAAAAATATGCTTCGTGTATAGTACCATCGGTTATCCACATTTTGTTGAATTTCTTTAAACTACTTAGATGTCGGAGGAGCACATGGCCTATCTGGTATGAAGCAGTTATCTATGAATGTAACATCAGAGGTGTCATGCTCTCACTGCCGACCTAATCCTTGCTTCTTGAAGAACCTCATATTTATTTTTACAGATGACCTACTATTTGCAGTTTCAATCAATCAGAGACATAATTTTTTATTGTATCCTAGGCTTCAAAATGTTAAAATACTAAGAAATTGCATGTTTAGTTGCATCCAAGGCTTTGGAATCATCCTACATTACTAAGAAATTGCATGAAACACTAAGACATTATGTACTTCTAAGAATTGAAGCTGTCTCTAACCTTGTTACAATAGTTTGGGGTCAGCGCAACATGGTGTTCTCGTCCATACATCCCTATCAGATGTCAACTGCCCGCACTTGCTACACCCACTTTCACACATTCCATCATCTTCTTAGGCCTATCTCTGCTCCTAAAATCCTCTGCATCCATGCTTTGACGCTTTTTAACATTACTTTCAACCCTTCTCATAACATGTCCATATCATAATGAGACAGTGAGAAACGCTTAACAAAAAAAACTCAATGACACATTACCTGACTTTTGTATTGAGCTGGAAACCTCATGCATATCAATACCTTGCTGCCATGTCAACCCTGGGACTTCCTTATACGAAAGTGATTGCCGAACAGTTTTTCACTCTTCATTTTTAACATTATCCATCTGTATACTACACATCTGTCTAGGCTTAAGGCACATATACATGAGTGAGAAAACATAATTACCAACATATTTCTTCACACCTTTGGGAACCTGGCTGTAAATAGAGATAAATAAGCAATTTTAAGGGAAAGCAAACAGCTGCTAATGATCCTCACCTGTAAATACATGGAGCGGACATATGTAAGTAGCCATTACGCCAGGCGAGATCCTTATAGGCCTGGTCTCTGGCGTCCGGCGTCATATATTCAGCTCTGTCGAGTGCGCGGAACACCCGCTCAACCACCCGCGTGCGGATGTAGTTCCCTCCCATAAGATTGTCGATGAGTTCATTGTTGTCGCGGCCAGAGCTGACTGCGCCACCCATCTTGTTTGTTTTGCTGCACTTATCTTTTTCTACTCCCTCTCCACACACCGCCTACTCAGCTGATTGGATTTGTGACGTCACAATTGTTTTCCAACATATTTTTCACATTCACACTCGTATTAAGTGACTCTGATATACAACAATAATTATAACAACATAAGTATAATAAAAATTGAATATCCCTACTTTAAAGGCAACAAGATTATTGAAATAATACCAATATCATTCCTTACTGCATAGAAGCAGACTTGACGTTTGTTTTCTATTTCACAATTTTATCGACCAAAGCAAAATATCAATCCATATCAAACAAAGAGGAACCAATGGGAAGACAGAAACTGAAGAAGAGAATAAACTTTACACGTGAAATTGAGAACGATGATAAGGTTGTTTATAAACAAATGAAAACGATTTGCTAGACATATTACGATGAATTGTTTATAATACTGTAAGCATTATGTATGTCTTTTATGTTTCAATATCTTTATTATTATTTTAAAACAAACAGACAAAACGAAATGTTTATTTTCGAACAAATTGGAAAATGATATTTTTTACCACGTTGAGAGAGACCACAGACTAATAAGAGAGAATAGATTTTTGATTTATGTTGATTCCTTTAATCCTCTTATAATCTTTGGCGTTTAACTGCGTTTAAGTTTAACTTTAACTTTGACTGCCTTTTTAGAGCAACAAGTGACGTGCTGAAACCTGAAACAGTGCTGATGAAGCTATTATAGGAAATATTGCTCTAAATCGATGTCTGGTGATCAAAACTTGAACCAAAGTTCGCTACAGTTCAGTTCTACTGATTCAAAAATTCAAATAATACAGTTTTATAGGAAAAATAAAACAAAATTGCCACGTCCCCTAAAGATCAAAAACTATAGAATTGTGACAGATATATAGTCTATGCATATTCATTAGTCTCTGGTAAAAAATTGACAGATCATCAAACCACGGGATTGGGGATGTGATTTATTTATTTTTATAATTTTCTGTGTGAATAAACTTAAATTATTTCAAATTTCACAGTGTCAGGTGATTTTCAGTTTGTTATTTTTAAGAATTCCGGATTATAGCCTGTTACGGAAAGTTCGTAAAGATTTGTCGTGTCACACTAGGAACGTCATTTTGGTTGTGATAAGGTTTTATGTTAATGTTTATGATTAACGGGATCAATGAACGATATTTTTTTGGAACAGAGCGATGGCTGAAACGAGTGAAGCGCGGGCGAGTGCGTCAGCGCCGGGCGGCGACGCTGGTGGCGAAGAAGAGAAACATGATGAACGGATGCTGGAGTGCAACATCTGCCTTGACACGGCCCGCGACGCCGTCGTCAGCATGTGCGGGCACCTCTTCTGGTACGGCACCATACTAATTATCTTATTGGGATACCGTAAAAAAAGTAAAATTATATTGTAAACTTTAATTTATGCTAATGAACTTCAAAATGCAAATTGTTCTGTAATTATTCATTACTACAGTACTGAAACTGATTCAATTATAACGAATAGTCCTTTAGAAATAGTTATTATCAGTAGTTTTAAATATTGTACCAAATATAATATATTGAAAGTTTAATTTAATTGCTGTAATGTAGAGATGTAGAGAACTGTAGTAGCATATAATAATAATAATAATATATAATGTGATAATAAGTATAATAACATAAGTTACTAGATTGTAACATAATTTGTGATTAGTGTAATCTTAAAGAATTACACTAAAAAATGTGTAATGTTTATGGTATCAAAGTTTCAAAAACTAAAATTAATTTTACTAAGTCCAACTCCACCTATTAAGGCCCAAAAGTCTCAACTTCTTAACTCAGGCTTACTTCTTCAGGGGGCAAATTAGATTGAAAAGCGGAAAGATAATATATTATACCAGCTGATGCGTGTGTGGCTCTGCCTGCTTGATTGTTGCTTATAAATCATAACTCCAGGTCTACTTAACAGATATGTGGCAGATTTTAAGTCTGACCAAGACCTTTCTAACAAAAATAAAATGCAGCGAATTCTGGTCAGTAGTTTTTGCAACCATGGCAAACAAACCGACAGACAAAAGTTCCAAAAATATTTTTTGTTTTTATTTTTAATGTTTTTTGTGTTCAGGATCATTCATATCATCTAGCTTGTATCTTTTTAAATAACTCCAATTTACAGACGCAGCTATTTTACAATGTTATAATAGTATACATAGACTTATGGTCTAGTCGTAGTACTATAGATAGGTATGGATCTTTTTGTCAAATATCTTTGGGATTTTTTTTACAAGTTGTTTGTCTTACAGTTGGCCCTGCCTACATCAGTGGCTAGAAACACGGCCGTCGCGACAGGTCTGCCCCGTCTGCAAGGCGGCCATCAGCAGAGACAAAGTTATCCCGCTCTATGGCCGAGGCAACACCAAACAAGAAGATCCTAGGAATAAGGTATACACAAACTTAAGGTTTTAATATACCCTTATTAAATTTATGCTCGTATCAGCCTCACCTTTGCAGGCCGTTTCACCCATTTCCCTTACTTATATCCATAAATTGTACGACAGTTATAAATGATGTGCTCAGGTACCTCCACGACCAGCGGGACAGCGTACGGAGCCCGAAAATAATAGTGGCTTCCCAGGGTTTGGGTTTGGCGAGGGCTTCCACATGTCCTTCGGGATTGGCGCCTTCCCGTTCGGCGTGTTCACATCCACCTTCAACTTCGGTGACCCCAGGCCCAGTGCTGGTATGTATCTACATATATTTGCGTATACCTAAACTTAGAACGATTGAGTACTGAGCGAACACACCATGTATGTAAGGCAAGTGGGCAGGTTAGCTGGGGTCGACCTTGCAGAAAATATTCTGATCATGCTGTCAATTATTGTTAGACAGCAATGTACAAATATCGGGTATATTGCTCGTCAATCCGGCGCAGTATGTGGATCCAAATTATAATATCCAACCATCACAGTTCAAGCAATTTTTTTTTAAATATTATTATTATTATTGGTAATAGGCAGCAGTTGATTCAACTGATAATACCTATATCACATTATTTTCTGCCAGATTCCACTTAGGCTTCAAATGTTTGTCTAGTTTGTTCTTAAATTGATTCACACTTTGTGAAGGTATTACTTACATCTTCTGGCAGTCTGTTCCATGCTTTGACAACTCTATTGCTCAAAAAGTATTTAGGTATGTGGGTTGTTTTGAGATAAAATGAAACTCAGCTTCAACAATTTCATTTCATTTTTCATTTCATCAAATTAATGGAATACTGTAAAAAGTGTAAAAAGACCCGGTCAAACAAAAGTACTCGAAACCGGCCGCCTGCATGAAAGGTTTAATAACAGTAGAGGAAGCGCGTGAAGTATGTAAGAACAGAAGCCGATGGCGGGCTGTTGTCTCTGCTTATCCGGAAGGTAAAAATACTTGAGCATATGTATGTATGTCTTAACTGTATATTGTTTTTTTTTCACAAACAAATCATTCAAAAAAATATAAGCGCGATTTGTTTCAAGACTGCCTTTATTGACTTATTGCTATCTCGATGAAAGATTTTGAGATTAATCAAAACGTTTGTGTTTGTTCCAGCGCCTCGTGGCACGGCGCAGTACGACGAGGATCAGTTCCTCTCCAAGATATTCCTATGGGTGGCCATCCTGTTCGTGCTGTGGCTTATTTTCGCATGACCGCGCCCCTCGCTCCCCACCTGACTTGCCTGCAGTGCGCTTCGATATGTTTACATATCTCGCCATTTTACAAATTTCCCCCCATTCTCCTCTCTTGTTTATGATACTATTAATTTATATAATTAAAAATGGTAAAGGATAAGGGTATGTACACATCAAAATGGAGGGAACAACTTTCTAAATAACACTGGACTGCATTTTGAGTAAAAATATCTTTCCGCTCCCGCTTTGATTCAACAAAGCAGCAACGACGTTGTTAAGTACTACTGGCATGTCGCTTACGACATTATAACGTTCGATTTGTAAAAGCTGCGTTAATTCGATCGAAGTTGCTCGACTACTATGATCGTAGCTACACTGATCAAATCGTAGTTGGACGGCAGCGTTGAATTAAAGTGGACATGGACCATTTAAATATCCGTAAAGCCTGATATTTGGTAACAAATGATCATAAGTGGCAATAGTGATTGGTCAACATTAAGTCCAGTTGGCTAAAGTAGACAACTTGGAATATGTAGTGCAAGCAGCCTTTGATTGTCCACGAGGCTTAAAAACTAAGTACACGTAAAATATTAAGCGACATTGCTCGGTAGAAATATATTTGGTACTATAAAATGGCGTAAGGTAGTTGGATTCGCTGTGACTTATTGGCAAGGGTTATACATACTTCTCGTAAGATCCAATATGTTTCTACCGAGTGCTCGAACTAAACGTCGTAAGCGACAAGTGCTAGTGACGTAAGGCTATGCTTGGTACTGTATAATGACAACTATCCAAGTTAGGGATGAGTTTCTGGGGTGTTGTTTCACTGTAGTATAGTATTGTAATATCCATATTATTTTAATAAGTCGTTAATTTATTTTAAAAAATGTTATTTATAATTTTTTCATGAACTAATATTATATTATATTATACCGTTCGGTTTCATAAATGTTTGTAAATTTCGATAATAACCAGAAGGTCAAACAGAAAATAAAATAGACAACAACTTAACAAGAACTTGCACAATACTCTTGCGCAGGTCGATTTTACATTCGTTTAACAGAGACTCAAAATAATGAAAAATCGAAAGTTCAAAAAATTGAAAAAACACTGTTCCATTGTGTAAAAATGTAATTGTTTTCAAACCATAAATAATCTCCTAAACTCCACTAATAATTTATGTTTCAAATGTATACATATCGAAACACTGCCTCGTGGAACAAGTTCTAATACTGCCAATACCGTCGCGTCGGTCGTTATGAATTTATCGAGCGATAGAACGTCGATATTTCTAGTTACACTGGCTTACTCCACAGCTTTGAAGTCATAATTGTTTGTCGAATGTCGATATAAAGCTAGTGATGCGATTTATCGAACTCACGTGGGAATATCATCCCTCGTATGTCGAATATGAAATGAATAACTGTACTATGTACGGTGAAACAATTTAATTTGGCCGCATTTTTCATTGAATCGACCAGACAATTCGATGGATTGTATATTTTATTAATTCGCTTAACAGATCTGTCGATAATTTGTGACAGACTTCAACATATCGAGTTATTGTATCGACACAATGTGCACTTATCGATGATTTCAATTAAGTAAAGTCGGTATAAATACTCGATACAATTTTACTGTCTGTATTTATGCATACATGAATTTATTTATGTTAATAAATAGTCGATTTTATTAAATAACATCGACTATTTATGAACTCCCATAAATAATAGATAATATTCATAGGTTTTTTTACAATCCTACTCATTGTTTATGTAAGTACATTACATGTATATCTGTGCGGACAATATTCTATTTCATGTCTAATAATTTGAGAAGATAGTGTAAAGGTCACAAATATAAATGTAATGTGTATACTGAACCCGCCAAATTCAATGTTCAACTACCATTAACCGGAGGATTAAATGCCTCGAATTAAACGTTCTGTGCAAGCACGAGAATTCAGATCGAGGTATTTACATTGCATGCTTCGAGATATGGAGCCTTAAGCCGGGTTCAGACGAGTGTAATTTATAGTGTAATGAAAAGATACAATGAGCATTACATGTAACGCTGGCACCGTACTATTTATTGCTAAATTACACGTAGTCTTACGTTACAAGTTATACCCGTCTGGATCCGACTTTGTAGCAATATTGTAAGCTATTTGTATATAAACTTGTGTTAAATTGTTTCAGGGGCCTTCGTATAATCAGTGGGTTTTCCATGAAGTGTTAAAACTCAGTCGTTCGAGCGAGAAAGAAATGGAGCTATACACTATCTCCATCCCTCTTTCTTATTCGAACGACTCGTATTTATAATAACATTTCATGATAAGCCGGCAGTTCGCTTGTAGCAAACGGACTGACACCGATGTTACCTGTGTACTAAATACGTAGACTTTTCTGACTTACCTGTGTGAATATTAGGTTTTTTACCCAATTTTTCGTTTTTTCCAAAACAAAACAAAGCAATGCTTTAAAAGGTTTGAATTTATTTATTAAGTCGGGCTTGATAAGCATCATTTCGTTACGATCACGCCACACTTAAAAGTTACCCGAGTGCCATAATCTAATGTTGCCGAAATATCGATAGTTTTACTATCGATATTTTTCATCCGAAAAGCTAAAATACTGGTCTATCGATATTATCGTTACGCCTATCGATATTTGAGTGATTTGTTGACTATCGTTAAACTATCGATCGGCAACACTACCATAATCTACTCCTAAAATGGGTAGACCGCCAGAACTGTGGCGTACGACATCAACGGTCATCTAGTTCTAGATGTCTTACGGGCTTCGTCAGGTACAATTTTTAACTTGATATATTATTGCTGGATGCCAAAACACCGCGGTAGCCTAGTGGTCTGGGTAATGGACTGCTAAGACGAGGTCTCGGGTAAGATCCCAGGTTACCATGGCACACACCAATGACTTCAATGCTTTTCGAAGTTATGTGTATTTATCGCAGATTTATAAGTGCTCGGTTAATGGCAATAGGCTCACCTATTATTACAATGGGACCTAAACATAAACTGGCGAAATGTGTGTGCTAGCACCTCTGCCTACCCCTTCGGGGATATAGGCGTGTGTTTATGTTATGATGCCAAAACTGTATGACCCATTCTTTTCTTAATTCCTATCATCATGTAATATCTACTTAAGTAGCAGTATGCTGCATTACTTACGATTTATGATGGTACAGCATCGCTACTGCGACGCACTTATAGGCGATCATGTTTTGACCGCTATCTAGGCGAAGAGGGATAGAGCTATATAGAGCGTATAGCTCCATCACTCTCCTTAGGGACTTGTTTTATAAATCGTCATGGTTTTTCTAGTCTGCGTATTTTGTATTCAGAGTTATTATATTTGATGTCATATTTTAATTAGTTATTACTGTTTCTGAAAAGGTAAAATAATATTATGTTAGACTGGAGGCGTAATATATTATGTATTATAGCGGTTTGCAAGGCGTTCCTGATACTCGTAAAGACGTATGTTAAAAACGAATTGGTAGATTTTATTTACGTTAATATTCCTGTAATGATAAGTGTATATATAATTGTATATCAAAATAATACGTTGTGATGGGAGGGTTTGTTTATTTGTAAATTTGAAAATAAAGATACATGATGCTGAATACTCAGGTTTTTATTAAGACTACCCCCGAAATGCAAAATGAGAGTCACATAAAAATATTTGGACTAGTGTAAGTCAAAGTCCACTTATCCTGTATAGACCATTAAAACGGAACTTACAAAAAGTCAAAAAAAGCGTACATTCATAGCGCTTGGGATTTTTCGGCGGATGAAACTGCGAGGCACAACTAGTCTTAGTAAAATAATCAAACAGCAGGTACAAATAATAAAACAACAATGTAATTTTAATTCATTATCTTTATTCATAAAGCAATGAAATATAAATTTCTACAATCCGTTAGCTCTCAGGATTCCTTACAACTCTCTCGTGTTACAGGAATTGTTTCAAAATAACGTCAAATTAAAGTTAACTTAACTATAATGTATCTTCATTTTGCGATTCTATACACATTCTCATGGAACCTATTATAATATGTCTACATGTAAGAAGTAATAGTAGACTTATTGTTGACTTGTAGAAAATAGATAAGAAATAAGTAAAGTTAGCGGGCGTCTTTATTGCTAGTACTAGTGGCTGCCCGCGGCTTTACCGGCGTAAAATTGCTCCCGTTGCCGCTACCCATGTGATCCTAAGTATTTCCTACAAATTTCAGCCGGCAGGGCGCGTTGAGTTACAAACATCAAAGCTTTCATATTTAAATATTAGTAGGTTTATAGGTAAATGTTTAATAGTAGTAAAAAATTAAGGTTGGATGAACAGGAAATGGGAATTGACGAGGGTATCCCATCCCATAATATAAGTATAATCAGTAACGTCGATTAAATCCACACATACGAGGGGCGGCTGAGAAGTTCGCGGCCTAGGGTATTTAGCGATGCATCATTACCTCATTACTTATAACACTACTAGGTTGACTAATTGGTAGTATAAATAACCACACTTTTTTTAAATAGGTTCATTATTACTTCTTCCCTGGAACTAGCAACATCACCATGTCAGCGGAACCTGGAAATTCTCGCAATTTCGAACATCGTGCCGTGATTAAATTCCTTGTAAAAAAAGGTAATACGCCTAAAGAAATTTTTGAAGAAATGTCATCGGTTCTTCAGAATGCTGGGCCATCATACACGATGGTGAAAAAATGGGCTCGATTATTTCAACAAGGAAGAGAGACCTGTGAAGACGACGCCCGCTCGGGCCGCCCAGTAACGGTAGTGACTGAAGAAAACATTCAACAAGTTGAAAAAATGGTACTGGCCGATCGTAGAATTAAGTTATGGCAGATAGCAGTAGAGCTACAAATTAGTAAAGAACGAATTGGAGAAATTTTGCTTGAGTATTTGCATATGAAAAAAATTAGTGCTCGTTGGGTACCGCGAATGCTCACACCGTTTGATAAGCAGCGGCGGTTGGCGAGTAGCAACGAGTTTTTGGAGTTGTGTCAGAGTGATTTAGACGAAATTTGTAACCGAATAGTGACCGTAGATGAGACATGGATAAGACAGTATGATCCCGAATCCAAAAACGAATCAATGCAGTGGATAAAACAGGGAGAAAGGCCGCCAAAGAAGTTTAAGGTGGAAAAGTCGGCCTCGAAAATTATGGCAACCATCTTCTGGGATAGCGAAGGGATTTTACTTATAGATTATTTACCTAAGGGGACTACAATGAACGGCCAATATTATGCTAATTTACTAGGTCAGGCCCGTGAGGCAGTCGTACAGAAAAGACGTGGCAAGTTGGCGCGCGGTGTGCTGTTCCTGCAAGACAACGCGCCCGTTCACACCGCTCGTGTTGCGAGAGATGTGTTAAAAGCCACGGGATTTGCAGAAATTGACCATCCACCCTACAGTCCGGACCTAGCCCCCAGTGACTTTTTTCTTTTTTCAAACCTAAAAAAAGAGTTACGAGGGCGAAGATTTTCGGATGACAATGAGATGAAGGCGGCCGTGGAAACCCATTTTCAAGAGAAAACTTCGGATTATTTTTTTAATGGTCTAAAGGCATTATATTCACGATGTGAAAAATGTATTTCACTTGAGGGTGACTATATTGAAAAATAAAAAATACCACAATATACTTTCATGTCATTAAGTACCTTAGGCCGCGAACTTATCAGCCGCCCCTCGTACCATCATATCATAGATGAAAATTAACACCCGCTAACAATAGTATGTATACCCTACCTGTAATGTTTCAGTTATATCATAGGCGAGGAAATATATTACTATATTACATTACATTTACTTGAAAAAAAAATCTTATTGGATAGTCATAACTTTAGTTGTAGTCTTTTATTTATTAAAAACAGCAGCAAAATATACTAGTTTGACAACACTATCTATAATGCTGGGTCCACATTATCGGGTAATGCCGTTAACGCGATATTTTGAATCGAGTTCGTAATATGTGCGACAAAAATGTATGAAATTTGTACGATTTCTTTAACACCCGATAGAAGCGCTGCTCAAATCTCATTAGATTTTTTGTCGAACACGTTACGAACTCGATTCGAAAGAAATTTCGTGCTCGCCTCACAGCATTCTCATTGCCGTTTGACGTCAGGCGATAACTTAGGCGCTCCACACACTGAAGATGCGTTCCGCCGCGGTGCGCGTAGCGACGGATAACGCGCGCGGCGACAGAGGCGCAGATCTGCCTTACTTAGCGGTGTAATCTCGTAATGTTCACTGTTGTTAATCGTCGTGGAAAATAGAAGAAATTATTCAATAACAACGCCCGGGACTGCGGAGCCGGTGTGTCATACCCCGCGGTCCCGCGCAGATCAGCAGAAACTGCGCGCGATGTGCCTTCCCGCGCATTTCCGCGTCGGCAGTGTGTTACTAGGCGTAATTTCTATACCAATTGAGATACTAGCATACAATGGTTAAATCTGCCATACCGCGCTACGCGATGGGGCGCAGTGCAGTGGGTGGAGCGCCTTAAGGCGTTGACGTGGCCTGTTAGTGTGGCCCCTGGATAATAAATTGAAACCATACATAGCCATCTTGAAGCGTGCTATAATGCTTCTTTATGCTTTAATTGGTAAAACATACAAAATTAAATGATTATTAGGGGTACTGCACATTAGAGAAAAGACAGTCTTTAGACAGTTGTCTCGACGTGACATGTAGGTAATTAGTCAGCTTTGTTGTTTTAAGTTCTAAGCACTTTCATATGTTCTAGAACAACAGTCTGTCTGTAGACTGCCTTATCGGTACTGTCATATCTATAATGTGCGCTCAACCTTATACATAGAAATCCCAAATTCTAGTGTCAGTCCAAACTTCACATTCTTAAATTCCCTAAATACAATTCAATTCTTAATAAATGGTTGTGCTTTCAGAAAATTCCTTTATGTAAACGATGTTATGTCGTTATTATGACAGACCTCAATACTAAGAAAATTATAATACGCCAATGAAACATTCTCATAACTTTTAGTCCATGTGGACTTGTGGACGTGTCAAAGCCTGCTTGAATAAGATTGGATAGAAGGGTAACTTTGATACTGGTTGACTATACAATACTATCATTCCACTTAATCAATTAAATTTTCTCTTATGGCAAGCAATGTTGATATCAAATATTCTGGCAATATCGGATGTGCAATGGAGATTTGAGTTTCAAGCTGTATAAAATAAGAATAAAGGAAAAGGATAATTTAAGTTAACATAGGTAGTTAATTGCTGTTGTAGTCATATATACACTGAATTTTGACTCATTCGTATTCTACATTGTCCAAGCTGTCAATATCAACAGACCGACAGTTCTCCAAATATAAATACTTATCAGTGTTACTACAACTAAAATATTATACCAAATCAAGCAGACTTTGATCATGTCAACGAACATCCAAACCACCTTTCAACTAAACTGAATATTCAACTTAAAATACTTGAACATACAAAATAATATCGACTAGCAACTAAATTATTCTATCCCATACAATTTGAGCGTCCGATCCATACTTGTGGACGCGATGTACTGCGCGTTCTTCCCGAAGCGCACTCCTGTAGCGGACGCCGTGTGGTCGTTGAACACTTTGAGTTCCTGCCACTGCCGGCACAGGTACACTCGCACGTCCGTCCCGGCGATGGCCAGGTAAGTACCACTCTGGTCAAAGCACAGCTCCTTAATCGCATAACCTTCCTCCAATTGGATAGTCTTAAAGTTCTTCAGCTTACGCAAATCCCATAGTTTAACACACGAGTCTTCAGCTGCTGTAGCTAAATAGTAACCGTTCTCGGAGAAGGATATGGATGTGACTGGACCTACATGTCCAGGGAAGTTGGCAACATTGCTTTGTTCTTTCAAATCCCAAATCTTTACTTGTGAGTTCTCAGTTCCAGTACCGAAGATGAGACCGTCGGGATGGAATTGGGCTGTGGTGAGACTGACGCCAGAGAAGTCACTTACTTTAGTTAACAGCGTACCGGTACGTATGTCTGAGAAAGCCCAGTGTTGGTCTGTGGATGTGGAGAGCACGTAGTCGCCTGTTGGGTGGAGCGACAGACCGGTTACTGGGCCCTCGTGGGAGCGAAGAATGACCGTTGTTTGAGACCTGGGAAACATAAACAGGGAGATAAGTAACGGACAAATCACATCATTTATATCTTTAAACTAGCTGTGCGCTACGGCTTCGCCCGTGGCATACTTCGTCCCTGTGGCAGGATAAAAAGTTTCCTATGTCCATCTCCTAGTTCTAAGCTACCTCCCCATCAATTTTCAGCCAAATCGGTCCAGCCGTTCACTCGTGATGCAGTGACTTCATCAGGGATTCATCTATACTAATATTATAAGGAAGTGAAGTTTGTGTGTTTGTATATTTGTTAAATTGTAAGGGGTAATCTCGGGATCTACTGAACCAATTTTAAAAATTCTTTCACCAATAGAAAGCCACATTATCTGTGAATGTCATAGGCTGAATAATCATCACGCTACTGCCCAAGGGAGCGGAGCAATAATCATAAATGTGACCAATTCCGGTAGATTCCCATACATTTTAGGAAAACTGATAAATTTTGAGCATATTATGTGAGTTAAAAAGGGTGCATCGAGGTTAGAAATACGGCCGGGGTGGATCAGCTAGTTTTTATATATAGAGATGCATGCATTCAGCAAAAATAGTAATACTTACGTGGGCACATTCCATACACGAATTGTATGATCCGGTGAAGCAGTAATGACGGTGTCCTCATCTGGATGATATATGACTCTAGTGACTTTCTTGGTGTGGCCTTTCAAGATGGCCACCACTTGCTCTGTGTCCTTGTTGAAGACTGTTGCGTTGCGGTCGTTACCTCCCGTTAATAGCTTGCTGTGGTCTGATGGGTTGATGTCCAGTGCTAAGATACCAGGTACACTGGCAGAGTGTAGACCCTGGAAGAATGAAATGTCCAATTTAGTAAGAATCATAATGTAGCGTGTATGTATGTCGTAGTTCCTGGCAGAGGAGAATACAAAGCTACCGCTCTACAGAAGACCGCGGCCATAATAACCATCAACCATTCCCGCCGGTAATTAAGGTAGCCAGAGCTCACTGTACCCCTCGTCCTCCCACCACTTCCTAGACTCCCCACCTCATCCTAGCCCTCCTTTCAATTCAGGGTAGGCAGTGCGTGTGTGTCACCTTTGGTGTTGCACACGTCCATAGGCCACGGTGACCGCTTCCCATTAGGTGGTCCGTGTGCTCGTCTGCCACCTACGTGGTATTAAAAAAGTCTTCTTATGTGAGTGGGTCTGTAGTGTGCTGGTGGGCCTGTTGTTTATAGGTTGACCTTTAGTTAGTAATCGGGGCCTGTAGTTTGTCGGTGAGGCAGTAGTGTGTGATGTAGGTGTATAGACTCACAGGATGCGAGGCGAGCGTGAGGAAGGCGCGCAGCTGGTCGGGCGCCAGAAGCCCCTCGGGCACGGTGCGGCCGCGACGTTTGCGCTCCTGGGTCAGCGCCGTGGCGCGCTCCTGCAGGCGCGCTACCACCTCGCCCGACATGCCCACTGGCGTCGCGCCGCCGCCGCCCGCCGCTCCTGCTTCCGCCTGCAAAAATACGTTAGTAACTTTATATTGTGACCCTGATCAATATGGACATATTGTTTCTTGTTGAGATAATAATCGAACATGGTCTATATTCGATCAATCAAGGCCTATCAATAATAAGGAAAGAAATTGGAGATCAATGTATCCTATATGTATAATGTATGTATCAACCCTAGGTATCACTTCCTACCAAACCGCGTAGTGCGAATGTGGAACTCCCTACCGGAACATGTAATAGGTGCTCCTAGTGTAAATGCTTTTAAGGAGCGACTCGATAGACATTTGACAAATTTAAAAACAAAGCACTGAGTGATATGGACATATAAGCAAACGGTGCTCGGCCATTTATCAATAATAATAATAATGTGATGTTGAGTACACATACCTGGTGTGTAGGCTGTGGTGCGACTATGCCCGCTTGTGGTTTGAGTGTGGCGAGCGCTTCACGCGCTGCCGTCACCTCCTTAGTTAGACGCGCGATCACGCGACACGCCGCGTCGTGTTGGTACAGCGCGTGACTTAATTCCTATAAATCAGAGCATTTGAACAGGTCATGTGAATACCTTGTATTAAAGTGAGTTGTAGAGATTAGATGACAGTCGCTGCATGGAAAATATTATAGTTTTCCCGTTTATTCAACAAAAGTGGTCCCTTTTTTTTTTTTTTTTTATCGTGCGGAAATCCCCATGGATACCACCCCCGTCGGCCATCGGGGGTGGTTATGTCGGGATCGAACCGACTAAAACCGCACGCCGTCTCGGGCCTTAGTAACCGGGGTGTAAGGTTACCCAATGGGCATATCCCTCGCACCCCAGCTGACCCCGGGCCATCTACGGTTTTAAGATGGCCCCCCCCATCCCCATCCCCCGAAGGGGGGGGTGGGGCGGGCATCGCGCCACTTCGCCGACGGTGGGGTGTAGGGTGACAGGAGGCCGTCCTGTCACACAACCGTCGGCGCGCAGACAATCAGCTCGCCCCCCGCTCGCTCCCCACTGTGCCATCTGTTAGTCAGAGGGACACGTGGAGAGCCTCGGAGCAGCCCTCTAGAGGGCCACTCCCACCCCGGCCGGATTGGCCGCAGGCAGCAGCGTCTCCCGTGGCGAGTGGGAGGCGCTGCTCGCCTCCATTGCCCAGGTGCACCACATGGAGGTTCCGGCCCGCACCCCAAAAGTGGTCTCTGGGCTCCAAATTGTCCTCAGACACAATAGGGACAAAACACTAAGATAATGAAGTAACATATTTATTCAAAGCTGGATTTCAATTTACTGATAGATTTAGCTAGAACATCCAGGACGGAATCATGTTAATATACATTGGTGCGATACATATTATGAGAAGCTCAAATAAAACATGAAAACCGAGTTTAGTTTGATTTGATTACAATGAACATCACATCACATACCTGTCTTGCAGTTTGTAGCTGTTGGCGCTGTGTGAATGCATGTAACATCAGGGCATCCCACTCATCCTGCATACTCTTCAATGTGGCCGGAATGGATGTGGCACTGGGCGGCTTTGGCTTCACTATAGGTGGAGCTGAAATATATTCTATTATGTAGTACAGTCTGCATACATACATTTCATACATTCAAAGAGAAAATAAACACAATTTATGTGGACTCTACTGAGCCCAGTGGGAAATGCTGTGACACTTCAAAACAATATCAAAGAATTTGGTATTTTAAGTTTTATCATGGTTTCAATCATAATCAGCGGAAAAAGTTAGATTTTGAGCAATTTGTATTGCCTGATAAAATTCTGTTTAACTTATAATATACAATGTGTACAACTATTTGTGCTTAGGAGCCAGGGAGCCATAAGCAGCAACTATTTAAATGCCTCCTTCTCTGTTTACTGACTAAGAGTCGATGATTCTTATAGTATAACTATCTTAGACATCCATGTTAAATTATAAAATAGTATGTAGTATGTACTTAAATAATTTTAGCCAATATCTTTTGAGTTACAGAATGATTTTTACTTACTTTTGACCTCAATGAGATCGTCAACTCGCAATTCCTTGCCGTTGATAGGGTCCACACCATTTTCTATGATGTATTTCTCAATTACTCGTTTTTCAAAAACTGCTCCTGACGCGGGAGATACCACGGGGATTTCGGGCACTTCATTCGATACTACAATCACAAAGTTAGGTTAGAAACATTTGAAGTTGTGTTTAAATACATATTATATGGTAACTTTGTGGTTTAATAGTAAGTATATTATTAAGGAAAAGTCATTGTCTCCAGACAAATACTAAATTAGAGAAATTTAAGATTTCTTCTACAAAGGCAGCCGGTAATTGCCCGCCTATTCAAGATTACATATTTGTTGAATTGTTTGAAAAAACTGAACAAAATGCTTACTTGCACAATATAGAGCCATTATACAAATTTATTTAGGCTATCCTTTTACAAAACTCTTGAAAATTCATGAAAATCCGTGAAAATCGGCAGCCAAACAAAACCTTAGCACCACAGATAATTCCGAAAATTTCGACAAAGCGCACAGACAGATGATAGATTTGTATCATAGAGAATAGAGATACGTTTTTTTTTGGAATTTTATGACCTGGTAACTAAGACCTTTAGGTCAAGTCCTATTTTGTATTTTATTTACGCATCACTCAACACGTATTGTTCAGATATTTGTAAAGCAAGCCAAGGTTTTGGTTTTGAGGCAAGCGCAAGCCTTGGGCAAGCCGAAGAGCCGAGGTCCTTCTACTGCGTTGTGTGAGCGATAAAACCTAAGCCGTGACCGTGGCGAGCGTATGAGTATAATATAGTAATGTATATAAGTATCATACAATCCACCAATAGTTTGCATCCTTTTTCTTTTTGATTGATATGTCGGCTTTGCCGAGAGCAACTGCCATCTGAGAGCCAGTCCTGAGTTTTAAATTTCATTTATTTCTATGGATATATAGACGACTTCCTTTCGCTAATATGATTTCTGTCTGTATTTGTATGGCCTTTTTTTCTGCGTGCAAATACTGCCCGGGAAAGAGACGGCGGAGCGTGTGCGCAGGCAGGTGAGCCGTGAGGCCGCCTGTCACTCCAACATTAACAGTCAAGGGCGGCGGGATGGGGAGCGCGCAACTCCCCTTTCCGGGGCAGAACGGGGCACCCGTAGTTTTTTTAGTTTCCAGGGTCAGTCGGATTGAGAGGGAAATGTTTTATGGGTTATCTTACACCACGGCGTCTGTAGAACCATTTCAGCGTGCAGTTCTAGTCAGTTCAAGTCCGACATAACCGCCACCGCTAGTGAGAGGGAGAGGGGGGGCGGGGGGGGGGGCGGGAGGGTGTCCATGGGGATGCCCGCACGAAAAAAAGTACTATGTTAATGATGACAAAGATATAGGATAAAATAAAAACAATCTCAAGTTCACAATTTTATTAAATTACGGAGTAACAATAAAATATTTGGCGCCAATCGAAATGGCACTTAGTTCTAACTAGTCCGTCGTGTAAAAACTTACATTGTACACAGCGTTATGTACATACACGGCTACTATAAAAATACTCCAGCAGCCTACAAATAGTTATTAATATGTACAGAATTCACAAAATACGTAATAATGAATCACTCAGTTACTGAACGCTGTTAAAACTAGGAAAAAATATTTCGGCCGAATAATCTAGGTAGTAAAAACCCTTTCCAAAATGGCCGCTTTTTATTTATCTATGTCAATAAATGTATGTACATGTTTTCAGCTAATTTTACGATTGTATAATATCATTGCTACTCTTTATCTCATCGGGCCTTATATAGTGTAAAAAAAACTGATAATGTGACTTTTCACAAAACAAAATATCATGTGCATTATCTTAGCTTTTAACATGTAAAAGATTAATGTAAACTTAACATAAATTGCATAGATATATTACTAAATGTCACTTACCATTGAAATAATTTGACTAACGTAAACATTGCAGTACAATTGAGCTATTTCAAAAGTAAAGTGACATAATATAGATTTGTTTTAACCTAGATTGCACAAACATTTAACTATGTTAACTATGTACATAGTAATATTTACAAGTTGCACTTATTTGTCAGGCTTCTGATGTTTTCAGACTTAAGCCATCTTGAATAAATATCTAATATTCACTCATTTAATGGAAGAAACAAGAAGTCAATCAGTTCTAGGCACATGATTTACTAGATTGTAGCGATTAATACTATTTTATTTTAGAACTCATAGCCACAGTTACTTCAAATTAAGTAAGACACAAATGTATCATATTTTGTGACAATATACATATTTAACGTCCATCTATGGGTAATAATAAAATTATAAAGTACCCGCAACAGGCGCGCGTGTATGAAAACAATTTATGAAAGTTGAAGCAGCAAAAGGAGTATGCCAAGATCGTAGCAAGTGGAAAGATGTTGTCTCTGCCTACCCAAATGGGAAAAGGGCGTGATTTATATGAATATATGTATGTATGTATGTGAAGTAGCTTTGTCTGTGCATTAGAGATAATTATATAAAATACTTGGGATGTGTTATATGAATGATTCTGAACACAATATTATTTTGGAATAATATGTCTGTTTGTTCGCGACGGACACAAAAACTACTGAACGGATAAATGTTTCCATATCTGGAATATTATTTCACGCCTTAATTTTAGATTGGCGTTTTTTTATATATACTTACTACGTAGGTGGCAGACAAGCACACGGCGCACCTGATGGTTTACACATCATCGTTATACAACAGAGTGACAAAGATATACCACATTTGTATCTTACCCATTTTGAGAATGTTATGTTTAATTTTTTCCAATATTTCTAGATCCAAATAAAATAATAAAAAGAGAGATTTTAGTTTCATAATTTCTTAGCTCTCACCACATAGATTGCATAATCACAACCGCCATAATTAAAGCATGATATTTATATAAGTGCGTTTGTGCATTATTAGTATTGCTTGATGCAAACAATAGTTAGATGAAAGAGATAGAAGAGAAATGGTGGTAAGCTAAACGTAAAATCTCCCCTTCCCCCCTCCTCCCAAGATTTTACCTATATAGCTTACCGCCAGGCGAGGTAAAATCATATTGACATGACTAAAAAAAGATTATAATATTGACCAAATTAATTTTTGGTAATATAGTTTAAACCAACATAATATTTTCCAATGATACATAATAAAATATAAATAAACACATACACAAATCACGCGCAAATTTCGGTAAATCCCGATTAATTTCCAATCTGACAGTGATATTGTGTCCAAACAGTCCTGAAGACAGCAATGTACCTTTAATAATTAATAATATCATTCACCGTACGTTATTAAATCAATATAATAATGTAGGAAATATTTTAAACAGAGTAGATACAAAAATATTCTAACACAATTTTACAATAAAATAAAATTACTATCTAATTTGAGGAAAAAGTTCTTGTAATTTCCGAACAAAAATTGTCTTGGTACACTTTTTAACTGTGCGAAATCTTTTTTTTTAAATATACTGATGTCCAACTGCAATGAGGTAATCGACAACACTCGTCACTAAACACTTTTTTTTAAACTTAGTCCAATTATTTTTTAGTTTATGAGAACATAGCATTAGCATAAGGTTTGGCTATGCACACAAAATTGTAGCCAGCTGCGTGTATTGAGTGTGCCATCAGTTGTAAGTCCCTGATATTCCATTTCCAACTCTTCAACACATCACATAGAGCTCAGCTTGCAATGTAAACCACTGAGATGTCAGTAAGACTTTCATAGTCAACACATTGTATTTTACACTGAACATGATAACACCATATTTTACGGTGTCATTAATAGAATAGACTATATACAGTAAACACTTGTACGCGCGAATTATTACTGCTTAAACGGAGCGTAAGTGATACCTCACATTGGCATTCTTCTCTTGGACTATGTACACTTATATAGGTGGAACACCACTCACGAATTGTACTGCAGGTATCTCTGTACACTACTCGCAAAACAGTAGGCAGGTATCCGTAACATCACTATTCAGTATCGTAGTACGCGGGCGTGGATCAGGAGTAGGCGTGTCGCAGGGCGCGTACGGCGCTGTAGACTTTAACGGCGGGCCCGAGGCGCAGGCGCACGGCGTGCACGAGCTCGTCGCGCGACGCCATCAGCAGCTCGGCGCCGCCCAGCCGCGCCGCCGCCACCGCCGCACCCGCCGCTGGGCCGGCGATGCGTGATACTAACGCTGATACATCGCCCTGGAACACATAATACATTACACTAATGCCCTTTTTAATTTAGACATCACCGACAGCCCTCTATGCAGAGTCTGCATGAGGGAAGAAAAACGGCAGCACACGTGCTCCTGCACTGCCCTGCAACCGCCATATACAGGGTCAAGTACTTCAAAAATACAGGTACGCTCCGGGAGATCACCAGCAATATAAAAAATCTGCTGGCGTTCTTCCGAAAGGTGGGGTTGATCGAATAACATGCCCACCCACACGCAGAAACCGCGCGAGGACGTGGAGTTGCGGATATCAGCCCGAGAAACCATACCATACCATGCACTAATGCCCCTGCTGCACTTGACGGAAATGTCCGCCGCGGCTTCTTAGAGTAGCACGAATTCGAGAGTTTCAATTTCCAATGACTGCTGCATAGATCCGGCTGAATCTGAGCGATGGCCTTTTAGAATAAGCACAATTTCAGAGAAACCGACGAATAGCATACCTGTGTCCATATAGTGGGGTCCTGCGGTAGAGCGAGCGCCGCCAGGTGGCGCGCTAGCATCTCGGGCCGCGCCACGCGCATCGGGTACCCGCGCACGCTGCGCGAGCATGACGAGCGAGGCAGGGAGGCGCGCTTGCACCCACTCGATACTGATTCATCGTCCGATGCCTGCGACAACATCAAACAACAGATAACAATCAATACCATTTGACCGATAAGTATACTTTCAACCTGACGTTAATCCCAGTCGTATCCAAAGCTTTCACCTCGGAGTCTGGGGTCCGCTTTACCAGCCTTAATTGCGGATTTGGCTGAACCTCGATATTTTCCGTGAAGCGACTGCCATCTGACCTTCACAACCCAATGGTGACATTAGGCGATATCGAAGCATTGCACCTAGACCGTTGTTGTTGGACTTTTCAGGGCTCCCGAAACAACTGCCATAGATGACCGATAAGTATACATTACAATGAAAATCAAACCAATATTATAAACTTGAAAGTTTGTGTAAATGTTAGTTACTCAATTTCGCTCTATCTGGCTCTATTTTTTGATAGAGGGATGGATATCTGAAGCCGGAATAACTGACCAAATAAAAAACTGATAGAAGAGGAAAGTGGACCCCGAGTTTTGAAGCAAGATTGAAATTACACGAATGAGCGTCATAATTAATACCCCTTATTTTTCTACTTATAGCCTTAGTTTTTATTTTAATGTAAATGTTATTTAATTTTTTTTAAATTTAATTTTCATTGTATTTTTATCATACTTAATAAAAAGATAATTTACTTATAGCCAGATTCATAAGAAACGTATCTGACACAAAAATCTCAAAGCCACTCTTTTCTAATCACCGCGAAAACAGACATGGGGTAGTTAAAAATAAATAAACATACCGGATCATTCTTGACAACTTCCTCAACCCTTTTGTGCTTAGGTGGTCTGCCACGTTGAGGTCTGAAACAAAATATAGCAACATAAAATTTATTTCAAAAAAAGTCCTAAGACGATATAACCGAGAAATTCAACTATACAGGAGAAGTTAAAAAGATAAATTTCAATTAAGGTAATTATTTAAATTCAGTTCTGATTTAGTATCGATCACAAATTTCAGTTTGATATTTGTATGTGATTGCCGCATGACTGAACTGAGATTGTATTGGTACCTAACGAATGTGCTTTCTTACCTTTCCTTTGGAGTATCACTGGTTGGTGTACTCGTATGTACGGAGTTCGTCTTTGGTAGTTGTTTTTGGACTCTGTAATGC
Organism: Lithosia quadra; assembly: GCA_963576445.1. Classification (NCBI taxonomy): domain Eukaryota; kingdom Metazoa; phylum Arthropoda; class Insecta; order Lepidoptera; family Erebidae; genus Lithosia; species Lithosia quadra. The sequence goes on along the minus strand of OY754877.1, from coordinate 18,074,182 downwards.
AAAAATATATGTTATCAATAACATAATGTAACGCGTGACTGTCGTGGTGTGAACATGTTATCAGAAGAGAAGAGATGGCCGCTGGTACCGCTAGTAAGTAACGAATTTTGAGAAGTAATGAAGAATTAATGAATGAAGAATTTACGGCAAAATTAAACATTAGTATTTGAGAAATTATCGAGACCCCGAATTTTTTTCCCTTAACTATCGGCGAATACCAGTCATTTGTTTTAAACGCTCTACAATGCGTAGAGCGTAGCCATTTCGGACGGTGCGAGGGAAATGCCTTTCAGGCCACCCTACACTACGCAGGTAGAAGACCTGAGACGGCGTGCAGTTTTAGTAGGTGCGATTCCGACATAACCGCCCCCCGTTTGAAACGGGGGTGGTATTTTTGCACGAAAATAAAGGCAGGTAGATGATGATGATGTAAAGGTGAAATGTGTGTGTGTGTGTGTGTGTGCGTGTGTGTGTGGGGGGGGGGCACGTACCTGCGCTCGCGCGGTAGCGCGTGTTGCGGCGGCTGCAGCGGCGCGCGCGGCGCGAGGCGGTCGGGCAGGCGCGGCGTGGCGCGGTAGGGGCAGGTGGAGGCGGTGGCGTGGTGTGTGTGTGTGTTTGTGAGAGTGTGGTGGAGGGGGGGGGGCACGTACCTGCGCTCGCGCGGCAGCGCGTGTTGCGGCGGCTGCAGCGGCGTGCGCGGCGCGAGGCGGTCGGGCAGGCGCGGCGTGGCGCGGTAGGAGCAGGTGGAGGCGGTGGCGTGATGTGTGTGTGTGTGTGTGTTTGTGAGAGTGTGGTGGAGGGGGGGGGGCACGTACCTGCGCTCGCGCGGCAGCGCGTGTTGCGGCGGCTGCAGCGGCGCGCGCGGCGCGAGGCGGTCGGGCAGGCGCGGCGTGGCGCGGTAGGGGCAGGTGGAGGCGGTGGCGTGGTGTGTGTGTGTGTTTGTGAGAGTGTGGTGGAGGGGGGGGGGGCACGTACCTGCGCTCGCGCGGCAGCGCGTGTTGCGGCGGCTGCAGCGGCGCGCGCGGCGCGAGGCGGTCGGGCAGGCGCGGCGTGGCGCGGTAGGGGCAGGTGGAGGCGGTGGCGTGGTGTGTGTGTGTGTTTGTGAGAGTGTGGTGGAGGGGGGGGGGCACGTACCTGCGCTCGCGCGGCAGCGCGTGTTGCGGCGGCTGCAGCGGCGCGCGCGGCGCGAGGCGGTCGGGCAGGCGCGGCGTGGCGCGGTAGGGGCAGGTGGAGGCGGTGGCGTGGTGCTTGTTGTCGCCGCTGCGCACCGAGCCCAGCCCGCGGCAGCCGCCCACACCGCACGGGCCCGCCACTGAAAGCTCTTCCGCCCCTGCGACAAGCCAAGGACAGTTCTCAATTTTCGGTGGGAATTCTTCTAAAAATGGGGTGTTAAAAAGCATCTACCGAGGTCGACATGGTGGTACAACATTTTAGGATCGACTTTAGCTAGGCTCCATTCTAGCTTCTCACTATCCAAAATTTCACTTTATTAAAATAATTCTATGATATGATTATTCAAACATTAAACTTTATGTGAAACAAAAATCTATGATTTAAGAATCTTCAAAGTAGTGTAGTAGTATTCTGTGTATTGAATTCTATGAAAAAAAATTATATGTAACGAAATTCTATAAAACAACTACTCTACTTAACCTATGTTAGTTAACATTTAAGTATGAATTCAAGCCCAAAAATGAGCCGGTACTCACTGAGTGGCGGCTCCAGCGGGTGCAGCGCCTTGAGGCTCCAGCCCACGGGGTGTATGTCGGGCGAGTCGTCCTCGAACCAGCACGAAAAGTCGTCGGGCCAACCGTCGTACGATATGAGCACCTGGTGCCCTTTCACTTCAGCTATCGTCGCCACGCGAATCAAGAATGGTACCTGATACAAAAAAAGCTAAATTATAGTTCCTTAATATTCGATCCCCGCTTAGTGCAAATAATATGGGTATTTTTATTGGTCTGGTCGCGCCACGGAGAGCAAGTTAAGCCGTCGGTCCCGGTTGCCATACAAACATCTATGGCAGTCGTTACGGGTAGTTGGAGCCCTAAAAAGTCCAACAACAACGGTCTAGCTGCAATGCTTCGATATCACCTAATGTTACCATTGGGTTGTGAAGGTCAGATGGCAGTCGCTTCACGGAAAATATCGAGGTCCAGGCAAATCCGCGGTTAAGACTGGTAAAGCGGACCCCAGACTCTGAAGTGAAAGCTTCGGATGCGACTGGGATTGACGCTAGGTTGAAGTTCCTTAATGTTAAAGTGTCGTAAAAGGTTATTATGGAAGTGAAAGCACTGGAAACCTTTAGGAGCAAATAGACCCAAGAAAAGGGTAGGGATAATGTTGACTCACGTTGATGAATTTGTGCCAAATAAGTTCTTGTGCTAACCTCTGTATAGCTCTGCACCATCCAATTGAAAACGGACAGAAAATGACTGACTGGCAGAAAATGCCCATGGCATTAAGCCCGCCAGTACAATGTCCATGAAGTTTAAATAAATAGGTTATCAAGTAGTGTTTTTTTCTGTAAGGAGATTATTAGTACCAGCACGGAGTCGGAATAATTACCAGTTGACGGCAATAGACACGCTCTTTGCGATAGAAAACACTATAAAAACTGATTCCTAATCAGTTTTTTTTATCACTGATAGGGCACGTTTGACCTCAATGATGGCGTCTATGATGAAACATGCTCGCCTAGAAGAAACCTATATATTCGAGATTTGAAAAAGTATTTTTCTTTACAACACAACTAATGGAACAATTTAGCTCATTACAGTTACTGCTGGATATAGGCGTCTCCCAGTTTGCACCATAGTCATAGCACACAATTCTTTAAAAAAAATACATTTCTTATTAATTTCTCTGATCAGTTTTTCCATAATGTTCAGAGGCATTTTTGTACAAGTGTTATTTCAAATTGTGTAAATAGTTTTGCAGCAATTTACATATGCCCTTGCCATAAAAGCAAGGGTAAAATAATAAAATAAACAGAAAAACAAAATTTTATTGCAATAGACGTGTGCAACATCAAGGGTGTCACACTCGCGCTGCCGACCCTGGAGGTTGTTTGTGGAGGGAGGGGTTGAAGAGGGGATTGGAGAGATAGGGGGAAGGAGGTTGCGAGCTCTGGCTACCCTACTCATCGCCGGGAACACAACACGATGGTTGATGAGCGCGACCTTCTATAGGGCGGAGGTACTATCCCAGTCAGACGGGAGATACTGTCGTGTCCTACCTCCGTAAAATATCTTTATTTGCCTCAACTCACCTTCTTATCAACGACCTCCAGTTTCATTCCTCGCTTGAAGCCGCGCGGTGGTCGCGGCTTGAAGGCGCGCGGCGGCGCCGGCGAAGCTCCTGTCTCAGCCAAGTAGTTCTCCCAAGAAAACGTGTCAGGATCTTTGTAGACTGCGGATAAAGGCACTATTGTAGTAATCCAGGTCATTTAAGCGGGCCGTGACTAGAACCGCCGTTTTGGGACAAATGTTGTCTAGATTGGCGGCCCATAATCCTCTAGACTTTACCCTAGCTTCTTACCATCCAGCAGGGTAAAGTTAATTCGGGGACTGAATATAAATTTAAAAAAATTTGATGAGGTTATCAAGCTGAGGGCCACCATTGTAGCACTCGGTGTATGTAATGGTGGTAAGCTAATGGTAAAGTCTCAGGAGTGGGGGGACTCCTGAGACTTTACGTTTAGCGTACCATCAGGCGACGTAAGTCATGTTGATGGGTCCGATAAAAAAAAATTGCGTGTGTTGTCGTTACCTATCGGCGCGCGTTACTCAATTGTATATTCAAAGTCAAAGTCAAAGTCAAAAATCATTTATTCTGTATAGACCATTTTAAGCGGCACTTACAAAACGTCAAATTATAAATATTTAAAACTAGAAGTAAATGGACCACCGGTTCGAAACGCGGCCCAGACCTGAGAAGACTCCGGCAAGAAACTCAGCGGGCTGTTTTTTTTTTTGGTCTATTTACAACAATTGCCTTAGTCTAGATACAATGTTATTTCGAGTAACATAGTTGAGTGAACAGTTCATTTCCAAGCTTCTTTATCATCTAAATAATCTTGAATTTTATAATAAGCTTTTTGGGAGAGTTTTCTTTTAACAACATTTTTAAATTTACTTACATGTAAATCTCTAATTTCGCTTGGGAGTTTGTTGAAAAAGCGTATACAGTTACCCCGAAAAGAATTACTGATTTTTTGGAGCCTACTATCACAGGCTACAAGATTGTTTTTGTGCCTGGTATTTATATTGTGCCTATCACAAAGTTTTGGAAATTGTGAAATATTTTTCCGCACATACATGAGATTTTCAAATACATATTGTGAGACTACATTGTGATTCAATATCGTGATTCGGTCTATGGATCAATCGCATTTGATTGCACATCAATATCATCAATATTATTGACATGATCGCGATATAACGCGACACAACACAAATAAAATAGAATTATCCTATTTGGTGCAGTCGTTTGAAAGTTATGTGCGCAAATACATTTCGGCTATTCATGTTTATTTATTTACTCAGATTTAAAAGATTAACTCTTTATTTACTACCCGTTCGCGTTAACTTTGCCGCTGTCAAACGAAGTCAGTATAGCGTTTTCTCACTGGAACTAGAACTGAGTGAGTGAGACAACGCTAAACGCGTGACAGTTGACAGCGGCAAACTTAGCGCGAATGAGTAGTACAATACAGTTAGATTTAATAGGTAGGCCTGTGAGAAAATAATCCGGCGATAAAAACTCACGGCCAATGTTAGTCAATCGCCAGTAATTACAGTGATTAAACCTATTTACAAATTGAATGATAAAGGAAGATACTGCGATTGATAACCACCCATGATGACACTACGACATAAACAACTAAAATAAGTTATACCAATATGTTAGTGTACAGTATTAGAGTACTTACTATCTACTTTATGGAGCAATTTTGAGTTATTAATAAAATATATAGGTAAATAAAAATATTTTTCATTTCTTCTACGCAAATAAATACATATAAAACATTTACCAAAACAACATTTTTTTCAATTTTTGTCCGTCTGTCTAACGGTTTTTTTCGGCTTATTTTTGAAACGGCTGGACCGATTTTGACGGGATAGACTTTAACTGGCAGATAGTTGATGTAACAAGGAGTAAGTTAAGCTACTTTAATTTTGGAAAAAGAATCAGGATTCCGCGTAAAATAATTAAAAACTTAAAAATTTTAAACCACAAGGACGGGGTCGCGGGTGCAACTAGTCTATAATAACCAAGTAAAAAAAAAACACCGAATCGGTAGATAACTAATATCAAGAAATAATCAATTATTTAAAAGAGTTCTAAATACAAAATTTTATTTAAAAATAAACAAAGTAGATGTTAGAAATATTGCTTTACAAGTGTACTCAAAATGTATGACTGAGAACTAAACAACAAACTATACAACTTACTTACCATACAAATAACAACATAAAACAAAAATTCCAGTTTCCTAACGACACTTCCAAGCGATTAGCCGCATACTTAATGAACTCACTGATAACAACAAAACATTACAACAAAACCTTCGTGACACTTAAATATTAAAATTATTTTTACACGAAGAACATAAACTTAATCTGTATTTACACTTTAATATCTTTTGACACGTTTGAGAGGTTATTTTCACTTATCAAATCGAGGACAAGTTGAAAAATAAACACTCGATATTATATCTTTAATCCACTATAACACGACGGGAAACGTCGGTGAAATCGTACAACCGTCCGTGAAATTATGCGTAAAGCAACATTTTGTTATTTATAAATGTCCGCTGCGGCAGTGGTACGAGTAAATATTATTTTATTCGTGGAGATATTGTTTAGCGGACAATTGGTGCTTCGCTCGCGGTGTGAAGAATATGACTAATTTGTGATGTTCACGGCGCGAGATAACGTCACTGCACCGGTTATCCTTGTTACTGTATAGTATTTAAATTATTAATTAATATACAATTTGAATGTTTAAGCTAGGCTTTCAATTATTACGTTTATATTATCATTCCTTATGTTCCCGGAAGGGTAGATAGATGTATGTGTACCCACATTTTATCAGCTGTTTCGATCAGCGTCAAAATTAGAATAATTTCAGTTTTTTTTTTATACTACTTAGGTGGCAGACAAGTACACGGCCCAACTGATGGGAAGTGGTCACCGTGTCCAAGGGACGTGTACAACACCAGGGACGTCACACTCGCAGGCCTGGGGGTGACGGGTGGAGCCGCCTTGTCACCCTAGCAGAAGCAGGCCGAGGCGGCGGCGCGTAAACACGCCCCCCAACCCCCCCCCCCCCTTATTCCGGGGGCATAACGGGAACACCGTGGTTCTCAAACCCCAGGGGGGCATCTCGAATCAAGAGATGAGGATTGGATTGGAAATGTTAAGTTTATAATTTTTAACTAGCTGCGCCCGCGACTTCTCCGGCGCGCGGTGACGCGGTGTGGATTGAGATTTTTAGAGTTTTAATTTTTTTGCGCAGAACCCTAAATATTTCTCTAAAATCAAAGTAGCCTATATTACGCATTATAATTTTACCTGTCTATTAACGATAGTTCCGTTCAAATCGGCACAAGCGTTAAAAAGGTTTATTTATTTAAACTCCATGCACATTGTATATTGGCGGACTTAATGCCATGCGCATTCTGTATAAAAGATAAAGTACTTACTTACAAAATATCAACATAGTTTCACAAAATTATGTTAATAAGAGATTTTATATACTACTAAGAAAGAAAGAAAAATATTTATTCACACTGTTATAGGTAGGTACCTACAGATCGATACACTTTACAACCCTTCGTGCAGTCTCAAAGGGACACAAGTCAGCATAATGTTGGGTTGCACTCAAAGCTGATTTACAGTTGCAACCCACAAGTCATACGCTTAAAATGGCTGCACGTAATACAGTGAATTGAATTGCAAAAAATGTGAATTGAATTGCAAAATATGACAAACAAGGTTACTTGCTCGACTGATTGAAAGCGGTTTCTCATAAGTCATTAACTCATTACGTAATAAGTACCTAAAACACTGAAAAAACAGGCATTGGTACTCATCTATCTATACTAATACTACCTGACCCACCCCGGCTTCGCCCGTGGCGTATTTCGAACCCCGATGCACACTTTTTAACTCACATAATATGCTCATAATTTATCAATTTTCCTAAAATGTATGGGAATCTACAGGAATTGTTCACATTTCTGATGATTGCTCCGCTCCCTTGGGCAGTAGTGTGTGGATATTCAGCCTATGACATTCACGGATAATGTGGCTACCTATTGGTGAAAGAATTTTTAAAATCGGTTCAGTAGATCCCGAGATTACCCCTTACAATTTAACAAATATACAAACACACAAACTTTACTTCTTTATAATATTAGTATAGAAGTATAGATAAAAATGGTTAAGTAGCTGTCTGTACATTGGAGATAAAAAAAAATATGTACTTGGGTTTATGTCATATGAACGATACTGAACATAAATGTTTTTTTTTGGATTTCTTGACTGTTTGTGTGCGATGGAAGCGAAAACTATTGAACCGATTTTGGTGCGATTTTTTTTTTGTTTGAAAGGTATTGGTCAGACTTAATTCTTACGCATGTTAGATCACAATCGGTTGAGTAGAACCAAATATATAGTCAAAAAACGCAAAGACCGACATCCCCGCGGGAGCCGCGGGCGAAGGCTAGTCGGATATAGTTGAAAGTGTTAAAACAATGGACAACCGTCACTATAGAACTCTTAATAATAATTCTATGACCGTCACACTAATATTTTGTACATCCGAAAGTTTATAATTTATGGATCTATGTTTGATGAAATTTGGCACAGATATGAACTCATCATCATTCTTATAACGATTTGGAACCTGATATCTGCTTATTGCTTTGAATTGGTATGTCGACTTTTCTGGGAGCGACTGCCCACCGTGAAAATAATTGTATATAGTACACTGCGTCGTACACTATAATTGTTTGTGGCAAAGTGTGTCGCATAGAAACAAGTATAGTGTACGGCATCTAACTTGGCCAGGTTTTGGAGTAGTGCGGCCACACTACTCCAAAATCTTGCCCAGTTAGATGCCGTGCGCTATACACCATTTTTTTCACGGTGGGCAGTCGCTCTCGGAATAGTCGACATACCTATTCAAAGCAAAACCTTAGATGCGTAGTTGCGAGTTTATAGAGCTCTTTGGCAATAAGCGCAGGCGCGACGGTGGAGACGCGTCAATCAATCAATCCATGTTATTATACAATTTAAAAATAACTATGTCACATTGGGGATAATAAAAAAAAATACTTGGGTTTTTTATATGAATGATTCTGAGCACAAAAATATTTTAGTGTATTTGTTCACAATGGACGGTTTTGTTTTTTGTTTGAAAAGTATTGGTCAGACGTTTGACCACAATTGGTTTAGTAGAACTGGAAATAACAGTTAAAAAGCGTGAAAACCGACGTCGAAGCGGGAATAGGCACTGGCTCAAAGGGCTCGCGTCATTGGTTGATGTGCGCATGCGCATGCGGAAGTTATTGCACGATACGCGAAATTTTTGCTACTTGTTCAAGATTTTTGTCTCGATAAATAAATATAGGAATAAAAACAAACTGAATGTACTCACAGTTGGGTGGTGTCAGCGGCTTTCCATTCTCCTCAGCCCAGCCCACTGGGTGTATGTATGGTGAGGTGGGGTCAACCCAGAAGTCATACATCTCGTCCCAGCTATCGAAGTTAATCAGCATCCTGTTGTCCAGGATATCAGTTATGGTGGCCACACACACCAGGTCGTTGTGGCGATCCTCAGCTTCGAGTTTCATGCCAATACGGAAGCCATTTGGTTTGAACGTCTATTGAAAAAGAAATTAAAATTATTGTTTCAGTTAAAGGACTATGCAAAAAATTGTATGGACGCTGTCCCAACTGACCAACAGACATGGTGATAGTTTAGTATTATGACGGCCCATAAAGAGACAAATAATCAGTTTTAGTATAAAAATCGATGGGGTCCTTAAAAAATAAGACAATGTTTTACATAAAATATCTATGAGTTTCGAGTTGATTTATCGTATTTCCGTACGAAATGTATGGGAAGTTTTTGGCGATTTTTGTCGTTCCTAGCTGTACTCAAAGCTAAAATGGTCCTATAGTCTTTTGATCCCCATATGGAATAGAATCGAATGGCACAAAAAAAAATTCTGAAAGCAGTAAGATTTTTGCAAAATCTGTGAATGCAGTTCAAAATATCTTAAAAAGTTAGGGAAGATCTCCTAAGAACGTTTTGCTATCTACAATGGTTAAGGTACTTGCCCTTACTGCCTTGTTTCAAAAATACACCCTTTTTAACCCCATGACCTACGATGATACCGTCATAGTATAAAATCATAATGGTGGCAAGGCAACTTTGAAATCTGTTGGTAGGTTGGGACGATTTTTTGCATGGTCCTTTAGATTGAACTACAGACTCAAGTCAACCAATCAAATTCTAGCCTGTTTTATCTCCTTCACTAATATATATTATCTTAATATATATAAATCTCGTGTCACAATGTTTGTCCTCAATGGACTCCTAAACCACTTAACCGAGTATAATAAAATTCGCACACCATGTGCAGTTCGATCCAACTTGAGAGATAGGATAGTTTTTGAAACGGATTTCGACATCCACGCAGGCGGAGCCGCGGGCAACAGCTAGTCTACTATAAGATATTAGTGGAATGGATTCTGAAAGTAAGCCATTCAATAAGAATTGATTTGAAATTTAGGTTGTCAATTTCGCAATCAAAAGGATGGTCTTTAGAACATGTCTCATGTTAGAACCACCTGAAGTATATACCAGCTTGTATGATAGATATTTTATCCATCAAAGGAACTCCAAGCATAGCTCGCTCCATAGCGATACAACTAATGTATAGGTTAACTATATATCCCAAGATTTTTTAATTGTAGGATTATGTAGAGGTATAATAATTTCAAATAATAATAGTACAGACACCACATACAGTCTAAGTTGGATATATACAATACTACACGTTCGCTATAAGTTTGCCGCTGCCAAATGACGTCAGTATAGCATTTTCTAACTGGAACTAGAACTGAGTGAGTGAGACAACGCTAAAAGCGTGACAGTTGACAGCGGTAAACTTATAGCGAACGGGTAGTACCTACACTCCGGGAAGTTGGATTATTATGTAAACTTACCGTATTTGTAACATGGGTGAAAAGATTCCGTGGTGCCGCGACAGCTCTCATTTGCTTCAAATATAGCGGCCAGGAGAAGTTAGACGTACCCATATTGCCTGGTGGCTGCAGCTTACGACCATTCTTTTCACACCACCCTGGAGGGAATATCTCCTGACTGTCGGCATTCACCCAATAGTCATAGCGCGAGTCATACCCATCATAGCGAAGTCTCATCCTGAAGCCTTGAGTCTCTGCTACAGACACCACACAGAACACAGATGGGCGCTGAGGATCTATTGCTTCCAAACGCATTCCCACTTTGAAGCCATTTTTACCAGGGAATGCTGTATCCCCAAATAAAGTTGACGCAGCAGCCTTAGCTTTACATGTTTCGAGATAAGTATTCCAGGAGAATCCAGTTGCTCCACACATCCAAGGGTACTTTTCAGTATCAACCAAATCATTATTCATTGTCAGCAAAGGTTCTGATAATTGGGTTTCCACAGGCATGGAATTGTAATCTTTAAGCAACCTTTTATTATCCTTGGCTTCAGATAAAACAGTATTGGTTTCAGACAACTGTTTCTTCATCAGCAATTTCTTCATTTTATTCTTTTTCTTGACTAACTCAACACGCTCTTTATCTTTTTTCTTTTGTAATGCTTTTGTTACTTCGTCTTGGCATGCAGCACTACAGAAACTCGGTGTGATAAAGTCAGCCGCCATGCCGTGACAACCGCAACACTCACACCTGAACAAATCTTCAGGCGAAGTAGGTTTCTTCTCTCTGATATTTTTGTCATTTCTCTGTTTCACAGGTGCATGGAACTTTGCATCTTCCTGATCACTGTTGTCTACTATATCTATAAGACCAAATTCATTAGTCCGAAACTGTAAACTGCTTCCTTGTAATCTTGCGACTCCATTATTCCATATTAACCCTGGAGGATCCTCCTCTAATAAGCTTTCGAGTTTGACATGATCATTTTTACTAAAATCATCACTTTTAGAATAATACATATTATTAGGAGGACCTTCAATACTCGATTCTGTTTTATGATCTTTGTAATCCTCAGTATCTGAATCTAAATGCTTAGCCTCTAAGTCTTTGTCCAGTTTCTCATCACAAAACAATGACGGCACGCGATGGTCGTCATTGGTATCAGCCGGCGGCGGTGGGACTGGCTTTTCAACTTTCGCGGGCATTGACAGCTTAATACTTTTGTTTGCTAAGTTTTCAGTGCAGAGTGATATGCGTCGTTTCATGTTAGCATTTGCAGCTTTTCTGTCACTATTATCAGAGTTTGAACGGCGCAGTATCGCGGGAGCGGCAATCGTATGTGTTCCAATGTCGCTCCTATCCATTATACTTCTAAACCCAAAATCATTTCTATCTATGGAATGCCTATTTAATAAGCTTTTACCTTTTTCTGGTATAGCTAGTGTGAAGGACTTCTCCCTGCTATCATCCTCGTCAGCTATCGACACTGTATAAATATCGTCATTCATTGACGCATTTGTTTCAGGTATTGACAGTGTATATTCTCCTTGTGCACCAGTAGGCTCGGCACGGGACCCAGGTATAGATATCGTAAAAGCCTTATCACTTTTCGGGCTAAGCGGTACATCTTTGCCATTTAACATCTTAAGTGGTTGCAGTGGCGGTAGGTCCTGGGCCTCCATATGCCCAGCGTCGCGCATTACTGTAATATTTCCTTGAGGGTCATTTTGTATTTGCCCATTGGCTATTTGAAGGTTAATTATGGGGCCTTTTGACGCCATAGTGGCCGGTAAAGTCACGGGTAGAATAAACTTCGTGTTCTGAATTTTCGGCATATTCATTGGAGTTATGAAAAGTTTTTGGTTGCTTGTATTAACAGTAGGTTGATTATTTGATATTAATATGGACTGATTTTCTGTCATATTCTTTTGGTTAGGCTTCTTCATTGATCCGAGGTATGCAATGGCTTGCTTGCCTTGGTTGTTTGGTGCAATACTGACTGGTACTATCATTTTGTCATTAGATTTTGGTTTTTGAATGACTATTGGCTGAGTAGCGTTGACAGGAGCAAGAATTGATGACTTATTTGGAGCTGGTGCAATATTTTTAGGTGCAATGTTGGGTTTAGTGTTCACATTGACATTTGATATTAGGTGTATGTTGGAGTTACTCGTTACCTGTAAAAATGAATAAAGTAATTGGTAAATAATGGGAAGAAACAACAGTAACTAACAAATTGGTAGTGTCGTCAAGCAAGAATATTTGTGTAACTAGTTTTGTTCAAATGTCGATCTCGAACATTATGCTTCACTATTATTAGAGACCAAATTATTATGCATTTGCATATGTAGACCATTTTCAGTGGTAGGTAATTGCATATTTTCGCCAAGTTCTATTGATGATGCATATTTTGGTATTATAAGAAATCTCACATTGTTGCAGGCGGAATGAAATACTATTCATGATTAGCTAGTATAGAAAGTCACTTTTTTTGCTGCTATAGTGTGCGACATTGTAGCTAAATCTGGGACGGCAGAGCCCAATTTAAATTTTGCCCAGTTACCTAAGTGGGTGTGTGGCAATTGTTATTGAATTCCACAAAATATTTTGAGTGACAATCTTACTACTTACTAATGTTTGGAAAGGTATTCTGGCCTTTAGCAATAGTATCAGGATTACATTATTATCTTGTTTGTATTAATTACTTTATGTTGCAATATATTCTTAGGCATGGCGTTGAGGTATTTGTTTGGCGCGTTTTATGTTGCATATAATCTAGTCTACATTATAAACATCAAAATATCTATGAATATTTCCATAATATTATAGAAAGTTATCTAAAATTTAAACACTAGTACATAAATATAACCGCTATAGAATTTCACACCTTATACCTACTGATTAAAAGAAGTACAAAAAAACTAATTTGTGCCATGAGTGGAATTAAATTATTTAGTTGATGGTAGTCAAACCTCAATAGTATTGTGTGCCATGCATAGTCCAATATTATGCAGTATTTGAATTGTCTTTTCTAAAGAACACAGCAATTACAAAATCTTCAAAAGAAATTAAAATATGATACCTTTGCTCATCAGATATGAATTTCTTCACTAAATTAAAAACATTTTTCTATGACATAACATAATGCTAATCTTTCAGAAATGATATTGTAGACAAACCTAATAATATAATATGTAATTAATTTAAATACTACTTTCCATACACATGGTATTTATTTCTAGTTCTATTTTTTGTTAAAATGTATTAAAATTGGAGGTAAAACGTTCAGTTTTAATGAATTAAGTAGTCTTTTTACAACACATTATCTAAGAAATAATGATTCTAAGACTAAACCACCACCATTTAAATTGTTATTCATTATTATATTATGATGAATCAAATGTAAGCATCTATTTTATTGGCAATAGGTACTGTTTATTCACTTTCCTTTTGTATTTTAAAACAGTGCATAGCAAAATGATCACATGGTATTTTTAATATATGCCACTTTAGGCAACTTTGAATAGAAAAAGTAAATTTAAATCAAAACTAATTTCCATATTAATTAATAAAGAATTATACTAGTTGGCGCCGAGTTTAAGTTGAATTCAAAGTGACTTAAAGTTAATTCAGCGAACAACAAGACTGCTTAGCGATAAAGTAATAAGTACTCAACTTGGTGTAGATATACAACTGTAAAGTTTCAAAGATCCAGATAGTTACATTTACGAATGCCTTACAGATGCATGTGGTTGTTAATGGTGATAATACACTTACTGGTCTCCTTACTATGATTTGTGGTGGGTTTCCACTTGTACTTGCTTGTGTGATGACATCAGTACTCGTAACAGGCTTCAGTCCAGTTGGGGTCTGTATGTACACTACATGAGGCACAGGCCGAGGCGCTCCACGCAAGTGAATGGAATTAGGATTGGAAGCATTTTGCATCTGGATTACAGCATTACTATGTCCGACTTGGACTTGGGGAAGAGGATTATTTATTTTAACTTGAGCTCCTGAGCTATCAGGTATCTGCATTTGTGGTGAACTAGACACAGTTAAGTCAGCAGACCCATCCATGTTTGTTGCCCTTGGATTGGAACCCATATGCACATGAATAATAGAACTGTGTAAAGATTGGGTAGGGTTCTGTAGCAATGGCATTGAAGGCAATGTTTGTCCAGTCAGCTGAATGTTTTGACTACCAGTTGGAATTTGGAGCGGAACATTGATAGTGTCACCAGCGGGCAACTGTACCGGCACGTTTGTGCCAGAAACTTGAAGAGGTAAACTAACAGGTGTTATTTGTAATGGTACAGTATTAGTAGGACCTGATAATTGTACAGGAACATTAATATTTGAAGTGGAGCCTGGTATCTGCACTGGGACATGCACAGTAGACAATTGTAAAGGATAAGGAGAGTTGTTTGCATGAATTTTAACTGGAGCAATAGAATGAGTAACTAAATTGTGCGTGATAGGTAAGGAGCTTTGCGACGCCTGCATCGAAGACACGATCATACTGCTCGATATTGGCGCCTGAAATTTGACAAATGCGTGTCAATGATGTCAAAATTAAATACAATATCTTACAAAAAAAATAATAACACGTTGATAACTCACGCGTAATGTATTTAGTAATACATTCTGTTGCAAACTGTTTTGTGTTAGATTGGTGTTGATTGACGTATTTGCTGCTTTCAATAATCTTTTTTTCAAAATTTCTGTTTTGGGCTCATCAAAGTTTTGAAGTGAATTACTCTGCTGTCTCTCCATTTCTCGGCAACGAGTGCGTGAGCGAGCTCATTACAGATACTCGGTTATCTTTTACAATTCATTATTAATGACCTGCAATGCATTTAAAAATAAAATATCGCGAATTGAAATATCATTAAAACGTAGCACTCGCAGCTAAAGATGCCTATGTAATGATAAAAGTTTTCTAGTGAAATATTAAAAAAGCAAATTTATTTGACTAATTATTTAATTAATACGAAATACGTTATTCACATTTTTCTTTACTGAGTATCGCACTCTATCAAAATTGTGCAGCTACTTTTACAGAACCACAACCTTCTACAAAAAAGTTCACGAAACAGTAAAACAGAAACTTAATACTTACATTTTTATGTTCCAGTACAGAGATGAATTCTTCAGGTATCTTTCCAACTATTACAACATCGTTATCGTGTTGAAAACCATTAAAGAAAAATAAAATATCCACAATAAAGCGACGATATTTACCTGCCCAGCACAACTGGTAATAAATCTGACAACATTGCCAAAATGTTGTAGGTGTCCGTTACGTTGGTACTTACAAATTTTCTAACCAATCACAGTCGTAGAATTTTGTGACGAAGCTTTCGCGCCCGATTATTCAGCTAAAAAAAAGTCAACAGATAAGTTTATATTTATACAGTTTGGTATGCAAGGATGAGCGATAGATAGATAGAATAAGAAAGTTATAGATGTAAAAACAATGGTTTAAAATCTTTTGTGAATTTTGAATCGGGACAGTAGTGTTAATAAAATTATTCATATCTGCGTTTTTAAAATAATCTTGATATTGTTGCTACGCAAACAGGTATTTTAACGTAGAGACAGTCATATAGCTTGTCTATTTAGTCGTGAAAAGAATGTTTGAGGAACTAACATTAAACATGTGAGTGGCAACACCAAACATAAGTACGTCAGTTGTCAGTGTTATCGTCGAATATCGTATAGTGGCCCAGTTTTCTTCTCGTATTTTTTATTGTTTTCATTAAACTGCAATACATTGATACCAAACTACGCATGAAAGGTTGAGAAATGAGTAAAGTAAATCAGAGTGGTGCATGGGAAGTGATTTTTAAAGTTTTCCAGCGATGAATCACGGACTACTAAGCTGGACAATTTTATGGGATTTGGAGGACGTTTATGGGCGAACAGCATCTTTGATGGGTATGTAATCATGTTATTATTTGTTTTGAATCTATCGGAACTTACAAATCTACTGAATTTACGATTTGAAGGCAAAGAAGGCATTTGTTTACATTCAATATTTTTAGGTTAGAAAAATATTTATAGTAGGTCATTTTTATAGTACGATCTAAATTTTTGATATTATGATGGTACAAGTCGTTCAATCTGTTATTGTACCAATTTTTTTATTTCAACAATTGCTTCAAGTCAATAACTTGTTGCCATTCAGTAATTAATTTTATTAAATGATTATTTTTACTCTTTACAGGAAAATCAGAGAGTAAAGTTGGCGGATAGTTAACGAAGGTTTTAAGAATGATGGAAAGTTTGAAACTCCTGGGAAACACATGAAAGGTCGGCCGAAGAAAGAAATGGATAACTTTAACATTTGTGATGACAGTGGTGACTGTACTGCTGAAAGTGGCGACGAAACGCATTTCAATATTTAATATTTGGAATCCGGAGTGATTATTCTTTGTAACTGATTGAATTTAATAAATGATTAAGTTTGAGTTTGAACTAACTTTATTCTGGATCTGGTTCAATAACTTTATTCTAGATTTGGGTCAAAACTTTATACTGCACCTGGTTTAATAAATAAAGCAGAAACAATATTATGACTGCATAATGTGTTTTATTTTAGTAACTCATTTTACTAGGAACGAACTTCTAGTATCAAGATCATTTTAGTCGCACTATACAGGGTTGCTACATGAAGTTCAGCAGCGCCCTCATTTAATTTCACGACTTTATAGACAAGCTGTACGTGATGCAATCAATAAACCCGGCTTAAGTCAATGGAATAGAGCATACTTTTCTGTGATGCATCTTGAAATTACCTTATGGTAATTTTTCGATTTTGTTATTATATGGGCAGAAAATACCTTTTAATACCATTATCTAAATAATATAAATGTTATATATTATGATTATTGATTAAAATTATTTTTTTAGTTTGAAATTAGAAATAGCAATATGCAACAAATTATTTATCTAATATAAGTTATGATAATGACTAGAAACGGAAGTAGCTCATGCCTCAAATTTCAAAAGGATAGGCAGAAGTCGCAGAGAAAAGAGATCTACATTTTATCTAAGAGATCTACATAATAAAGGATGATCATATATTGGCATACATGGACATCGCTCACGGCACGGAATTTAGAAATATTTGATCGAAATACCTGTTCCACCTAGTCCACTTAGTCTCGATCACAGAATAGAATAGGCACACTTCGTGAACATGATAAACTCTGTGTAAGGAAACCTGGACCAACAAAACCGCGGCAAATTTAAAACAATTAGGGCAGGTATCACCAGTTATAGTTGGATAAAAACATTTTGATCGTGAAATAATAGTATGTAGAGTTTGTCTAATGAAAGCTGAACCACTACATTTATTGATTTGCAACACCAGTAGACTATAAATGTCACCTTCTGTCATTTCTCTGTGATTGCGCGTTTACATTATGATTTTGATACTTTGTTGTATTAACGTCAAAATATTAACGAGATTCAGATGCGATATCCAAAAATATTCGCTTTTGTATTAGATATTTGTACTTTTCGACAATATTTATTAAAATAATGTAATTAATTTATAAGTTTGACTGATGATGGATCAAGCAGCTCGGATGATGGTGAAGAATATTTGGAATCTAATTTTGATTATAATTAATAATATTTTTTTCTAATGAATGAATTTCGTCTGATTCCTATAAGCCCGCTTGAAGATAGTTTTTAGTCTGGAATAACACAGGCAAAATGTCTTGCACACGTTCATAGGCCACATTTTGTCCCTAAAATATATACCCAAGGGTAGCTAGATTGCTAAAGTGCTACAACTACAGAATGCTGTAGTTGTGACATTTGCCTACTACAATATAATGATATTGTGGTAGGCACGTAACCTCTTTTTTTTACTATATTTTGACATTACTATATTTTGACATTTTCAATTATTTTATTGTTAAACTTGGGTTAAAATTTATTATATCTTTTTTATATACCTTTATATTGACACGAGACAAAATGTACATTCGTCCATATTTAGTCTTAAGATATCTATGTATAACCGGACGTCTGAAAATGCAGCAGTGGAGTTTGTTGCGCCGTTTCTTCTCCACTAGCGCCTAGGAAGCGTTGGTGAACTTAGTATTAAGTAATTTTGACGTCAAAAAGATGTAATTACGTTGCACTATTTTGAAAAATAAAGAAATTGGAATTGAAAATAGAAATAGCGGGAACGGGATCAGAATTTCACGTGGGCAACAGCTAGTCTATATCTCCACTACATCAGCGGTTTTACTCGGTTCGATTCCGATATAACCACCCCCGATGGCCAACGGGTATTCGTTGGGGATTTTTACACGAATAAACCTGCAACCTTTTCTCTCTCTTCCCGAGGCGAAGTCGTGGGCAATAGATAGTATTTAATAAAGAAATCAACATGTAAATAATAATGACACCGAATAAAGCTCGATGAAATTCTTTAAAAATACCAGTAAAACTTTAATAGGTACATACTTTTATTTCACGATCAAAATGTTTTTATCCAACTATAACGGGTGATACCTGCCCTAAATTTTTTAAATTTGCCGCGGTTTTGTTGGTCCAGCTTTCATTAGTCAAACTCTACCTATTATAGTTTAACTCATGTTTAATTGGTATTTTTAAAGATTTTTATTGCGCTTTATTTAGTGTTATTCTAATTTATAAATTGATTTCTTTATAAAATACTATCCTTTGCCCACGACTTCGCCTGCGTGGGAGTTTGGTACTGTGGTAATATCGGGGGAAAAGGTAGCAGGTTTATTCATGTTGAAATCCCCATGAATACTACCCCCGTTGGCCATCGGGGATGGTTATGCCGGAATCGAACCGACTAAAACCGCAGATGTAGTGGAGATATAGACTAAGACTAGCTGTTGCCTGCGTGAAATTATGATCCCGTGCCCACTACCCTTGGGAGTATATTTCAGGGACAAAGTGTGGCCTATGAACGTATGCAAGACATTTTGCCTGTGTTATTCCAGACTAAAAACTATCTTCAAGCGGGCTTATAGGAATCAGACGAAATTCATTTGTTAGGAAAAAATATTATTAATTTTAATCAAAATTAGATTTCAAATATTCTTCACCATCATCCGAGCCGCTTGATCCATCATCAGTCATACTTGTAATTGATCATTTTAATTAAATAAATATTGTCGAAAAGTACAAATATCTAATACAAAAACGAATATTTTTGAATATCGCATCTGAGTCTTGTTAATATTTTGATGTGACTACAACAAAGTATCAAAATCATAATGTAACGCGCAATCTCAGAGAAATGACAGGAGCTGAAGGTGACATTTTTATAGTCAACTGGTGTTGCAAATCAATAAATGTCGTGGTTCAGCTTTCATTAGACAGAGTTTACCATAAAGTATCTATCAGATTTCAGATTCAGAACTTAATGGATCAGATCATTGGTATTCTATGTACTTTTAACGTCTGTTTACGTTGATTAAATAATGGTTGATACAGTACAGTAAGTGGCAAAACAGTAAAATGTGCTATTTTTTTTACGCACAAATTGTTGATTTTGGCCACTTTTTATACTACTGAGGTGGTAGACAAGCACACGGCCCTGATGCGAAGCGATCACCATGGCCCATGGACGTGTGCAATACAAGAGGTTTCACACTCGCGCTGCCAACCCCGATGGGGGGGAGGGGGGGGTGAGAAGGTGATGAAGATTTCGGATCTGACAATGTAGTGTTTAGTCTTCTAAATAGACACCAACTTACTTTCTTTGCCAACTTAAATGTTTCATCAATTATATTTTTTTTAAATTACCCATTTAAAACTTAATTTCATGCTGCACGTGAGAGCGAGACGATGTATTTAAATTGTATTGCTTCGTCTTGCCCTCGCGCGATACGTGACAGTGACGTCAGGGACTTAGTCCACCTAGTATTCTGAAAAATGGAATAGGTGCCACCTAGTTTCGGAATGCGAGATTCGGAACATGCGCGCATTGCGCGCCTCGGAAACATACAGGGTCGAGTACTATTATTTTTATTTACACTTAAATGAGTAAATATTCATTTTACAATTTATGTAGGCCAATTTAATTCAATGGTTCGTTTCGTTGTAATACGCAATATAAAAGAGAATAGGTACCTACCTAGATTGGATAGAGTTAGATCTCTATATTTTATTACTTAATTGAAACTATATGAAGCAAAGGTCACTTTCAGCGAGCGAACGAGCTTTACCTGGCACTCAATAGAGCACCTTTTCTACTTTCTTTTGTTCTATAGTAATATTTGTAAGTTCTGCTGTAAACAACAAATCGAACAATATAAAAAACAATGAATGGAATTCTTGCAAATTTGACTTTCTTTAGTAGGTTTATCACCTATACCAGATAATCTGTAATATAAAAATGAATCGCAAAATGTGTTGGTAAGCGCATAACTCACCAACGGCTCTACCGATTTCACTAATTCTTTTTTTGTTGTGTTTGTTATTATCGGGAGAAGGTTCTTACGAAAAAAAATAATAAAACAGTTGTACAGAAAATTTCAGAAAGTAACTTTTCTTTTTCTCATACAAACTTTTTCTATTATGTGAGAGAAGTTTATGTTTACGTTACGGGATTAGTATTTAGTAGTAGTAGGTAGTAGTAGGAATGGGAATGGGAATGGGAATGAGAATAGAAATGGGAATAGTAATGGGAATGGGAACGGGAACAGGAATGGGAACGGAATTGCACGCGGGTGGAAAATATGGCGGTACGAAGTTCGCCGAGACAGCTAGTAAAGAATAGAATGGGTTACTGTAAAAATTTATTTCGTTTGCAATATTATTATTTATATAATCTATTTTTCTTAATGTTTCTTATCTATTGTTGAAGCACACAAAAGAGACATTGACGCTTTTGTTTAGGGCCGAGCCGACCCCCCACAGCGTCTGTGTGCGAAACCTATGAAGCGCCTCTTTTTACCCGACTGCCAAGAAGGGTTATGTTTTTCGCGCGTATCTTGTGTCGCGAATACTATTCTCGATTCAAAATGATTGCAATGGTGGTGATTTGTTTCACGTCATAATTTTATTGTGGTGGTGTCGTGAATAGACTCTGTCTAACGAAAACTGAACCATGACTTTTATTGATTTGCAACACTACTAATATTATAAATGACACGTCTTGTCATTTCTCTGTAATTGCGCGTTAACATTATGATTTTGATACTTTGTATTGCTTTGTATGTATTCACATCAAATATTAACGTGTTTCAGATGATGGATCAAGCAGCTCTCAGATGATGGTGAAGAATATTTGGAATCTAATTTTGATTATAATTAATAATATATTTTTCTAATAAATGAATTTCGTCTGATTCCTATAAGCCCTCTTAAAGAAAGTTTTTAGTCTGGAACAGCACAGGCAAAATGTCTTGCACACATTCATAGGCCATATTTTGTCCTTGAAATATATACCCAAGGGAAGTGGGAACGGAATCATAATTTCACGCAGGCAACAGCTAGTCTTAGTCTATATCTCCACTACATCTGCGGTTTTAGTCGGTTCGATTCCGACATAACAATCCCCGATGGCCAACGGGGGTGGTATTCCTAACTTTTCCCCCGATATTCCCACAGTATCAAACTCCCACGCAGGTGAAGTCGTGGGCAAAGGATAGTATTTAATAAAGAAATCAAAATATAAAGAGAATAACACTAAATAAAGCGCAATAAATTCTTTAAAAATACCAGTTAAAGTATAATAGGTACATACTTTTATTTCACGATCAAAATGTTTTTATCCCACTATAACTGGTGATACCTGCCCTAATTTTTTTTCAATTTGCCGCGTTTTTCATGGTCCATCCAGCATTCCTTAAACAGAGTCTAGACTCTGTCTAACGAAAGCTGAACCACGACATTTATTGATTTGCAACACCACTATACTACAAACATGAAGCTATAGATAAACATGGAGGCCAAACTGGGAAGACTTTGGGACTTACATTGAGGCTAAAGCTCAAATGGCCGCAAGAAAGCTGGGCATTCTGTCAAAAGTGCGACAGTACTTCACACCGGAGCAACTGCTCAACTTGTATCAAGCGCAGGTCCGATCCTGTATGGAGTACTGCTCGTATCTGTGTGATGGCTCAGCTAAATACCAACTTGACGCGCTGGAGACGATCGAGAGACGAGCCAAGAGGCTCATCAACAAAGATGCACTAGTCGAGAAAAGGCTTCAAAGCCTTGCCCATTGACGCAAAGTTGCAGGTCTCTCGGTGTTCTATCGGATACATTTCGGGGAGTGCGCTCTGGAATTGCACAACCTGATACCTCCAAGTCCTTACCATTAACGAACGACCAGACGAACAGCGTCACGCCACCGCTTTATGGTCCATATTTCACTCATACGCACAAAGCGCTTTGCTGACACGTTCATCGTGCGTACAGCTAAGGAGTGGAATTCCTTGCCTGAGTCTGTGTTTCCGGAAAGCTATAACCTGGGAGTATTCAAGTCACGAGTGAATAGGTTCCTTCTAGGCAAGCATGATTCATCGTAGACCACATCGTCACTTACCATCAGATGAGATTGAGGTCAAACGTAAGCCTACCATGAATAATAAAAAAAAAAAAGAACAGCTGGAGTCAAATACCTACATGTCTTTATCTTACTCTCTGTGGGCCAACTTCTCTTTCGTGTATTTGTACAATGTTGCTATCTTCTTATTAGTATCTCCTAGTAAATTATAGAAATAGACTATACTAACCAAAAATGCAAGTAAAATGATTTATAAATAACTCTATAGTTCGACTACGATTATTAATGTGAAAATTGAAAAATTATATGCCATTTATTTTGCATGATTGGGTTGTCGAATAAGGAATCAGTGAATTACATTCCCATTTTCTAAGGATTCAGTAGGTAATGTGGCAACATTGGTACTACATGTTTGTTTCGGTTTTTAACATATTTAAAGATAATTAGGTATAAGTATAAACTCAAAAAATGGTGCAAAATTGTATAGTGCGTGCTTGTGGTAGTACGTGGCGTCAAGGAGGTGATATAAAATTCCACGCGTATAAGTGTTTAAACTTGTTTATTATAAATGGTGATTTCTTGCTTAGAAGGTTACCATACTTAGAAAGAGAAGTCAGCCCATACAGAGCAAGATAGTAAATACCATGAGGCTATAGATAAAAGCTTCATGGTAAATAAATACAGACTGTGCTTCAAGTAGGTATTCGAAGTGTGGCCTCCATGGTTATCTATAGCTGCATGGACAGAGTCTAGAGTTTGACTAATGAAAGCTGGACCAACAAAACCGCGGCAAATTTAAAAAATTTAGGGCAGGTATCACCAGTTATAGTTGGATAAAAACATTTAGATCGTGAAATAAAAGTATGTACCTATTTAAGTTTTACTGGTATTTTTAAAGAATTTCATCGCGCTTTATTCGGTGTCATTATAATTTACATGTTGATTTCTTTATTAAATACTATCTATTGCCCACGACTTCGCCTCGGGAAGAGAGAGAAAAGGTAGCAGGTTTATTCGTGTAAAAATCCCGAACGAATACCCGTTGGCCATCGGGGGTGGTTATAATCGGAATCGAACCGAGTAAAACCGCTGATGTAGTGGAGATATAGACTAGCTGTTGCCCACGTGAAATTCTGATCCCGTTCCCGCTATTTCTATTTTCAATTTTCAATTCCAATTTCTTTATTTTTCAAAATAGTGCAACGTAATTACATCTTTTTGACGTCAAAATTACTTAATACTAAGTTCACCAACGCTTCCTAGGCGCTAGTGGAGAAGAAACGGCGCAACAAACTCCACTGCTGCATTTTCAGACGTCCGGTTATACATAGATATCTTAAGACTAAATATGGACGAATGTACATTTTTGTCTCGTGTCAATATCTTATCTTATCTTAATATATATAAATCTCGTGTCACAATGTTTGTCCTCAATGGACTCTTAAACCACTTAACCGATTATAATAAAATTCGCACACCATGTGCAGTTCGATCCAACTTGAGAGATAGGATAGTTTTTGAAACGGATTTCGACATCCACGCGGGCGGAGCCGTGGGCAACAGCTAGTAAAGGTATATAAAAAAGATATAATAAATTTTAACCCAAGTGTAACAATAAAATAATTGAAAATGTCAAAATATAGTAATGTCAACATATAGTAAAAAAAAGAGGTCGCGTGCCTACCACAATATCATTATATTGTAGTAGGCAAATGTCACAACTACAGCATTCTGTAGTTGTAGCACTTTAGCAATCTAGCTACCCTTGGGTATATATTTTAGAGACAATATGGTGGCCTAATGAACGTGTGCAAGACATTTTGCCTGTGTTATTCCAGACTAAAAACTATCTTCAAGCGGGCTTATAGGATAGATAGATAGATAGATAGATAACTCTTTTTTGTACACCAGAAGTTTACATCACATAGGAATCAGACGAAATTCATTCATTAGAAAAAAATATTATTAATTATAATCAAAATTAGATTCCAAATATTGTTCACCATCATCCGAGCTGCTTGATCCATCATCAGTCACACTTATAAATTTAATTACATTATTTTAATAATATTGTCGAAAAGTACAAATATCTAATACAAAAGCGAATATTTTTGGATATCGCATCGAATCTCGTTAATATATTTTACGTTAATACAACAAAGTATCAAAATCATAATGTAAACGCGCAATCACAGAGAAATGACAGGAGGTGACATTTATAGTCTACTGGTGTTGCAAATCAATAAATGTCGTGGTTCAGCTTTCATTAGACAAACTCTAGCAGTTAATCAAGATAAAAACCCACGATTCTAAAGTTGGAGTAACATAAAAACAAAAAGAAAAAAAAAAGTTGTCAAAATCAAAGAGGTCAAAACATTGATATTTGTCAAAATAGATTTTCTTTTAATTTCGCAATCTATTATCTTTAAAAATAATTAATTAGATATCAAAATAAGGTGTGGAGCGTAAATTTTTATTGTAGATTGTAGTGCAGTGGTTACCTCAAGACTTCGGTCGCATTTTAATGCGTAAGTACCCAAAGAAACTACGCTTCTAAATATTGTTGTACTATACAATTAAATTATGTACACACGTAGGCTGTAGTTGTTGTTAATCCATAGTCGTTTATAAATTAGACAGTACTCAAAACTATGTAGCTATCACAACTACACTTGTACCTTATTTCTTTGTTGTGATATCAAAAGTTGAAGTTTAATTTCTTCCAATTTCTAATAATTATTGTTGACTTGACAGATTGATGAACGTTATTTTCTTCTTTAGCAACGAAGTCTATCACCTAATTTTTATGCATCATGTAGAGAATACTAAGAAATCAAACAGCATACAGCATATTAAGAAATAAACTCATAAGTACTTTACAGTCTGATATGATTTTCATCAACATGCTTTATATCAGGGGAATCCCCTGTGACCAATAAATGTATGCTTCTGATACTGCAAAGATTTAATACTCTTTGGACTTTATATGAATTAAAAATCTATAGAAAGTTTGCCTTGTTAATTTTGTTGTATAATTTTGCACTTACCTATGTTTAAATATAATCATGAGAACCTGGATCCATTGCATGGCTTGAGGAAGACTGATGTTGTTTTTCTAAGGCTAAAGTAAATACGATAACTGTAAATTGATAACCAATTCTTAATAAATTATACTTATAAAAGTAAAACTAATGCAGTATATAGATATATAACATACCCAACTAAAAACCATATAAAAGGATTGGGAGAGTGATTGTTGATCTCAATTGAAACTTAAATTGGTCTTGTATACCAAGACCAGTTTAAGTTAATTGACATTCCAGTCCCACTATGATCATGGCTGCTGAAAAGCAACTGAAATGTCGGGTTCGATGTAAATAGTGTAATACATACCAGCAAATAAAATCATGATAGAATCCATTAAATTTAGTTTTATAATGAATTTCTGGTAAGCTTTTTATTATCCAAGCCAAAATAATGTACATTCCATGTCAATATTGATGTCAAATGTGTGTTCCAATTTTGCAGCACATTGATGAAAGCTGTTCACAATGAGTAGCCAGCACCAGTACATGAGTGTGAACAACACAACAAGTGCACGAGTTGGCGACATTGAACACATTAGTAAGGCATTTTTATTTTACACTGTCCTCATGCTATCATATTTAGAACTACCAGCCCAAGAATGACGTAACTCACATTTTTGTATCTATTTGTTATCCCTGTAGCATAACGGTAGGATGATTGACTGCTAAGTCAGAGGTTGTGGGTTCGATTCCCGCTCACCCCAAATTAGGTGCATGAATATGAATATTTGCATTGGTTTGGGTGTTTATATGTATAAAACGATGTTTTCAAATATGCATATCCACATTCTAGAATCCATTGCATAAGTTAATTAAGCTATGCTTACTTTGGGTCTAGATAGCATTGCATAGTATCTTGTAAAATATTTGTTTACTTATCAAAATCAGATTTCTAATAGCCATCCAAATAATGATATTCTATAGAAGCAATTTATCTAATATATTATAGTCTTTTGTACCATCAAGAGATGGCGTTAGAATGGTTATAGGTTAGGGCACCTAATTTTCGATGAAATAATGGTTAGGTCTTTCTTGGGCCAGCTTCCCTAATTTAGTTTGCTCATTATCACTGCAGTCAGAATCAGACTGCCCCAGAAGGTTTCAAACTTTTTTCATTTAATTTTTTCTATACATGTGTTTCACTGTTGTCAGGCAGGCGCAGGAGGTACATAGGATCAGAATCAAAGTCTAGCTTATAGCCTCGCTGGCAAATACCACCTCGACTATATGGCCTTCTGATACTGACTGCTTTTATTGTGTTGTAGTAGTAAAAAAAAAGTCCGCTCCATATTCTTAATGCAGGCTTAGAATTGCAGATGGGAGTCAAGAGGAAATATTTTTCTATGTAGGTCTTCTTTTTTGTTTTCATTCACTTCTGTATTTAATTCAAGTCGCTGTGTTGGACTCTTGCTCTCTTGCATGGTGCTTCTTATGAGGTACTTCTTGAAGCAACTGTTTGCTGTATACTACTCAGTAAAAAAAGCAGTACACTTTCTCCTATGTAACAGATCATCGGTGGTAGAGAGCCACATTTTTCTGACAAATTTTCTTTTTTCTTGACTAACATCGAGATGCTTGGGGATTATGTGGGGCGGGCTTACGTGCTTACAAATAGTATAAGATAATTCTTTAGTTTTCTTTAGAATGTCATTCTCACTAGAAATATTACAGTGTAGTATACTATTTCGTTCTTAAATTCATTTGAGACACGCAAACGGCGGAACACGCACTTCATGATTACGTGATTGATGCTTCGGAATATAAAATAACTTATGTCCGCTAGTCAGTAGCAGCCAGTCATGATACTGAAATCTGCCTGTCAACTAACTGTAAGCATATACTACAGTGAAAATTTTGTAATACTTTTCACTACTTCGCAGTTTTTCAACGTTTCAATTTCAATAATCAACGTTTTAAATAACAAATACATGCTCGTATAGCATGTATTCGTAATTTAAAAAGTTGTGAATATTATAGTGAAATGTCTTTGTGTTCGTTAGGCCACCTGTCTGAACACATAGGCTCCCTATGCCTGTCTTCGGAATATTCTGACGTCACGCTGATAGTGGAGGGGCAGCGGATTCCCGCGCACAAGGTGATTCTTGCCGCCAGCAGCGATTACTTCAGAGCGCTGTTGTATGGTGGCATGAGAGAAGCTAATCAGGTAAGACCGTGAGATGATGGCCCATTTTAAGTTTAAAAAGTTATTTACATTACCTATTAAGTGGTTTAAAATAATAGCTTGCGCAGACGAGGGATTTCTGTCCGCGGACTTTTTTGTCCTCTAAAATAGATCGCCTACGATTGTATCAAGTAACGCAAACGAAGGATTAAAAGTACCACGTACAAATAATTCAATTGTAAGCGATCTATTTTAGAGGACAAAAAAGTCCGCGGACAGAAATCTCTCGTCTGCGCAAGCCCTAAAAGTAATATATTAACTTCTAAGACTCTGATTTTTTCTTTCGATCCACTTATAAAAGTAAGTCGATTCGCATGAAAAAAAAAACACAAATTACCAATTTTTATGGAGAGCCCACGCTTGGCCAAGATATTAACTACTAGCCTATGCCCACGGCTCCGCCCGCATGAATGTAGGTTACCACCGTTTTTGACCATATTGCCACTTCTACTCGACCTATGGTAATTAAAAAAATGCGTTAGATTTTAAGTCTGGCCAAGACCTTTCAAACAAAAAAAAACCGCATCAAAATCCATTCAGTAATTTTTTCGTCCATCGCATACAAACAGACAAACAGGCTAGAAATTTTCGTGTTCAGAATCATTAACATAACAGTTTCCTTGTATCTACCATGGTTTCAGATATCCTCATACTGACTCAGTTATAAAAATCACCCTGTATATACGACTTGATTTAAGCAACAAAGGATCAATAAAATTAGCAAGACTACCACTAATGTCCTTTAAATGCAGCCTGCATTTAATGCCTCAGTGCACACTGAAACCAATCATGCAATTAATATGTCAAAAGACAATGGTGTAAGCGATGTACTTAAAAGTGATTTAATGATACGCTCGATAAATACGCTGATTAATAATTCCGATACAGGCTGAAAGCCGCCAGACTTGCAGCGATTACAGACTTAAAGTTTTTTTTTATACTACTGAGGTGGTAGACAAGCGCACAACCCACCTTATGGGGAGTGGTCATCGTGGCCTACGGACGTGTGCAACACCAGGGGCGTCACACTCACGCTGCCGACCCTGGAGAGTGGGGGGGTTACTATTTTCTTAACTCTATAGGGTCCTGGGGCGCCTTTTTTAACATTTTCTCCCAATCAACCCCACCCCCCATCACGCCGGGGAGTGGGGTTGGTTATGTCGGGAGTCGAACCGACTGTAACCGCACGGTGTTTCGTCACATCGGCCTGCGAGGCCGGGGAATCTGATGCGCCCTAGAAAGGCCTGTGCTGCCTTCTCTATATAGCCTGTTACATGCCCATACGTGATTTGTAATTTGGAAACAAGAGCCCTTGGTAGAGGAGGCCTAAAAGAGGACTTGGTAGGTTTTGAACCAGCAATGTGTAGATATTGAGAAATGGAATGAAACTTTATTTTGCAGGCTGAAGTGGAATTACAAGCGCCCCTGAATGCCTTCAAGGCACTGCTACGATATGTATACTCAGGTATTGTTATATTTCTTTATTGAGACAAAATATGATCATCTGTAAACATATATTGAAAGTTAAATTTTAACAACCAACCAGGGCCTCAATGCTGCTCAAGGCAGACAGCTGTCATGCGACTTACATTCTAAAAAATGCTATTGTAAGCTTTATCATAATACAGTTTAAGTCTAAAATCAAATGAAAAGAATTCATTAAACTTTTTATTCGCTCTACAAAATATCATTTAATTTTAAACTTTAAACAACTGATAATAGTAAAGTCCAAAATTAAATGGTATTTGGAGTACATTAGTTCTCGCGTGAAAATAACATAAATAAACGGCCAGACCAACAGACAGATATTGAGTTTCATAATAATATGTATTGATTGTACTCAAATGTGGAATATGTTAAAGAAAAAAATGGACTGTGTAATCGGTTTTCCTTTTGTGAAGTGACTAAATAATTCATATGTGCCCGTCAGGTCACATGGGCTTGTCCCTACTGCGCGAGGACACAGTGCTGGACATGCTAGGCCTGGCGCACCAGTTCAACTTCCAGGAGCTGGAGGCGGCGATATCGGACTACTTGCGGCAGGTGCTTGCTCTTCGAAACGTGTGCGCTGTCCTGGATGCGGCCAGGTAACTCCCACTACACTGTGACTCCAGACCACAGAAATATTATCTAGATAGAATAGGCAAGTGGGCGTGGCCCCCGTGCCAAGAGGGTGCAATATATTGCATGCTTTCCTAATTGCGCTCTCATTAAAGCGACCGCTTCCGCGTTCAGAACATAAAAGTAGTACTTATTGTACTGTATGTTTGCATGACCGTTATTTTTTTTGCAGAAAACATTTTCCCTCATAGAAAATAATTACACTTTGCTTAGCCCGGGAATCGCCACCGAGGCAATGATGTACTTAACAAATGCTATCTTCGCAGGTTGTACGGGCTGAAGGCGTTAATGGACTATTGTTACAATTTCCTCGACAAGAATGCGATTGAGGTGCTGCAACACGACTCCTTCCTGCAGCTCTCTGTCGTAAGTACTCACTGCTTTATGAGGAGGAGGAAAGCTGTCAGCTCCCTCCCACAATGCTCCCCTCCCCCCTTCCCTCACCAATGACCCTTCAGGGTCGTCAGCGTGAGTGCTTGGTGTTGCACATGTTCATCCGGTGGTGACCGCTTCCCATCAGGTGGACCGTGTGCTTCTCTGCCACCCGAGTGGCATAAAAAAAACAAATAGCTCACGCCCGCAGCTCCACCTAAATGGAATGTGGACGTCCACATTCCACAATCTAATTTTGCTGTGAGGTTTGTTGTGATCTCACAACAAACTTCACAGCAAAATCAGATAGTGGAATGTTTTCTCTACTGTGGTTTTCTCAAGCGACTACAATATGGGGTTCTTCAAGAAGGGTTTTAGAAGGTTTTTACAGGGTCGGCAGCGCGAGTGTGACATTCCTGGTGTTGCATACATCCAGGCCACGGTAACCACTTCAATCAAGTGGACTGTCTGCTTATCTGCCACTTTAGTAGTGTAAAAGGATTTTTTAATCCTGGGCGGGGTTGTTGCGGCTATACTTAGAATACTGATATTCCAAGTATATAGTCCAAGCTAGCTGTATTTACAAAAAAAAGGTATATAGGTAAGTTTGTTTATCCGCATTCTAGAATCCATAACACAAGCTAGTTAAAATATGCTTGGGTCTAGAGAGCGCTGTGTAAAATACCGTAGAATATTTATTTATTTTATTTAAATCTAGTTACCATTAAATGTATTTCTACATTTTCGTATAGGAAGCGTTGCAAGGTCTCTTGGAGCGAGACTCGTTCTTCGCGCCCGAAGCAGACATCTTTAAAGCTGTTTGCAGCTGGTTCAACGCGAACCAGATATGGGTCAAATCGGAAGGTGGGCAGGCACAAGTGGTGAGTATGAGAACCACTCGACTATAATATTTCTCGTATATTTGAAGCGTCATTTTCAGCTGAATTTTTATGAAGTTACTGGTGCGTGGTATTCTCAAAGGATAATCCATTTGTTACTTTTAGCGGCGGAGTATAAGATGGGTTTTTTTTAATCAATGGGATTAAATCCTAGCTAGGAGTTTTTTTTTATTCAATGATGCAGTTTTAGTTTTCATCAAAATCCGCCCCGAGTTGCCTTTTCTAATAGATTGACATTTGACCATCTGCGCCATATTGAAAAATTCACCCTGTATATCTAAATCATTAAGGTTATTGACCCACCTAAAAGTGACAGATACGAATCTTTCTTCTCTCTCGGATAGCGGCGGATACGGATATCCGGCACATCACTAGTGCCAACCTATGTGGGAGTAACTGGGATTATACCATCCAATCTATTCCAGCTCAATAAAGTCATATTGTTGTAATAATAAATTTTACTTCACAGGAAAAGATATTGAAATCAGTACGCCTTACCCTGATGAGCTTGGAGGAGCTGTTGACGGTGGTGCGGCCCTTCTCGCTGGTGACGCCCGACATGCTGCTCGACGCGATACAGGAGAAGACGCAGACCAAGAGCACTGCGCTCAGGCACAGAGGACTACTTCGTAAGACTACCTTTCCAGCTTGGCTTCACATTGCTGTTATTTATAAATTTACCTATATTTGATACCTATTATCTTCCGTCATTTAAAATACGTCTTTATCATCTAAGCGATCATCAAGCTTACACCTTGAAGCCAGTCCCCTGATCCATCCAGGAGCGACCACCATCTAGCCCACACCCCAAAAGAGTTAATTAGCATGTTGTGTGCCGGCTAGCAAGTGAGATAGATTAGGAGCCCGAATATCTCGGAGTGGCCTATATAGCCAGTATACTCAGTATTGTATGTCAAATTCCTGTTTATTGTCAAATTCCTGTTGTCAAATTCGTGTTGATTGTCAAATTCCTGTTTACTGTCATATACCTGTTTATTGTCAAATTCCTGTTGTCAAATTCCTGTTTATTGTCAAATTCCTATTTATTGTCAAATTCCTGTTGTCCAATTTCTGTTTATTGTGAAATCCCTGTTTATAGTCAAATTCCTGTTTATTGTCAAATTCCTGTTGTCAAATTCATGTTTATTGTCTAACAGTCCCAGAAGAAAACGTAGCAACACCAAAACGCGGCGCCCGGGTAATCACCGGTGATATGCGCTCGGCGCTACTGGACGGTGACACGGACAACTACGATATGGAGCGCGGCTACACGCGACACACCATCAACGACGCGCCCGACAACCCCGGCATCATCGTGCGTCTCGCCACCTCCACCATCATCAACCACATCCGCCTGCTGCTGTGGGACAGAGACAACAGGTACTGCTACACACTCTCTCTTTCACACACACATGCGCTCGGCGCTACTGGACGGTGACATGGACACTGAAAAGACCCGCATAATTCAAATGAAAACATGTCCTGTCACGCAAAGCGTAAAGTGGGATCAACTATCGTTTCAAGGTAACCCGTACCTACACCAATGTGTAAAAAGGGTAAAAAGTTACGATCCGCTTCCGGATCCGTGTCCGGATCTCGACACAAATTATCCGTATCCGCGGATTTAAATTTTTAACGATTCAGCACTTCACTAGACTGTATACAGGGTGAATTTTTCAACTGGGCGTGGATGGTAAATCCGAAAATATGAGGAATTAGTGTAATAATACAGATGTTTTTTATTTTTCAAAATCATGGAGTACTTATAGATTTTAATAAAAACTAATGATCCAATTTTAATTTTCATCAAAATCAGGCCCGAGATTCCTTTGGGAATTTTTGACTGAGTACCTAGAGCTTGCACAGACGAGGAATTTTTGTCCGCGGACTTTTTGTCCCCTTAAATCGCTTAAAATTGTATCGAGTAACGCAAACGAAGGGTTAAAAGTACTTAAGTCGTCGAAGCGAAAATCCCTCGTCTGCGCCGGCTATTATAGTTTCGGATTTGGCCATCCACGCAAAGTTGAAAAATTCACCCTGTATATTTTATTATAAACTGCATATTTTTTTGTCCAGGTCATATGCTTACTACATCGAAGTATCAGTGGACCAGAAAGACTGGGTGCGCGTCATCGAACACAGCAACTACTTCTGCCGCTCGTGGCAGAACCTCTACTTCGAGCCCCGGGTCGTGCAGTTCATCAAACTCGTTGGCACCAGTAATACTGTTAACAAGGTGAGAATTAATAGGCAGTAATACTTTATAACCGTCAAACAACTGGCGTCCCGGCTTGGAGATGACGTCGGCTTGTGCTCCAAAAATGTTGATATAGTGTACAGCATCTAACGTGGCCAGATTTTGGAGTAGTGTGGGCCCTTCTTACTTCAAAATCTGGCCAAGTTAGATGCCGTACACCGTACACTATACCGTCCCTTACACATGAGAAACTTTATTGGGACCTTTCCATTTCGTTTAACGCCGATGTTCATTCAGGTTAATAAATAAATGTTCTTTTTTTTTTTATAACATACCTACACATTTTTCTGATATTCCTTAGAAAACAAACTTGCAAGGTGTTTCGATTTTTCTGATGAGAAGTGTAATATGGAAACACCCAGACCATTGCAAATAGACATAATATTCATGCATACAAATATTTGCACTGAGTGGGAATCGAACCAGCGTCTCCGGTCGTTGCAGTTGAATGTACAACCGCTACGCCACATAGTTTGTCCAATGCTTAAACGGTAAAACCTCTTATAGCCTACCCTCGCAAATCCCCCTTTTTTTCTCTATCAGTGTCAAATAATGGTGAATGTTCTTTAGGTGTTCCACGCGGTGGCACTTGAAGCCATGCATACAGCGCGAGTGCCGCCACTCCGCAACGGCCTCATTGAACCCGTCCACAACGTCGCTACTGTCGAGCTGTCTGCCGTCGTCATTGAAGGCATCAGGTGCGTACAGAAACAACTTGCTGAGCAAATGTAGAGAGTATATTATAAGGCCGTGACGTCATTACTGTGGACGTGGCCTTAGTGGAAACCTATGGAGCAAACAGAGAGGAGGCGGTCATAGTAACTATACTCAGTTACTTTACCTCCTTAGTAGTCTGGTAGCGGTGGAGTCGAAGGTGACATCATGTTAAAGAGCAATTTTCTAGTTGTAGCGTAATTTTATTAACGACTATACCATGTTGTTATCTCCACTGCGGGTGCGGCGACTGACGGTCAACTCTGTTAAGTAATAATAAGTGGCTAATGGCTATTATCGTGAAGAATATCAGCCGGCTATCGATTGGTGAAAAAATTAACGCTACCTCAATTTAGCACAGTATTGTGTTCACAGATAAGACAATAGAAGTAGTATCAAACTAAAAGTACAAAGAAATCGTTGTCGTCAAAAATGGGGTGTATTTTTGACGACAACGATTTCTTTGTATTTTTGGTTTGATACAAGTTCGCCGTACACCATACTTGTTTCTATGCGACGCATTTTGCCACAAACAAGTATAATGTACAGCATCTAACTTGGCAAGGTTTTAGAGTAGTGGGGCCCACACTACTCCAAAACCTGGCCACGTTAGATGCCGCGCACTAAACCTGTAGATGTTTTTTTGTCTGTGACTGTGTGTGTCATGTCTTGTGGTGTGTGTGCGTAGCCGGTCGCGCAACGCGCTGCTGAACGGCGACACGTGCCACTACGACTGGGACGCGGGCTACACGTGCCACCAGCTGGGCTCGGGCGCCATCGTGGTGCAGCTGGCGCAGCCCTACCTGCTGTCCTCGCTGCGCCTGCTGCTGTGGGACTGCGACTACCGCCACTACTCCTACTACGTCGAGACCTCGCTCAACTACTGGGACTGGGACATGGTCTGCGACCGCACGCGCGAGGCCTGCAGGTAACACCCCACACACCCCCCTTACACACCCACACACCCCACACACCCACACACCCACACACCCACACACCCACACACCCCACACACCCCACACACACCCCACACACCCATACACCCACACACCCACCACAGCGGACCAATGATTGAAAGCGCTGGTAGGAACTGCTGGTTCAAATTGGAAAAATATTTTTATGTTGGATAGCCCATTTATCCAGGAAAGTAATAGGCTGTATATCGTCACGCTACTATCCAAGAGAGCGGAGCAATAATCATATTATACCAACAAATCTGGCATATTTCTTTACACTATTGTAAATTACGGGTATTTGTGGGATAAATGAGTGCCACAGGGGCCAAATATACCACCGGTGAAACCGCCGGGCACAACTACTAAATAGCATACTGTCGTGCAATATACTTTTTTTTCATACCACTAAGCTCTGGCTACCCTACTTACCGGCGGGAACACAACACGATGGTTATTATGGCCGCGGTGTTCTGTAGGGCGGAGGCATTTCCCCAGTCGAACAGCTCATTTCGGACGGGACATCCGTCGTGTCCTACCTCCATACTATTATACTAATAGTCTTTATTTTTTTAAATTTGAACAGGTCGTGGCAGGTGATTTACTTCAAACCGCGTCCAGTTTCAATCATCCGAATCGTTGGCACGAACAACTCTGTTAATGAGGTAACTATTTTTTTATACTACTCAGGTGGCCGACAAGCACACGGCCCACCTGGTGGGAAGTGGTCACCGGGGCCTATAAACGTGTGTACACCAGGGGCGTCATACTCCCGTTGCCGAACCGAAGGTTGAGGAAGGAAGTTGAGGGGATGAGGGAAGGGGGGAATGTGAGCTCTGGCTACCCTACTCACCCAGTAGGGCAGAGGTACTACCCCAGTCGGACTGCTCAGTTCGGACGGGAGATACCGGCGTGTACTCGTGTCCTACCTCCAATATATTGGATTTCTAACCACTCTACAGGCTGTTCTAATTTGCATTACCTTTTATTTCTCACAGCCATTCGCCATTTGACTCAAGCATGTTGATAGTAACAAAAATGTATGTTCATAGGTGTTCCACTTAGTGCACTTGGAGTGTCCCGCGCAAGTGGACGAATCGCGCGAAGACCCGGCCGCCAAGAAACAGCGGCCTTCGCACGAAAACAGGCTTAATCCTAGCGGTGAGCAATCTATCATACGTTTTTAGGGTTCCGTAGCCAAATGGCAAAAAACGGAACCCTTATAGATTTTTTAAGATTACCTAGTTAACAAATTATTTTTTTTAGCGTGAGATAAATGATTTTTGTCCCGTGTCCTATGACAATAAATAATTCATCTATCGCTTCTTTTTTTTATTCAATATAGGCTTACGTTTGACCACTATCTCACCTGATGGTAAATGACGATGTGGTTTTTTAACAATAAAATAAATAGTTTTTTATTCACTTTATTTTTTTAATTCCTTGCCATCGTTTCATTGAGATTTATTTGACGTCATTTTATTATTTACATTGGACCCGACGTTTCGGTTGCTTTTCAGCATGGCCATAGTTTTATTTCAATGTTCAATTTTCTCGTGAATTTTCGACAATATCAAACTATTTTATCAAAGCGTGTTTTTCAAACTATTATTAATTTACTAGCAATATTAAATGTAACCGCACATTTCGAAAGTTAGCAAGTTCAAAAATTCTCAGGGTCAGGATCAACGGATAGTGCCGGAGGCCCGCCGTCCCCTCCAGCCGGGCCAGCCGGGCCTGAAATCGTGGCACCTCCTAGCCCTCCTCCTGCAGCCCCCGACGTCCCTCCCGCCGAGACAGCTACGGAGGCCGAGGAACGCTACGATGCTTGAGGACAGTACGTTACTTATACTCTTGTGCGTATAACTTGGTACCAACTTAGTGACTAGCATCTTCGTAATACTACCTACTCTAACTGCGCAAAACGAGTTTATAGGTCTCTTTGGTGGTAAGCGCGGGGTGCGACGGCGGAGGCATAACAATAAACTAATCATAGATTATATTGAACTAATCAAGGGCTCAGAGCTCGCGTCATTTGTTAATTAGAACTTTTATTGGTTGCTTAGTGCTCATGCGCAACTTCTTGGCGTTTATTCTTGTAGTTTGCGGGTAAATATATCTGTGACGTCATCTTATTAGAAGTATTGAACATGGTTATTAGTGATGTATAATGAACACCACATGATGCATGCTGGTCTAGAATAATTAAGGTTTAAGGAAATTTACTCCTTAGCGTAAGGCACCGCGAGAGGGAGATATCTCTTTCTCTCTCTCTCTCTCTCTGTCTCGTGAGACGAGAGAGATTTGTGCTTATCTGTATTATCACACTTAGGCACTAACATATTTCTCTGTTAGACGCAACTACTGCTGATTAACAGAGATCCATTAAAATTTAGTGATTTTATTGTAAATAAAATTGATAGTAGCGCACAATTTGAGCCAAGCTTACAATTAGACTGTTCGGATTAGGATTACACATTCGGCGCACGCGCAGATCCGTCACGTGTATGACTAAATTATATTACACGTGGTTCGAAGTACCCAATGCGGGTTTTTCACAATGTATGATATTAGAAGAGCGCCATCTAGCGGCAAAGTTTTAACTTTATTTTAATATTGACATTTTTTTAAATTATGTATGAAATCAGGTTCTCATGTGCCGAGGTTAATCATTTTTAAACTACATCTAACTAAATGTATAACCATGAAAGATTACTTAATGTACCTACCAAGTTATATGCACGCAGTATTAAAACACTATTATTGTCATAATGTATGGGTCTACTTGATATGTATAATGCATATCATATTGTATCTGTAAGTGTAGTGTGTTATTTCGAAGGCAGTTTAATTCTGAATTAAACTTAACCGTGGGCTAATAAAAATTTAATATTTTTTCACAAATATGTCCGCCACCACAGAAATATTATCTAGCTAGAACGGTTATGATGTCTTAATCGCATAAATTTCGCGCGTGTCACATTTCGACAAGCCAAACCGAAAATGTGACTTCATTTTCGTGGTTTGGCGGAAAAAGTGAGGAGACACAGAAATTATCGATATTCATATCTGCAATTGATATTGAATTATTATTTTTATGTCCTGGACGCGGAACCGGTCGCTGAATGAGAGCGCGATTAGGGAAGCGTGCAATATATTGCACACATTTGGGAGGGATGCCACGCCCACTTGCCCATTCTAGCTCGATAATATATCTGTATCTGCCACCATCCTGTCAGCCATTGAGATTTTGTTTTCGTATCTTGTAAGTTTAGTAACATACGTACGAATATGAACAAATGATCAGACACATTTTATATTTAAAATTTTATCCAAAAATATATTAGACAGTTACCCGACTTTAAAAAAAGAGGAGGTTGTTCTTCCGTATTTTTATGTATGGTCTGCCGATGTAGAGACTGGTGATGTTTGTGCTCAACGAATCAAATAAAATAAAACATTCAAAATTAATTTCTACAACGATTAAATTATATTTTGTTAAAACTCTGAAGTGAATAAAACACTTTATGGTCAAATAATATAGAACGATTTTTTATAGTACTAAAATAAAAAAACATGTCAGCAAAATTATTCCAAATTTGAATAGGTAAAAAAAAATATTATATGTTTTTATTTGTAAAGAATGTCGATATAAATTTCTACGAAATATCGGGCCTTTACAAGAGTCACAGTAGTTGAAATAGCTAATTTATTTGAGTGTCTTTTATGCGACGTCTATCCAAGCACGCTAGTAGTTTATAAGTACTTATTATATCGGGGTAATAACGAAAAACCACTGTTATTTGAACGAGATTATAAATCTTACAATAAAATCGTACGTGATATTTTATTAAATTAGTCCCGGTTTGTTCGATCTTATTGGCATTAACCGGGCACTTTGTCATAAAAACCTAGGAAATTAGAAGTGAAAGGTAGTTTCGAAACAATAGCTTGACGCACGGGTTAAAGCACATACATTAACTAGCCTAGTGTAAATCTGTGGCAAAAACCAACTTCGTCCTGTATTTTTTTAAATATACTCTATGGGATAACACGATTAGGGTAAAGGGTCTTTAGGTCATATCTTGTACTAGAAGTTCCAGTAGGAATTCTTGAGTTCAAAGTAAT
This sequence comes from Lithosia quadra, assembly GCA_963576445.1. Classification (NCBI taxonomy): domain Eukaryota; kingdom Metazoa; phylum Arthropoda; class Insecta; order Lepidoptera; family Erebidae; genus Lithosia; species Lithosia quadra. The sequence continues at coordinate 18,034,729 of OY754877.1, read as the reverse complement.
TACGGCACGTAACATTTCACAAAAGACCTGTTTAGTTATTTAGTATTTAAGCTAATATTTCTAGTCTGTTCTCTGTCTATTGATAAAGTAGATGCTGTCGTTTTATGTGGCACTTATATCAAATTTTTGATAATTTATGTCCTCAGAAGTTTGACACACAATTTATTTATAACGGATAACTGCGATATGTTCTGTGTTATTTTTTATCATCACTGGTACTAGTCGTTCGCGCTAAGTTTGCCGCTGCCAACTGTCACGCGTTTAGCGTTGTCTCATTCACTCAGCTCTAGTTCCAGTGAGACAGCGCTATACCGGCGTCTTTGACAGCGGCAAACTTAGCGCGAACGGGTAGTAAATGCTATTTGACTAACGCCGTCCGCTGCCTCATGCGTGACACGCGTGCGAGCCCCCGCACGTTGTGCAAGTCGTATAAATTTTTTGCACGACTTAGTGCACATAGTTAGTTTCTTATTATTTGCACTAAATTGAAGCCCGCATGTTTGCATTCACATGAGGCTGTGGAAGGCCTCAAATATCCGGCATTTCGTCTTGAACATTGGATTCAAAAAGTTGTATCTATTAAGTATGTGCATCTACTTCTTATGTACGCAATGTTGTAAGTATATAATTTTTAAAATTTCATTTTACAAACGTATGTTTTTTTAAACATGATATATGTAAGGCAACTATATAGTATGTATCCTATAAATTTTATCTATTTTCCCACATTTTTATGACATTAACCTGGGTTATAAAAATATAAAATTCTTATAGTAGACTAAAGGTTAATACTTTGTGTTGTGATAAGAATGGGAATATATTGTTAGTAAAGTTAAGAATATATCGTATTATAAGATTGTTAAAGATTTGTTAAGTAACTCTTGGTTTAGCGGCATAACGACTCATTTATACTTTACACTCATACAGTGTATTGGTTTGTATTTCCTCATCATTTACAGGGCCTACTTACAGCCAAAATTCATGTTAAAAAAGGATTAAACAACCTTTATAATTATTTTTTTATTTCATTTACGTGGTATTTACTGAGTTTATTTTACAGATAAAAATATATTTGATAGAGTAAGCTGAAGCTCTGTAAATAAGTTCGAAAATGAGCGAAATTATTTTTTTTTCTTTTTACACAGGGTGTGTGAATGATGAGCAAATACAAATCAACACATTATATTATATTAATAACTATTGTTTATATGCTATTTTACAGAAATGATTAAGACTCGTAAAACAATTTCGTATACATTGTACTACACATGCGTTTAGGGTTATGTATACCGACATCTTGCTAATAGTTCCAAGATATTCTGTGGCCTAAAACTAGGGCATAAATCCCCGATTTAAATAGTAAAGTCTTTGGTCGCGTTTCGTAATTTAATATTCGTGAAAAAAATGTTGTTCGAATTTCGTACAATGTATACATACACTGCTTTACGTATGCGTACGTAATGCAGTGCATACGTAAGCCACACGCATAAGGTAACGGACATCGTTACCTTATCTATCAAACGTATTGTAAGATGAGTTGGTTTTACATTTTTATCTTGACTATTATGACCTTAGAAGATTTCTATGGAGATGTTGTAGCTAACACAATATATAACTTTGTTTTAGTTTTCTTTAGACCATTTTAATAAGACAAGACCTATTTATATGCAGCTTTTAATATTTCTACGAAATATTATATTTTGTATTTTTGGAATGAATTGACTGGATTTGTTTAATGTCAGTCTTTAAAGAAATCTAGTTTATACCAGCCTCATTCTATAATGATTTGTGAATGTATAAACAGACTTAGCTTTTCCATAAGTTCAAGTATAAGTTAATGTTAATACGTAGTTATTGTATTGTTTATTATATTTCTATTCTAGTTGTAGATTTAATCAGTGTTATATGGTTGGGTACTGTGTGTCGCCGTCACTAAAGTAAGGATGTCTGAAAATAAAACTTAAAATTATTGTTTTTCTACACCCCTATAATTATCCTTTTTTTCTGTAATGCAACGCTTCTGGTGCTACTAGTGTTCCTCATGAACATAATATTATTATATCATATCTAATTTCGTGCAAATAATATTGAGTTATTCGTTTAAAAAACGCCATATGATTTATACGACGTGCGTTCGACCGCATGTGTTACACGCATAAGGCAGCCAACAACCTAAGATAAAATGAAGGGAATACCTACAGGTATTTATTAAGTTGATGTCCTTACTTCGTTGACGGTTGACTGCTAAATCACTGTGATAAAGGGTTGAACCAGTTGGTTTGAGAAATTAAATTAGGCAATAAGACACGCAACCTAGTGTAATCAATCATTTATTAGTGGTAGTCACTAAGGCAGAGAACATTATTGGAGCTTTTAATATGTTGTAATAAAAACCTTTAAAATGTAGTATATTTTGTTTTATTACTTTTTTATTTGATGGAAGTAGGAAACGACGGTATCTCCCGTCCGAAATGAGCTGTCCGACTGGGAAAGTACCTCTGCCCTACAGAAGACCGCGGCCATAATAACCATCGTGTTATGTTCCTGGCGGTAAGAACTCACTGTACCCCTCCCCCCCTTTCCCTTCAGGGTCGGCAGCGCGTGGGTGACGCCTGGGTGACGCCCTTTTGGTGTTGTACGTCCATAGGCCACGATGGCCGCTTCCCATCAAAAAAAAATAGAGCGCAGAGGTGAGCATAACAGGCGCTCGCACCATGCATGAGGCAGATGGCCTAAATCAATGAATACAAATTGAAATGTACATAAAATACCACAAGGCATGTTGAAAAGAATCGTTTAGCTAAGATGGATTTGCTTAGGAGATTGGACATGAGGCTCCAAGGCTTCAGAGAACCTTAGTTTGTCTCTGCATCATTGTCTGAGTCAAGTATGTATGTGGTATTACTCGTACCTAATTCAAATGGGTTGATATTAAATAGAAATCAGAGATTTTTTGTCTGCTGCCTATTACATGACTATTAGGAATATAAAAAAAGATAATGTTATTTATATATTTATTTACATAATAAATAATAGTTAGGTAACTTTAGGTCCTACTTCTTTTACAATAGCTCTAGATTGTCTAAATAATTCACTGGGATCAACAATATTAGGATCATTTTCATCAGCATAATCATCCAATCTCTTTCTCAGCAAATTTTTTAATTCATCTATGGTATCATTACTTTTTAAGGCAGATATGGCAATGATATCCTCAAACTGTATAACATTTTCGGGTCTAATTTCTTCTGGGACTGTGTCTATGAAAGAATTGATATTTTTAAATGCTTCTTTAATATTTTTAAATATGTCTTCAGCACCAGGCAGATCCATTTTATTTACAGCTAGAATTGCAGGTTTCTGTAATAACTCTTCATTATAAAGTTCCAGTTCTTTGTTCAGTAGTAATATTGTTTCAAAACATGACCTTAAAGGGTACTTAGGGCTTAACTGGAAGCCTTGTACATCGGCTACAAAGAGTAGTATCTTTGTTCTCTCGACATGCTTCAGGAAGCTATGACCAAGACCCACATTAATGTGCGCACCTTCAATAAGCCCTGGAAGGTCAGCAATAGATATTTGTCTTTTATCACTGAATGAAATAACTCCTTTGTTGGGTTTTATGGTTGTAAATGGATAATTTGCTATTTTAGGTTTAGCTCTAGATATTGATTTCAGTAATGAGCTTTTGCCTGCATTTGGGAATCCCACAAGTCCAATATCAGCAATTAATTTAAGGTCTAGCCGTATGTGGTGAATTTGTCCGAATCGTCCAAGAAAATTAGTTTCAGGTGTGCCTCCTGGCCCACCTCTTGCTATTATCACTGTTTGCCCTTCTTGGTCGATAGACCCCATTACTTTCCCATCCTCTCTATATATAGTAACACCAAGAGGAACTTCAAGTTGTACGTCAGCACCTGGGTTACCTACTATCTTTGATTTGCGGCTGTCTTCGCCATGTCCAGCTGAAATGGTTTTACCACGAAATTTGCCCATGATATTCTTGAGGTTTGCATCTTCCTTGCCGACACAGTATACGCAACCTCCTTGACCGCCCATGCCTCCATATTTGGGGAGTCCTGTCCCTCCTGTACCACCTTTGATATGAAGTCTAACAGAATCTAGGAATTTAGAACGTAGATAGTTTCGAGGCCGTTTAAGTTCCTTAACAGCAAACCAAGTTCTCGTTAGAAACACCATTGTATATAGGTATAGAAAAACATTAATCAAATCAAAATTGTTGTTATATTACTTTTACGTTTTTTGGTTATCTTTATGTTTTGGCCGCACATGACACTAATGACATATCGGAACTGCAAGACTGCAACACAGAACCAGAACCTTTTAATCTCAGCAGAGTAAAGTAATTATTTATTATTATGCTTAGGCATTTCTTGCTTGAGAACTGCACTGATATAAGAGATAGCTGTACTTTATTTAAGTATTATATATATTATGTACCTATTCAGCCTATTTTCTTTACAAATCTTTAATCTCTGTTTACAGTAAGTAAGTGTAAGATGACCATGCTCATGATGTGCAAAAGGCCATTATTCATTTATCGCTTGCGGACTGCTGTTTTGTTTTGTTTACCTTTCCCTGTCAGTGTCAGTCAGTGATAAGAATACGCAAGATATCTGATAAAAACCGATAAAAACAGACAAAAAGTACGCAAAAAATAGGTTTTCGTTTGTGGCTGTAGCCGTAGCCCGTAGCCAGTAGCCTATTGTAGAATATGAGATGAAATAAAATTGTGCTCGGTGCCCAGAAACTACAATTATGAAATACCAATAAATTATTGGTTTTCCAATTATTTCTTATACTGTGATTGTGATGGTGTTATTTCTCTAGACAAAATAAACGGCAAACACAGGCCACATTAAAAATATGAAAACGGTCTTCCTCAGTGTAGTTACTTTATTAATTTGTGAAAGATTTCTTCCGATCTCGTGCAGTTCTGGTGACCGGTCTATGATATATCAGAAATGTTTACAAAAATGTGTCAACGCTAACTGTACTGATGGTATGTAAGAAATACTTTCTGTAATAAATGTTATTTTTATTAATAACATTAAAAATAATCATAGGTTTATTTTCGTATACTGCTAAAATAAAGCTGATTCATTAAAGTGTACATACTACTCGTTCGCGCTAAGTTTGCCGCTGCCAACTGTCACGCGTTTAGCTTTGTCTCACTCACTCAGTTCTAGTTCCAGTGAGACAAAGCTGTACCGACGTCATTTGACAAGCGCGAACGGGTAGTACCTATATTGCCTTAGAATTGTATACTAAAACGGGCTATTACTAATGTCCTCAAACAGTGCATGTCAGTAATTTCATAATATTATGGCCTCTATACAGTGGTAGCAGTCTAGCACTGTCTCTGTTTGCTTGCATTGCTTGCACTATGATAGAAACATTTGAGCGATCAATGGCCTCCATTAAAACAGGCTTGTATGAAATAAAGAAGACAGCCCATTGCGCAAGCAAGTTTAATGGGTTTCTAACTTAAACTTAAATCTATAAAGTAGGTAAAATTTTAAGAGCCTATTGAATTGTAGCATAGGACATTATTAAAAAGTATATGAAATGATTATTTTATTATCATTTCAGTATCTGGACACACATTCAAAGCTAAAGCTGCAAAGCAGCAAGACTTCTGGTGCAAGGTGCTAAGATGGAATTGCAGAGAGGAGTGCTACTACCAATGCATGTGGTATACCGTAAGCAGCTTCCAGAGAAATGGAGAAGGAATACCAAAATTCCACGGCAAGGTAACATACCACACATAAATATTGTATAATAGGTGGTCTTGTGGTAGAACCATATTTTTCACCATGTATTGATCACACTCAACCTATCTGATAAGGGATGTGAATGTGGTTGACAATAATAAATAAATAATAATAAATAAATATTCTACGACATTCTACACAGCAGCACTCCCTAGACCTAAAGTAAGCTTGGTTAAACTAGCTTGTGTTATGGGTTTTAGAATGCTGATAAACATACTTATATACTTTTTTTTGTAAATACATACTTATTATACATGGTGTTGCACGCGTCCATAGGCTACGGTAACCGCTTTCCATCAGTGTGGGCCGTGTGCTTGTCTGCCACCTAAGTGGTATAAAAAAAAACAAAAACAATGAAGACTTACTGTCGCTTGCCATGAAGCAAACTACATAATATTCTTTACATGAAAATTGCATGTTAACTTGGGAAACAGGAAAGGTCAGTAGTGCAGGTGCCTTCTCATCAGGAGGACCGTGTGCTTGTCTGCCATCTATATAGTATAAAAAAACATGCTCAACAAGTAATTTCACTACTTCGTAGTATCAAAGACATTATCATATTGTTCGACATTATCATATCGTCTTTGGTAGTATACACAATCAATGTATGGCCAAGCAGAATATCTATCATGTAGCAGTTTATTGCACTATTACAAGCTCAATGCATTGCATTATTATTGATTCCAGTGGCCTTTCATCAGAGTCATGGGCATGCAGGAGCCAGCGTCTGCATTCGCATCAGTCCTCAACTTCGCAGCAAACTTTTATATGTATAAGAAAATACATAGAGAATTTCCGTTCTCCAAGTCAGACAGAATGCCTATTATCATGTTTTGGCATGCTTTTGTGATGGTAAGTAATACTACATTCATTTGCTACAATATAAATATTATTATTGTAATATTCCAACACCAGGGGCGTCACACTCGTGCTGCCGACCCTTGAGGGGGTGGGTAGGAAGGATTGGGGGCGAACTTAGAGAAGTGCTTAGGGATCTGTTATCACTATTGTGGAGAGATTCCTACAGCAATTGTGCCCTTATTTATAGATGTTATTATTTATTTCCAGGTTTGCATGAACGCATGGACCTGGTCGACGATATTCCACATGCGGGACAGGCCATTCACGGAGTTTATGGACTATGCATGCGCTCTGTCTATGGTGATGGGGCTCTTTGTTGCTTCTATTGTCAGGTAAAATACCACTATCTTACAATCTTCGTCTTACAGAGCTACACGAAACACTCTATCTAGCGGACTCGCACACTCTATGTAGAGAAAAGAAAAGAGACATCAAAAAATCTGTTTGTAGTCATAGACTGATCGCAGATGGACATAGAGAAATCTTACAATTTGAAGGATTCTCAGATGCAAACGACAACGGTATTAAGATAAAGAAGACCTTAGATACTTCTCACGTAGAACAAATCATGTATAAAAAAATTACTTTCACGAATGAGCGAAATTGTTGGCAACATTTATAGCCACGTTTGTGTTCCTTGTTTGCTACTTAAGTGGTATAAAAATAGCACTTAAAATATCATTTTATATCACTTAAATTAGCAGTGAATTATGGCTTACTTACTAGCCACGAATGACGAGGCATTCAGATAAGATGGAATACCTACTTAGATATGACTTAGTTAACGCATATTTTATCTACCTATACCATGAGGGTGTGCCTATAGATACCATTCTAGATATATGCCATTGGCACCAATATGTGCGATGTTCCATAGCCGGGTTTATTTCAAACTAGCTTTTGCCCACGGCTCCATCTGCATGGAAGTCGTTTTCATTTTTTTTACTATATCTCCAGTTCTACTCAACCGACTGTGATCAAATATGCGTAAGATTCTAAGTCTGACCATGACTTACCAAACATAAAGAGGTAGTCTATTGCGAATAATCCCACAAACAGACAAACATTAAAAATAAACAAATTTTTCGTGTTCATAATCGTTCATAACCCAAGTATTTTTTCAAATATCTGTTATATTAAAAAAGGTATTTAAAAAATTATAATGGTATAAAGTTAGAGATGTGATCTTTGTCTACCCTAATAGGAAAGCAGAAAAAAAACATTATTCCTTGCCTCGGAGACTGGGGGCCAGTTTTTTTGTTTAGAAACTTTTTAGTGAAATTTAGTGCTATCAATAAAAAAAGATTAATTCATCACACTTTGATACAAGTTTTTAAAGTGATTATGGGCAAAATAGGCAAAATAATGTTCATATATGCATACAAATCGCGCCTTTTTCCTATTGGGGTAGGCAGAGACAACATCTATACGTGCACACCCCCTTGCGTACGAGCTTGATTTACGTTAATATAAATCATAATATACTATGTATCACTTTCAGAGTATGTTACAAACGGACGAAGCTGACGATATGTCTGCTTATCGTGCCGCTGTTCTACTTCGTTACGCACGTCCGCTACTTGTATTCCGGCGTCATCAATTACGACTACAACATGAAGTTAAATGTATTCTTTGGTGAGTGTAGGTCGGTCGCTTTGTGGTTAATAAGGCGGTCTTAATATCAAGTGGTGCCGGGTTTAAATCCTGGCCGGAATATTCAGTGAGAAAAGGTACCAACATGAAGTTAAATGTATTCTGTGGTGAGTGTAGATTGGTCCCTTAGTGGTTAATAAGGCGGTCTTACTATCAAAAGGTGCCGGGTTCAAATCCTGGCCGGAATATTCAGTGAGAAAGTCCCAAACGATGTCAAATTCTTTACAGTAGGAGTGTCCTTGCTTCAAGGTATTTTTTTTTCGGGGTTTCGGATTAGGTTGTCTTATGGGTTCTAGAATGCGGATAAACAAAGATACATAGAAACACTCAGAGCAATGCAAATATTCATATTCATGTACACAAATCAGAGAGTTATCAGAAATCAGACCCTCTCAACTTTCCCTCCTCGCTATTTCCCACCTCAATCCTCCCCTCCAGGGTCGGCAGCGCAAGTGTGACCCCCCTAATGTTGCACACGTCCATATGCCACGGTGATCGCTTCACATCAGGCGGACCGTGTGCTTGTCTACCACGTAAGTGGTATAAGAAATGCACATAATTTGTTTATCGGCAGGTGCGAGCGGTTCACTAATATGGCTGGGTCTGTCGTACTACCAACTCCGGTCCGGGAGACCCTACGCGAGTTTCATGCTAGCCTTCACGCTCCTGTCAGGGGCCGCGCTGCTGCTGGAGCTGTTCGACTTCCCGCCGCGTGGTCACTCCTGGGACGCGCATGCGCTGTGGCACCTCAGCACCGCGCCACTGCCGCTGTTGTTCTACAAGTGAGTACTGACATGGCTACATTCTGTTATTATATGTGTCCGTCGCGTGGTTTTACATTTCTAAATTTTTTTTTTTTAATAGAAAAATATTATTTTGTAATAATAATATTTATTTATTATCGCTCATACAACATTTTATAGAATAATACAATAACAGTTTAGAAGGTATTTGGAGACTGGTTTCTAAGCTAGGTAAAAATCTGTGAACGGATAACCAGACCTCCATTCCACATACGAGAATAGCAAAAAGGTACTATATGAGTGAGCAAAACAATTTTATAGTTTGCCTTTAGCTTACCATAAGGCGAGGTAAAGTCAGTTTGACGTGTCCTATATAAAAAAAAATTAAAAAAGTTAACCAGAGAGGAGTTAACTGAAAAAAAAGTATAAAAGGAAAGTAACAATTTGTGGAATAGAAATGAACTTCATTGTACACCAAAAAAAACAGTATTCACCATTCAATGTACTACTGTGGTACTAATGGCGGCTTTATACCTAAAAGCAATATTTGACAAACAACCTTTTATTTGGATGGATATGATGCTTTAAGTACTAGTTACTATATGGAGAAGTTTTTGGTGTTCTAAAGACTAACGTATTTCATAAAATAGATTGCAAACACTTATTTGGTAACCACACTTTTTCCTATATTGAAATAGCCTTATCTACGCAGTATTACATCAACTATCTGCCAGTGAAAGTCGTGTAAAACGATTCAGGCATTTCAGAGATTAGCCGAAAGTACACACACATCCCCTGTATCTCCGATCCACCTTACGCCTTTTTGTAAGGCAAGATCGCTTCACCCGAACCAGTCGCAAAGTAGGCGACCAGTTCAAGGGGACGACCTAAGCCCTTCAAAAAGATATTCGCCCTATTAGGACATAGCCAAGAGTTACCAAGGCCCAATAATTTCCTTACTCAATAGATTGAGGCACGAATGTGTATAGGAAAAAATTCACCACTATCAATTATGTGAACGAAACCCTAGCGTAGTTCAGTTTTTAGGGACAACGCCATCTATCGAGGTAGGAGGTAAGCTTTAGGCAATATTTTAGAAGAAAAATATTTTTATTGTTTTGTTTTTGCATGCTATTAATATCATATTATTTTAGTCTAAATTATTGTTTGCAGTACTATTAACTATTTATTTATTGTTTGCAGGTACGTTATACACGACCTCAGGTATCTACAGTCGAAGGAAATGGAGAAGTTCCCATTCAAGTTGACATAAGAACTATTTTGTTGTATCAACACATAATTTGTTTATATCTAGGTTAAATAAGTGATAAGAAAGCATTTATATTTTTAAAAATAAAATATTTATATCAATGAGTATATTATAAAATAAGGTTTTTATTTCAATAATCCTAGGCGCACACTAGGCGACATGCGACAGCGCCAGCTCGGCGACTAGATGATATTGATTTTCCAAAATCCAAATGATGGTTTTAGTCATCAAAATCGGACACAAGTAATAAGTAAAAGATCTAAATCGATGTTGAAATTTTTATTTCATAAATTTTCGGAAAAAAAAACAAGTTACAAACGCAGACTGACAGTTACTAGTGACGCCACATTAATTATCTCTTATAAGTTTTCTGAAATGTTCTCCACAGCGGATGTTCCCCACTTTATGCTTCTTCAGCCAAGGTACCGCTTTAGAGGTGATCCTCGGCGCTATTTTGTTACTCATTTTTTTTGTTTGCTTCGATACCACGACTCTCTTAGCGGCCGTGTTGAAATTTCTGAGCACTGGTCTCACAGGTTCTATAACCGCAGCCCTAGCTTCGTAAGCTTGGTAATAGGGGTTAGCTCTTCGGGCTTCATCGATAGTATAACCTGTATAACGTTGGGAGTACGGATGATCAGACGAATATTTCTGGTGCCTATCGTGGAACATCAACTTCTCGTTCCAATATCTATGGTACTCTTGTTCCATACTCGGCGTTCTCCTGACCGATTTCTCTGGGCTCTTGTCTCTCTGGTACACATGTGTGTGCGGAATTTTCGAGTGAGTCCATCGCTTAGACAAGTTGTATGCTCTAGGTCTGTGTTTTGGGTTTGCGTCTATTTTCTGGCTGTAGACGGTCTGGTAGTCGTCAGAGTCTGTGGCGGACTCGTCGCTCGTTGGCTCCTCAGCGATGGCCTCCTTCTTTTCTGGTTTCTTACGCTCTCTTGGTTTAAAAAGTTTGACAGATCTGAACATTTTGCTGAATAAACTTGTCTTCTCTTTTCTTTCTTTCTGTATTGTTACCTATAATTATGACAAGAATTTTGAATTAGATTTGTTTTTCGCTGATACTAAAGTGGTTTAAAATAAAAGTGTAAAAAAGACCAATTTGATTGCTGCCGAGGCTTTTTAGGTAGGAGTCACCATCAAGTGGGGTCGTCGTCCAGCACAAATGGCTAATATGAAAAATATACTAAGTCGAAATGCAATGAAGTACCTCCAAAGTATGATATTACTACACTATCAAGTATATTTCAAATTGAAAAAATGAGCTTACCTGTTTAGTTTCCACAGGTACAAAGGTGTCATCAGTTTCACTTTCACTGGTCGAACCCTCCGAAAGTTCGACAACGGCCATCTTGTTTTGCGTCCTTGCATGATATTTTTGCTTGTCTTGGCGAGCGCTCTCACCTTGTCCACGCTTTGACTGTTTCAAATACTTATCTTCTCTGTCTTTCCTCATTTTCATTTCAAGTTCTGTATTAGTAGTTGCTAAACTGGAGAGGACCGTGGCGTCAGTAGACATATTTTTGCTCTCTGTCAGTGTATGCGTATTATGAGACCCATACCTACTCTCTGTACGATCTCGTTGTGATCCAAATCTACTTTCAATCAGATTGTGAGATTCAGATGATGCTTGCATATCCCTCTTTCTAAATAATTCTGATACAGCTTGGACTACATTTGTAACCTTTTTAAACTCCTTTATAGGCGCGGGTTTCTCGACCGTTGTTCTTGTTGCTTTTCCTATGTGACTTGCGTAATCATTTATAGGTTCATATTCACTAGTATTCTCTTTCTTGACTGCTCCCATTGATAAGGCCATTGATTTGTAAATTTCTTTTATCAGTTTCTCAGTTTCTTCGCTGTGTCGTGTTTTCATACAATCAGTATTAGTCGCGATTGTTGTGGCTTGCTTTCCATAATGACTCTTCGTATGTGCACTTTGTCTAAAGCAACTGGCACAAGTAGGGCGTCCTTGGTTTTGAACGATAAGTGGGAAATTTTGGAAACACTTTACTGGCGCTTGAGAATAATAGTACGGATTCATTTGTTTTGAACACGAAGCCAAATATGGGGGTATGTCATAAGGGCTGTATGTGAAACTGCTTAAGAGTCTTGAACCTTGTATATTACCCGTTAAGTTAGTTGGTGGGTTCTCTGCTACGTTACTATGAGGAATAACTGGTGTGGTTTCTTGTATAGAAGTTTGTATGTTACCATGTAGAAGTCTAGATATATTGCCCTGTACAGATCCTGGTATGTTACCTATTAGAGATCCTGGTACGTGAACAGGCATAGGTCCAGCCGGGCCTAGCAGGGGCCCCGGCATGTTTCCCTGTGACATACCTTTTTGTACAGTTGCGTCTTTCTTAGGTTTCTCGTCTGAAGTACCTTTTGCCAAGTGGCTTCCTTTAACTTCGTGCAAAACGGATTGTAATATAGTTTTTATCTGATTCAACGTTTCTTCTGTTTTATCATCGCTACTTTGGATCGAATCCTTAGTGTTAGTGTTAACAATGCTAGACACGGTTTGACATTCACTGTTATTCGTAACAATTGTCAGACATTCAGCATCTACTTTACGAGGTATTTCAGTAGCTGTTAAACATTTATCGGCGTGTAAACATCTGTCTACTCTATCTATTCTTTTTCGAACTAGTTTTGGATATACATCGCCGAAATCAATGCAACTACTTTTGGACATCTCCAAATTTATCTGTCTATCCATGCGTCTCGTAATATTCTTGGTTATAGGCTCTCTTTTGTACATTTTTGGTACTTTTCTTAAATAATCGTCTGGCCTAGTTAGTAATGCGGTATAATCGAGGAACAACGGATTATATACGGGGTAAGTGCGAAGTTTTGTACGCACATCTTCTGGCCAGCACATTATATCCACTGAAGGCTTTAGCTCCCTCTTTTTCGACATCTCATAAGGTTTTTTAATTTTAACAGGCTTTTCTTTAACGGGAATCACATCGTAAAATGTGGAGTCATAAAATCCGCCTCCTGTGGTTATATTATCAGCTCTGTATACTTGTTGATTTTCATATACAAATGGTTGATGGTCAATGTTATGGTAAGCTCCATGGCAACATGAGCAGATATCGGATTCGTTATTGCTGCGACCTACACTGAGATCAAATGTATCTCGGCAAATAGGTGTCGAAAATGTACTAAATCTGCTAATTTCGGACAAATTCCCACCTAACACTTGAGGTTTATATTGTTTATTTACCACCTTAGTTATATACGAACGTGTCACAGTTTTATTATTGGTAAAATCTTCAATTGGTTCAGACTTTTCGAATGGAGATCGAACACCAGTTTGAGCGTAGTAAACATAGTGACTTTTAGGCTTTTTAAGTTTGAAAGCTTTCTTCTTTTTTTTGAAAAAATTCTTTCGTCCTTGACGCTGTTTGACTTCTCCAGTTGAGTACGGTTTCAAATCATTGTCGTTGTCGTTGTCAAACATTATATCGGCATAACGTTTTCCTGGCGACGAGTAAGGCACTTCATATTGCCGAGATGAGGAACAGTTTAAATGGCTTCCGTGAGCTGATGGAGCAGCAAAGGAAACGTTGGATTTCTTCTTTGTAGACATAGTAGCATCGCACGGGTTGGTGCCTTGGTCCATTTCCAATGCGTTACAGGACACTCCTGTGTGTGACGCGGCGGAATATTTCTTACCGACGAGCAACGTGTTGACAACACGTTTCTGCGAGCATTTAGCGGGAGGTTCATCACAACCTCTAGCCTCCTCCAGTTCTTGTTCCAAATGTATTATCTTCTGTTGTAAATCAGATACGTCTATTGGTATGCAAGATATGATTTTCACTTCTGTCCGCGATGGAGAATTGCCTAAAATTAAAATAAGTTGTAGAATTAAAAAGGTAGGTACATATTTAATTACTAAGAAGCCGTGTCCTAGGTCAATGGGGAGGAGGTTTCTTATAGAGGGGTCCTATTTCTTGTGTAGAAGGAATCAACGACGTATGTGCTCAGTTTGTGTACCTTTGTATTGAATACGACCTTCTTGCAGCTTTTGTAACTGGCAACAAAAAAAGTAACAGACTGTTTCACATACATTTTTGTTTTATACTCACGAGATTATTTATTTATACTTTCCCCTTAAAATCATGATTCGACCTGCGCGATATCTTTTTTGCACGCGATTCCACTATATTTTCCTTCACTGATAAAGCAAGTGATAATTATACGCAGTTATGAAAAATATAAGTACGTTACTTATTCAAAAATCATATAATGTTTATTATTTAAACGGTAGCTTAGCGGTTTAGGAGTCGGAGTCATGATCGAGACGTCCTGGGTTCGAATCCGGATCATTACATTACCTACTCCTGCTAGCAATATAAATTAGGTGGGGGAGTTAGCTGGAATACAATTTATTTCGGTTCTAGTATTGAGAAAAATATCACATTGAGACAATACTAAGCCTGACGGCTTCTTGAGCGTTGTCGCCCAACGTTCTGCATCTTAATCAGTGTTGCCAGAGCCAAAATAAAGTAAAAAAAGTTCACGAATCAAAGTTACCCAGCCAAAATTAGATTGTTACTTTCCCATTTCGTTTTTTAAATATATTATTCGGTTTGTAACAGAGAATATCGGCAAATGTATGTGAAACGGTCTATGAACACTTAACGTCTATGGTTCGAAGCTCAAACACCCGGTCGATTAGTTACTTACTATACAAAAGCGTTACCTAAGTTAAAAGCGATTCTTTTCAAGAAATTTTCAATACCCTTGAAAGATTTTCCGTACCCCCGCGGTTGTGTTTCACCTGGACATTCCAGGTCACTCATGTCCGACTCGGTTTCCTGGAGACAATTTTATCGGATATGGTGATGGATTTCAAAACTTACAAAAACTATGTTAAAATTTCAAAATCTTATAGAAAATAACTTCTTTTAATAAAAGGTATGGTTCCGAAGGTTATAACCTCACGAAAACGTAGGTAGGTTTCTTTTCACAGATCATACTAAAATTTTCTTACGTTTTTCTTTCTAATCGTGCATTTTGAAAACGTGAGGTTACTGAATCGGTCCCGTTTTTTTTCGTATATGGATATATGGAATGCGACATATCGCAGATTTTGTAATTAATATGCAATAGGTTCCAGTAATTTCTATGAGCCTATCAATTTTCTCAACACATGTTTTTAGAATCGAATAATTATCACTCGTTTTAATAGAGAAGGAAATCGATTCATCTTATAATTATGTTAGTTATGAATCACTTAAAACATACCTTAGTGCGGTATGTGGTTGCTATGAGAAACAGCGGTCGCGATTTATTTCATACATTATTAACTCAACAAAATTCGAAGTGTCTACGATACGTGCCCGCGGACGGCTGGTTGACAACCCGACTGAGTAAAGTGTAGTTGAGGGCATGTAGGCTCTCGAGGCAAATAGGTGCTATAGCACGTAAATAAGAGTGTGTGAAGCCTGCTAGTCTATGGAAATTTATTACTCCTTCACGCAAAAACGGTTGAACAGATTTTGATGATGGTCTGAAATAGGATATTAGCTTTTTATCCGAGGCAAAGGTATCACTAGTCGCGGTAATGGGATCAGAATTTCGTCCGGGTGGTGCCGGGTGGTTTTATAGCTAACTACATGATTATTATACTAAACGTGCCCATACCTTTATCCCACAAATTTGAAAGGTTAAATTTGACTCCTGAAAATGAATCCCCTTGTTTCCCTTCTATGGCTGTCACTTAATTTTCATGTTGCTAGGTCCTGAACTTAAAAGTAAACTAAGTAAAGGAATTATTTAAACAAGACAATCACATTTGGTTATTCACGTCCTGACGTCCATTGTAGTCTGCTGTCAAAGTTCTACTTTTTAAAATTTGAACTGTCTGTTAGATTATTCAGTTTAAGAACTGTTTTATTTTTCCTTTTCCCGTTGGTTGTCTATGAAAGGATATCAGAATCAGAAAGCGCATAGAGCAGCACCGACTGGCACCGACAGAAGGGCTGTCCTAATAAAGGGTGGGGTTGACCCAGGTCGTGGACAAAGAAATCTACCTTGGTTGCGCAGTCTATGTGGGTCGTATGAGCAACCAAGGTATATGCTTCAGCATTGTCTGTCTATGTTGAGCCAGGTTGACCAGGGTTGACATGAAAAGTAGCAGCCATTAGCTAAGCGCATACTTTGCCTTTAGATTATTTCAAGAAGTATGCTATAGGAACGTGCATAAATTCGGAAGTTGTACGAATGCAAGCGCGTCCGGCACAGTGGTAGCGCTAGTAGCTATTGCGATTGTTCATCGGGTGCCTGGTTCAATTCCTAGATTGAGTTCAAAATTCAATTGAGTCAGAAATGTCTCGTTAAGTAGGAAAATCTCTTTTACTTCATTATTGATTACAAAGCCTCAGTAAAACGAGCCTGTAGTGGCAGTTTCGTAGTTAGGCTGAAAGATGAGCCCAACTGAGTTACGAAAGGCCAAGGATGGTTAGAAAGGCTCTTGAGCAAAATTCTTATTAAAAATATATTTTGACATTCTTTTTTTATAAAACATATTAGTACAAGAAATTACTACTTTTCCCCCTAACCTCTCCAGCTAAACTAACTTGCTCTTGTTAGGAGTGGATTTACATCAGTAGGCCAGGATTCGAATCCGGGAGCTCTTGAGCGTTAGGCCGACTCCATAACCACTAAGCTATCAACGCTCTTACAGTATACCACTTACCATTTACAACCAAAAGGCCTAACAGCAAAAGTACGATAACGGAAATAATACACAGTATTCATTTTAAACACATTCTTAAAACGAAATCATAAGACAAAACTCAACAATTTAGACTTGCATAAACTCATTTGGACATTACTTATTACACGCACTCAGAAGAACATCCGGGGCCTAAGCATACCGGGCGTTTCACCAAAACTCGACTTATCCTTCCCTAGCAATGTTCTCACTATCAGATTTCGTGGAGAGAAAGGATTTCTTTTATAAAATAACTTCTTGAGCATCGCATTTCTCATTTTCACATTACCCGCCGCTAGGTCTTTTTGAGTCTTATAAGAGTACGCCATAGGATCCAAGTCTGGCTGTGGTATAGCCTTCATCGCTTTTGCTTGCAAGTTCTTCCAGTTAATCAAAGGTTTAGTGACCTTTGGTGGAGCATTACTTGCGGTTTGTGTGGAGAAGGTTCGTTGATCGCCGGCTGCTGCCATGTGGGTAATAATTCTCGGCGGTTGCGGCTTCTTCTTAAACTTTCGGAAGATCGACATTTTCCTTTCACTTTGTGTACCTGTGCTCTTCACTTCTATTTCTTTTAAACAGAGAGGTGGTTGCATCTGGCTATAACTAGTTTCATATGAGCTGCTGTACGGTGGAGCAGTGGGCCGTTGTCTTGGAGGAGATCGCTCGTCCCGATGATCACGCGTTTCTTGATGGCGAAGTCTTTGTTGATATTGCTGTGGATGTGGATGCATTTGTGGATAAGGCTCATTGAGTCGCGGTGATGGATATCCTCGCATGCCAGGATTGTATGGTGGTTGATAATCAGGTTGATACTCGTGTGGTCTATGTTGGAATTCATTTGGTCGCGGTTGGTAGTCATGTCGTCGCGATTGATATTCATGTGGCGGTGATGGGTATTCACGTCCTCGTTGTTGATACTCCTGTGCTCTTGATTCGTAATTGTGTGGGCTTTGTGGATATTCGTGTGTACCTGATCGGTAATCATTTGGGTGTCTTCGATGGTCCTGTTGCCTCTCGTAAATCGGATTAAGTGGAGGTGGATGATGGTATTCCTGACCATGCATCATATAATTTGTTATATGTTGTCTGAAAACGGGCGCTTTTGGTTTTACATCTAACTCTGTCGTACTTTCACTCTCGCTAAGCTCTTCTATGACATCTTTTTTTTTCCTTCTAAATAATCCAAAGGACCGTAGAACTTTTGAAAACTTATTACCCTTGCTCTGAAAAAAAAAATCAATGTATTATCTCTTAGGAAAACGATGGAAGAAAGGAATTTATACTTGAATTTTGCATTTGCGTGCTTCGTATATTATTATTTGGTGATATAATTTTATAATCTGTATTATTATCAAGTAGTAGTGACATAATACGTAATGCAACATGTAATGTTACTGGATCCTAATAATATTAACTAACAGTTTCGAAAGAAAAGGTTCGTATGAACATTCTTAATCAAAGAATACATAAGTTTCGGAATGTCAGCAATAATTAAGCATTATAAAATGAATTTAGCGTAGAATGAAAAAATCATTAAAGGCTACAACTGTATTTTATAGCACAGGACTTGAATTCGAAAATAATACAGATTGCATAACAAGATGGCATAAATCTAGACAGATTTGAAATAAAGTTTCAATTGTATATGACCTTATGCCTTACCTTATCAGGCACTGTAGTGTCAGTATCCATTTCTGTTTCAGATGTAGAATGGGTACCTGCTTCATAGCTAAATTTTTCCAATAAAGTATCAGAGAAGCTTGCATTTGTTCCAGTGTAATACGTGTCTGAAACCATCCTTGATCCTATGGCTTCACAACTTTTTGAATAACATTTCAGTGGCTGAGTACCGACTTTAGCATCATGCTGATAATTTTTATTACTTGAACCGACGCTTCTTGATGTTAATATTTTGTCTTCAGTTTTATATTTCTTATCATTAGTACTATCTAGATTTTGTTTGCCAACAGGACCCTGCGCCACAAACTTGTAGATCTCTTTAATTAGTTCATCAGTTTCTGTATTACCAACTGGTTCTGTATTTTTATTATATCCTTGCGAGCTAACAGACTCTTTTGGACCGTTAACACAATTTGCGCACGTGAAACTTTGACTGGGCATTAGATATGCGCCGTTTTGCATTTGGATTGGGCAATTTATGGGACAAACTGGCATTACTGGATAGCAACATGTATTCGTAGGAAACGGTGGCATGTATGGCGATACACCACATTGGTTACAGTTATTGAAGCTTGTGTTCATTGGTAGTGCGTTTCTATTTATCTTAGTATTTTGATCTTGTAAAACATTACTATCTATATCTTGTGTCTTACATGTGATATCTGACTTATTACACTGTGAAGCCACTGCTTCTTTTTTTATTTCATGCAAAAAGCTTTGCAGTATATCTTTTATTTCACTTAGTGCGTTGTCTTTTTTATCAGCATCTAGTTCGGTTTCTTGTGTCTTGTTTAGCGATGTATCTACAGCAGTACTTGTTTGCTCATTAATGTATTGTGAATATTGTAAATTGCTCGTAATACCGGTATCTTGCTGTTGAATTTGATCCTGGAGATGTTTCTCTTCGATTGGAACTTTAACATATTTATGTGGATTTTGCTGAGTGGGCTGTGGTATTATTCTTTCTGGGATAAATTCTGAAGCAGTGTCGGTTTCATAATGTGTTGCGCATTCTGGGCGTACTTTTTGACGTCTCCGAAACTTTTGTTTGGCTTGAGCCATATAATCTTCTAATTCCGTGTAATACTGAGCTTTTAAATTTAGTCGAGGCCTGAGACTCCTGGGTGATGGTGGAACTTCTCTGTAGTAATCGTATGGCATCATATTGGCATCAGTGAATTTTCGCCGCGTTTTAGGACTTGACCTTTCTTTGACAGGAATGAAGTCATACATGTCAGAATTGCTATGAGCATCAATGTGTATCCTGCGATGTTTTTGTCGCACATGTTTATTAGAACTGTAGAGGCGAGTGTCACAAACGCTTCTCATCCCACCAAGATCTTGGTGTTTCTGACGTTTGTAGTGTCGACCCATTCCAGGGTAAAAACAAGAGCATAGTTCGGAACCTTCTTGTATGTTTTCTTTTAATGAAAACTCTTGATCTCGGCAGATGGGTGCTGAGAACTGGCTGAATTCAGACTCTTTTCTACCAAACATTTTGACTGGTTTATATTGTTTTCGTATTATATCCGCTATAAAATCTGGGTCAAGATTGCTCCTGTACGGCTTGTTTTTACGATATCTTGTCGGTTTGTCTTCGTAAATAACATTAAAGTGATCACCCGTATTTTTATTCACGAATTCTTTATATTTTCTATCTTTGGTATGTTGCGGAGGCGGTTCTCTAAAATTTTCCTTCTTAAAAAGCTTTTTGTCGTAAGAATAATTTGTGTAATCAGCATTTACATCGTTCATTCTGGTGTTGGCTAAAGAATGAAAACTGCTAGTAGAATAAGCACTAATCATTTTGTCGTAAACAGGCCTCGTCTTATGTTTATGTAATTTAATACCAGTATGAGAACTGTGGTGTGATTTGTTTTTCTTGAGGTTTACCTTGGTATCGTGATCGTTGCAGTCAATAATTGGTTTATCAGTTTCAACTAATTTGTCATCAAAATCTGGTTTTGGTAAATGATTACTATCTTCAGACTTTTTGTAGTTCCCGTCTGAAGATTTGTATATAAGTTGCGTTTCGAGGCCATTTGACTTTATCTCGGAAGATCCTTCGGTTTGCTCTTTTATGGTATCTATCTCGTGTCTAAAGTCGTACTGGAAAGAGCCCTCCGATTCTCGCCTGGAGCAGTCTTCTAGGCACGCAAAATCACGACAATGTCTGTTTACTTCGTTTAACTGTTGCTCTAAGCCCACAATTTTACGTTTCAAATCAGTAACATTGACAGCAATACTAGAATTTATTTTAATTTCCTGTTGCGAAGTGCTACCTGTAAGACAATTTATACATTTTAGATTTAATAAGTTTAAGGTGCGGCGTTTATACGCTTCATCCTAAACTTCGCATTATTGTAATATTAAATTAGTTACCTAGAGCGCGGCGAAAAAATTCTCTAATAGCCCGGTATCTTAGTTTGGTCCGAGGTGAGATTCGACGTCTTGGGGTACGTAAGGTCATCACCAATCTTCACCCTGAGGACGTCTGTGGGATAAAAAATGATTTGTAGAAATCATCAAAGCACCAGAGAACATAAACTACGAAGTTTGAATTACCTTTTATTTGGAACAATAATTTAGGAAATTTGGAGTCTTGTTTCATCACACAAAATTACCATAATGCCTGAAAGAATAATAAAAAAAGAATAATTACGCTTATTATTAATTTTATTTTATTATAATTAAAAATACGTTTGACTTTTGAATTTCATCTGACTTTTGCGCCATTGATTAATAAGCAAAAAGTATAAATGGCCAGGTCACTGAAATAAAAATACATGATGTAATCTTTTTACAGGTAGTGTAAAAATGTCGCTACAGTCATCACACTTTTGATTAAAGAATTTGTATTGACGTTTGAGCATATTTGTCATAATTTAGGATTGTTTTGGTTTTTTACAAACATAATATATAATGCTTTCAAAATTTTTACGGACTACGTATAAAACGACATCGTGCCAATTATTACTTAGAAGAGTGCCACCTAAGCTCACCCAGGTCCGGTATACGGACATGCTACCTCCGTCGCAATATGACATACCCTTCCCAAATAAATTCAGAATGGGTTACGCTCTAAAAACGTATTGGGAGATCATTCCATTGATATCATCCACCGCTTTCGCTATATTGGTGATGTTTGGCGCAATAATATGGGCCTGCAGGAATAAGGTAAGTTAGTGCGTTGTGCAAAATGTAATTCTTACTTGAGTTATCGTTATGAAGAGTCAATCGAGTCAATGTATCGCTGTATCGCTGGGGCGGTACAGCGGTACAGCGGTACAACTATTTTTCATTATTATTACATTTTAGCACTTTTGTCTTTAAGCACTATGGTCATTTTAGCACTTCGGTATCATGGACGATTGTACAATTGGTCATTATGATATTGGTCATTTCAGCACTATGGAGATTTCCACACTATGGTCATTTTAGCACCTTGGTCATTTCTCCCCGAAAGGAATTTATTACTTTCTTGGCAAGTCAGGGCGTGGATTCTGTTAAAACAAGCCACTCTGTCATGCCACTGACACTTGCCATTTAATTTTCGACTTTATAGTTATCAGTTAAGGTCTAAAATTCGTTCAAGTTTGGCGTTAACACTCTTAGCTTCTATAAGAAGTAGTACAGTCGAACATTCGGGGAAGCGATCAAAAAGTAGTTTTCGTCGAAGTTCTTTTTTTTATACTACGTAGTTGGTAGACAAGCACACGGCCCACCTGATAGGAAGCGGTCACCGTGGCCTATGGACGTGTGCAACACTAAGGGTGTCACACACGCGCTGCCCACCCTGAAGGGAAGGGGGAGGGCTAGGATGGGGTAGGGAGGTTAGGAAGGGGAGGGGGAAGGGGTACAGTGAGCTCTGGCTACCCTACTTACCAGCGGGAGCACACACGATGGTTATTATGGCCGCGGTCTTCTGTAGGGCGGAGGTACTACCCCAGTTGGACAGCACATTTCAGATGGGATATACCGTCGTGTCCTACCTCCTAAATATAGTTCTACCTCAAGGTACCTGCAAACCCAGATAATTCAATAATTCTTGTTGCAGGTTGAAGTTGTATTTAGCACACACAGTCGCAGCAATATCTCGCGTACAATGGACTTACGTAATCCATCGGTCCATAAGGTTATAATCATCAATCAACGCTACGAGCCGTGGCCAGAGATGCAAGATGTGCTCGACAAAATGAGGCTGGCAGAGAAGAGGGCATTGGTGCGCGCCCAAACTTGTAGCTTAGTGACCTAGGCTAAAGTTAAGCAACCATTCTAAACTTATCAGTTGAAAGGCGGTTTTCCACGGTGTGTGAACCCGTGGACGCATGCGGATCACTCACAAGAGGGTGAAAGAATGTTCTCTAAAGCCTTGTACGTAGTAAGTGTTCCAATGTACGCGAAGTCACTTACACGTATACACAGGAACGCTAGTCCATACGTACAGTACGCATATACAATTTGAGTAAGCGTGTCGAGTCTAGCTTGTACGCGTGTTCAATATACTCTGATTACGCGTACATTGGAACGCTTAGATATAAGGCTTGGCAACGCACAGATAAGTCTGAAGCGGTGCAACTAATCCGCGGTTTTGAAAAAGACTTAAAAGCTGATTGTCCGTGGTCATGCGTGAAGAAATCTGCAGCGTCCCGCACCGTGGCAACCCGTCTTAATAATGTGTATTCATAATGTAAGTTCAATATAGGTATTCTAACAAATTCTTTGTAAATTTAAAACGATTAACGGTTTTTGTTGTATTTTTTGTCTTACGCCGTATATTTTAATATTTTTAATATACGTTAAGTATTTTTCGAATGTATACAAAATGAATTTTTACTACTAG
Source organism: Lithosia quadra (assembly GCA_963576445.1). Classification (NCBI taxonomy): domain Eukaryota; kingdom Metazoa; phylum Arthropoda; class Insecta; order Lepidoptera; family Erebidae; genus Lithosia; species Lithosia quadra. The sequence goes on along the minus strand of OY754877.1, from coordinate 18,011,139 downwards.
CTTAGGCTATAGTTAAATATATTATATTTTGTAAACTACACTTAACCTCTTTGATTTTTGAAGCACATCCTTTTTAAAAATTATCAAACAAACCTTTCTCATTATAATTAAATCGTAGACGCAATATAATTGAAAGTATAGTGCTTTGTAACAGAGGTGTAGCCCGAGGTCCGGCTTCCTACTCCTCCTTTCATAATAGAGCAAGAGCCCATGACTGCCAGACATTCGTAATTTTATAAAAGCTGATAGTTCTTCTATGTGTGTCCCTAGTACAGGTAAGAATGATCCCCACCCATGAAGCTGAGGCAGCGGTGGCTTTGGCAGATAACGGGTGACAAAGGTGTGTAAAATTCCATCTCAAATTCGTCATAGTATAAAACTTAATTTTTTTATATTTTGATTCATATTAATATCAAAACTCGCGTTGCTCATTGCCAGACAGTTAGTATGGTTCCAACCCTCTGCCAGACACCCCTAAACTTTTATAATTTATGATTATACTTACGTTATATTATAACATCTAAATTTTATATATAATTTTTTGGGGGCCTATTAAACTATGTTTACATAGTAGCCGGACAGTTTCGAAGGTTCTATCATCTTGCCAGACGCATTCAAAGTGAGCAGTAGTCGGGAGAGCAAGGAGCGTATGAGTAACTATAGTCGAATTTTTAATTAAACGATATCAATTGACTGTACCTAGCTAATGTCACTTCGTCAAACAATGTTGCTATATTCAGTAATAGTGATGCAACTGATGCATTCAGTTCCCGTTCGACCTTATGAAATGAATGATGAGGGATCGTTAATCTTTTCTTACTATACTTTTCTTACTTAAAAAGAACTGCTACTACTACTTTACAATACCTACGTATAATTACTGTCTTCTATATACTTATAATAAATCTGTAGAAGTGAAAATTCTGTACATTGAAAATATCAAAAAAAATAATAGCAGGTGGTGTTACTAGACCGACACCAACCCAAATATGTGATTAAAAAAAATTTTGTCTGTCTGTCTGTCTGTTTGTTCAGGCATCACGCAAAAACTACCGGTTCGATTACGATAAAACTTGGTATAATTATTCTTCAATATCCTGGGCAGCACACTGGATACTTTTTATTCCGGAAAAGTACATACAATAAAAGACAAATTTAATTTTGCGGTTCAATTCCTAGATTCGATTACTTTACCAACCGCAAATAATAAGTTTGTCATAGGTTACGTCATCCGCAGTAGTGTTCAAGATTAGTGGATAGTGGTGTTATTAGTTTTAGGGATTTTGAGTTTTTTTTTGTATTTATGAACATAATTATTACATTTTGAGTTTAGATTAGTTATCATCAGGAATAGGTTTATGGAAGTGGAAGTGGGAGTGTGCGTGGGAGTGGGAGTGGGCGTGGGAGTGGGAGTGGGAGTGGAAGTGGGAGTGGGAGTAGTAAAGTATAGTAAGAAAAGATTAACGATCCCTCATCATTCATTTCCTAAGGTCGAACGGGAACTGAATGCATCAGTTGCATCACTATTACTGAATATAGCAACATTGTTTGACGAAGTGACATTAGCTATTATAGAATCGCTGAAAGAATGCGTTCCTGACAGGTTGTGAGCGAACTGGCGATGTAACTTTAAACTGGTGTATAATTTACGGCAAAATTTTAAATATCGTTTATTGACCTTATTAACGAGTGATAACATTAAAAATTTAATAACTGTGCCAATTTACAATACACAGATTAATTTTGGGCTAAAATGATTAACAATTAATTAATTAAAATATAAAATCAATAGTTTTTAAAAGTCATACCACGTCAAACTGGGCTGTTTCAAGGTTATGTCAAATGTTCGCTTTCATAGTGATGAGACAAAAGAACAAGGCAATTGTAACCGCATATTTTAGTAATCTTAATAATAATAATCTGTTGGTTGGAAAATATAAAATAGAACGTTATAATTTTATAATATGTAATTTTGTAATAAGCCCCTACCCAAGCTAATAGAAAGAATGAATCATATTTTTATAATTAATGAAATGAATATGATTTTTTTTTATTATTTCAGGTAATAACCCATCATTACAATTAATAATCACAAAAAATTAAATAAGAATGAAACAAAATTAAAAATTAAAAATTGGAAAAACAAATAGGGCAGATAGATAGCCAAATCAGAATAAATTAAAATTAAAATGAAATCACGTTGGCACAATTGCTGACTGTGATTATTATTATGTTATTGTAAGTTGGGAACAGGTTTAGAGAACGGTTCTAGGTACAAGTTATTTGTTGTACATAACTAGTCATGACGAATTGACATGTGTCAGGAACGCATAGTCTCAGCGGCCAAACTATAGGTACAGTCAATTGATATCGTTTAATTAAAAATTCGACTATAGTTACTCATACGCTCCTTGCTCTCCCGACTACTGCTCACTTTGAATGCGTCTGGCAAGATGATAGAACCTTCGAAACTGTCCGGCTACTATGTAAACATAGTTTAATAGGCCCCCAAAAAATTATATATAAAATTTAGATGTTATAATATAACGTAAGTATAATCATAAATTATAAAAGTTTAGGGGTGTCTGGCAGAGGGTTGGAACCATACTAACTGTCTGGCAATGAGCAACGCGAGTTTTGATATTAATATGAATCAAAATATAAAAAAATTAAGTTTTATACCATGACGAATTTGAGATGGAATTTTACACACCTTTCTCACCCGTTATCTGCCAAAGCCACCGCTGCCTTAGCTTCATGGGTGGGGATCATTCTTACCTGTACTAGGGACACACATAGAAGAACTATCAGCTTTTATAAAATTACGAATGTCTGGCAGTCATGGGCTCTTGGTCCATAATTTGGTATAAATATTGTCTGCTACGGGAGCGACTGCCATCTGAGTCTCGTTCGTCAATCAGTAGATGTCAGTAATAAGTTGGGTAAAAAAATAAAGGGTCATAAAATAAAACGAATCATCGTTTCCAATATTTTTATTTTTAAATTAGTGGCAGTGAAGTTTTGTCGGGTAAGTATCGATTACGAACAAAAGCCGGTAACTGCCTCTGACCAGAATTAATATAAAAATAAACATTCTTGCATGACGTAGGTACTAGAACTGTCTTTGGGTGGAATTAACTGTATTTTGAAGTATACATTAATTATTTGAAAATGATATTTTTCTCAGATCACCATTTATTATAAAGGAGCCTAGCGATTTCTTTTAAAGGACACGTCAAAATGACTTTACCTCGAATTAAAGAATTAGATTCAAAACTTTAACCCCGACGCGCGTAAAAACGACGTGGTGTTATAAGTTTGACGTTTTTGAGTACCCATGTGTCTGTCTGTGAGCTCCCGAACGGATGAAACGATTTTGATGTTTTATGTTTGAAAGGTGATTATAGTCTAAAGTGGTTTAATTATGTCAGGGGTATTAAATTTTTATTTTTTTTAATTTCATACTTAGGTACTTTTAAACTGTGACCTTTTATGTAATGTAACGGAATCATAAAATTGGGTAAGTAACTATATAACTTTTTTTTGTATTACATTATCTCCCCGAGATGAGATTATGTAATTTTGGTTGATGAAGATTAAGACCAAGAGGTTTAGTCTTTCTTTATAATATTTTTAATCTTTATCGCATCGCAAGCTTAATCAACAAAACTTATACTTCAAAATACAGTATAAAATTGGATAAAAAACATCGTACGCGCCATTTCTAAAACTAATTTTACTAACTTATAAATTGGCACCTTTTTAACGAAAGATGTCATAGCACAGGCATCGGTTCGTACAGCCACTCCACTTAGTAATTTCTTATTCTTCCTTTTTACTTTTTAATAATCATGCGACTTTCGAATCCATAATGGGTTGATAACATCTTTTTTTATAAAAAACAGTGAAACAGTTGTCTATTGTTTAACTGCGTTTTAGCGCTGTTTTTGATAAAACGATGTGAATAAGAGGTTGACAATGGTTTTTTTTATAAAATAATGATTTGGCACATAACGTTGAAACAAGTCACCTAAGTGCTATAGTGTATGATAACTAACATTCATTAGTTTACGTATTTGTATTTGCACGACTGCTCAATGCTAAGTTGTGTACTGAATTGTATTAGTTACTTGTAATCAATTATCGCTACGTCAAACTAATCGAACTGCAATATCAATTCCACAGTAAAATTGTATAGTTATTTGAGTTGTAAGGATTACACGGCGGCGCCTTTTTTTATTGGTATTAGGCTCGTGTTTGACCACAATCTCACCTGTTGGTAAGTGATGATGCGGTCGACGGTGGAGCACGCTTGCCTAGTAGTAACCTATTCACTCTAGACTTGAAGACTCCCAGGTTGTAGCTTTCCGGAAATACAGATTCAGGCAGGGCATTCCACTCTTTAGCAGTAGGTACCCACGATTTTATAGATTTTATGATTTACCCATGGCATACAATTGGTAGTCAAAAATCGTTAAAAAATTCCTCCAAAGAGAAACTCATACTTAACTGCGCACCTAGGGTACATTGTCCAGACTTTTTGCCCCTCTATATGAGAAAACTAAAGATAAAATATTTTACTGCTGCTTTCTGTATCCTTCTTTCAAGTAATCAATTCATGATGGAAAGCTTTTAGGATATTTGAACTTTAAACATTATTAAATTAACGTAATCGAGCCTTTAAATAATTATGTTACCAAATAATATCTAAGTTCGTTATCTCCTAAGGCAGCATCTGAAGAAAGTTGCGATAAGTTCTGATGCAACTTTTTGTAATCACATTTCTGACTACAGTTGTGTATTTATTGAATGTAGTGATATTATTCTTTTTATTTATTATATTACATAAATTATATTTTTTAATGTGAATAAAAAAACATTTAGAAATATAAAAAATAGTACCCCACCGGCATCGGGTACAAGGACCAAGCTACCGGTGGTTAGGGCTCCAGAGAAAGGAATCTCCTCACAATACGTGCCGTGTCGAGGAGTAGGTACCGCCTTCTGCATCAAGCCCTTAATCCAACTGCCTAACGCGAGCCTCTTGAGATGTTGGTCGAGTCTCTAGTGATATTATTACTAGTATTTATATAGGTACAGTGATTTAATATCAGGGATTTTCGAATCAATATGTGTAGTCACGTCTTTATCAGAATAATAATACCGATAGTATATGTTTCAAACAAATTACAAGGAATTGCTACAAATCAGTACTCATCTTAAAATCTGACGATTAAAAAATCAATTACTATTTTATTCGCCTATACAAAACGAGATTCGAAAATGAAAGTGTTTTTCGAAACGTCTGTTTATCATTTATATAATATTATTAGTTATCTAATCGTTATTTAGGTATGTATAATGTGAATCAAATACAATTTGGGTAAAATTACTGGGAAAAAATTGGCTGGAACCTTGCTGTATAAAACCCGACATTTTTTCGCGGTGGCGTAGTAATTAGGATCGTAGAGCTCTCAACCGATAGGTGATGGGTTTGAAACCCAACAATGTCATTACCGACATGTATATACAAACCGGAATACGAATAATATTTGTTCCATGTAATTACTGTTCTGTAAAACCAGTGGAAATTTCTTAAAAGGAACAAATCGGCCATTTTGAATACTTTTCCGACAGTGCACAGTGGTGTAAATGTTTAAAATCACTGCTGTCAATATGGAATGAAGGAGTTAAAATCCTCAATTTCCCATGTAGAAACACCAATATATTTTGTTAATACGCCAATGGTATTCTTCAATGGAGTTGACGATGGGGACAATTGGAAAGGACCAGTCGAAAAAGATCGATATTCTTTCATCATTTGTCGATGAAACGCAAGGCCAGCCCCATTTCCCCCCAGTTATAATATTGTTACGTTTGTGTCCAACAGTTGCACAGCTTACACATTGCGACCCGCCTCGAAAGTCGCGTGACTTGGCCGCGAATGTGAAGCGAAATAGAGGTGATACCTTAATATAATTCAGTCATGGAACTATTCAGTGCACCACGAGGCAACGAGTGCTTTACAGCCAGTAAAGTTTACTATTTAATTACTATCATCACTATCATTAAATTGACTATCACGATTGTCTGACATCTTTAGATTTTAACTATGATATTTGAAATGCTTTTCAAATGATTCATTTGTATAGTGTTAACCAATATTGCCTTCTCTTCACTGTCCCTGTCCACTAAGATATCAGTCAGACTCCATTATGGATTTTAATGATTTGCCACCATTTGAGTGGGTTTATTTCAATTTTTGTACAGTTTATTCATAAAGAAAGCTCTTCAATTTACGTTAATAAATCTCACAATTGGTTTTATTATATCACTATTGCACTTTAAACACACAAGAGTTGTGTAAATAGTTATGTAATAAGTTTTAGAAAAACTCTACAGCCATAAATAGTTATGAATAAGTACAGCTACTATTGATAGTGGTCAAACCACACAATTTCTGTCATGGTGATAGTAATTAAATCTGTGAACTTTTAATACCACTGTTGACTGGACATGCAACAATATCATTTTACACAGCCGAAGTCTAAGCAACACATCTGCAGAGCTCAAAAATCTGCCATTAAAAAACCTACCACATAATTAAAAAATGCCATCAGGAGTCTACCAATCACGTGTGTTGCTTAACCTCCGTCCCCCAAATATCAACCGCGAATCGAACGCGTCACAAACCATTTTTTACAATTTATCTTTATTCTATACACTTAAAAACTTTAAAACGGAACATTTTGACTAGATATACATAATACTGTGCGTAACTCATCGTAATCATACACCCACTATTAGTTGTAGGTACAAACGAACTCAGAAGAACGTACGAGAAATTGAGCACTAACGTGCGATTATTTTAAAGCTCTAGACAGGCTACACGCTCACTGATCTCTCAAATAGGACAGTTGATTAGGCAAGTACTTGCATTGTTCTAAACAGACCATAATATTTCTTCTCAAGCGGGTAAACCTTACTTTCGGTACAATAAGGTTGTAATTTGCGTATTCTGCCTTATCCCAAGCCTATCCTGAATAAAAAAATAAATAAAAAAAACATGTTATTTGAGGTTGTAATTCGCGAGATTTTTGAAAAGAGTAATTCAAGTATTTCAACTGAACGACTTTACTAATTTATAGAAAGAAATTGACATATCCAGGTCGGTCCAGGATTGATTTATCCTGATTATGCGACAACATCAGAAGTGGGATACTGAAGTATAGTGTTGTGCCACAAACGAGTATTTTTATGTTGTATGTTGCTGTTCTATTGGAACCTGTTCTTATTCTATGTTTCCACAAATAAAGAATATTCATAATAGTATATTTTTTGAACTGCATTAGGTATTATTTAAAGCTAGTATTGTGCGTCTCATACCGATACTCAAGTTAGGCGAGTATTGCACGTTTTTTATGACTATTCAACGCAAGATCACCAATGACAACTTTGGCTCGTGAACACAAGTCGCTGTTGCAATCTTTTTCTTATTCGATATCTTTTAAAAAGAAAACTTTTTAAAATGAACCCTCATAAGTTTCTAAGTATTAATTTAGATGTATTTTTACTATACCATCCTTTTAAAATAGGATAGTGGTCATAAATAAAATGTTGTATATTAAAGTTACCTATAGCATTAACTTAATAAATTCATATCTGTCTATGAGATGTATCTATTATTTGGCACATATTTTACTTATTTGTAATACTGGATTTTGTTTTAGTACCTGTATTAATCCATCTGTCAAGTTTGGCTTGGCATCGTACGAGACTCAGATTTGAGACAATTGAGACTCCACACCTACAGAATAAAATTATAATAGACTCAATCATTCATTCCAGTTACCGGTCGTAAGGAGATCAGTAACTACGTTTACAACGTTTTTCAGTAAATAAATGCTTTTTCAGGAACGTTTGAGCGTGTAACCTGCCTATATCAATTGGCATATCAGACAAAGCCAATCTAAGAAAATCGCAGTCATTCAACATGAAGATTAACTCTCAGTAATAGGTATTTTATAAAAAACTTCAAGAGATTTACTCAGAACCAGTATTCTGGACGACATATCAAAACGCGCGAACTGAATACAACATTCAAATCCGCGAACGTTCTGAATGACGTCGAGAATACGCATACAATTGCAGAATTAGAACTCGTATCTCATTTCTCTGTCACTCAAATGGAAAGTGCGTAGAGAAAGAGCGAGACGAACGCTGAGGAAACTTGCCACTTCCATACCGGCCACTTATTTACGAAACCCTTTTTTAACGAAACTTATAGCTTCCTCTAATCTTTATTAACGATAGTAAATTGAAAATTAAGTAACTTTAGGACAAGTCACAATATCAAACCTTAAAAATCAAATACTATCCAATAATGTATCAAAACATCAAAATTTAATGTCGGCTCATGAACAAAGATATATCGATACATACGCGCCATGATCGTACAGATAGACTAGTTACGCTTTTCAATAAAGTCTCATGAGCCGTTCGGAAAACGACCATGTGTAATTTGTATACATATCCCTCTTCAAGGGAGTGCGCAAGAGCATTGCAACTTTATGACTTACATTTTGGCTTCACAAGTGGGTACTATAAATACGTTGCCATAGACGCTATGGAATCAGTCTAATTACGATAATATCAATACATGGAGTGGTGCGTTAGCTTGCAAGTTGCTGACTGCTCCGGCGCACTCTCTGCCAGTAAAAAACGGAACACGCCACGACGTCCAAACTAAACTTCTCTTATCACAAATTAGTATAGGGAATCACGTATTTCTCAATAATAATATTTAATAATAATAATCATTAATAATACATCTTAAATAACTATACAATTTATGAAACCTCGCAAGGCTGTAAAACTTAGTAAACCTTCTTTTTTGTTTTGTTCATATTATACATTAATGCGTGAACCTCACGTACTCCGTACTATACAAAAATTAAAAACATTATACAATAAGACTACGATACCATATAGCTAATAAATACAAGAATCAACTTACAGACTACCAATACCCACGATGCATGATGACGTGATGCGCGACGGTATATTCGTATTTTTAGTTACAACCTTTTTAATAACATTCAATTTTATTAATTATAATAATTTTATTATATCTATATTATATACGTGCTCTCTCTGAAACATCGTCATAGCTATATTTTGGAACTATCACTCCCCCGACGAGTGTCGATGCGGCCGCCGGCCGACTCACATCTGACAAATAGACCTAAGTGTATAACGAGTGCCCGGTTGTACGCTGTACAGCCGAGGGCCTGTGAGTGGTCGGCGCGTGCTCGAAGTGACCCTAGCATCCCACAGTGTGCGAGCGAGCGACCCCTACTGTCGCTGCGCCGCCGTCATACTCTCGCCACACATACACATATTGAACTGAGTACTGGTTACATGAGCAAACGTTACATGTCTCGACAGACAGTTCTACTTCGCTATATTTTATTGTTTTTGAGTCTTATACACTGTGGTGTTACAATTTAGACTTCGTCGATTATGGAATGCATCGGTGATGATGATGATGAAAACAAACTTATTCCTCAATATTAGGCCAACTTCGAATGAACGTGTGTGGAACCGAACGTGGTACAAACGGAGAGCGATCCTGGCGAGCGCCTAGCGTGACGGCGCGCTCGCCGGCATCGTGGCAGTCGCCTGAGAACATTGACAGTAATCTCGATGATGAATATTTGTGCTGCTGGTATGTACCGGTGATGCATATATTACACATAACGCAGTGCATCGGCGAGGCGACCTCGCCGCTACACGACCGGCTTACACTTAAGTAATCACCTTAGAAATCGATAGGAAGTCAGTTTTACTTACAATAAGACCGCTATTTATTACCTAGGGTACGGCGCCCCGCACAGACGCGTCGGGTCATGGAGCGGGGCCGCCACGAATTTCAATATAAGTCTCTAATTATTCACTGCAGACGACCCGTTCTCGATCTGATGTGCCGATCTGTGCCCTGGTAGGCTCCGGTGTCGCCGCGGTGTGGTCTCGTCCGGGTGCGCGGCTCGCCCCTGGCGACGAGTGAGGCGTATAGCGCTGGGGGGACCTGTGCGGCGCGGTGCGGGCGGGCTCAGCGCGCGGCCACGCGGCACAGCGCCAGGCGCGCGCACGCCGCGGCGCCCGGCACGGCCGCGCCGCACAGGCCCGATCAGAGTCTGTCCTCCTCCTCCTCCTCCTCGCCCTCGTCGCCGGCCTCCTCGTTCTCCTCCCGGTAGCCGGGGTGCTCACTGATCGCGTAGTAGTTCCCGTTGTATATGACACCTAATTCGCGCAGCGCGTCGCCTCTTATCGTCGCCTTGATCGTCCAGTTGTAGCAGTCGTCCGACTCGGACTCTCGATCTAGTCTCTCGACGTCCAGGATCTTCGAGCTCAGTCGCTCGAGAATGATGCCGATGTCCTTGATCGTCAGGTGGCGCTTCTGATCGACGCTGAGCTGGTCTATGAGCAGCAGAAACTTCTCCGAGGTGACCGCCTCGTCCTCGACGAGGGTGTTCTCCGTCTCGCTCTCCGAGGAGTCCCGGTCGCCGCGGCGGGCGGACTCGGCGTCGAGGAAGCGCACGTGCCCCTTGGGGCGGCCCTGCGGCGAGGCGCGCGGCTGCGCGTCCTGGATGGGCGAGGTGGCGACGCTCTTGTGCACGGCGATGCGGCGGCCCTCCTCGTGCAGCGCGCAGCAGTGGAAGTCGCACTCGTCGGGCGGGGGCCGCGGGGGCGAGGCGGCGGCGCGGCAGTCGGGCGTGTGCACGTGCTGCTCCAGCGAGCCGGGCGCGCGCGCCAGGCGGCGCGGGGCGGGGCCGGGCTCGTCGTGGTTGACGACGGTGATGTGCGGCGGCGGCGGCTGCGGCCGGTCCAGCGACGTCTGGATCACGAGCGACGGCCGCCGGTCCGGCTTGGCCTGGCGCGACGGAGAGCGCGCGGCCGGCGACGCCTGCGGCCGCTGGTCCCAGTGCAGCACCACTGTGACGCGCCCCTTGTTGTCCATGATCTTCCATGAAGGCGTCTCATCGTGCAACTCGAGTGCGTGGATTGTCTCGCATACTATTTTTGGAATTGCCGATATAGCTGTAACGAGAAACGAGGAAGGTGTTACTAAAGTGTCTCATCAGGATCGGATAGGCATGATACGATCGTATATCTAAGAAATTTTAAGAAACATAGTATGAAAGTACTAGCTTGACTGGAGAACTATCACACTCCTCCACTCAGATTGACAATAATTTGCAGTATTCTATGGTATTATAGCGCTTGTAGGGCTGGTGGATTTACATTATCACTTTCGTTTTTATATCCTCCTCAAATGTTGACAGTTATTAAGTAAATTTCAGCATAAACGTCATCTCTAATGTTGCAAGCATGAAGTTGGTAACTCACCAGCCTTGATGACGTCGACTCCGGTGGGGTACCATCGCTCGCCCTGGCGCAGCAGCAGCAGTACGGTGTTGGGCGGGAGGGTGCGCCAGTAGTCGCCGTCCTCGACCTGCGTGCCGTCGCTCTCGAGCACCAGCCGCACCGGCTCGCTCGCCGCTACCGATAACTTCTCCTTGCCTGTACAACAATATTGTCATTCGTTAGGTTGGGACTCACACATCACCCACACATCACGTACAGTTTTACATGGTTTAACTTTCTCAGTGACGGTTCTACGGTTCAAGAGGTAGCCTCCCTAATTTCGTTTTCTATATTTTTAGTTTTACGTAAGTAAACGGAACGGACAAACTGTTATTTTTTTGCTGGTAACCTGAGTAACAGCAATCCAGAAAGGAGCCTATGTGTTAATACAAATTTCAACCAGATTCGTTTAGCGGTTTGAGCGAGATCGTGTAACAAACATCTCCACATTTATAATATTAGTACGATCACAAGCAGATACTTCAATCTTGTTTGTAGTTAATTACCGAGTATTGAACCAAGTATATCTTGTTAATAATCAAAGCTAGAACAGTATCACGTTAGAGATTATATAGAGACCTGACTCAGGCGAGTTGCCCGCTGCCCGGTCGAACGACACTAACCTCGGCTAGCCTGCAGCCTGTCTGAACCAGGTCAAGCGAGCGCAGTCGGGCGGCAAACACGAATAACCCGAACACGGTTTACTGAACTAGCTGTGTTGAGTCGCTGCTAATTGTGTGCTGGTTTATAAAATGTACTGCTGATAATTGATAGGTACGAATGCATCGAAAAAAAGCGATTGTAGCGGAAGCGGAATGGATAAAGACGCGGCCTCTATTCAGAGGTATTGAATTCGAATCCGGTCAGACAGTACCAATGTGAACTTCACTTTGTGGAATTTATGTGTGCTTATCACACCATCTGCTGCCGGTGAAGGAAAAACATCGTGAGAAAATCCACATGTCCTAGAAGAAATTCTAAGTCATGTCCGATCCATCAAATTGGTCAGCAAATAAATGATTATCAACCCGCATTAGGCCAGCGTGTGTGGGTTAAGGTCTAAACCATCCCAGCTCTCTCGTTAGAGGAGAGGAGACCTGTGCCCAGTAGTGGGACATATTGCTATCATCATCAATACACCAATGCTATTGTTTTATCTTATACTCGTACTCATATAGAAGAGAGACGTACGTTTGACAAAACAGATTTTAGCAAGTGGAAGCATCTGATTTCTGCGTACCTTAGACAAGAGGCATGATCGTATTTTTTTATACGACTTAGGTGGCAGACAAGCACAGGGCTTCATGGAAAATTTCGAATTTCCGCCGTTTCGTAATTATACTAGAAAATCGACCGACTCTGCTTCCTTGGGTTTCAAATTAGCCCCATTTTCTCGCCAGAAGTGCTCCTACTTTGAGGGTGTATATATTTGAAAGTGGTCATCTTCTCGCAAAACGAATTGAGCCTTTCTCCTTGTAGCCACGTGGTTCTTTTGATTCATCATTGGGTACGGCACTCCGCACAGACGCGTCGGGTCATGGCGCTGGGCCGCCACGAATTTCATACATAGGTATAAGTCCAATTATTCACTGCAGACGATCCGTTCTCGATCTGATATGCCATTAATCATCTTGGTAAAACAGTGGTACCTTTTGTTTCAAGATACACAATTAAAAATATGCGGAACTATCATGTACCCGAATTGCCAGGTTAAGGGTTCACTTTTGAAATGTCTTGGTCAGACTTAAAAATCTTACGCAAGATTGATTGCAGGAATCCGTTGTGTAGAACTGGTGATATAGTAAAAAAACTGACGCCCACGCGGGCAGAGCCGTAGATATAGGTTAGTTTTGAAATAAGTGTAAAGTACGTACCTCTATGTATTAACTCCTCGAAGCTAGTGACCACCAATCCCTTCCTCACGTTCCGAGAACTGTCCCATATCTTGAAAGGCCTCTTTCCTCTAACCTCCTGGAATTAAAGTTTCAGTTGTAGTAACAACTCAATGGTACATAAAATGGTTCAAATAATATTTGCTGAACTGTACATTATATCTTTTCAAAGAAACCAAATTTTTTTGGAGCACCTATAATTTTTCTTGAACACTGTACAAAAAGTGAATACAATTTTTTTCATCAAACCTTTAGTTCAGCAAATTTTTTTTTGAAACACTTCGTATATTATCTCTTAATTGAACAAGGATTTTGTTTTGTTTTATAAGTAGAAGTTACGTATCATTTGATGTATTATTTTTACATACCATTTACATCTTTTTTTTTTTTTTTTTTTTTTTTTTTTTTTTTTTTATATATATTCCAATTATGCTTAACTCAAGGAATATTCCCGGATGAACTGAAAAGAGCGATTGTTACACCAGTGTTTAAATCTGGTGATAAGACTTGTGTTAATAACTATAGGCCTATCTCTGTCTTAACAGGGTTATCAAAGATTCTGGAGAAACTTATTAATAGCAGAGTAGTAAACTATCTAGAGAAAAATAATCTCCTATCGGACTGTCAGTATGGCTTTAGGCCAGCACGATCCACCACCCAGGCAGTTCAGAAATTAACAGAATATGTCACTAACAATCTAGATAAGGGCATGCATACCATGGGTATCTTCCTTGACCTTGCCAAGGCCTTTGATAGTATTTCATGCACTATTCTACTAAGAAAGCTTGAACTTCTCGGAATACGAGGAACTCAACTACAATTATTCGTCGACTATCTTAGTAATCGCAAGCAATCGGTAAAAATTGGGGATCGCACTAGCAATGTGATGTCTAACAGTAACTATGGCGTCCCACAGGGAAGTGTGTTAGGTAGTACCTTATTTTTGATTTACATTAATGACCTCTGCGCCACCCCATTGCATAACGGTATGATAATATCATATGCTGATGACACAGTTCTGTTAATCGCCGCAAAATCACGTTCAGACTTGTATAGTCACGCCCAATGTGCTTTTAATTTTGTGACAAATTGGCTTAATGAAAACCTACTCACATTAAATGCAGACAAGACAAAATATGTATTATTCACAATGCGCAACAATTATCAAACAATGAACAACCTAAACCTACTCGCGCATAGGTGTAGAACTGCTGAAGCACCGTGTCTGTGTCCCACTTTAGACAAAACCGATGACATAAAATATCTCGGCGTCACGATTGACAAAAACCTAAATTTTCGTAAACAAACAAGCTTGCTATGTACAAGAGTACGCAAACTAATATACATTTTTAAGAACCTACGTACTATAGCCAATTACAAGCTAATAAAACAGATATATTTGGCTTTGTGTCAATCCATTATCACGTACTGCATAACGTCATGGGGTGGTGCCGCGGGTTCAATCCTACTCCCGCTTGAACGCTCCCAAAGAGCCCTCCTTAAGGTCGCTACATTTCGGCCGCGCAGATTTCCCACCCATCAACTGTATACGGAATGCGATATACTCTCAGTACGACAATTATTTGTATTAAGTATTATATTATACCAGCATACCAAACTCACGCCACCTGAACAGACTGGGCTAGCACGACGGAGGAATCGGGTTTGCCCCATTCCACTCTTCCAACATGCTTATGTCAATAAATTTCATATATTTTTGGGACCTTATTTGTACAATAAATTAAATAAGAAATTAACCATCAGTAACTTAAATCATAGAGACTGTAAGGCTTTGGTGACGGATTACCTAAAAAAACTAGATTACGAGGACACGGAAGAGTTGTTGGAGATTGTAAAGTAAAATTTTGACTGTAAGCTTATAGCATCTAGTCTGGATTAATTTTTATTAATATTATATAAATTAACATACACTAGCACTATGATAATGTAAAATGAGAACTGAGAAGGTCTGAAACACAGGTTTGACATAAACCTAGATCAGGCTGGTCCCAGTTTAGTCAAGTTGATCTACATCTCATTATATAAATCTGACTAAATTGCTAATGTGTAAAAGCTAAGTAAAATGTAAAATAGACGTTAAGATACATTCATATAAACTAACTTTATATACTGATGTAGATCGGGAGCTAATGATTTTGTACTCTACGAAATGTATCTAATGTAACTTACCAGAATGAAATAAACATACATTTTTTAACTTTGTGCATGATTGCTCCATTTGTTATTCAATATTTATTAGGTATTTAGCATTTATTATTACAAAGCAATCAAAATGGTAGTGTACCATGGTGTAATATTACAAAACTAAACATCCACGAAAGAAATCGAACTACGTTTTTCAGGTTATAAAGCTCAAATTGCAACGCTACGCCCATCAGGGTCTACGGTGTAGCACGTCTACGCTTTCGTAGCGCGTAGAGGCCGTCCGTAGTGCCCTGCACTGGCTGCAGCGGTGCAACGCCCGCGCGACCTCCACCCGTCCCGCGCCCCCCCGCGCAGTGCCCGAAGCCCCCCGCGCCGCACGCCGGCACGCCCCGCGCCCCGTTCGCCCCCTGCACGCACTGTGCGTTGACCCACTGACATCGCCGCCCTGCACGATCTTTAATCTAGACTGGGACTTCTCAACTATTTGTCTGTTATTAACTCCCATTCAAAGTCACTCATCGAAAACCACTTGAGTCAAAAAATCCTTTATTGAAAAACGTGTCTCCTATTATCAAAATGTGGTCGGTGATAAATTGTCGATCGTTCGAGACGACCGCTGCGTCCGGTGCAACGTCCTATCGACATATTTCGGGCCGTAAAAAATCCATTACGAGTTATAAAAGCAGGCGGTGCGGCCCGATATCATCTCCAATTTACGCGACGCGATATAAGACTTCCGCCGATAACTTCGAGCATATCCGAACGAGACGTACCTCCTGTATTTCGACTATCATTTTTCTCGTCACTCACACACAACTCGTAAATGATAAAAAGTTTATATCTATTGCGACGAACACGAGTCTCACAGCACAAGGAATATTAATATTAAAAATAATATGTTATGTTTTATTATGTGATCAGTGGAAAGTGTTTGAGAAGGTATCGCACGGTGCGAATAGAGGTTATATTGAGTATGAGAGGGTGGCGGGCGGCGCGGTGCGCGCCGGCGGAGCGCCGCGGCCGCACTGGGCGCGAGTCGTGACCGGGTCGCGCGGCCCCGCCCCCCTCACTAGCAGCCCCCCGTCCCCCTAGCCCCCCGGGCCCCGCCGCCGCCCGGGCCCCGCACTGCAGCGGGAGCCCGTAATCTCTTGATGCCGTAAGATCTTCAAATTAGTGATGCCGACGATGCACTTTTGGTAAGGTCCTACATGAATGCCTCTTCGAGATAAAATTCGTACGATTTAGTTGGGACAGCGATGTTCAGATATGAGTTACGTGTATTGGGAGAGCAGTGACTATCTAGATATATTGCCAAATATCTACTGATTATATGTTCGAGGTTATTTTAGAGTTACTACTTGGAATTGATAATATATTAGAAATTGAATATTTCAATTGGCAAAAGGGGCATGATACAGAACTTGAACCTGCTACTCTACCAACTGAGCTACCTGGATGTCTAGAATTCTTGTCAGCTTATATATCAGGGCGACGAAAGGACGAAGAAGGGACATTATATGTAAAAAAATGTAATGACAAGGTTGAAAAGGTCACGGATGGTTAGGTCACGTAAAACGTGTAGACGGGTCAAGTCTGATTAAAGAAATATGTAATGCGAATTAAGTAAGGAGATCAAATAAGGAACGTTTTTTGAGAAGGTGAAGGAAATTAAAGGTAATGGAAGAAAAGGTTGATGGTTATAAGGTAGATTAGATTTTATGTTAGGCTCGTACGAAGCGACGCTTGTATGTGCTTACCCCTTAAGAGCACATGGCGTTAAGATATGTACCTGTTATAGAGACTTTGTATAACGCTAATAAGTAGATGTAGTTTCTATTGATTAATTAATAGGGACCCAATGACATTATAACTGCCACGTGGTCGGTGAGTGCTTATTTTAAGTGCACGTTTTCAGAACTGTGTGCTGAAAACTAACAAATAAACTATTTATGCATTGAAATAAATAAATGAATAAACTAAATCTATAACTATTATATATAATTGCAGATGAGTTTCTCTGTACAATGTAGATGGAGCAGCTCGTATCAGCTAGTCAACTAATAATTTATAATCTTCAGAAATCTCTAGATTACAAAAATAAATGTCTAGGTATCTAATTTATGTAAATTTTAGAGCAATGGTGATCGTAACTTTGAATGTGCAGCCCCAAAGATATAGAGGGACTCCTGTAAGAAGCAATTGGGGCTACTCAATTTCCAAATCACTCTTCTTTACTCCCAATAGAGGTATCCAACACCACATGTCACAATTGAGATTATACTACTTATAAAAAGAACCGACTTTAACCAACTCAATTCAAATTCAAATTGATGTGGGACCACATGGGAAGCACCAACTTTAAAACAAAAATCATCAAAATCGGTTCACCCAGTCGACAGTTCTTAGGTAACAAACATAAAAAAAATACAGTCAAATTGAGAAAGAACTGCCTTTTTTAAGTCGGTTTAAAATTGGTCTTGGTCATTTGGGTTAAAAGATTTCTTGATTGATTAGATGCTGATATTTTTGTTTCTACATTAAAAAGGGCAAGGTCTGAAACTGCCTAAACTGTTAAATGGCAAACGCCTAAACTGCCTAAACTAGCGTGTGCATTTGTCAGAGCTAGTTTGTCTATTGTCCCAATGTTCTTTTCTTTAAAACAAGCGCCAGATAAGTTGTCTATTGTTTTTCCTCCTTTCATCTCGAAGCTAATTATCATCTGACCTTTAGTTACAACACTACGTGGGCCGCCATCGTTACCGCAAATATCTGTTGAACTTTGTATTAATGAAATAAATGAACGATGTTTTAGTGGGTAGCAATTTAATCTATACGTCTATACGAATTATAATTTAGAGACAATTCAATTGTGGATTGAGGTCTATACGAATAAATACAATTGAAATGTCTGTTAAATGTACAAGTTTTAAATCAATGCGTACTGATTTGTATATACCTATGTACTATACATATAACAAAATACTCAAATATAATCAAAATCAGTCTATCTGTCTTTTTGTTTGTTTGAAAGAGGATCAGAGGAGGATTTATAATCTTTGGAAAGACTGGGCCGATCTGGAAGGGACTTAAAAAAAATAGTACCTACCTAAGTACCTGTGTCGCATTGATTATATGATTGATTTATTACATAATATATCTAAATAGCATCGTATTTGCGGGAAATTACGTTAATTTTAATGAATGCTCTGCGTCATTTTGATATCTGTTTAAAATGTGTTATTTAAAAAACCTTTGTGAAACTTCGAAAGATGGCGGTGTACCATTTTGCTGAATCACACTATGGTTTCATTACCAACCCTTGTATTTTTTACAAACCTTTGAGTAATACACCTATTGGCCAACCGACTGTCAAAGATCGTGGCAACATATTGTGTGCCCAAAAACAAAACACATGCGTATTTAAGACCGCGGTTCTCGTCTCGAGGATTTCTCAATCTCCTTGATCCTTGTGTACAATTTACACAGCTTGTACAATTATATGACCTTATTATCTACTCTGTGGGAAGCGGTATACATAGTCTGTGGGCGTACAGAATGAGGTAAGTATGTACAGGTAAGTTGTTGTGCTTTCTACGGAAGCTGTAGGCGGTTGGAATGCCTGTGATATGTGAAGCGATTTCGGAATATACGCTTTTGTAGTGAATACATTGAGTAATTGCGCGATGGTAGCCATGTTGCTCTAAAACTAAATACTTTACTAAAATCTTAGATTCTCAATTTTTGGCGTGGGTAGGGTATTACCACCGGGGCTGTAGCAAGAAGGAAACACTTTTCCTGATAAAAATACCAAATCTTCGTGGTGCGGTGAAGAAAAGTGGTTTATTTATTCGTTACTTCGTTTGACCACAATCTCCCGCTTGCCTAGAAGTAAAGTATTCACTCTAGACTTGTAGACTCCCAGGTTATAGCTTTCCGGAAACAGACTTGGGCAGGGCATTCCACTCTTTAAGGCGTCAAAGCACTTGGTTCTTGATGAAATTGTTTACACCATACTTGGTGGGACCCCAAAACATCGTAATCGTATAATGTCCAACAAATAAATTATCTTACTAAATATATAACAAATACCCTACTAAGCTATTGGTAGTCTTTCATAATATTTACTGAAACTTCCTCATGGTAACACATTAACTTCGAGATCTGCAATCAGACAAATTAGGGCGAGGGAGGGGGGACATAAACTGCAACAGTTTACGACTTTCACCCCAAGAGCCCCCTGATGGGTGAAAGTGGGTGAAAGCGTGACAAATGAGGCGAAGGTGAGAACGCGACGGGGTGTAAGACCAGTTTATTTTTACAAGGACTGCCTTTATTAGACGTCTTCAGAGAAGTTTAGCATTAGTAGGTGTTATATATTATTTAATAAAGTAGAAATTCTGTGTCGGTATGTGGGATGAGTTTTCTTGGGGTTGATTGACTGGCAAATCGTGTTGTTCAATAAAATAATACTATCGAATTAACGGAACGCAATAATACAGATTATCATCTCATCTTTCTATTATTACTATTCGAAAATTGTAAATCAGCTATGTCTATGGAGAAGTTAATAAAAAAAACATGGATCATGTTAATAAACGCTTCTGAACGCCTGTCATTTTGTAGTTAGACCGTGTGCTTGTCTGCCACCTAAGTGGTATAAAAAAAAAAAAGAACATTAGAAATTTCCTTGAGTTAGACCAAGACAGTACATTTTAGTTAGACTGAAAGTCAACCTTCAACAAATTCAAAGTTTAACAGCCTCAAAGAATCAAAGAATCAAAGAATCAAAGAATCAATTTCATTTATTCAATTTAGGCACACAAGGAGCACATATGAACGTCAAAAATTTACAGTAAGAAAAAAAAAAAAAATATGTCAAGAAATATAAATACAATAAATAATAATCATTAGAAAATGATTCTTTCGCTGGTTCAGTATGTTGGTTCTACTGAGAAGATACCAGCAAGAAACTCAGTGAACACGATTATCCATTATTTATTTTTATATTTTTTTTATGTTTTTATTTAATACAATTTTTAAAGTGCGAGCGAGCAAGAGATTAGGATGACCATGCATTTTTATCATCAAAATATTCATTTAATTTATAATAACCTTTTTTCATTAAACAATTTTTTACTTCAATTTTAAACTTATTAAGTGGCATGTCAACCAGATCCTGAGGAATTTTATTGAACATTTTTATCCAGTTACCTACAAACGAATTACCAACCTTATGAAGCCTTAGCATTGGCACTACAAGTTTATTCTTATTTCTCGTATTATAATTGTGAACGTCCGATTTTTTTTGGAAGAGATCTAGATTTTTGCGTACATATAAGATATTATCGTAAATGTATTGAGAAGCAACTGTTAAAATATTAATTTCTTTAAATAGTTCTCTCAGCGAGTCAAGGGGTCTGAGGCCATAGATAGCTCGTATCGCTCGTTTTTGTAATATGAAAATGGTCTCAATATCTGCAGCTGAGCCCCACAGCATCAGACCATACGACATTACGCTATGAAAGTAGCTAAAATAAACTAATCGTGCCGTTTCCTCATCAGTTAGTGATCTTATTTTTCTAACCGCATAGGCTGCTGAGCTGAGTCTTCCTGCTAAGGCTGTGATATGAGAACCCCATTGCAGTTTACTATCTAGAGTGATTCCAAGAAAAACTGTGGTATCGACTATTTGAACAGTTTCATCGTTCATTACAATATGAGTATCTACCTGTTTTACATTAGGCATCGTAAACTTTACACATTTTGTTTTCTTAGCATTGAGTAGCAGGTTATTACTTGTGAACCAATACAATATTTCAGAGAGAATATTATTTACATCGTCAAATACTAGCTTTTGCCTGTTAGTTTTAAAAATTAATGATGTGTCATCAGCAAATAATACTATTTCACAAAGATTTTCAGTGAAGTAAGGAAGATCATTTACATATATCAAGAATAAAAGGGGTCCTAGTATCGAGCCCTGGGGTACTCCCATGACTAATGGGGCACCAGATGAATTGGTGCCATTAATGTTGACTTTTTGTACTCTGCCAGTGAGGTAAGACTCAAGCAAGCTAAGTGAACCGTTCGAAACACCATAGTGACCTAATTTTAATAACAAAGTCTCGTGATCAACACAATCAAAAGCTTTCGAAAGATCACAGAAGATACCGATGGCATCCTGCTTCTCCTCCCAAGCATCAAATATATGTTTAATGAGTGCAACGCCTGCATCCGTTGTGTTTCTACCTTTAGTGAAACCAAATTGTTTATCATGAAGTAACTTATTGCACGTAAAATGTGAAAGCAGTTGGTTAAATATTATTTTTTCAAAAATTTTACTGAGGACTGGGAGTATGGAGATAGGCCGAAAATTTGATGGATCACTTTTTTCCCCTGCTTTGAATAACGGAATGATTTTACTGTACTTCATGAGAGTAGGAAACTGTTTATCATCTATACATTGATTAAAAATAAATGCAAGATAAGGCGCAATAGTGGGCATTACTGGTTTTATTATATTGGTTGAAATGCCCCAAAGATCTTCAGTTTTTTTAATATTTAGTTCTTTAAAAGTTTTAAGAATGGTTACAGGGTCAGTGTACTGAAAATCAAAATTAACATTACATTTTTCAACACTAGTTTCAAGAAGAGACGCGGCTACATTTTTTGAAGAATTCAATTTACTTGTAGTGGTAATAGGAATATTTGTGAAAAAGGATTCAAAGGCAATGGCCACTGCGGCATCAGTATTAATGTGTTTATCATCTATTTTTAATTCGAAGGATCGATCACGTGACCTTGCTTTACAGGTTTCTTTGTTAATAACATTCCAGGTTGCCTTAATTTTATTATCAGATTTTTGTATTTTGGCTCGAATATAGTTAGATTTGGCTATTGAACAGACTTTTTTGAACATTTTTGAGTACTTTTTAGTATGTTCAATAACTTGTGGATTGCTTGTACATGCCTTTGTTTCGTATAACTCATACAATTTCTTTCTACTTTTATGGATTCCAGGCGTAGCCCAATCACTAAATTTAATTTTGAATGGGTTAATATTTATTGTTTTTTTAGTGAAAATATTATCAAATTCGTATTGGATCACTCCGAACAGATCTTTGTAAAGATCATTCGGGTTCACATCATTACGCGGCTCCAAAAGAGGCACTTTATTGTCAATATTTTCTTTAAATTTTTCTAATCGATAATTTGTGATTGGTCTACATACAATATTTTTGGATAATGGAGCATGTTGGTGCTCAAATCTAGCTAACTGACCTTCATGATCTGATTTTATGAAGTTTATTTTAGACTTCTCACTTACATTGCCGTCAGTAAAAATATTGTCCAAGCAGGTAGCTGTTGTGGATGTAGTGCGAGTTGGTTCACAAAAGAGATTTTGTAAGTTAAAGGATTTAAAAAGATTGAGGAACCTTACCGCGTTCTGAGTGTTTTCTAAAATATCAATATTAAAATCGCCACATACAACTACCGACTTCTTACATTTACATATTTTTTTTAAGATATCTTCCATAATAGATAAGAACAGGTGGCAATCTCCAGAGGGAGGTCTATAGACGCTAACAATAATGAATTGCTCGAGCTCTGCACATGATATTTCAATATTTCGCTCACTTGAGCGTGCTACTATATCTTTTCTTTCTTTAGATTTTAAATTGTCATTAATCAAAATTAATGATCCACCTCTTATAGCGGAATCTCTAGTAAACGAACTAATGATTTTAAAATTATCAATATTAACTAACAGTTCATGTTCTTCTAACCAGTGTTCAGTTAAGCAAAGTACATGAATATGCATTTCATTTAAAAATAATTCCAGTTCTAACTCTTTGCCAGAAAAGCCAGCAATATTTTGGTGAATAATATTCATGTACATAGATTTATTCTTTGGCGCTAAAATTAAATTGCTAGAGATTTCTTCTATTGTCCTAGAATTAAGTTTAAATGATTGTCATTGTCACTCTTATTTGGAACAGATTCCAAGGTCGCAAGACAAACATTGTCATTTTTATGCTCAATAAAAGCAGGTTGGTTAGCCAAGTTCTTGGCTGAATATTTAATATAATATGATAGCGAAGATGCTATCTGTCTCTTAAAAGAACTATTCAAATAGAATTTATTTTTTGTCAATAATAATTTATTTTCTAAATATAAATTTATATCAATCAAGTGGAATTTATTTGGGTTATGATATGACAATGTATGCAGTGTTTGATTGATTGACGTAGCCGTAGCCTCTGTGGCGTAGCGGTAGTGCATGCGACTGTTACGACAGGGGGCGTGGGTTCGATGCCGCTCAGTGCAAATATTTGTATGCATGAATATGTTTATTTGCATTGGTGTGGGCGTTTCTATCTATTCTATTCTATACATCTATACATAATAATAAATCTGTAACTGATCGGTGTCTGTACATGGAAGATATATGAGAAAAAAAAATATTAGGGGACTTTATGAATGTAATAGATGCCAAAACAATGATTTTTAGAATTTTTGTCTGTTTGTCTGTTCGTCTGTTTGTCTGTTTGTCTGTTTGTCGGTTTGTCTGTTTGTCCGCAAATCTTTGTGCGCGCTAAAATCAAAAACTACTGGAGGGATTTTGATCAAACGTGGTATGATTATAGTTCATAGGGCTGGGCAACATATAGGCTACTTTTTATACAAGCTGATACCCGCGGCTTAGCCCGCGCTTCGTTTTTAGGTCGTTTTTGGACATACATTAGAACATGCGATATAGTAAAAATACGCGAAAATCGACGTCCACGCGGGCGGAGACGCGGGCAACAGCTATGTATAATATGTATGTATTTACATTTAAAAAAAAGTATGTAAGTATATTTATCCGAACTCTATTGCCCATGACACAAGCTAGTTGAACTATATTTACTTTGGGTCTAGAGAATGCTGTGTAGATTATCTTAGAGTATTTAAAAAAAACTGAATTGGTAAAACGGTCAAAGAATGATGATTTAACACAACAACCTGAAAGACCTATATTCTATAGTAAGTCCAGTTAGAGAGTGTATTGTAATTCCTTTTTTTAGTTTCATATTCAATAGGTGATAGTTAGCAAGGGTAACTTTCGAGAAACAATAATTGTTTCCCTGTAATAAGTTTATTTTCTTTCGAGACATTGTGTCATTGTTATGGCTAATTCGACCGCGATGTTTAATACTAGGTGCGACGGGAAATATCACTAATGGCGAGGTCAGTTATCGGAACACGATGTGTCTAAGAATATTTTTTCATATATTGAGGAACATCCCTTTCGATATAAAAATAAGATTATATACCTACAGATAATTTTTTTTATAGTCGATAGACTCGCTTAGACGATAGACCACACTTACTTAGACGTAACCCTTTCTTTCCTGACTTGAAGCCTTTTTTTTTATACTACTTAGGTGGCAGACAAGCACACGGCCCACATGATGGTTACAGTTTTCCGGAAACACAGACTCAGGCAGAAGCATTAGGTATACTCCTTCCAACCACTGCAGGGAGATCATAGCGTGCACGGAATGGATTTCCTCTCATATATCATAGTGCGTACCGTTGTTGGATGCAACGTGTGTCGTGGCGAGGATGAGTTCCCAGGCTGTAGCGAGCAGTGCGATGATCGAATGTCAAATTATTTCATCTCTTAACGAAATAAAGAAATCCTACCGAGTTGAGTCTATAAGATTTCTGCGAATAAATTTTTCTCCATCACAGCTCGAACAAATCGTGTGACACCTAAATGAAAATACTTTCATAACTTTCATTTAATAACGAAGAAATCTATCGGCGACATAAAACTGATTATAATCATCGATTTCCCATCACTTTAATTTAAAACAAGGTTGGACCCTGGCCTTCTCAAGAATCCCCGGGAGGGAGAGTTTATGAGGCTCTTTATGGAAAAGATTAATGCTTAAACGAAGGAATTAAAGGATCTTCGTTGAGTCCCTTCGCGTCACAATCGATATTTTCGAGGATTTCTAAAAGGCTTTTGCTGTTAAGATTTGAATATGGATCTTGCGTAATAAGTTTGTATAGGCTAAATAAACAAGTCGAACGGGGAACATCCCGCTTGTTTTCACCCGGCTGCGGTGAAGCCTGAAAAGGGGGGTAATGTGTTTGTGTTTGTCCCTGCCTAAACCATTGGGAGAGACGTGACTGGTAACTGCATGTTTGTATTCTATACTAATATTATAAAGAAGTAAAGTTTTTGTGTTTGTATATTTGTTAAATTGTAAGTAATCTCGGGATCTGCTGAACCGATTTTAAAAATTCTTTAACCAATAGAAAGCCACATTATCCGTGAATGTCATAAGCTGAATATCATCACGCTACCGCCCAAGGGAGCTGAGCAATAATCCTAAATGTGAACAAATCCGGTAGATACATTTTAGGAAAACTGATAAACTATGAGCATATTATGTGAGTTAAAAAGGGTGCATCGGGGTTCGAAATACGCCACGGGCGAAGCCGGGGTGGGTCAGCTAGTATATAATATGTTTCATCTATATGTATGTACGTATTTAACCGTGTGTGTCGTGTGTATTTAACCGAACGGTTGAACTAATGTTGAAAAATATTTATGTCGCTAGTCCCCAGTCCTGACACTTTACCTTTAGCTTACTATCAGGCGAGGTGAATACATATTGACGTGATCGACATAAAAAAAGCATCTTTATTGTGTGTCATATTTTTGGATAGATTTTAAGTTAGATTTTTCAATCAGTTTTTTTTTATACAAACTTTCTAGTAAGTACATAACTAGACAAATTAAATGAGCCCAAACATGACGGATTTATGTTTTGTTCAGAAGTTCCTATCCTATGACCACTTTAGTCTTTGGATATCAAGTAGCATCAGATTATTTGCCAACACACAAACAATGAGTTTAAACTCGATTTAAAAGAATCTTTGAAAACGGTTCTATTTCCAAGTTGATCGATTGTAAGTGATACATAAATGATAATCAGAGGGAAATAACATTACTGTAATACACTGAAAATATAACTTAAGTAAAACAATTGAGATATAAGAATATAAATAAAAAATAAGAACTCCTCCTCTCTCCAAATACTATGCTGTGCCCGACAGGGTCCATTATTGTAACCTTTTCATACTGAACAACTGTATATATATTGTATCACATTATACGTTTTTACAATAAATTGCCTGAATCGGTCCTTGGTATGCCTGACAATAAATTTAAAACATTTGTTAAGGCCACCTTATGCAAAAAAGCATACTATATGACTGCTGATTACCTTGAAGACAAAAATGTCTGACTTGAGCATGGTGCAGGCCCCTCCTAGAATGCTAAAGTGCTACAACTACATAATGCTGTAGTTGTGGCATTTGCCTACTACAATATATTGATATTGTGGTAGGCACGCGACCTTTTTGCTATTTTTTTGACATTAGTATATTTTTGACATTTTCAATTATTTTATTGTTTAACTTCGGTTATATATTTTTTTTTTTTATATACCTTTATTTATATTGACACGAGACAAAATGTACATTCGTCCATATTTAGTCTTAAGATATCTATGTATAACCTGACGTCTTAAAATGCAGCAGTGGAGTTTGTTGCGCCGTTTCTTCTCCACTAGCGCCTAGGAAGCGGTGGTAAACTTAGTATTAAGTAGTTTTTTGACGTCAAAAAGATGTAATTACGTTACACTATTTTGAAAAATAAAGAAATTGAAATTGAAATATGGAACGCAATGAATAAATAAATAACTTAATACAAAAATACAAATCTTTCCTCAATATAATATGGTATATACGAACAAGTTGTTTCGACATATAATAAGGTCAAAGTTTTAAATGTCATACGTGGGTACGCTAATTAAGCAGTTTGGCTCTCTCTGTAGTTGCCGAGTTTACTGCCCACACACGTGATCACATAAATATTTGGTAGCAAAACACGTGAAAATACTACCCACATACCTACTTATTCCCATCCTCTCTGATTCTGAGTAACAGGGCAAAAATGAAAAAGATTCTAAATAAAGAAAGAAAGAAAACGTGACGTAGGTTCGTGCTAAGAAGTTATAACTGGTATCATAAATTATTTGAAGTGGATGAAAAAGATGTTTTTACACATTTTATCAATATACATTATTATTGATGCTAAATTAAGAAATTATCTATTTACGGAGTCCTTAAAATATATTTCATTTCTCCAAGCTTTATAACAAAATAAGGTAGATACAATCCGCTTATAATAACATCGAAGGGAAGTCAAACACGTCATACTAAGCAGATATCAAAAGAAGTATATTTTAAGAAAATAATATTTTAACAACTTGTTATTTTGTACGTCATCAAAGGAGGCAAGTCACTATAAACGAAGTCATTAAGTCCCGACTTTGTTATACAGTATTTTATAGTCAAGACTATAGTAACTATTATTATTGATATTCGCATCAATCCTTCCAGTTAAATCAAAGTGGGAACTAACCAGAACTAACCCATGATCTTGATCTTCAGTTCGACGCTACTATGTTCTCAAACTGTTTACTATTGATTGATGACATTTGACGGTACTTGCTACACAATATTGAATGAAATCACTTATACTTTTCCACAACATTTTCAAAGGTTTTCCATGATACTTCCTTCCAGCCCCTATTCACCACATCACAGAGGGGATTAACTCAGTCATTAAAAACTATGTAAAACCTATGTTCACAGAAAATAATAAATAAATAAAATATACTAAAAATCTTTGTATCATGTAGACCACGATATGCGGCAGTTTTATTGTTTAGGGGCATTCAGTCGTCAATTAATTATTTGTATTAAGTATACCAATCCTGTTTCGTAATACCTACTGAAGGTGATATTTCAGCATCTTATATTGCCGAAGTTATTACCTGAATGCCGTCAAGATTTTTCTATATTCGGCAGTTTCACGTGAAGACTTTCGACAATTCATAAAAATTTACGTGGGTACTTATAATGAACGAGTAGGCACATTTCATGCCACGTAGATAAATCTCCATAAGCTCGCAATATGATAGTCATCAATCAACCAGTTCCATCATTGAACGCGATCAACGGATAGGGTATCGTGTGAAGATCACTTTATTGCTGATCGTGGCAATTTGCTATCAATATTGGTAATTATATAAAACATTATTACCACCTTTTCAATATGGCTGAGATCCTACTTCCTATCCTACTGATACTATAATCCTATCTCCTACTATCCTACTGCCTACAAATACGAGAAAACGTTAAAGATATTTATTTTGTAAGTTTGGATGTTCAAAATTATGCTCTAGATAACGGTTGGACGGATCTGATTAAAATTTGGTACAGGGACAGATCATAGTTTGGAATAACACATGGCCCATTGAAAAAGGGGAACAAGGTCAAGATTCTAAGCGGATGAAACCTCGGGCAACAGCTAACAGGGTATAAGAGAGTTTCGAGTGCCTTACAAAAATGGAAGACATAGTTTTTCAATCATAAGTACAATACCACATTTTGACAGCAACCAGGGCCTCGATTCTGTTAAAACAAGCCACTTTCATGCCACTGACACTTTAAAACATGCTATTTAATTGTAAACTCCACCGTTATACAGTTAAAGTCTAAAGTCAAATGAAAAGAATTCATTAAACTTTTTCATTCGCTCTACAAAATATCAGTTAATTTTAGACTTTACTTGATAACAATAAAGTCCAAAATTAAATGACATTTTTTGAAGTGGCATGACAGTGGCTTGTTTTAACAGAATCGAGGCCCAGATAGAATGTATCTTTGATTAATTTGACTTCAAAGTTTAATTGCTCACAAATTCAAGGCGTTGTAGATCGGAGTACTTAGTATGAATTTCAACAACGTGTTTCTGAGAAAAAGGTTATTTATAAACAGACAGACGGATAACAAAGTGATCCTATATGGGTCCCTATTTTTTCCTTTTGAGGTACGGAACACTTTTTTGTTTATCTTTATTTATATATTGATACCACATCCGTCAGCCATCAGAGGTGGTGGCATCGCGCCTACATGCGGAACGTTAAAAGAGATTTGAGCCTATTCAATAATACCTACTCCATTGAACATAATTCAGTAACTACTTTTAAGCTATTGTATAGCTTTTATCGCGGGCTTTGAGGGGACCGAGTCAAGAAATTCCGTAACGAAAATAAAAACTTAACACCTACCATTGTCGCCCAAGTTTCACCCTTCAAGTGATGACTAGCAGTTACATGCGACTTCGTTCGAATTGACTTTATAAATAGAAAAACAGGCCTCAGATATGTCAGCTTTGCCCTTGAATAAAGCTGACTCTGGGTCTACTTCAAATGTAAAGTAGGCTGTTGAAAGTAGGCTCGAGTGTTAAGGTTCTATTCTTGGCAGAAAACAATGCGGTTAGGGACAAGATTCTAGTGTGTTTTAGATAACAATTTCAGAATTAGCATGGAAAAAGTGAACATCCAGGACGGGGCGTAGTAGCTCAGTTGTTAGTAGTCCCTCTGTAAGTGACGGGTCGTGAGTTCAATTCCCGTTCTTGACTTGTTTACTTTTTCCAAACTGACTTATTATTATGATACGAGTATATCGACTTTTCCGTGACTGTCTTCTGATATTCCAACATGAGGAAAACCTGCGTCAGATTCAAATCCGGGCCATTATTTAGTTGGTACTACGTCTTGTTGTTGAGGTTGGGTCTCAAGGATTGGTAGGGCTCTGAACCCTGTACTATCCACCCTTTTTTTGTTTCGTCAAGGGAAATGACCTATGCCATATGGCATACCGCTTTGCGACGCAGGGAGACCGCGTGGTAATATGTGGCTCTCACACACTGAAACTTCTGCGATGTGCCATACTCAGCGCCTTGTTGAGAGGGCCTGCAATATATAAGTATATTTCTATGATGACCCCCCCCCCCCCCCCATAACGTGTGCTCGTTGTGGGCATCTATGAAAATCTGAATTAGGTGAAGTCCATGCACCCTGGTTGAACCGCTCAAAGTAAGTAAGAACTTTACTTACCAGGGGTGGCAGCTACCTCCAATCCAAGAAGTATAACTTGATACGTATTTCACCATTCCACGAGGCATCCTCAGGACCAATTGGCAAGAACATCAGACAAGGTAACAACCCTATTCTAGCATATAAGGATTTGAAAATATCCTACTTCTATATCCTCTCAATATTATAAACGTAATGATTATGCGTATAAATATTTGTTACTCTTAGAAGCAAAACGGCTGAACCGATATGGCTGAAATTTGGTTCAGGGATAGATTGTATTTTGGAATAACACATGTGCTACTTTTTATACCTGTAATGGGTTCCCATGGAAGCGGGAACGGAAATTCCACGTGTATCAAGCCGTGGGCAAAACTAGTACTGATAATAATACGGCACCTCGACAGGAGCTTGGAGGCCCACGCCAACCAAACTTGTCAGCGACTACTGACTGATTTTCCTAAGGAGTCTGATGACAGTCGCTCTCGTTAAGGCCAAAATAAGATAAAGGATATAATAGTGTTTTGTGTATTCTTAAAAAACTTCTTCTGAGACTTTGCCTTTAGCTTACCATCAGGCGAAGTAAAGTCATTTTGACGTGTGCTATATAAAAAAAGGTAAAAAACGGCAGCGTGAGTGTGACGCCACTAGTGTTGCATACGTCCACAGGCCACACCGATCGCTTTCCATCAAGTGGGCCATGTGCTTGTCTGCCACCTAAGTAGTATAAAAAATGAAAACAAATCTTGGAAAAGCGTGACCAGGTAAGTATTTCATATAAATATCTTCGGCGCAGTATTGGAATTCCAGTACCACACGTGCTTCTTTCTACCTATAGGTCCTGCTCCTATGAGCGGGCCGCGAAAAAGCATCTATGACCTTCAAACTAAGGGATCATTGCTAATATAACAGTATTTTAGCAGTGATTCTTCATCATCATCTTAGCCTTGATGGTTGCATCCGAGGCTTTCATCACTTGCTTACTTCTACTTCTCCTTTTGTTGCTTTTACAGGAGTGACTATCGTCTGAGCTGCCAACCGAAGCCAAGTCCACAAATCAGCAGAGATACAGGCTTTTAGGTGAAGTTGGCTTGCCCCTCAAGACCTTGGGGCTATACATACGGGTGAAAGAATATTGATATGTCCTATACTTACATTAAAAAATAATAACTGCTAAGTAGCAGTATGATATATTTATATGGTCTAATAAATTATATTATCAGAGTCCCTGTATCCCTACGCCATTCTAACCAATTTCCCAATACGGTCTACTGTTCTTTTTCCTAATCATTGCTACTCTTATCCTTACCCTATACCCTGTACCCTTATTAATACTTTGCAATATAACACCTTGTGTATAGGGTGTTCCTAGGTCACGGTAACAGCTTAATATCACGTGGGATGTGTGCTTATTCACTACTTCAATAGAGGATATATGAATGTAGAAAATATTAGCAATCGTATTTCTACGGCAAGTATGCTCTTACAAATTCATATACCTGTACATAAATTAACGACTGTATATTCCGAAGGACCAGACAGAAGCATAGTGATACCTATATTTCCCCTATTATATTTTGCGGTCCTACGAAACATGGGGCGAGTCTATTGCCGTACACTTACGTAAAGGAATATTATATCATTTATAGTTACTTCTTCCGGGAAATTGGGCTGTATATAGTGTGAATACGGTATATTATGTAAAACATGCATAGAAATACTAATAGTACGTAAGTTGTAAGTATTATTACATTCCACTATATAACTATTACAATATTATAATAGGGAACAGTGCTACGCTATATCTACGCAATGCTACGGTAGGCGGCCTACGGATCAACTGCTACGGGAGTGCTACGCATGTGCTCAACGACTAGTCAAGTATTTATCGGTATAAAAACTATATTTTATCGCATTTATAGTATAGAACCCATCTACCATATTCACTGAGGTGATGAAAACAGTACATTTATAGTGTACTAAACATATGTATAGTTAGGTAGGTAGTTGGTGTAGGCGATTCCATATCGATCTCAAGTGGCGTCTGGTCAAAAATATCCTCGTGTTAATTGGCACAGATTTGGAATAATGCAGGTTGCATGTGCAGCCGATTACGGCAGAGCGAGCGAGACGGATGTTGTTAGACGGCACGCGCGCGAGCGGGACGCCGGCTGCGGCACTGCCGCACGCTTACATACCCCCATGCGAGACAGGGGCTGATCCCCACCACCGATACGTAACTAAACATATCACACAGTCTTCACCACTAGATACCACTGCTATGCACTGGGGCGGTACTTCTATGCTATGCTAGGGCGACGCTCCTGCAATGCCGGGGACTACAAGCGCCCGTGGCGAGCGGAGCAGGAGCCGCGGGGCTAAGCGAGTCACGCTATGCGCTATCATTCACACGGCAAGCGCGGGAGGCCTGAGCTGATAGTAACCATGTCTGCGGGCGTGTCAGCGGTCACCGGTTACATAAGAGGGCGGAGGCGGCGGTCGGGCGCCGGTCGCGTCGCGGTTACCTCTCTGGCCATCGCGGCATGTCCGCCGGAGGCCGCGGGCGGCGCGCGTTCACGCCGCCATCGTCGAGGGGCCAAGCCCGGGACTCGCGTCGCGACTCGCGGAGCACTTGAGCGGCGCTGCGCCGCGTGGGCGGCGATCGATGGGGGCTGCGCGCGTGCGCGAGCGGAGGCGCCCGACTGCGGCCGAGCGGCGCCGAGCGGGCCCGCGGTGGTGCATCCGCCCTGACCCACTTGCCGCCACACTGACCTCCTTCCCAGTGGCGTAACTATACCATCTGGGGCCCGTGGCAAATTCTGTGGATGGGGCCCTTTTTTTTTTTTTTTTCTTGCTGAAATCCTCATGGATACCTCCTCCGCAGGCCCTATCAGTAAAAATTGTCACGTTGTACTCAGTTTAATTTTAATATTTATGTAACCAAAACCAATGTCAAAATAATTACACAAAGAATACGCAGTCAGTACCTAGAGCCCTTTTTTACATACATACATACAAATCACGCCTGTTTCCCATTGGGGTAGGCAGAGACAACATCTTTCCACTTGCTACGATCTTAGCATACCCCTTTCGCTTCTTCAACTTTCATTTTTTTTTCATACACGCACGCCGGTTGCGGGTACCTACTCTTGACCTAGGCCTTTCTCCAAAACGTCTTGGATCTGATTAAAATATGTACAGCTAGGGCGGCCTTTACCGGGTTGCCAATTCACCCTCACCTCATATAGGTATCTGTTTTGTCAATCTTCTTTCATCCATCCTCTCTACATGTCCAAACCATCTAAGTATCCCTTTCTCTATCTTGGTCACTACATCTTCAACTATACCGCAACGTTCCCTTATCACACTGTTCCTCATTCGGTCCATCAGCTTTACTCCAGCTATCCTTCTTAGACTTCTCATTTCTACAGCATTCAATCTACTTTCATGTTTCTTCTGCCACACCCAACATTCACTACCATACATACCCATACATCGATGTGGGAACGAGAACTCCTCTATGTACAGCAAGTCGTGCCTCTTTAGACATTTTCTGTTCTGACTGCTCATAAAAATATGCAGTGCGCCATTCACTTGATTACCTGCCAAAACTCTTCGCTCAGTTTTTTCCCTTTGTTTATTGTGCGGAAATGGATACCACGGAGATGGTTATGTCGGGATCGAACGCCATCTCGAGTCTTAATTACCAGGATGTAAGGTTGCCTAATAGGCATATCCCTCGCACCCTAGCTGACCTTTTCTCGCGCCGAGGCGCTGCTCGCCTACGTTGCCCGGGTGCACCACGTGCCCTCATAAAAAAATATAAAATCCGGATGCCCGGGATTCCTCTTTTTTTCCGTGCGGAAATCCTCATGGATACCCACCCCGCGGCCAGCGGGGCAGGTTATGTCGGACTCTTACCGACTAAAACTGCACGCCGTCTAGGGTCTTCGGACGCCAGGGTGTAACGTGGCCTAAAGAGCATTTCCCTCGCACCCTGGCTTGACCCGGGCCATCTCCGGATTCGAGATGGCCCCCTCGGGTTTGGGAACTACGTGGTTCCAGTCAAGCCCCCGGAATAGGGGGGCGCTTTCGCGCGCCGCTGCCTCGGCCTGCTTCTGCTAGGGTTCCACCCATCACCCCCAGGCCAGCGCTCATGGAGGACGGAGTTCGTTAGACCTCCGACGCCTTCGGCGTCCGCACCCGCCGCCGTCCAGGCGAGCTCTGTGCAGCCTCTCCCAAACCTTTTCCGCCGCCTCGAGCATCACTTGCTCGCAGAAGGAGGCGGCGGTCGACCACGCGTCCGCACTCGGCACCATCGCTGCGATCAGCACCGGCAGTGTGAGGACTCCCATCCCGAGGGCTGCCAGGAGGGCCTGTCTCGGCACCTCCCACGCCGGACACTCGGCCAGCGTGTGCAGCCCTGAGTCCTCACCCGCATCGCAGTGATGGCACTCGGGCGTTGGCTCCTTCCAAATCAGACACAAGTCATCCCCGAAGCATATAAATGTGCTATGGATGCGTTCTAAAATGAATATAAATGTGCTATTTACAGGTATTTTGGTTGACGGTTTTTGAC
Organism: Lithosia quadra; assembly: GCA_963576445.1. NCBI lineage: Eukaryota > Metazoa > Arthropoda > Insecta > Lepidoptera > Erebidae > Lithosia > Lithosia quadra. The sequence goes on along the minus strand of OY754877.1, from coordinate 17,976,064 downwards.
GGTCATAAGTGAAATTACGCGTCACTGGTGGTAATATGTAGGTACAAATGTACATCTCTAAAAATGAATCAACATTTTTTGTTGAGGTTGGTTGAAATGCTTAACCATTAACTTGAAATTGTATAATCTTTAGTTGTCTCACTTTAGATTTTAAACAGGGCCTCGATTCTGTTAAAACAAGCTACTGTCATACTACTGACACTACAACAAATGCCATTTAATTTTGGTCTTTATTGTTATCAGGTTAAAGTTTAAAATTACTTAAATGATATTTTGTAGAGCGAATCGAAAAGTTTAATAAACTCTTTTCATTTGATTTTAGACTTTAACTGTATAACGGTAAAGTCTACAATTGAGTAGTATCAGTGACATGACAGTGGTTTGCCTTTAGCACAATCTAGGCCCAGAAATTATAAATATATACTTTTCAAATAAAATAAAATACTCAGGCACAATGCTAAAAAATATTTTTACGCTCGCGGCCTCTTGGGCCGGGGCCCCTTGGGTCGGGGGCCCGTGGCATTTTGCCACCCCTGCCACCCTATTGTTACGCCACTGCTCCTTCCCGAGGCGCCGGGCTCCCGCGGCACCCGCGCTCGGCCACTCCGATAGAGCGAGTTAGCGACCTGCCCCCCGCACTATACCCACATACGTGCACTGATTGCACTATTTAGATAGAATGCACAGACATTGTACGAGGTACCGTTGTGTGCGTATTCAGGTATACCTATGCACGGGACGCTGTGTAATGAATCGTTAATGTAAACATTGGCTTTGAATACCTTTTCTATATAACGGTAATAAGTTTAAATATTTCATATATAAATATTTGTCTTCGAATGCTAGGCTGTTTCAAAAATTCAAAGTATAGTTGACGAAATATAGTCTCGCGAATTTTAGAATATCTGTAAAAGCATAATTGTTAGGCTTTATCTTATGAATCAAAATTTTACATCTTATAAGACCACTTAGATAGCCATCAATTAGAATAAACACGATACATAGTCCCAACTCGTCCCAACTGACCGATTCATAAACGCAGTGCCTAAATTGCTTGGAGCATGAACATGAAATCTGGGCATTTGATGATGCGTAAGCCATAAAATGCATCTAAAAATTAACTTCTTGAAGGTACAACAAACTAAGGTGGAAAAATAAGTTCAACAAGAACGGTTGTATGAAAGTCCGACATTTTAGTCGGCTGAGCCGGTATAGACGAGACTTTCACTGGCAGGCAATCAGGGTTCCACGTAAAACAAACCTCAAAAATCTAAATTAACGGGGTCGAACGTAGTATTTGCATATAAATACCTACCAAATTTTTTTAATTTTGTTTTTTGTACCATCATTCTAGTTTACCATCGAAGTTATAGCAGTATTATCGGGCAGTCGGCCACTCGGCTAGCAATCAAGAAATAGGTGGATATGTCACTCGAGCCCCGTAATCCGATTGGGCGCTAGTCGGAGATGCGAAATTGTATTAGAGATAAACCTATTTGCGGCCGAATCCCTATTAGCGCGGCGAACTTCGCCAAACTGACTGGCCATGGAATCATGTCATGAGTCGCATAAATGTCGCGGCCAACTTTAACTGAATCAAAACTTGCCGTTTAGCGAGTAGTTGGGTAAGATAATAATATTTTTTACAATAGGAAATGTGATCATGATCAGTGATCAAGATCATTTATAAGTAGGTGATGATCTTGATCACTGATCATGATCACATTTCCTAAATTTGAATGTAAATGATAAATAGTCAATCAAAGATTTCAAACAGCTAAGGCTTGGCGCAAACGGGCCACCAACCACAGTCACCGGTGGCCAGCGACAAGCAGTTAACACGATTTTTCATACATTTTGTTAGAACGCGGCGCACACGTGGGGTCGCTTGCGGCCACTCTCTACAGTAGTGTTTGCTTGTCGCCAGCCACCGGTGGCTGTGGTTGGTAGCCCGTTTTCGCCGAGCTTTAGTGGTTAAGGGGTGTTAACATCGAATTACACTGCCTACGTGAACTCAATCCTAAAACAAGCAACTTATCTTAGCGTTATTACCAGTCGCATTTAAGCCTTCCACTTCCGAGTTTTTTTATACGACTTTTAGGAGAGCAACTGTCGACTGGCCAAAAAGCCTACGGTAGAGCCTCATCCGTCAGTCAGCAGGTGCACCGGCTTCCAGGTGAGATTACCTTTGCTCCATAAACATTGGTGGAATCACTCATGTATGCTTCAGTGATTGAATTTAATATAACTGGCTGTTTAACTAGCTGGGATATGGAGAGCAATTCTGAAAATGTATGCGTAAAAGGAAATGTATTACTTACAAACTCTGTTTCCACTAGAAATTTTTTAGTAACATGTTATGCAAAATTAATGTAAAATAAATTGTAACTTAAACTGTAAATTATGAGACAATATAAATTCATATTATTAGAACTTATTAGCTGAGACGACTGTGATTGTAAAGTGGATTGTACAAAAGTGGTAAAAGTACGTAGACCACAGTCACTGATGGAGAATAGTAAAAGTATAAGGTGGATAGACTAGAATATCGTCCATTTCACAATGTCTGTCTGTCATCATCTGTCAGGCATCTGTCAAAAGTCAGCTGCACTCGGGAGAAATTTTGTTTCTCGTCGGATTTATTGCTTTAACATAATCATAATAATCCTTCCGGTGTAAATAAAATATTCAGTGACGTTATATTTACGTGTGAAACGCAAACTTTTTGCCTGTAATTATTGGAAATGCGAATGTTTATGTGAGAAAGTTTCGTTTACCAATCATACATATCAAAAAATCAGATGGAATGGTACTGGAATGGTACAAAGTGAGTATGAGTAAACTTTTATTACTGTTTACTTATGTATTAACAGCAGTAGAACTGATTATGATGTAGAAATTGATAATCGAGAGTATTACTTTTTCAATTATATGTCAATCGAGTTTTGGTACGCCTACGCAAACACGAGCGCAGGACAGTAAGTACACCGAAGTTATATTTAGCGACAGCGGTTATCTTTTCTTTTTGCTGTCGCAGTGTCGCGAACTTATTTTTATGTGTGTTTCATGTATCAGTTCGGGAATATGGGAGGCTAAAGAATGTTTCTCTACTTCTTTATTAGTAGTAAATATATTTTCGACAAATAAATTTGTTGAGATGTACAAATTTAATTAAGTTTATATTCTGGAGTTACTAAGTTTATATATTAGAAAAGTGTTAAAGAAGTGAGAAATCATTTTCTATACAATTTACATGCCAAACATAGAGTACTTTACCTGTATAAAGTATTATTTGTATGCCTATGTGTAAAAAAAAATATTTGCCTATTTATTATAAATATAAAAATATTAGTAAATTCTATGCCTGCACACAGGCTACCTTAGGAGTTGCTGAACACTATCAAACTTACAAACAATGCTTACATTGAAATGTCTATTAAATTAAGACATAAATCTAATAAAAGAATGTTGTGTTAGTTACACTATTTATAACTCAAGAACGGCTGAATCAATTTGGCTGAAGATTGGTTGAGAGGTAGCTTAGATCCAGGAGATGGGCATAGGATACTTCTTATACTGCCACGGGTATGAAATGTGCCACAGGCGAAGCCGCAGCCGCCGAAGGTCACAGCTAGTAATATTAAATTTTCTTGGTTGTAGGTGGCAGGAATGATGCTGCTACGTGTAAACCTTCGGGCAGGTCTCCTCGCACTTGTGACTACTGCCATCCTATTCATGATCCTATGGGGGCACTGTGGCGATATAGGTCGGCTCTCCAGGCCCAGTGAGTACAACAATGTCAATGACAATTTTTTAAATAAACTTTCTGTGATTCCTCACAAACAGATTAATACATTACACATTACTTTCACTCTGTACTTACTCCTTTCCCCTTTTTTAAAAAAGGTTTTTAGTTTATATAATTTTATTTTTTATGTTTTCACTCGTTAACTGTAAATAATCTATGATAATAAAATAATCTATAATAAACCAAGTTATGTTAGTCAGAAATTAATTTGAAAACGTTTGGGCCGATTTTCAGGATTTTGGATTTTATATGTGTTGACTAAAACTTGATTCATACCATTACATTAGTCTTCTTTATTAGGGCATGCAGTTTAATAAGAAAATGTCTGTTCTGTTAAATCTGTTAAAATAAAAATGATACCGCTATACTCTCACATCCATTTACTAAGGAAGAGCACTACCAAATCTCTACTATCACCGCAAGTGGCAGCCGTTCAGTAGTTAATATTACAAGCTTTCCATCTCCATGGAAAACTAATTCATGAACAATTACTTGCAGTTCTATCGAATGCTCTGACGGAGCGTGGATCCAATGGCGCAAGCGACGAAATAGAATGTACCATCAACGGCGAGTACTCGGTCATGTGCCGCCGAGGCATCGAAAGGGATGAAATCTTTGTGCCATTCTCACTGGTGCACAAGTACTTCGAGGTATGTGTTGGTCCCCAAAATTTACAGACAATGCACCAAGTATTGTGGTCTTTTAGGCAGACGTTTATGACAGTTTTTTCAATAGTATCGTTAGAAATTCACATTGAAGTATGTGGTTATTAATTGTCTTTTTGTTAGAAAATTAAAAAACATTCCAATAAGAATATTATCTCAATAAATCAACTAACTACCGTAGCCCAGTAATAACTCTACTATTAATAAAACATGGTGTATTCTACAGATTTACGGCAAAATTACATCAGCGGATGGAGTTGATAAATTCGAATGGTCGCACAGCTACGGTAAGATATACCATCCAAAAAAGAAATACGACCCCCGAGGCACCTTTACGACCTTCGAAAACTACAACGTAGAGGTGAGAGACAGAGTCAAATGCATCAGTGGAATCGAAGGGGTCCCAGTTAGTACCCAGTGGGAACCCAAAGGTTTCTATTACCCAACTCAAATTGCTCAATTCGGATTGGCGCACTATAGTAAGCATATTATAGAGCCGGAGCCAAGAAGAAGAATCATTGATGATGGAGAGAAACATCAAGAAAACTGGATTGTTAGTAAGGATGCTTACATGGGGAGAGAGTTTGATAGTTTACTTAAAACGAATGTGATAAGGTTTTCGACAGCAGATCATGTGTCCAGTCAGGTCTGGCTGAAAGTGAACTTGACCCAGGATTTTGTGTTGAGTGTTGATATACAATTGAAGCCGAATTCTTCTATGACAGTTGTGCTACAGAATAAAGATAAGAAAGAGACTGTGTATTTACATTATATTACGAGTATGCAGTTGATTACTGCTCAGGTTAGTACATTTTTGTTACCTATATTTGGAAAAAAAATATTTCAAGCTATTCTTTCTTCATATTATTATCCTTGCACACCTCATCCACTTTCACGACTTACCTTTTCGAATACGTATGACCTTCCCTACATTCAAATCACCCTACATTTCATTCGCTCAATACTTCTGCATTCATATCTGTTTTACTATGTTTCGAGTTAGATATCATACCAAGGAGTCCAGAATTCATCATTTAAGTGCTGTCAACTTGCTAGTGTAGCAATTTCTTGTCTAGTGCTAACTCTTTCGTTGTTTCGTAGATTTCTATTTCTGCTTCATGCTATTTCATTCTTTTATGTTCTATTTTCTTGTACGTATTTTATTCTCCCTATTATCTCTTTTATATAATTAAGCTTCTATCCATGATATTTCTTATGAAGTGACCTAATTTTTGAACAATCAAGTTTGATTTGGTTTTCGTTTATTCTGTGATACCTATATAATTTTAAATGATGTTGCAGGAGGACCACATATACTACGGCATAGGCGTTGATTTCCAGTGGAAACGTATCACTCGCGATCTTATCATCGATATGCAGAAGGGGTGGGCACTCCTGGACAAGCCAAAGCGGAGATTGCCCAGGAATAAGTTCAGGGTATTTCTACTGATATTATACATATGGAAGTTTGTGATGATGGATGGTGTATGTGGGTTTATTACGGTTATACAGATTTGGATGAAATGTAGAACAAAGGTATATTATTTTTTAGAGTAGTACAGGCTAACTTTTACTCTGAAAATATGTTATTGTGGGTTCTACATCCTTTATTTTTTTATACAAGATATACAATAATGTGCAAAGGGTCCCGTCCTGGGATCGGGATCTATATTACCTGAAGTCCACTGTGGAGAATAACTAGTTTGTATATCCAATGATTTTCTGATCGGAAAAAATGATCATCCAGGACGGGACTTGAACCCGTGACCAGTCCCTTACAGGGGGAATGCTCTGACCAACTGAGCTACCTGGACATCATCCTGGATGATCATTTTTTCCGATCAGAAAATCATTGGAAATAGTTAGCATGCAATTGCTTAAAATTTTATTCAAATAGTTTGTATTTCTTTGTATCAAAGTCTTTTATAGGCAAGCTGTATCACGTAGGGAGAATGGAAATAAAACTACAAGGAATTGCGGGTACTTCATTGCATTATAAGCTCACATCCGTCATTGTCGTGTGGACAAAAGAAAACAGCCTTTTAATTTTGACGTTTTGTAATTTCCGTTTAATGGTCTATACAGAGTAAATGATTGTTGAGTTTGACTTGACAGATATCCAGCATAATCCTGGTTGGCAGTGGTTCTCTGGACAACGTGACAGTGTCGAGCAGTGAGCACATGCGTATGTTCGAGACGGCGGCACGCTGGCTGCTGCGGGCTCAGCGCGCGCGCTCGGGCGCCTGGCCCATCGCCGCGCGCCGCCGCATGGCCGCACCCGTCGCGGAACTGCGCCCCGGATGGTACGTGCCTACCTGCCAACATAAGTGTAACATTTATGACGTACTACACGTGCGCTATAAGTTGAGACCTGACCGCTAGACGTCACCGGCGCGTGTTTGTACAGCGCACAAAAAAATATCGTAAACAAGCTACCACCCGAGACATTACCTGCCTGTCTACCTATTTTTTGCGAACAGTACGTCACGGGCGACTGAGGGGCAGTATTAGGGGGAGTTGGGCGGAGAGCCCAAGTCTCAACTTATAGCGCAAGTGTTATATTTACATTATGAAATGTACATATAGTTCACGGCATCTAACGTGGCCAGATTTTGGAGTAGTGTGGGCCCCACTACCCCAAAGCCTTGCCAAGTTAGATGCTGTACACTATACTTGTTTCTAGGCGACGCATTTTGCCACAAACAAGTATAGTGTACGCCATCTAACTTATCAAGGTTTTGTAGTAGTGGGGCCCACACTACTACAAAATCCACGTCAGATGCCGTGAACTATACTTTGAGCAATTAACTACTATGTTCTTGTGGGTATTTTAAGGACTGAGTCTAGTTTTTTTCCCGTTTTAAAGAAAGTTTCTAAGTGTGAAAACTCCTAATTGGCCTTCATTATGTTAGTTATAATCTTATTGTTATTTGTTAGCTGTAAGTTTTCCGGAAATAGCGAAATAAAATAAATTAGTAGCATGAAATTAATTTCACTAGTAATTTTACGTGTAAACATCAAGTTTCATAATGCATGCATTGTAAAACGGTATTGTTTTTATATAGTTTTAAGTTATGTGACTTATATACGAGTACACTTACTGAACCGGCAAACGTTGTTTTGATAAATTATTTCTAAATTACAAAAATGACTATTTAAAAATAGGGGTTGTTTGTAGAAGAAATTTAGGGTTGTATGTATTTTTTAATGCTCTATCATAAAAAAAATGTCCAAAATCAAGGGGTGGTCCACCCTTAACGTTTAGGAGTATGAAAAAAAAACACACAAAATTACATGAGAATCGGTCGAGCCATTTCGGAGGACTTTAAATTACAAACACCGTGACATGAGAATTTTATATATCAGATATAGGTACCATAGCTTTACCTTTGATCTCCTCACTAATACCCATCCATCTAACCAGGCATTCCGCGATGAGTCAAGGCCACGCGATCTCCCTTCTCGCTCGCGCGTACTTCGTTAGCGGCGACGCAACATACCTGCAGGCCGCCAAGCGCGCGTTGTACCTGCTCGACGTACCCAGCCACGCCGGCGGAGTGAAGGCTATGTGGATGGACAAATACGTATGGTGAGATCACTGCTCATGAACCAAGCAAATCCCCCCCTCCCCCCCCCCCAACTTTTTGTTCAAACAGCAATCCTCACGAATACCAACCCCGTCGTCCCCACGAATGCCATCGGGGGTATGTCGGAATCGAACCAAATAAAACCGCACACAATCTCGGGTCTTCTAGCAAAGGAATTTCCCTCGCACCCCTGCTAGATTATAGTGAGAGATGAATTGCACTCTATTATGTGGTTACGAAAGTCTAGAATTGAATCTTCTGAACGAATTATTACCTATTATGTTCTAACTGTTAACTTAGTTTTTAAACAAAGACTTTACTTCGAAAACTAAGTTAATACATTTAAAAGAGTTTTACAGTTTGACCTGGGCCTCGATTCTGTTAAAACAAGCCACTGTCATGCCACTGACACTTCAAAGAAATGTCATATAATTTTGGACTTTATTGTTATCATGTTGAAGTCTAAAATTAAATGATATTTTGTAGTGCGAATTAAAAAGTTTAATGAATTCTTTTCATTTGATTTTAGACTTTAACTGTATAACGGTAAGTCTACAATTAAATAGCATTTTTTAGAGTGTCAGTGACATGACAGTGATTTGCCTTTAACAGAATCGAGGCCCTGTATGTTTGTCCAACTTTGCGTTTGCTTTTGGTTGAACAGATTTTGATGCGGTTTTCAGAAAAGTGGTTTTTACATTTTGGAGAAGGTTTTAGTATATTTAACCGACTTAAAAAAGGAGTCGGTTTTCGGATTGAAAATTTTATGCGTTCTTCCTAATTTCAGGTACGAAGAATACCCAACAAAACCCCCATTGTTTGTTCTCAACGGCTTCATTTACACTCTTCTTGGCCTATACGACTTACACATTATCGAGGGCGAAAACTCCATATCGCTAGCGAAGAAAATGTTCGACGATGGTATGACTTCCCTCAAATCGTTATTACCGCTCTTTGACACCGGCAGTGGCAGTTTCTACGATCTCAGACACTTCACCCTTGGTGTCAGCCCTAACATCGCGAGGTGGGACTACCATGCCACTCACGTGAACCAGTTATACCTCCTCGCAGGTTTAGATGATGACCCTATACTGATTAATACTGCTAAAAGATGGGAAGGGTACATGCAGGGAAAACGAGCCGCCCATAATTGAAACCAGTACCCTGCAGGTGACACCTGCCTTGTGATACTTCTGCTACAGGTAAAAAGGTTAAATGACTAGTCGTTTTCCGACGAAACGACAGCACTTATAAGCACAACTGAATTTATTATGAACCTTGTCCTAAAGCACAAAAGGTTCAAGATTGATTGGAGCACTTTTGTATACTGTATGTGTGTAATCGGTGCTAATCCATCGACCAATAGTAGCACATACGTCATATTTATTGGTCGTGATTGTATATTGAGCGAGCTGTTTGGTGTAAAAATAATTGATGTACATAATACATGAGAGGAGGGTCATTTTGTAGTTTGAATGGTCAGGATAGTACGCAACTAATGTCGGAATTTTGATATTCTAATTTCAAATCCATGATCAGTAAACAAAAGCCGAATGAATAAAAAATTAAAAAAAAAAAACAATTTATCTGAATGCGCCCGAAGTTTGCCGAAGATTTTGAATTTAGAATTTAAATATATCTTACGATACGAATTTGGCCGAAGTTTATCCAATTTCATTATTTCGTCACGAAATAATGACTGTTCGAGAATGTTCGTTAGCAGAATGAGTTAGGGAAGATACGGAGCATAGATGTAATAAACTATTTTTCTACGATAAAAAGACAAAAAAAAAGAGAATTGAAATACTGTGTACCTATAAATTTACAATATTATCTATCATTATTTTTAATTTAAGATGAAAATATTTTTAATCATTGAGCAATATAATCGATTAGATATTATAAAAACTACGTTTGTTTATTAAGACATACATATCATAGAACTCGGTAATCCGCCGATATCAAAGACTTCTATGTATTTACTTAGATATAACTAAATAAGCTGCACGCAGAATACACGCACAAAACAATAGGTAGTACCTAGCTTTGTCGGTTCGGCGAACACGTCTACTCGCTACAAGCGCCGTTAAGCAACTGAACGTGACATAGAGATGTCTGTCTCTATATGGGTAGAATAATGTCATTCTACCCACACAAATCGATGGCTCCATCGAATACCCGTGCAATCGAAAAATGACAACTTTACAGGAGAAATATAAAAACGTTTAATATCTCGGGTTTCATTGTAGCTAGGTTAATACAATGTAAAATGAAATTAAAGTTAAAAAATAAATCTTTTGACTGGTAACGGAGAAAGCATGTAGCACATCATAGTCATAAATATTAATGTTCTTGTGACAGAAAACCATATTGTTTCCGTAGAAAAAAGGAATCAAATGCAAATACGGCCTTATTTATGGACTACAAATTATTTAAAAAATTAAGGGTACGGGGGCCGGACCGAAATCCCCAAGAAAATTCGTGCAATGACTCTTGCACGTCTTGCGGTCTAGTAAACATAGAAGTCTTCGGCCGGAGTAGTGTTTAGTTAGTCACTTGAAATGAGCCTAATATAGTACCTCTTTTATTGATAACTTCTCGACTATTGAGATCTATTTCCATGTTACTTAACTCTGAATAGTATAGTTTAGGATCGAAAACAGCTAATAAACTTATAAAATAAGATCTGAACACATCACATAATGTTTAAGTTTAAAATTAATACAATTAGTGCATTGAATTTTTGTCTATGTTAAGCTTTATAGTTTTTGCCGCCCTGATTATTTGTTTTTAAATCCAAAGACATTTTTCAAGTTTAGAATAAAATTAAAAGTTTTAATGCGATGATCAATTTCAAAGATTTACACTGGAAGACTGATAATAAAAATAAAAGGTAATTATATTTGATTACATAAATATTTGATTGATTGAGAAGGATTGGATTATCAGAAATTAAGTAGATAAATAAGATTTTTTTCACTTTTAATAAAAAGACATTCGTATTATGTAGTCTGCAATGATATTATTTACCAAATCGCCTACATTTTAAAGTTAAACTCGTATGACTATAGCAGAGATTTGTTTTGTATTTTGATATAGGTATAATAATGGATAGGTACTAGTAAAAATTGACTTCAGAATTTAGTTTCCATAATGATTTATATTTAGGTCGCGTCAAATTTTTGGTTTCAAAATCATGTGTTTACTGGTTGTATTTAGGCGATTTTATACATTCTACATTTTGAATAGTAGCGACCTACTTGTATAGCTTCGTAGATGTTTAGTAAAATCATATCAAAATGTTTATAGAATTAACAGAACACAAATTATTTGGTCGTTCGTTGGTGTACCAACAATGCGTAGACAATTATAATCTTGCCTGGAATCTCAACTAGGTTCTAAATATTATTTATTCTTGACTGTATGTAATAATTTAATTAATATCACAATTTCTACTGCCATTAAGGGTTGAACCTCATGTGTCTAAGTGACGCTGTGGAATAAGACTTTTTTCTGTTTTCCATTGTAGTAAAATGCCGACTATAAATCTCCCTAGAGTTTAAAAACCGGACTTGAGATATTTTACCCCTGGTTTTTTAAAAATACCTACACATAATATTATGAGCACTTGTGGGGCTCTATGCATATTACTCTGTTTAACTTGTGACGCGTGCTTAGTGATGTTCAACCCTGTCACATCTTGCCACGATAATTCTATTTATACAAATTAATTTATGACGAAATTATTTATTAATTTATTTTTTATTTTGTCAAAAGTTTATACGCATTAATATAAAACTAATAATAACGGATTCTATCACGATTTTTTTTTGTGTATTTGCCATAACGGAAAACTACCGGATCGTTCGGAAACAGTGTAAATAATAAAATACTACAAAATTAATTGCCATAGAGTTGGTTATTTTTTTTTTGTAATTGTAATGATCGCATTGACGCCTCAATTTGTACTATGTATGCATAATCTTTTTAGTGTCAAACAATAGTAATACTTCTAACTCCAGTATTATTGTTAGATAGTAGCTGTGTCAGTGAAAAACGACGCTTATAAACACAAAATGTCTTATTGTAATTGACAAATAACTAAGTGTATTCTTCGTGCGTTGTACCATAATAATATATTGTATGTAATCACAAAATATAATATTTAGAGAATGTTTCAGAATGTTGTTGAGATGTTCAACATAATCACGCGATTGACCGCTAATTAATATTTACGTTTAGGCTTGTTTTTTGTTCTATAATCCTCAAATTGATAGTATTTTTTTTATTTGACCATTTATGGTTATTTTTAAACGGTTTTATTTAACTTGACCTGTTTGTTTGGGTCAAATCTAATAATTGAAATTTGACCCCCTTTCAGTAGTCTGATTGATCTGATATTTGGCAGAAGTCTTTAGTCCTGATGACAATACAATTTAAAACCGTTTAACTCGAAAAATATTTTTTCACAATTTATACATAATATATTATGGCATCATGATTTAAGTTTTAGTTTCTTATAAGATTTATTTCAAACCCCAAAATGCCAGGGTATAAATCCCTCTATATAGATGAGTTTATGCCCGGCATTGATCGGGTGAATTGAATAAATGCTCGATAAATCAAAATTATATCTATTGTAAATAAATCACTACCTATTTAGCTCTAGTAGCAATACAATATATTATAGTAGATCTTAACAGAAAAATTCTATCCTTCGGAATAATATCTTCTAGGTTGTCGCCGGCTGTGATCCGAATCACAAACTTTTATACGAAAAATGTTGGGAGTCAATTGGATAAATAAATTTACTTAAAATCTCTACCATTAATACCTCTTATATGTAATCTATTATAGTAAAATTAATGTTATCCTTTTGTAGCTACTTTCGCAACTTAAAAAGTGCAGTTAGAAGTATGTATACTCATCCAACCAACATTTTAAAGCACCAGAAACCTCCAGCAACCCCTCCCTAGCGGCCAGCGGGTAGGTTATGTCGGACTCTTACCGACTAAAACCACACGCCGTCTAGGGTCTTCTGACGCCGGGGTGTAAGGTGGCTCATAGAGCATTTCCTTCGCACCCCGGCTTGGTCTGTAGGGACCCTTCGATGGCAGACGGAACTGCTAAAAATCGAACACCTAAAAATCTGATTTTATTTATTATAAACGTGGGTAACGTGACCTCAGGGTAAGAGTAAGACACCCTTAGTATTGCACACGTTCATAGGCCACGGTGACCGCTTCCCATCTGGTGGGCCGTGTGCTTGTCTGCCACCTAAGTAGTATAAAAAAAAGTCATCGTTTACAAAAGCTAATAAGATTTTTCTCCTTGCCAAGTATACACTTTGCCCTCTCATGATCCTGCCTAGACTTGTGTCTAGTTTAGAAAGGGCCATTTTACTTTGTAACTCCGCTATTGGTATCGAATTAATATTCAAAGATAAAATTATCGTTATATTTTTAATTTAAAGACCCAAATCAATAGATAACAATTACCTCTGAGATATGTCTCAAACGTGCACTTGAGATGCTTGCATGCGTGCATTGGAGTAGAGCATCTCAATTAAGTGCACGCTTAAGACATAATATCTCAGACGTAAGTGTCATATAATACGGCCCTAAGTTATCTATGGATTTTTACGTTATGTTTTTGTTAACAAAAATTATTATTTTGTTGTGTGGAAGCAATGGAAGTCAGTGTGGTGCTAAATTAATAAAATCCGCTTGGTAAACGTTAAAATGAACATTCCATTATGATGAGAGCTTATTATCCTAGTAGTAAATGTACATACTGTTACTCAACAAACCGTTGAACCTATTGTTTTTTTTTAACTATTTATGAATATGAGTAAATGTGTCAATGTTATGATATTATATGAACGGAACTAGTGTTCGTCTATTATTGAAAATTAGAGAAAAATATGAGTCAAGATGGGAAAAAATACTATTTCTAATTTTTAATATTAATATTAATAATTAAATATCCTTTTTTGTGCCGATACTCCCCCCGCCCCAACTCGGTGAGCAGGGGCGGTTACCGCCCCTGCGGAGTAATTAATACCTACTGGACAAATAAATTGACAAATATCAGTAGAAAAGAAAATGGTTCTCGAATTTTTACCCGACTGCCGAAGAAAGAAGGGTAATGTTTTTACTTTGAAGATATTCACCTAAGATTTGTGTTCTACTTTTTGTCATTGTAAATAATGCTTAAAAATACATAACTAATTATTATGGTATAGGAACCAAATGAATAGTTTATTGTTATATGATGTGAATTAAGTTAGTGATTATTATTATTCTCTTTATTTTTCTTTTTTCATTGTCCAGCTTAAGGAATCGTTAAATCCTTTTCTTAAAATTTCTTTCGGATTATATTATTAATTTAAAGAACTCAAGTACGGTATGTAGGTACTTACCGTTATCTATATTGAAGGAATTTGAAATTGATATTAAACGTGGTTACAGTCGATTCATATTACCGTCTGTATTCATATTCATATTTGGGGATAACTTTTTCGTTTGAATAATATCATGACATGCTACTTCTTGTAACGGTATACTTATTCTGCAAATGTATCGTCATTAGATAGTAGTAAGATAGTGAATGCACTTGTGAATGACAATAAAGCGTCTCAAAATGAACTTATTGCATTATTAATTACCTGTCCTCTGCTGGGTATTATGTATTTTTGAATTGCTGAGGGAATCGGCAATTAAAAATAAAGTTTTTACAGGGTCGGCAACGCAATGCGAGTGTGACACCCCTGGTGTTGACGCCCATAGGCCATGGTGACCGCTTCCTATTTCCTATCAGGTAGGCCTTGCGCTTGTCTGCCACAAAAGTGGGATAAAAATCACTATATAATTTTAACTGCACATATAGGTAGGTACCTTGCAAAAAATATCCAATAAAAATTGGTTGCCTGTAAAGTCGGTATACGGGCGAAAGTTTTACGTGACAACGACTTTGAGTGGTAAAATAATTTTTATGTCTGTCTCTCTCGCTCTTAGGCGGGCTAACCATGCCCGAGTGGAAGGGACGCGTGCCTCTCACTCGCTCTCATTGTGAGTGCATAACGTGAGCGGAGCGTAACGCAGTTTCTTGAAGTGTCACCCGGCAAACCAATTTATAAGACGTTGTCACGTCAAAAAGTTAATACAAAAAAAATGGTACTTATCAAGATAGTGTTTTCATATTAAGTAGTTTCAAAAACGGGCTACGATGACAAATTGACGAATAGGTATAACGAGCCATGTAGTACTTAGTTTCTAGAGTTTGACTAATGAAAGCTGGACCAACACAACCGCGGCAAATTTAAAAAATTTAGGGCAGGTATCACCAGTTATAGTTGGATAAAAACATTTTGATCGTGAAATAAAAGTATGTACCTATTATAGTTTAACTCATAGACTTAGGAAAAGTATGGACGGAGTGCCTAGAGTAACTAGTCTGTGTCAAAAAATGGCGGGCATCAATCATTGTGTGAGTGAATTGTAGGGATGCGAGGTTTTACCTAAATTTCCCCATTTTTTATTATTTTAGTTGAGGAATAGGGAGAATTATTTGGTAAATTTTAAAATATATAAATGAACAATCATTAAAGGTGATTCGTGCATTATTATTAAAAATATTATTTTATCATAAATTAATGAAAATAATATTTTAGTTATTTTTTACATTATACCTATATAAAAAAAACTTACATGGATGGTAACCGATTAAACTAGGTAAGTACCTACTTAATTAACAAAAAAAGTTAAAAAATTCATATTAGTTACGTACAATTTCAAGAAGTTCAAGAACCACCTAAGTGGTATAAAAAAAAAAAAAAAATTGTATTTTTGCGATTCCTAATCCTATGTATTTATAAAAAAGAAGTTAAATCACTACGGTTATCACTACTAATAAATAGTTTATGCTATTTCATCATAAAGTCACACAATTTACAGATTTCCCCAAAATATGGGGAAATTTGCACACTTTTATGTTGGGATCACTGGTTTTGTACCGAACAATTGAATTTTGTTTTGAAATATTGAATGAACATTTATGTATAATTATTAGATAAACATTAAGTGATTGAAATATTGATTAACCTGTGAAATGTGATCCCTGGATTTATTTTCTTCCTGTCACTACGGTTTTTACACCATTTCACTGCACAAGACATGTTGTATTTGATTTTTTTTTCTTCCCGCTTAAACTGACAGATCGACCGATTCGGCCGACGTTTGCCGCGAAGTGGCTGACTATGATGTGAGAGTGTGCGTGGCGACTGTATACGTATACGAAAGTTGGCTGACTATGCAGCGTCACTTTTTTGTTCCCATGGCTCCGTCCATAGTTATTCCTAGGTCCATGGTTTAACTGATATTTTTAAAGAATTTTATTGCGCTTTATTTGGTGTTATTCTTATTTATATTGATTTCTTTATTAAATACTATCCTTTGCCCACGACTTCGCCTGCGTGGGAGTTTGGTACTGTGGGAATATCGGGGGAAAAGGTAGCAGGTTTATTCATGTTGAAATCCCCACGAATACCACCCTCGTTGGCCATTGGGGATGGTTATGTGGGAATCGAACCGACTAAAACCGCAGATGTAGTGAAGATATAGACTAAGACTAGCTGTTGCCTGCGTGAAATTATGTTCCCGTTCCCGCTAACCTTGGGAATATATTTCACGGACAAAATGTGGCCTATGAACGTGTGCAAGATATATTGCCTGTGTTATTCCAGACTAAAAACTATCTTCAAGCGGGCTTATAGGAATCAGACGGAATTCATTTATTAGAAAAAATATTATTAATTATAATCAAAATTATATTCCAAATATTCTTCACCATCATCCGAGCTGCTTGATCCATCATCAGTCACACTTATAATTAATTATAATAATTAAATAAAATTGTCGAAAACTACAAATATCTAATACAAAAGCGAATATTTTTGGATATCGCATCTGATCTGAATCTCGTTAATATTTGATGTGAATACATACATACTAGAGTTTGACTAATGAAAGCTGGACCAACACAACCGCGGCAAATTTAAAAAATTTAGGGCAGGTATCACCAGTTATAGTTGGATAAAAACATTTTGATCGTGAAATAAAAGTATGTACCTATTATAGTTTAACTCATAGACTTAGGAAAAGTATGGACGGAGTGCCTAGAGTAACTAGTCTGTGTCAAAAAATGGCGGGCATCAATCATTGTGTGAGTGAATTGTAGGGATGCGAGGTTTTACCTAAATTTCCCCATTTTTTATTATTTTAGTTGAGGAATAGGGAGAATTATTTGGTAAATTTTAAAATATATAAATGAACAATCATTAAAGGTGATTCGTGCATTATTATTAAAAATATTATTTTATCATAAATTAATGAAAATAATATTTTAGTTATTTTTTACATTATACCTATATAAAAAAAACTTACATGGATGGTAACCGATTAAACTAGGTAAGTACCTACTTAATTAACAAAAAAAGTTAAAAAATTCATATTAGTTACGTACAATTTCAAGAAGTTCAAGAACCACCTAAGTGGTATAAAAAAAAAAAAAAAAATTGTATTTTTGCGATTCCTAATCCTATGTATTTATAAAAAAGAAGTTAAATCACTACGGTTATCACTACTAATAAATAGTTTATGCTATTTCATCATAAAGTCACACAATTTACAGATTTCCCCAAAATATGGGGAAATTTGCACACTTTTATGTTGGGATCACTGGTTTTGTACCGAACAATTGAATTTTGTTTTGAAATATTGAATGAACATTTATGTATAATTATTAGATAAACATTAAGTGATTGAAATATTGATTAACCTGTGAAATGTGATCCCTGGATTTATTTTCTTCCTGTCACTACGGTTTTTACACCATTTCACTGCACAAGACATGTTGTATTTGATTTTTTTTTCTTCCCGCTTAAACTGACAGATCGACCGATTCGGCCGACGTTTGCCGCGAAGTGGCTGACTATGATGTGAGAGTGTGCGTGGCGACTGTATACGTATACGAAAGTTGGCTGACTATGCAGCGTCACTTTTTTGTTCCCATGGCTCCGTCCATAGTTATTCCTAGGTCCATGGTTTAACTGATATTTTTAAAGAATTTTATTGCGCTTTATTTGGTGTTATTCTTATTTATATTGATTTCTTTATTAAATACTATCCTTTGCCCACGACTTCGCCTGCGTGGGAGTTTGGTACTGTGGGAATATCGGGGGAAAAGGTAGCAGGTTTATTCATGTTGAAATCCCCACGAATACCACCCTCGTTGGCCATTGGGGATGGTTATGTGGGAATCGAACCGACTAAAACCGCAGATGTAGTGAAGATATAGACTAAGACTAGCTGTTGCCTGCGTGAAATTATGTTCCCGTTCCCGCTAACCTTGGGAATATATTTCACGGACAAAATGTGGCCTATGAACGTGTGCAAGATATATTGCCTGTGTTATTCCAGACTAAAAACTATCTTCAAGCGGGCTTATAGGAATCAGACGGAATTCATTTATTAGAAAAAATATTATTAATTATAATCAAAATTATATTCCAAATATTCTTCACCATCATCCGAGCTGCTTGATCCATCATCAGTCACACTTATAATTAATTATAATAATTAAATAAAATTGTCGAAAACTACAAATATCTAATACAAAAGCGAATATTTTTGGATATCGCATCTGATCTGAATCTCGTTAATATTTGATGTGAATACATACATACTACAAAGTATCAAAATCATAATGTAAACGCACAATCACAGAGAAATGACAGGAGGTGACATTTCTAGTCTACTGGTGTTGCAAATCAATAAATGTCGTGGTTCAGCTTTCATTAGACAAACTCTACAAAGTATCAAAATCATAATGTAAACGCACAATCACAGAGAAATGACAGGAGGTGACATTTCTAGTCTACTGGTGTTGCAAATCAATAAATGTCGTGGTTCAGCTTTCATTAGACAAACTCTATATATTATAATCATGAAGCTATAGATTTTAATATTGACTAGAATATGAGTATTTAAAAATTATATAGTCTTTGGTTAACTGGTTACATACTCTGTCCTCTGTGCTGATTACTCTATTACTCTATAAGTCTTTGGTATAAGTCATGATGATGGTGTCTGTGTCTGTGTTCTGTGTGGATCGTAAACGTATTGTGATTATTTTAATGTAGTTTTGGGACGAATATTTATGACAATTGAAACAAAATAGAAATTTGCCAAGTGAAATTATATGTGTGCGTGCTATAAGAAACAATGAATATTTAATTTCGATCTAAATAGTTACAAGAATGGTGAACGACATTTCTATACATTCCTGGCGATTGTCATTGCTTCCATCCCGCACTCGGGAATTATTATCACTTTCCCTGAACTCGGAAAAAATCATTCTTTCTGATGGTCCCGATAAACTGCCCAGGTAATTGCTTTTCTGCCTATGTCTGACATTGTATGCCATGCAAAAAAAAACAATCACGTTCATTGTGTTAAAACACTTGGTTTGTTTTCGTAATTGTTTATTTTGATTTCAATAAAAACCTGTTGAATAAAATATTACACTCGTCAATAACTCAAGCCAGAGTTATAGCTTTCGTTCACGCGCTTCTCATTGGATAAAAAAATTGCTATAAATAGTTTGTAATGGCAATCATGAATCATAACAAACAAGTCTTTATTATGACGATTCTCAAATATTTCGTAACACGCGGCACCGAAAGTTGCCGATTTTTATTTCATGCCTTATGTAATGTATTTCAAATGCGTGAAGATGGACCAACAAATAAAAACATTTGATAATCGCAAATATTGCTCTTTGTTAAACAATATCCAAATAACTTAGTGTTTATAATCTACTTTGTGCCTACTTTATATTGATTTTGACCCTGATATCTGACATTAATATTTATAGTTATACATTTAAACATGTTTATAGGTAGCTTAAATTTAGGTTCAGTAGTATAAAAACATGTTCAAATTGATTTATTTACAAGAATTATAATTTTTTTTGGTTTGTTATACGATGCTGTTGTTGAAATAATGTAGATACATAAACTCATAAACACATCACATTTCGCTAGTTTATGTTTAGGTCCCAATGTTAGTTGGCGAGCCTATTGCCATTAACCGGGCACTTATAAACCCGCGATAAATACACACAAAACTTCAAAAACCATTGAAAAGTTATTGGTGTGTGCCATGGTGAAGAACCTGGGATTGAACCCGAGACCTCGCCTCAGTAGTCCATTACCGAGAATGGTAGAATTTTTTAATTCTTGGAAGTGTATGATAAGGTGACAAAAAACTCTCAATATTGTACCTATAGTTTCATTTTGTTATTAATTTAATAGCCTCTGTGGCGAGCGGTAGTGCATTCGACTGCTAAAACAGGGGGTGTGCATTCGATTCCTGCTCAGTGCAAATATTTGCATGCATGATTATGTCTATTTGCATTGTTCTGAATGTCTCTATGTATAATATGCATGTATTTACAAGAAAAAATCTAAGTATGTAGTTATGTCTGATTCTTGGAAATATAAAAAAGAATTTGTACATTTAGATGTATTGTTTATGTGAATTTATTTTATTAATTAATCATGCGTAATATAGTCCAGAACAATATTGTTATTATTCGTTAGTTATCTTAAAATAAGATTAAATAACCCAAATTGATTTAAAGTGTTTATCTTCAAACAAGATGCTGTTGTTGAAATAATGTAATAATGTACATAACTTTTTAATTCTTGGAAATGCATGATAAGGTGACAAAAAACTCAATATTGTACCTATAGTTTCATTTTGTTTTTTTTTTTTTTTTTATACTATGTAGGTGGCAGACAAGCACACGGCCCACCTGATGGGAAGCTGTCACCGTGGCCTATGAACGTGTGCAACACTAAGGGTGTCACACATGTGCTGCCTACCCTGCAGGGAAAGGGGGAGAGCTGGGAAGGGGTGGCGGAGGCTAGGAAGGGGAGGGAGAGGATGGGTACAGTGAGCTCTGGCTACCCTACTTACCGGCGGGAACACAACACGATGGTTATTATGGCCGCGGTCTTCAAATTATTTAATAGCCTCTGTGGTTTGCGGTAGTGCATTTAACTACTACGACAAGGGTTCCCGTTCGATTCCCGCTCAGTGTAAATATTTGCATGCATGAATATGTCTATTTGCAATTGTCTGGGTGTTTCTATGTATAATATGCATGTATTTACAAAAAAAATATCTAAGTATGTATATCTGATTCTTGGACTCGTAACACAAGCTATTTATGCTAAGCTTACTCGGGGTATAAATAGCGCTGTGTAGTATGTCGTAGAATATTTATTTATTTATAAATATTTCGTTATACAGTACTGCCCCCGTAGACAAGTGGAAAAATTCTAAATACATTTTTTGATTAGCATTTACTGTCACATCAGGGCCCGTAGCCAAGTGTTAAAAGTCTAAATCGCTTAGAAAACGAATAGATTAGGCCGACCAATCACATCCAAGCTCGTTCACGGCGTACGATGCGCGCGCCGCGGCGGAATCACGAGCTGGGGTGTGATTGGTTGACCTAATCTATTCGTTTTCTAAGCGATTTAGACTTTTAACACTTGGCTACGGGCCCTGATGTGACAGTAAATGCTAATCAAAAAATGTGACGTAACATTGTTGGTTGTTGTTAAACTTTTCGTACAATAGAACTGGTTTTCTACATAAAAATACCTATACTTCATAGCCATTTTATTGTGAATATTTCTTAACTTAATAGAATTTTAGATTGAAATCACATCTTCTGACAGAGGACTACCTTTAGCTTACCATTAGGTGAGGTGAAGTCATGTTGACGTGTCTTATATAAAAAAAAATCGTCATTTAAATTACTATTATGAGGTATGGGTTCTCTAAATAGTAAAAAATACCATGGTCAGGTCAAAAACAGGTTGTACAGTCTGATTAGCAGGGTTGGGCAGACATGCGCGCGCGCATATATCTTGCTATTAGGCGTAGACACAAAAAAGAATAGGTATTTCAATTTGATCAGCTTCATAATATCAAGTATATGTAGATAAAGATTCTAATATTATAAAACTAAACTCTTTAATCAATTAAGTAAGTATGAATAAGGCCTTCAAAGTTACAAAATCAGTGTAATACAATTTGAGATTACACTCAATTAATCTCTTATCAGATATGCCTATCTGTAACACATACAATATATAGATTTAGATTCAATCTGGGCCTCGATTCTGCTAAAGACAAACCACTGATATACCACTGACACTCTAAAAAATGCCATTTAATTGTAGACTTTATTGTTATCAGGTTAAAGTCTAAAATCAAATGATATTTCGTAGAGCGAATGAAGAAGTTAAATTAATTCTTTTTATTTGATTTTAGACTTTAACTGTATAACGGTAAATTCTACAATTAAATAAGCATTTTAAGAGTGTCAGTGGTATTACAGTGGTTTGCTTTTAGCAGAATCAAGGCCCTGTTAGCTATTGAGTCAACTACTTAGTGCTAAACTAATTATACCAAACTAGACGGCGCGGCGGTGGAAGGAGATGCGGGGTGAATCAGCGTGCCACTGCGCCAAGTCCTTCGAGGTCGATGACCCGCTCGACCAGTCAGTTGACATAACATTAGCAACGACACCCGCATATTACGCGCATGCAAATAATAATTTTAGTTCTAGATAGCTACTCTACCCAAAGTAAACATAGCATAACTAACTTGTGATAAGGGTTCTGGAAAGCGGATACTTAGATAAGTACTGTACGGTCCGCACACCTTGGGTTCTATAAGTAATACAGTATAACACAGAGATACATTTTCACCGACTAGTTATATTTATGGATAGATTACGCGACAACGGTTATTGTACGCGGAGTACGTGGTTCGGCAGTTGGCATCGAACATGAACTAACTTAAAGTAAAATGATATGAATAATGTACATAAAATACTGCAGTGTTAACAATATAAAAGTGCAGCAATTTACGAGGCTCGTACACTGAAAGTAAGAATTTATAAATCGAAAAATTACATACAATATTATTTATAACTAGCTTCCGCCCGCGGCTTCGCCCGCGTGGAATTCGGTATTGCCACCAAGTCTATTTGAATGAAACAACTATCCACTCGACTTTCCACTCCGCTGTTCACTCCACTCTCCACTCTCCACTCCACACTCCACTCCAATGTTCACTCCACTCTCCACTCCACTCTCCACCTCCACTCTACTGTCCAATCCCCTCTCCCGACTCCACCCTACATTCCACTCTCCACTTCAATCTCTACTCCACTCCACTTTCCACTCCGATATTTGAAAAAAAAAGACTTGGTTATGTTGACCACAAATATCTATTTTTTTGCAATCCTTGTCTGTTTGTTCGTGATGGATGCAAAAACTGCTGAACAAATTTTGATGTCGTCTTTTCGTTAGAAAGGTCTTGGTGTTACATAAAATCTGCCGTATGTTTGATTGCATTTGGTTAAGTAGAACCGGGGATATGACCAAAAAACGATTACCAACCAATCGACTCCCACGGGCAGAGCCGCGGGTATTAGCTTGTATAAAAAGTAGCCTATATATTACTCCAGACTATAATCTATCTCTGTACCAAATTTCAACCCGATCTATTCAGCCGTTTTTACGTAAAAGAATAACAAACATACATCCAGATATCCCGACTGATCAACTCCATGGGCGAAGCCGCGGGTATTAGCTTGTATAAAAATTAGCCTGTATGTTATTTCACACTACACTCTATCTCAGTACCAAATTTCAGCCAGATCCATTCAGCCGTTTTTACGTGAAATAGCAACAAACATAATATTTGGACATCCCGACCGATCGACTTCGCGAGCGGAGCCGCGGTATTAGCTTGTATAAAAAGTAGCCTATATGTTATTCCAGACTATAATCTAACTCTATACCAAATTTCAACCCGATCTATTCAGCCGTTTTTGCGTGAAAGAGTAACAAACATACATCCAGACATTCCGACTGATCTACTCCGTGGGTCGACTGATCGACTCCGTGAGCGGAGTCGCGGGTATTAGCTTGTATAAAAAGTAGCCTATATGTTATTCCACACTTTAATCTATCTCGTAACCAAATTTCAGTCAGATCTATTTAGCCGTTTTTACGTGAAAGAGTAACAAAGGTATAATCTAGAAATCCCGACCGATCGACTTTGCGAGCGGAGCCGCGGTATTAGCTTGTATAAAAAGTAGCCTATATGTTATTCCAGA
Source organism: Lithosia quadra (assembly GCA_963576445.1). Lineage (NCBI taxonomy): Eukaryota > Metazoa > Arthropoda > Insecta > Lepidoptera > Erebidae > Lithosia > Lithosia quadra. The sequence goes on along the minus strand of OY754877.1, from coordinate 17,951,738 downwards.
CTATAATCTATCTCTGTACCAAATTTTAGCCAGATCCATTGAGCCGTTTTTGTGTGGCAGAGTAACAAACATACATCCATACATCCAGACATCCAGACATCCAGACATCCAGACATCCAGACATCCAGACATACATTCTTACAAACTTTCGCATTTATAATATTATATTACTGAAAAGTTAAAATAACTGAATTACGGATTTAACTCAAAAGACAAGGTACAGGTACCTTGCATCTAACTTGGCAAGATTTTGGAGTAATGTGGGCCCCACTACTCCAAAACCTTGCCAAGTTAGATGCCATACACTATATTATATATATATAGGTGATAAGTTCCAGACGACGCGTTGCCCGATTGATAAGGCTAGGAGCAATTGCTCCGTTTGATTTTACTTCTTTATCACATAAGCAGTTCGTCGCTGAACGCAACGCAATGTCCGTAGAGAATAGCACTGCTGTACTTAGACTCCAACTACATGTAACCAGGCTTAACGTGCTCTCCGAGGCACGGAAATATCCAGACCAATGTAAATTGATGTATTCACGTATACAAATATTTGCACTGAGCGGGATTCGAACCCGTGGCCTCCGATGTAGGAGTCGAATGCTCTACTGCTAATGTACACAAATATTAGCACTAAGCTTCCTTGTTTGGGAAAAGGGGTCTTCTCAGGTCTAGGCCGCGTTTCGAACCATGGTCCATTTACTTATGTAGTCTTAAATATTTTTAAATTTTGAGGTTTTGTAAGGGCCGCTTAGTGGTTTAAATAAATAAAATGATTTTTGACTTTGCCTTTGCATTTCAATATTCATCATTGCCTGTGCTTTTTCCAGAGATTGGCGCGGACTGGCACATAAAATAGGTTTATCTACAAAAATTGGCACTTGCATTCAACAAACATGTGTGGACAAAACTGCCAAAGTCCTGGAGATCTGGCAGCAGCTCGACAGCTCTGCAACTGTACAGGATCTCGTGCGGTATTTAGAAAGCATAGACAGATACGATGTGGCTGAAGATGTACTTTATGATCTCAAATTGGCTATCAGTCGCGGTGAGCCTATTGGTAAGCATTCATCGATCATAGTTCACTTAGTTCATTTTAAATTATCCCGATTTTTTGTTTGGATTTATTGTCACCTACTAATATGAACAAAAATTGTAATTGCAATCTTCTTCTTCAACTTCTTCAACCTAGTGTTAATCCTAGTCGTATCCAAAGCGCGGTAGCCTAGTGGTCTGGGTAATGGACTGCTAAGACGAGGTCTCGGGTTCGATCCCAGGTTCACCATGGCACTCACCAATGACTTCTCGATGCTTTTCGAAGTTATGTGTGTATTTATTGCAGGTTTATAAGTGCCCGGTTAATGGCAATAGGCTCGCCACCTATTACATTGGGACCTAAACATAAACTGGCGTAATGTGGGTGCTAGCACCTCTGCCTACCCCTTCGGGGATATAGGCGTGAGTTTATGTATGTATGTATGTATGTATCCAAAGCTTTCGCTTCGGAGTCTGGGGTCAACTGCGGATTTGGCTCTTAAACCGCGTTTACACGTTACACCCTGGATACACACATACCTGGAATTCTTTACCAGCTCACGTGTTTCCTTCCTCATACAGTCCCAGGTCCTTTAAGCGGGGCGTGTAAAATCATTTGATGAGGCCGTCAAGCTGAGTGCCACCATTGTGGCACTATCGGTGTTTGCAATAGTGACTCCCATTCCAGAGACTTTGCCTTTAGCTTGCCATCAGGCGAGGTGAAGTCGTGTTGCCGTGTCCGACATAAAAAAAAACAAGTGCAATCGCACCGACTCGGACTTGGTGGTTGGTCCCGAAGGTTGAAAAAAAAAAAAAAGTTTACACAAATGGCGATTTTCTATTCCATTGTTTGATTACAGGGAATAATCCAAGCATTGGGTCAAATTCGACATGTTTGAGATCCGGAGCCGACACCGAGTTTCTCACTGACGATGATCGGCCCGGCTATGTACCGATCTACGATGCCATGGTGTTGTATGCCGACGCGGATGCCGACTTTGCCGAGACAATGATGCAGCGCATGACTGACAAGGGTTACCTGGTAAAATTATAACTTTGCTATACTGACTACACTAAAGCGTCTTTCATATAACCTAAATTCAAGTTCAATTTATATTCAAAATTATTTAGACGATAAACAAGCTTGGAAATGAACTGTTCGCTCTACTATGTTACTCAAACCAAAAACTGCATTTAGAGGAAATTATTGTAAATAGACCAAAAAAAAAACAGCCACTGAGTTTCTTGCCGGAATCTTCTCAGGTCTGGGCTGCGTTTCGAACCGGTGGTCCGAAACGCAGGTTTTGAATATTTTTAATTTTGACGTTTTGTAAGTGCCGACTAATGGTCTATACAGGATAAATTATTTTTGACGATGACTTTGATCCTTTATGCTACTAGCCTTTTCTAAGTACGTTCTCCAACGAGACTCATGATCAAGTGTTTAGTGTTGGTTGAAAACTGCAAGCCGTCTGTCTCAACCTGTCACCAAATGATACAGTGCTGCTAATTCTGTTGGTACATCTCTAAAATTTTCTAACTGTATCTGTTTCTTTCATTATCAGATAGAAAAGGACAGATGATTTATGTTAGAGAATACCTGTCAAATTAAGTCGGCGCCTTGACGGTACCCTTCACTTTAGTCGACATCTACGAACATGCGACTTAACTTACTACGCACCAACAAGGCGCTGTCTTAATTTGATAGGTGTTTACTATGATAAATCATCTGTCCTTTTCTATCTGATAATGAAAGAAACAGAAATTTTAGAGAACTTTAAGTTAAGAGATGTAACAACAGAATTAGCAGCAGTATATAATTCGCTTCTACCTAAATTGTTATTGAGTAAAAATATAGTGCAAACGTACACATCCAGATTGAAATGATTTTGTTTTCGGGTGCACATCAGTAAATGGTTCGTATGACGTCATTTGAGATGGATTAAAATGCTTCGCTCTGTTTTCATACCATTTCGACGTACATGCAGTAGGTATGTAGGCCAAGATAAATCTGTACTCGTGATTATGGCGTGACGCATTTATTTTCTACTCGTAACATGTAAACTGTACTGTACATTAGCTAGAAATTTGTTGTTTTTGAAGAAAGCGATAAATTACCTTGAAATAGTAGTTTAGGGATAAAGCTCTTATCAATCGCCTTGGATGCTGGACGTTCCATACCTGCCTTATAAGGAAGGACTGGGATGTCATTGAAATGGCTCTACATGCAGGGAATGTCATCCCTGGATGATATACCCTGTATTCATCATCTTGTCATTATAGTGGGGATGTTGGCCATCGGGTCCTCGTGGAGCCTCTGAGTCCCATCTTGAGAAGCTCTGAAGAGGCAGCCGGTGGCCAAGATGCAGAAAGTGGGTTTACTCGACAATGCTCAAATAGTTTGGCAGCTATTTTTTATTGATGATAGGCTCGCGTTTGACCACAATCTCACTTGATGGTAAGTGATGATGTGGTCGACAGTGGAGCACGCTTGCCTAGAAGTAACCGGTACACTCTTGACTTGAAGACTCCCAGGTTGTAACTTTCCGGAAATACAGACTCGGGCAGGGCATTCCACTGTTTAGCATTACGCACGATGAACGTACTGCCGAAACGTTTCCAAGTTCCGGACTCCCAGGTTGTAGCTTTCCGGAAATACAGACTCAGGCAGGGCATTCCACTCTTTAGCAGTTCGCACGATTAACGTACTGCCGAAACGTTTCCAAGTTCTTTTGCCTCGCCGGGGCTATTGTGGAGTGACGTAGTTGTATGGAAGTACTAACAGTGACATTGGTGGCACCAGATCTGCACGGTGGACCGGCTGCAGGCGGGGCACACGACGCAGTACGCTCCGATGGCGCGGCTGCTGGCGGAGCGCTGCCTGCGCGTGGTGCTGGTACTATCGCCCGCGTTCCTCGAAAGCCCCGCCATGACTTACTACACCAACTTCGCCGCCGCCGACGGCATCGGTGAGACATTAAATATGCTACTAGACCCGAGAACCCATTGGTACTTTCGATGGCCTCTGTGGCGTAGCGGTAGTGCATTCGACGTTTACGATAGGAGGTGCAGGTTCGATTTCTGCTCAGTGCAAATATTTGTATGCATGAATATGTCTATTTGCATTGGTCTGATTTTTCTATGTATAGTAATATAATGTATGTATTTACAAAAAAGTATTATAAGTATGTTTATCCGCATTCTAGAACTTATCACAAGCTAGTTAACTATGCTTACTTTGGATCTAGATTTTTGTAAATTATTTATTTTATTTATTTATAATATCAATTTGTATATAATTAAGATTGCCTTTGTAATTGATTTATAAACATTTTATTTTGCCATGTCTCACAACATAATCAATTAATAACAAAAAGTATTTTTATTCTAGAAACGGAGCAACGTAAGATCCTCCCGATAATGTACCGCAGCTGCGAGTTGCCGCGCCACCTGTCGTACTACCACAAGCTGTTCTACGAGTCGAACAAGCCCCCCCTCTACGACTTCTGGAAGAAACTGTTCCAGTGCCTCGAAGTCGCGCGCATGTCCATGGTAGCCCAGCCGCAGTCTAGGTAACTTACAACCTGTCACTTAGGTGCAACAATCCCCTCTTCTGTCTTCACCCTTATACAGGGTGAATTTTTCAAAAGGGATTTCAAAAGGGATTGGCCATCCACCAAATCTGAAACTATAAGGAATAGCGAAAAATGGTCAAAGGAGTCACGAACCCGATTTTGATGAAACTTAAAACCTCATCATTAGATTTTTGAAAAACCAATAAACCTAGCTGAGAATCGAACCTGTTGATTTTGAAAAAAAAAACACCCTATATTATTACACCATATGATAGTGTTGCTATTAAGGATCTTATTCAATCCCTTTTGAAAAATTCACCCTGTATATTTATACTAGCTTTCGCCCGAGTGGAAGTCGGTATAGCCATCAATAAACGACTCTCCACTTCACTCCACTCTCCACTCCACTCCTCTCCACTCCACTCTCCACTATAAAAGGATAAAAAGTATCCTAGGTCCGTCTCCTGGTTCTTAGCTACCTCCTTACCAATTTTTAGCAAGATTGGTTCAGCCGTTCTTGAGTTATAAATAGTGTAACTAACACGACTTTCTTTTATATATATAGATTTTATTTATCTGTATCAATATTTTATCTGTAGAAGCATCACACCAATTCAGACAAGTATACCGCCTCAAGTAATCATAGAAGAATACCCTCCGGCCAAGATGCTCAGCGACTTCATTGATTCGCACCTCTTCCTCCCGAGGCCCGACCTCTTCGTCCCGAGGCCCGACCTCAGTAGCTCCATGCCTCGTTTAGACACCCCAACTCTAACAACTATTACTAGAACAGAGAACTGCCACTCGTTAAACAATGTCAATGAAACTGGAGAAATTAAGAAGAAAAAGAAGAATTATTTTCTGAAGCTCTTTAGCACGATCAAGGGGAAGAAGCCTAAGATACTGGTCGCAGAATAATCTAGAAGACTCATGTTGCTCCAATATGGTTAGCTAGCTAGATAGCTAAAAAATTGGTCAAGATGTCTCTGGGGCCCGGTTCAGTAACGCTTCTAGATTTTTTTAAACGGGTAATTTTGTCGCGATACCACATATACCTAGCGCCATCTAGCGAAAACACGTTGATGAGAAATACTCAGTTTGATTCGTTTTCAATTAGATTTGAAATCACGTTTTTAAGGTAATTTTACTGAATCGGGCCCGTGGTTTTTGAATTTGTAAATTCATTCATGAGGAATACGTTTTTGTCAACTGCAAAAGAAAATGCAGAATATATAAAAAGCTAGGGAGGAGCAAAAAAAGAAAAAGAGACAAACATAAAACCTCTTTTTTACAGTCGGTAAAAAAAATAAAAATCATATTTTGAATTTTGTTACTGGCAATAATGTATTCCTCTATTGATAACAATTGTGTATTGGTTATTATAAGGCCTAGTGGCTACAATAATTAACTTTAAGGTTCTCAATACTGTGCATAGACTACAGAATAAATATAATATAGCACTTCCGTTTAAGTCTCGCTATTTAAATATACTTACTGATTAGCCAATGCCCGCGTGGATGTCGGTTTTCGCGCTTTCTGGCTGTAACTTCGGTTCTCCTGAACCGATTGTGATCAATCATGCGTAAGATTTCAAGTCTGACCAAGAACTATAAAAAAAACCCGTTCAGTAGTTTTAGCGTCTATCACAAATAGAAAAAAAATATTACTAAAATATTATACTATTATTATAGCAATAATTATGTTACCTTTTAAACTTTCGCGTTCCATGATAATACGTAAACGTCCTGTTTCCACGTCAGCCTGTGACCACGGCCGGTGTAACCTGATAGAAACGTAAGGCATCCCAAAGGTATGTATATACCTATACCATGATCGCGTTAATTCCCGTTTACGTATAATAATTATGTTTACTTATATAGCTATTTAACGTTTTGAGTGAATGGAAATGAGTACTATTTTTTTTAAACCGGGGAAGTCCTAAGTCACGTTCCTAAGCTACTAATACTCTGAAGCGATTGCATTTACTTGTAAAATACTATTAGGTCACTAATATCCATAAATACTTTCCTCTAAGAGATGTTATTCATAACTTACCCTAATACTGGGATCAATGTTGAGCGATATTATGCATTATGTTCATTTCTTGTGCGGAAATCCCCACGGACACCACTCCCGTCGACCATTGGGGGTGGTTATGTCGTAATCGAACCGACTAAAACCGCACGCCGTCTTGGGTCTTAATTACCAGGGTGTAAGGTTACCCAATAGGCATATCCCTCGCACCCCACCTGACCCCGGGGCTATCTACAGTTTTAAGATGGCCCTAGATCTTTTAACTTGTAAATATTTCTTCACATGTGCACAAATTTTTGATTTATTGCATTTATTACTGTCTTTTGAATAATGAGACTTAAAAATGGAGGTACTATTCATTCTGTGTTACTTTTAAGTCTTTTTTAAATAAAATTTTGCGAGATTTATACTACTTATGACTAAAGACTGTCGATGGTACAATTTCACAAATGTATGGACCTTGGGCCCGATAATTGTACACTACTTAGAAAAAAGCTAGGCTATGTAGTTTTCAGTTTTCACTATTCAATTCTTATATATTGCCTCGTATTATGGGTGGAATCTAACTAAATAAACACTTTCTTGCAACACAACGAACATGGCGGACTAAAACTATAAAAATATACTCATATTTTATTATTTGAATTTCTGAGGCGAATAAATATAATTGTACTTTTTCTACTAACCGATATTATTTCTCTTTTTTTCTGTATTGTGTACAATTAGAGGGCCCAAAATGAAACATCTCCTTTCAATTCATTACTTTTAAATTTCCTTGTAATCACATTGTCGTATAAAGTTTGGCGTTAAGATAAGAAATGGAGCCATCTACATCGATTTTTGCGAACTACGTAAATACATCACATTACCTATATTAAAAGTTACATTTATTACTTTAAAATTTCATTAAAAATTATGTGACCATAATGAAATTTTGAGGTTTATATTTTCATGTTCAAAAATGTTGTTGTAAGGTTATCTCTTGTTTTCGTTTGAAGTTAGGCGAAAAGATAAGAGATGAGCCACTACCGTGATTCTTGCGAACTACGGCAAGATAACAAAACAGGAATTGTTAGCATAATATTTGCTTTTAAATTTCATAGTAATATTTAAAGTTAGGCGATAAGATAAGAAGGCATTGACCGTTACACCACGTTTCACGTTCTACCACTACAACATCCGATTAAAAAACGGACCCGACACACGTCAAGTGGGAACGGAGTGTTAGTGTAGGCCCCGATGTGAATGTTTATTAATTTCTGCCCTATGAGATCAATTTCACCGAGATTATATATCTTATGTCTACAATTTTTATCGCTGTTAAGACTAAAAATATATAGTGTAACTACGTAAAATATATATTTTTATAAAAATATGATTGAAAATCATTTTATTATCAGTGTTACCGTATAGGATTGTATGAAGATAAATTATATAATAATGTTATTTTGTATGATATGCTTTTACACACACAAAATTTATATTATGTTAATATTTTTTATACTTTTAAATAGATTATTAAGTGATTAAATCGTCAAAATTATTGCGTTTTGAACGCCAAATTAGATATATATTTTAAATCTACGTTAATCACCATAAGCATAATACAGTCGGCAAAAAAGTTGCTAAATCAACAATTTCTTTCATCCAACATCACATTTTTATGCATTTAGTAGTCCTCAGAGTTAAGGTGATTTGTTAGTTTAATGTGTTAAGCTGCTTCTGTTGCGGACTGTACGCACCTCGTACGTAATACGATTTATTTTACCTTGGATTTTAGTTGTGTAACACCTAATTCAATGTTTAATGTTGTTTGTAGAAATTTCAATGTTATTTAGGTTAAGTTGTCCACTGTGCCTTTACGTAAATGTAAATATATTGTATACTTAGTTAATTGTTGTTTTATTTAGCTTCCTAGTTCACGCCTATATCCCTGAAGGGGTAGGCAGAGGTGCTAGCACCCACATTTCGCCAGTTTATGTTTTGGTCCCAATGTAATAGGTGGCGAGCATATTGCCATTAACCGAGCACTTATAAACCTGCGATAAATACATACATAACTTCGGAAAGCATCGAAAAGTCATTGGTGTGTGCCATGGTAACCTGGATCGAACCCGAGACCTCGTCTTAGCAGTCCATTACCCATACCACTAGGCTACCGCGGTATTTAACACATATTGAAAATCGTACATAAATTGGATGGCGAATATAGTATTGATACATACTGCGCATTTCTCAAAGAAATTCCTTCTAGCTGACCGGCCAGAGAAGTCTATGCGTTTTTAGTCAAAGTCAACAAAATCAATATGGAAAATATATCTGTGGCCTCTGTGGCGAGCGGTAGTGTTAGCGACTGCTACAACAGGGTGGTTCGATTCCCGCTCAGTATATAAATATGTTTATCCGCAGTCTAGAACCCATACTTACATTGGGTCCAGTCTTTAAACCTTTTTTTCTGTCTTCTACCCCTATCTATACCAGTTTTAAAATGAAACCATATAAGTAAAAACATAATATATATTTATGCTATGTTATCGTAACGCGGTATATCCTGACGAGGTGATCCGCGCCGCAGCTCGCCAACTCGGTCTCCTCGCCGCTCGGCCTGAACGTCAGCCTCTTTACCGTCAGGTGGTGGGCAGCACTGGAAGGTAAAGGTTTAAGGTTTTGCATGAAAGGCTTAATGACAGAAGAGGAAACGCGTGAAATATGTCCGACAAAAGCAGATGGTGGGCTGTGGTCTCTGCCTACCCTGGTGGGAAAAAGTGCGTGAGCATATGTATGTATGTAAATCTCACTTGTTATCCAATTCCTTCAACAAGCTCCACCCATCGTCGTCAAACCGGTACAGTCTGATGACCCCGCTGTCCAGTCCCGCGGCGAGTAGCAGGCCTTTGGTCGGACTGCGGGGGGCGAAGGCCAGCGCTGTGACGGCCGCCTTCGCGTCCAGAGCCGCGCCAAGTAGACCGTAGTCTTTCAACGATGTATTCGTAGGATTGCTTTTGGTCCAAAGACATACCTAGAAAAAAAAATTGTAACTTTTTAACTATCTCTGGTTCTACTGAACAGATTGTAATCAAACATGCGTAGGACTTTAAGTTTGACCAAGATCTATCAAACAAAAAAAACCGCACGGAAATTCGTTCAGTATTTTTTGCGCGAACAAACAAACAGACTTTTTAATGTCTCCAATGCCTGTACACGGCTTCTTTACAATTTTATAACTAGCTGACCCGGCAAACGTTGTTTTGCATTTTAAGGGTGAACAACCCTTATCACTTAGGAGTATGAAAAATAGATGTTTGGCCGATTCTCAGACCTACTCAATATGCTCACAAAATTTCATGAGAATCGGTCAAGCCGTTTCGGAGGAGTACGGGAACGAAAACTGTGACACGAGAATTTTATACAGGGTGAATTTTTCAAAAGGGCTTGGATGGCCAAATCCGAAACTATAAGGAATAGCTAAAAATGCTCAAAGGAGTTACGAGCCCGATTTTGATGAAACTTAAAACCTCATCATTAGATTTTTGAAAAACCAAATATCCTAGCTAGGAATCGAACCTGTTGATTTAAAAAAAAAACACACCCTATATTATTTCACCATACGATAGTGTTGCTATTAAGGTTATTATTCTGGGAAGTAATGACATACCGCAAACTAAAGGAAAGAGCTCATCTTTAACAAAATACATTTTATTTTTCTTACATTAACTGATTAATTGTTCAAAATGTAGACTATTGTTTTCAATACATAGCTGGATTTGAGACCTCAAGGATCGTACTGCATTCAATATTACAATGTTTTGATTCCGTTTAGAATATTCTCCAAGTCATCTGTATCTCTGTATCATATTATGTGTCTTTGTAAATTTCGTTTTTGACATACCCCCAGAGAAAGTAATCTAAGGGAGTAAGATCCACGGATCTCGCTGGCCAACGCACAGGACCATGCCTTGCAATAAAATTATCGTCAAACTGCTGAATCAAAATCTTTTTTACGGCTATTATGGGCTGGAGCTCCATCTTGTTTTAAAAAAAAAACATCAATCATTATAATCATTCTGAGTATAATTTAAAACGCGGAATAGTTACGATCTTTTCTAGGATTTCGAACGAAACAAATAGGTACATGAAACATGAATTTTATTAAATTCCAAATTTTCCTTAAATTTGCCGTATATCATTACTTCGCAGAATTTGTTCCTTAACAGCGACACTATCGTATGGTGTAATAATAAAGGGTGTGTTTTTTTTTTCAAAATCAACGGGTTCGATTCTCAGCTACGTTTATTGGTTTTTCAAAAACCTAATGATGGGGTTTTAAGTTTCATCAAAATCGGGCTCGTGACTTCTTTGATCATTTTTCGCTATTCCTTATAGTTTCGGATTTGGCCATCCAATCCCTTTTGAAAAATTCACCCTGTATATAAGATAATTATGCCTAGTATAAATGTTTCTACTAAATAAAAAAAATATGTTTGCGTAGGTATTCTAGAACCCATTATAAAAGCTATAGGTACTTAGTTTTGGTCTAGATAGCGATGTGTTTTCGTTATAAATTTTATCTATACCATGTTTTTATGCAAATAAATTTGATTTGATTTGTATTTTGTCCCGGAATATTTATTACGGGAGATTTACTGAAAAAAAAAAACCATCTCACCTTCCCATCCCTGGAACCCGTACCAAAAGCCTTCCCATCAAAACTCCACGCACAGCACCATATGATTCTACTATGGACACCGTTTGTCTTGTCAGTAGCCGCTGCTATGTCGAAGGAATTTGAGCCTTGTGCCCTTTGATATAAGGTCCATCTTCGGTCGCGTGACACTGAGAGCAGCTGTTGGCTATCCGGCGAGAAGGCGAGCTGGGTTACTGTGAGCTGGTGGGATACTAGCTTTTGAGTTTGTTGCCAGTTTTGTGTTTCCCTGAAAAATATGATTAAAACATTATACTTCATTTTTTCGCCCGCGTGAAATTCTGGTCCATTCAATCCATGGGAACCTATTCAATTAATAACCCCTCCCAAGATCCCCACTTCTTCCAAGCCCTTCCCTCTTCCCTTCAGGGTAGGCAGCACTTGTGTGATACCCTTAGTGTTGCACACGTCCATAGGCCACGGTGACCGCTTCCCATAAAATGGGCCGTATGCTTGTCTGCCACCTACGTAGTATAAAAAATAAATGCCTAATCTATCCCCGCATCATATATATTTATTTCTGCCAAACCCGTTTAGTGGTTATAGCGTAATTGAGTAACAAACATCGAAACATCTTTAAAGTAAGCTTAGTTTAACTAACTTGTGTTATGGGTTCTAGAATACCCATAACACAATCCAGTTAAACTAAGCTTACTTTGGGTCTAGAGTGCGCTGTGTAGAATGTCGTAGAATATTTATATTTTATAATATCGAGGTCCAGCCAAATCCGCAGTTAAGACTGGTAAAGCGGACCCCAGACGAGGTAGGACACGACGGTATCTCCCGTCCCGAAACGAGCTGTCCGACTGTGGTAGTACCCCCGCCCTACAGAACACCGCCACATAATAACCATTGTGTTGTGTTCCCGCCGGTAAGTAGGGTAGCCAGAGCTCACTGTATCCCTTCCCCCCACCCCTGCCTATCCTCCCCACCCACTCCATCCCCTTTCCTACAGGGTAGGCAGCGCACACTTCACATTTGCACACGTCTATGGGCCACGGTGACAGCTTACCATCAGGTGGGCCGTGTGCTTGTCTGCCACCTACGTGGTATAAAAAAAAACTCCGAGGGGAAAGCTTTGGATGCGACTGGGATTAACGCTAGGTTGAAGAAGAAGAAAATACCTACCATATCAAAACGGCGGCATGTTCGGCTGTGGTCGCTTTACAAGCGGAAGCGATGAGCGATCCGTCCGAACTGGCGTCAAGCGCGAACACTTCGTAGCCGTGGCCGTACAGCTTGTGGATCTCCGGCCATAGCGTGTTCTGCATCAACGTCTCTTCTGTGGGCGGCTCTGGGAAAAGTCAAGGTGATTATGATATTAGGTAAATGTTGACCAAGTTGCCTAAAGTTTCCGATCAAAAAATCTGCATGAAGGTTATCTACCTATACTAATATTATAAAGAGGTAAAGTTTGTGTATGTATATTTGTTAAATTGTAAGGGGTAATCTCGGGATCTACTGAACCGATTTAAAAATTCTTTTACCAATAGAAAGCCACGTCATTCGTGAGTGTCATAGGCAATAATTACATTTTAGTGGAAAACTGGAATTTACACCCGGGCGAAGCCGGGTCCCGGGTCGCGTGGCAATTATATTTTAATCATTGACACTAATCCTCTCTCTCTCTCTCTCTCTCAATAGCAGCAATCAAATGTACAATAGTTACTGTTTTGTACATTTGTGGTCCTTCGAGCCGGATTAAATGTAAAGTCACCCGCAGAAGTTGCTGAACACTAACTAATTTACAAACGATCTTTACATTGAAATAAATAAAATGATGTATGGTTTTGCTTCTCAATCAATTTCTTTTATTTATACCCCCCCCCCCTCCCCCCCTCAGTCAACAGCGCCAGTTATGTCAGATTGAAAGCGACCAAAACCACACACAGTCTTCAGACACCGGGTTGTAAGACGGCCCATTAGACATTTCCCCGATTTCAAGATAGCCCTCTGGCGTGTAGCATCCACGATATCCCCTTTCCAGATTAAAAGAAGGGGGAGGGGGATATGACCCCTGGGAAACGTAGTAAAGTTAAAGTTACCTGTCATGTCGATGGGTACGAAAAAGCCATTGTTCTCGTCATCGGCGTCAGCTTGATCCTCTTCATTCAGGAACACGGCCTTGTTGGAGAGCCCTAGGGATGGCACCAGGGCGCCTTCTGGACCTGAGGGGGAACATAAAATACGCTTATGAGCTAGATATAGTAATATTCTTTGGGAAGAGGGTAAGAGAAATCTCTCTGTCTGTAGGGTGCTAGGGTAATGCCTGGACCGGAGACGGTGTGCGGTTTTAGTAAGTTCGTAACGCTTCCTTTTATAACTCACCCTTGCCATCTCCCTATAAATCACCGTTGCCGTCTCCCTTCAAACTTACGCTTGCCGTCTCCCTCTATAACACACCATAGCCGTGTCCCTCTATAACTCACCCTAGCCGTCTCCCTTTATAAATCACCCTTGGCGTCTCCCTCTATAGCTCACCCTAGCCGTCTCCCTCTATAATTCACCCTAGCTGTCTCTCTTCAATCTCACCCTTGCCGTCTCCCTCTAAGACTCGCCCTTGCTGTCTCCCTCTATAATTTACTCTTGATGTCTCCCTCTATAACTCACCCTTGCTGTCTCCCTCTATAACTCACCCTTGCCGTCTCCCTCTATAATTTACCCTTGCTGTCTCCCTCTATAATTTACCCTTGCCGTCTCCCTCTACAACTTACCCTTGCTGTCTTTCTCTATAACTCACCCTTGCCGTCTCCCTCTATGACTAGCCCCACGATATTCTGGAAGTTCTGTACGAAGTTGTGCGGTGCGCGAAACACTCGGATGATCTTCTCCTCGGCCGCTGATGCGAACGTCGTGCTGGAGATAGGGGCGATAGACGCCAGGTCGTAGCCGTGGACTTGGGGACGGGCTATCTCATGCCATTCAGGGCCTGCGGTAGGAATAAAGGGAATTAGATATCCCTAGAACATAGCGTACAACAGACAGAAATTTAATCTTAGCTAAGAACCATCCAGATCATATCAGCTTTCGAACAACAGTCGTATCAAGATCAGTTTATACCTTCGGCAGCTACGATGCCACAGACAAATACACACACACACAACTTTACAGATAAACACAGATATGTTTTTACTTTGCTGAATAAATTATCAAATAAAATAAAGAAACACCCCTTATTTAAGACAGATATCTACAAACACACACACACGATACATACACGTACGCAAGCACGTACACACGCACGTACGCACGCATGCACGTACGCACGGAAAACGAAGCGCGACCTGGACATTACATAGATCTTTCAGTATTCAACTAAATCGAATATACAGCCTCTGAGTTACAGGTTTACAGGTGTGCAGAAGCAAGATTCAATTACCATGCGGTGTCTTCCAAGGCGCGTGTACCCTGGTGGTCTGGTCGGCGGACACGCTCATGAGGTAGCGGCCGTGCCGGGGCTCCCACCTCACGTCCTCCACCGCACTGAAGTGGCCTCCGCACACCACTGATGGATGCCACTGGCTTGTTTCCTGGCGAATCAAATTTTTTGTAGGAGTGATTAGATTCGTGTAGGGGGGGGGGGGGGAAGGTAACGGGCACTGACGGGTATAATGCCCTGTCAATTTGGGCATAAATAATAAATGCCCGAAGTGTCAGCGCATAATTCTATCACTGGTTGTGGGTAGGTGTAAAATATCCTGCGAAAGTATTTGGCCAACAACCCGGGCTGGGGGGTCAGATGACAATCGCTCCCATAAAAGCCATATAAACCAAAGAAAATAGCGTAAGCGGAGCCAAGAACGTGAACGTGCAATCGGATGTAATACTAGGATGATGTTGATTTTATGGTCACAGATCATAAATACCTACCTACAAATCACGCCTTTTCCCCAGTTGACCCAAGTTCTTATTTCTCCTAAAAAGTTCGCGGGTTCAAATCTCGTCCGGCATATTGTCTTTATCCAAATTAAATATACAGGTCATTTTAATTTCATTATTCTTGATGGAGGTAGGACTCAACGGTATGTCCCGTCCGAAATGAACTTGGCGTTGCACACGTCTATAGGCCATGGTGACCGCTTCCCATCAGGTGGGCCGTGTGGTACCAAAGTGGTATAAAAAAAAAATCTTTCCACATACAACTCACCTTATCAAACTTCCAAATGTGAAAAGACCCATTATATCCATGTCCCATAAACATTTTGCCTTCTGGCCCGAACTTGCTGCCGTAGAAGCCAAGTCCGTTGCCTCCAACCTCCCCCACTCTGACTCGCTCAACCCAGGCGCCCTGGCCTTCCCCCTCCCCTCTTTGTGGGGACGACTCTGGCTCCCAGATGATGAGGGTCTTGTCTAGTGAGGACGAGAGGAGACGGTAGACAGGAGTTTTATTTGACTCTGTAAGAAAATGAGTATCATAATGGTTATATGTTTGGAGTTTTTACTAGAAAAGAAAGAAATATTATTTCAAGTGCATCACTTAAGTACTATTCGTTGCCCGCCGCTCCACTCGAGTGGAGAAATGGAAGGAATGCTACTTTTATCCCTATTCCAGGGATAAAAAGTAGCATCTCTTTAATTTGGGACTATAATCTTTACTTTTAACAAAATTACCAAAACATCAGGTGGGCTTATCTATCTTCCCAAATTTTTACATTTCTAATATTAGTAAGATCATTTGCTAATTCAAATCATATCCGTAATCCAGGATTATTATTATTTTATTTTTGGGGTAGCCTAGCACATGGGTTACTTTCCATCCCTAAAATAGGTTCCCATGGAAAGCGGGAACCAGGACAGAATTTCACGCAAGCAAAGCTCGGGTAAAAAATTAGGTGCAATTTTCTTTTTCTAAGTCCACAGGTTAAATAGTTACCTCCTATCCCACGGGGCTGCCACTGGATGCCATACACCCATCCCTCGTGTCCTGCCAGCACAGCATCAAGCTTCACGGTCCACTGCTGGTTGTAAGCGGTGAAAACCTTTTGTTCCACCTTGATACCTTTAGAAGGCGCTTCTTCAACATGCTTCTGGATCCTCCAGAGGCGGATATAGGTGTCCTGGGAGGCTGAAGCTAGGATGATTGTGGAGTCATCTGTAATGATTAAATGTATGTTCATTTTTGTACAATCGGTTGAGTTTAAAAAATGCCATCCATTTAATTTTGGGCTTTCTTTATACGGCTTTAGAGTCTAAAATTAAATGGAGAGATTTCATTACACATTTTCGGTTACTCTAAAAAATGCTTTATTTCTTTAGACTTTATTTTCATGACGTTAAAGTCTAATATTAAATAGCAATATTTTTATAGTGTTAATGGCACATCAGTGGTTTGTTGTAACATAAAATAGTCCCGTCCAAACTGGGCAGTCCGACTGGGGTAGTACCTCCACCCTACAAAAGCCCGCGGCCATAATAACCATCGTGTTGTGTTCCCGGTAACACCCTTGGTGTTGCACACGTGCTGCCTAAGGTCACACTGCTTGCCATTAGGTGAGCCATATGCTTGTATGCCACCTATGTAGTATAAAAATGATAAAACTGCATATAATCTTAGTCATACTTACCAACATCTAACACGTCAAGTCCTCGCACCCAATCTTCATGTCCTACTAACGTATGTACTTTGTGGTAGTCATCACCCACAAACACATGTATCTTGAAATCGTCCAATGCACAGAACAATATCGGACTGTTGGTTGCAGGCAATAAGTGTGCGTGGAGTGTGAGGCAGAGGCCCGAGTTTAGGGATATTGTTTGTTTAAGTGCTGTAATGCCTGAAAAGGTAGACAATAATTACATCATTTCATGTATTATGGGGAGTATTCCCAGAAAATATAGCCAGTAAAATGTCAGATACCTATGGAATTCGAATTGAGAGCCGTTTAGCTGTCAGTTAACACTTTCACAGCGAATCACGAGTGCCGCTCGGCATTCATACTTTTCTCCAACTTGCGAACCACGAGCAGCACTCGTTACCGCCTTTCATACTGTTTATTAGAAAATCACGTCGCCTAGTCGGGATTCGCTTAGTATGCGTTTGTAGCTGAGTTTATAAGCTATACACACATATGCAATACAAGTACGTAGCGGGAACAGGACAGCTACAATATGCAATCCCCCGCGCCGCCCGCTCAGTCTGCCGCCGGCGAGTAAACAGGGTGAATGGGATTGCATTTTAGCGCGAAATGGCTTCATCGATACATCGCAGCATAATCGTTCGATGTCTGTGCGCAAGAATGCTGATTATGTCATTGTGCAATGACCCGTGTTTCAAAAAATATCACACGGTAAAGAATTACCATCTATAAAAAGGCATTTGTTGCATGTAAGACTTTTTTTGTTGTTGAAAAAATTACTATTTTGATTTTTTTTTTATAAATATAACATAAATAATATAATGTATTTTTATTCATTATTCATAAACTACAATAGCGTATCTTATACAGTTTGTTTACCTAATTTTTACGACGCGCGTAAACTACGGCGGCGGCGCACGTAGAGTTAATAACTTTTAGACGCAAAACTAAACTAATATTTATGTATGTATGAAAATAAAATTTAACGAATTATAAAAAGTCGTAGAACAAAAATGGTTAGCTATGATGTCAGCTATCTACCCCTGCGAGGATGCTAGTTAATTACAAATAACCCTGTATACACAAAAATAATTATCTGTGTATTCATTTTAGTTATGTTTCTATGACATTCACAAAATATGCAGAAAATCGCCCGCGTACCGTATCAAACGGCGCTTTAAATGCTCCGCTGTGAAAGTGTTAAAAAATGAAACATAAAAAATTTATGATTCGTACCTATGTAGCATAGTGTTCATTGGTTACTTTAGAGGTCAGAGGTTCAATTAATTTCAGTGCAAAAATTTATATGGTAAAATTTGACTATATATGCATGACTATGTGTTTGAAAATGTACCGCAATAAGCCATAAAACTAAAACACATATTGTATGCTATACTTATTTCTAGTCAAGATTACTTTGCATATTATGTATGATGTCCCAAATATTTAATTATTTATATTAATATTATAACTTACCATTTTTCCTCTCCCAGACTTTTACCGTAGCGTCAATAGATCCCGTATATACTAACAGATCATCTCCATTATAAATACCATGTATGCAAGTGATACCATCTGCATGACCCGTTAAATTACTTGTCACTTTCCACTCGTCATTCTCTAGGGTCCATATAGCAGCAGTTTTATCTGCTGACCCAGATATGAATTCTGTGCACGTTCCATCTGGTTTACGGAGCCATTTCACGGTGTTAACCAGCGACTTATGGTGACTGAGAACTGTTAGGGAACTGTCTTTACCCTTTTGTGCCTAAAAATTGTGTAAGATTTCAGTTTCAGAAATTCATAATAAGAGTATTAGATCATGTTCAGTATTATTAGAGTGTTGTAATTGGTGTGTGATAAATAAAAAAAGAAGTCTTATTTAAAAGTGATTTTTTTTCACATTGCATTTTTTTATATAAATGAGGCACAAGTATACACAATGTAAAAATAGTGATGTAGAGAAAAACGAAAAAAAAAGGGGTAAATTATAAAAAAAATACAGACGAACGAAGGTCTGGTGCAGTTTCTTCATATAGAAGGTGAGATGGCAGTCGCTCCCATAAAAGCCGTATGAGCCAAATACATAAAAAGGCGAAGGTAAAGTGATCAAACCCCGGGTTTCCAGTCGCAAGCTACAAATACAACTGGAACAATGCTAAGAAGATGGAATCTGTAATATTTATTATTAAAAAATATAAAAAAAATTACCGTATCATAAACAACAACAGAGTTGGTGGCACCAAAACAAATGATTCCTTCGCTATTCCAGTCAGTTACTTCTGTAGTCCGATTACATGCAACAGATGTATACACTTGTTCCACATTAACTTTCATTGTATTGTCTTGATTTATATTAATATAAGGCATAAAATATAAATTCAAATCTAATCACAAAATATTAGGTTATAATAAACATATGGTTTGACATTGACACACTTGGCATATAAAAAAGATTATAATGCGTTCTGTTTGAGAGAACCCTAATTTTTCAGTGTGTCAGGCATTTAATTTTTGTTATATTTGATTAAGAAAATGTATTTTTATGCATTAAAACGTACATTAACACTACTTACTTTAATATAAATATTAACTGGGTTCTAAAATATGAACTTATTGTAGATTTAATTATCGTAAGGTAGGTACAGAAAGCGAACGCATTGTAATTTTGGCGGCAAAATATTATTAATCAGTGTCAAACGTCACCAATATTTATTTTTATTTATTTTGCTGCGATAAAATATTTGTGATTGTGTGGAATGTGACTTATTTATTATAAATCGAATTGAAAGCTATCTTTTGTAAATAATCATCAAAATGCCTGAAGTAATGATATCTGGAATTCCTGTCAACTTTCCTTTTGAGCCCTACGATGTACAAAAAGCCTACATGGAACGAGTCATTGAAAGTCTTCAAAACAATACGAATGCTTTATTGGAGTCTCCTACGGGAACAGGAAAGACTTTGAGTCTACTCTGTTCTTCTTTAGCTTGGCTTTTGGTGAAAAAAGCACAATTGCAGATGAACGCACAGGTGGGCAATTTCTCAGATCACAGCAGCACTTTGCGAGATAGTTTAAAAACCGGTGCAGGTAAATCGAAAGACAACACATCGTGGGGGATGCCAAAAATAATATATTCATCAAGAACTCATTCACAATTAACACAAGCTATGCAAGAATTGAAAAGATCCAGTTATAGACATGTGAAAGCCACTGTTTTAGGTTCCAGAGATCAGATGTGTATACACCCTGAAGTTTCTAAAGAAACAAATAATATGAACAAGGTTCACATGTGCCAACTAAGAGTAAAGTCCAGAACGTGTTATTTTTACAACAATGTTGAGTCAAAAAAAGAAGACAGATCAGTAAAAGGTGATGAAATATTAGATATAGAAGATTTAGTGACTGTAGGGAAAAAACTTAAATGCTGTCCGTATTATTTGTCTAAAGAACTTAAACAGGATGCGGATATAATATTCATGCCTTATAATTACATCTTGGATCCAAAATCAAGAAGAGCTAATGGAGTAGAACTTATGAATAACATCATAATTTTAGATGAAGCACATAATGTTGAAAAAATGTGTGAGGAGTCAGCCTCTCTGCAAATAAGAACCACAGATGTGGCTCTTTGTATTGATGAAATAACTCATGTTATGCGATCTTTCGGAGAGCAAACTGAGGAGCAAATGGACACAACTGTTGATAACAGCCAGCCAAAAGACTTTACTTGTGATGACTTATGTGTGCTGAAAGAAATGATGCTGGCGCTTGAGAAAGCCATTGATGAGATAAGTGTAGGCAGTGAAGGTAGTACATTCCCTGGCGGTTTTATATTTGAACTGCTTTCTAAGGCGGAGATCAGGGATCATAATCAAATGGCAGTTATTGGTATTATAGATAATCTTATACAATACCTGTCAACCGCTAGTGCTTCTCCTTTTCAGAAAAAGGGAGTCGGATTACAGAAAATTGTGGATTTACTGAATGTTGTCTTCAGTGGGACTACACATGCTTATAAGGAGAGAGTTAAAATGTGTTACAAGGTTCATGTCCAAATTGAAGATAATAAAAAGAATAAGAAAACAGACAGTTGGGGAGCTTTAAAGACAGCTACTACGAAAACAGCAGAAAGAGTCCTCAGTTACTGGTGTTTTAGCCCAGGGTTTGGTATGAAGCAGCTTATAGAACAAAATGTTAGGAGTATCATTTTAACCAGTGGTACTTTGGCTCCTTTAAAACCCCTGATATCAGAACTAGGCATACCAATTGGATCCCAATTAGAAAATCCACATATTGTCAAATCTAATCAAATTTGTGTCAAGATCATTGGTCAAGGCCCTGATGGTGTGCAACTAAATTCAAGTTACCAAAACAGGGACAACCCTAAATATATTTCATCTTTAGGTAGAACAATACTTAGTTTTACCCGAGTTGTTCCTGATGGTCTTCTAGTATTTTTTCCATCATATCCTATTATGAGTAAATGTCAAGAAATGTGGCAAAGTGAGGGTATTTGGTCAAGTATTAATAATGTAAAACCAATATTTGTTGAACCACAAAGGAAAGATACCTTCAATGCTATTATCAATGATTTTTATAGTAAAATAAGGGATCCAAGCACCAGAGGAGCTTGTTTCATGGCTGTTTGCAGAGGAAAGGTGTCTGAGGGTCTAGATTTTGCAGACATGAATGGCAGAGCTGTAATCATAACTGGGCTACCATTTCCACCTTTAAAGGATCCCAGAATAATTTTAAAGAAGAAATATTTAGAAGAGCTGAGGGTAAAAGACAAACAGTTCTTGTCTGGTGATGAATGGTACTCCTTAGAAGCAACTAGAGCAGTGAATCAGGCTATAGGTAGAGTCATTAGACATCAAAATGATTATGGAGCAATTTTACTGTGTGATAGCAGGTTTAACAGTCCAAAATTGAAGAACCAGTTATCTGCATGGTTAAGAGATCTGATTAATGTTTCAAATAAGTTTGGTGAGAGTGTGAGTGAAATTTGCAGATTCTTCAAAAATGCTGAAGTAACTCTACCAGCCCCAAGGTTAAAACCACTGCTGCCAAATGAGTCTAATACCTATGACACAGCTGGTGGACCTATCCATGTCTCTGGTGTTTCCTTCCCTGTAACAAACTCCAGAGTAGTCAAAAACTCTGCTAAGAAGTCTGTCAGTCAATATCCAAACTCCAATGAAGTGTATGCAGACTTTTCAATGGACTTCTACAAAAATGCTAAGTCTTCTGCATATGTCAATGAGTTCAAACCAAAAACAAGAGACCTGTTTAGCTCAATAGATATTGTTGATTCTCAACAGTCTACTTCTCAATCTCTGGTTACAATACACAAGAGAGAGGCAGATGTTAGTCTGTGCAACAATATGGTTAAGAAGAAAAAGTTAAAGATTAAACCATTTGGCTTTGAAGACAACTTGAATGAGGAAAGTAAGGAGGCTGAACCAATCGTGGAGAAAGTGCCACCAGTTTCACTTATAGATTTTGTTAAGGAAATAAAAGTGCTTTTGCAGGCAGATCAGTATAAGGAGTTTCAACTGTCCATTTCTGCTTATAAGAAAGGTGGTGTTTATGAAGAATTTTTAAAGATTTTATGTAATTTATTTGAAAATAGGAAATTGTTTTATTTATTTAAAGGAATGAAGAGATTTTTAAAAGAAGAACACAAGGGAAGTTTCCAGGATTACTGTGATAGTGTAAAACTAAGTTGATGACCACATAAATATGATCAGTGATAAAGCAATAGCATGTAACTAACAAAACTATAATAAGCGCTGAGTAAATGTTTCATATTTAAAAGAGATGAACACCCTAATATAAAATTAATTAAATTTTATTTGTATATAACTGTTGATCGTGTTTCTTGTAGACATACACTACAAGCTTTTTACTTAAAGAGACCATAATAAAATTACATAATTTTCAAATTCAATATTTGACTGAATCAAAAATGATATTTTTTTTGTCACATGCTGTTGTTCTCACTCATGAAAAACTGGTGTATACTTATAGCTAGATAATTGTAAATCCTAATAAAATAAAATGATTTGATTTTCCATCACAAGGCTGTAGTTTGCTTAATAATACCTACTTGCTGAGTTCCCATTATCATTTCCTTTATTTAATTCGTAAACATATTAATTACATTTTTAAATATATTATATACATAAAAAAAAACAATACATTTAAAAATATAAAAATAGTGCTCCACCGGCGTCGGGTGCAGGGACCAAGCCACCGGTGGTTAGGGCTCCAGGGAGAGGAACTTCCTCACAATGCGTGCCGTGCTTAGCAAAACCGCCTTTTGCATCACGCCCTTGAGCCAGCTGCCTAGTGAGAGCCTCTTAAGGTGTTGATCGAGGCTCTTGGCGATGAGTCCGTGCACTGAAACTACTATCGGTACAATAATAGCTGAGTCAACATCCCACATGTCGACAATCTCATGGGCCAGATCCAAATACTTTATTTGTTTTTCTTTTTCTGCCATTATCATTATTATTAGATTCAGTAACCTTATAATATATTAGATAAATCAATCTTAGCCCTTATTAATTCAGTATGCACTGGGGCTGCGAGTCATTTTTATTCTTCTGTTGCAAACTATGTAAAAGTAGTCCCCACATTGCAACACTGAGCACAAAAATAAATAGACTATCGTATGTATATTCTAATTTTTATTAACTATTGAAATTTCAAATTTAACACTCATTACTATTACTCTCATTGATCTTGTTGGCTATCTCTACCGAGTTAATTCTAAGCAATGTCTGCTCGGACCTCACAAAGTTGATTCTCATGTACTGCTTCCTCCTTTTCTTCTTGAAGTTCGTTTTGGTGTGAGAAAGGCCTTTCGATATTACTGTGGCAGTGACGTCAACGAGGCCCGGTTGAACTAGAGGTCTTCCAATGAGGGAAAAGTCTTTGTTGCCAGCTAAAAGTACTTTGTCTAGCCTAATTTTATCGCCGATGTTAGGAGGCCAGACACCTTCGACAGCTAAGATATCTCCGTCAGTAACTCTCCATTGCTTGCCCAATAAATGAACAATAGCGAAGTTTCGTGACGGATTCTTTTCTATAAGTTGGTTGCACTCAGCTATAACATCTTTTGTGGTTTCGGAAACGGATTTTTCCTCTATAGGTGCTAGGTTGGTTGCGAATCGCGATAGTATTCCAGCTGCAAATAGGATAACATTAATACAAGAATAGTAAAATACAAATACTAGTTAACGTTTGAATTAAGATGCAACCTTGTGCTCCATTAAATACATTCGCCAGTCTTTGCAGACCAGCTCTAATCATAGCCATAATAGTGCTATATACAGTTTTCTAGTTCAACAGAATATCTTCAACCAAAACTAAACATTTCATAACAGAATTGACATTTATAACCTCAAAATGAATAACCAATAATTAACTTTGTCACAGATTATTGCAATATTCCAGTTTAATAGAACAAGTTGGCAACATTGCTAAAAATCAATATAGCAGATGATATTCTAGTCTGACGTAAATACAATGTAAGCTCAACTAACTTTTTTTTTTTTTTGTAGACCTATAATTATCTAATAATGTGTGCAATTTGATTCTTATAAATCTTACAATTATATATGGCTGTTAATCATTCATTAAATAAACGCAAATAAGATTACATTAGACCTTAATAGAGCTGTGTAGTTTGTCCTAGAATACCTACAGTTCGTAGATTTCCTTGTGAATGATGCGCAAATGCATAAAATATCAACACATAATTATTATAGTTTATTTAAGTTCCTTCTTTGTACCCCTCTATAAATTGTCGAAACCAACCGACAGATGACATCTCAGTGGATATTATTTATTTTGTTTATAGTTGTAGTTTCCATTTTCCATTCGAACAGTATCGTTTCAGTCCAATTTACTGAATAGTGTAAGTTAGTAATCATAGATGGCACTTTTTAAAATTCATTACAGGCAAATCTTGTCGCATTATTGACGAAGTGTTTTGTTTCTTTATTAAGATTTTTTTTTTGTCATTTATAAGAATATTGGGACCGAAATTACTAATATTATTTATCCTTACCCTCCAGCTAAGCTAAATTGCTTGTATTAAGATATTTATTTAATTAAATGGGTTTATGCTCTGGCATTATAGGCGGATGTAATAAACGCTCTGTCTGCCGAAAATGTCAGGTTCACTGGTTAGGAGAGGGTGCACAACGGTAGTGTAATGGACAGGATTCGAACCTGGGACTTATCGAAATGTAATGTACGACCAATTTATTCCTCCTTTTTGACTTCTCTGCAGACGTATCACGTACCTACGTTTGTAATAACCGACATACTAATATATTTGAGTTGGTTTCGTTTTACGCCAGTTATTTCTTCTCTGTTTAACAATTTATGTACATTGACTACTTTTTTCGTGTAAGTAGAATACATTAATATTATTAATACATTTATTAAATACATTAATATTATTTATTGATTTATCTCATCGTTTATTTTGTCAGTCTTCAGCAACTTCTGTGGGCGACTGTACCTACTCGTATTGTGCCAGCTACAGTTTTAAATACGTAACATACCTATAACTGAGGACGGGGTAGTGAAGTCAATTCTGTTCTATGGAAGTTCAAATAGCAAGCTAAGACGTCATACCACGCTATTACCAAATATTTTTCTATTGATGGTTGAATTGATTATTAAAAATCAATAAAAATGATAAAATAAGAACTGACGTAATTTTTCTGCTCTTTATAATAATAATAACCGATTTAAGACAAATAAATTAATTTCAAGTAAAAGAAACTACCTACATAAATTGTGTGGTTTACAATTTACCCGACCCGGCAATCAAATCCAGAACCTCACTATTGCACGCTTACATCTCATCGGCATATAACAAAAATATCTATCTATCTTGTAGTAACACTCGAGTTTGGTGACGTGGCCAATGATATTATACAGTTTTATTATTCCAACAGCCGACGTCGCCGAACATTCTGTGACGGATTACAGAATAAGTCTCATACACATTCAAAAATCTAGCCCCATTCGTACGCGGCGTCGTACTTCAGCGGTCGGACATGTTCGGCGCCGCTCGGGAGGCTCCGCCGGCGTCTGGGGTGCGTTGCCATGGTGACGGCGCTCTCGGCAGCGGCCGCAGCCGAAAATAAACACGGGAGCGACGCCTCGCGGACTTGTTGTGGAGCAAGGGGACACGCCACGGGCCCTGTGGGGGTGTGAGCGCCGTGACGTATGTAATTATCGTTTCAGGTTTCACAGGAGACGTATTGGATTCCAATGGGCTTATTTGTATCTCACGAAATTGTTTGTTAATAGAATCATGACCTAGAAACCAGAAAAATCGAAAAAATCACATATTTGTGTGATATTTTAGATTTATAATTAGATTGGGTAGTAAGTTTGTAGTTTGAGTAATTATTTGCGGTGAGCTTAGGTTGTAGATAACATAAAACTGAACGCGGGCTTTCCAAGAATCGCACACAAAACTTGCCGGGTTCGGAGGCGTGCGGCTCCCGTGTACGAGCGGCGCTGGCCCGGGGCGGGGGAGGCGGCGCGGGGGCGCGAGGCTAGTGCGCGCGCAAGGCTCTCGCGTCAGTCGCTGGGCGGCGCGCGGCCGGCTCGCGGTCGATAGCTGCACGCTGACAGCTGCACGGGCACGGCCATGTTGCGCGACGCGTGCACGCGCGAGCGGCTCGACGTGCTGCGGTGTGAGTGAAGTGCTGTGTGGACGACCGGCCCCTTCTCCCCCTTACCGCCACGCGGCCGCCTCGAGCTTTCGGTCAGTATCACCGTCCGTCACCACCTCACGCTGGCCTACTCTCATCACCTGTGAGGTGCGCCTACCACACATGCGCTACAATACGCGTGAATAGATTCGCAATCGGATTTGCGATTCGATTCGTAGATTCACGGGTGAATGCGCGTGACGTTTATCTGCGACCGTGTACACACGTCCTAAATTGGATCCTAGGTTTCACCATACGATGGATGTACGTCATACGACAGGTAACTAATAATGTTAGGTTAGGTTGGTTACTGGCGCGAAGTTGACATGTGGTGCGTAGGTGTGAGAGAATTGTGCCTATAGAGCGATATATAACAGTCTCTCTTTAATTTCGTATGAATTGGTAAGTTCGACTGCAGATAGTTGAATATTGAATACTAATATCTTAGTAGATGATTACTAATACTATACTGTAGTTTAGATTCGTAGGCCTTCGTAGCGTTCGTAGGCCTTCGTAGCACGTAGCGAGCGGGACCTATTTATTGAGTTCTTTGAACTCTTGTGAAACACCTGGCTGATCATAAATCACTAAGGGTCTATCCCATGTGGAGTATGATGTATAATATGATTAAGATTCAATCCCATTAACTATAAATGTGCGATATAGCCTAAATATTAATGAAGTAATGAAAATTATTTGTATGTTTGTGTGCATAACGTTTTAATTTGTGAAGCTGATGCTAATTGACTCAAACGATTTAAGGGTTAAGGTTCTCAATTCATAGGAATATATATTTTTTACATATTCATTGAAAATTCTGAGTGTGATACGTGACTTAGAAAAGTGTAACATCTGTACCACGTTGGCCTATGTTTTACCTTCTATGGGCATATACCTGAATGGCACGATAACAAGGTTAGCCATTTGGCTATCATATGGCTTTTTGATATAGTAACCTATATTAATAACATATGGTTGACACTGTGAGGTTTGTCCACAGCATGGCTCCTGATTTATTTGACGGAGAAACTCCTTATCAGCAGGCGTGATACCTTTATTGCTACAAGTATACACAGTCCTGAGTATGTATTAGTAGCTCAGCCGTATGCTCATTTGCTATATTAGTTCAATTAAAAACCGACAGTTAGCGCCATTGAATACTAATAAATTTAAGAACAATCTGTACTGCGAAATTCTTCAATGTATAATGATTCATTTATAATTACTTTTGTGCATGAGGCCCGATAAGAGCTCTAGCATCCAGAGTAACCTCAACTGCAAGCTGGGACGCCAGCTGATTGAAGGATGAGACTTTCACAGTGATTATCCTCCCAGGGATGGAAATGGGGTGTCATTTCGAAGCTGGTGACGCCTTAGGTCAGCTGGGTGGGGGGGGGGGGGGTTGTACATTTTGGGTAACCTTACACCTTAGCGTTAGGTTTAGAGATGGGAATGGGGGAGAGAGATGGAATTGACGGCAGTCGCTCATGTAAAAGCTATGGATGCAATCGTAATCGGCTCTCAGATGATAATGGAAAATATTTTTGTAGTTGTCACATAGGTTGAGACGAGATTATATTTTAGGTATGATTTATTACTTTGTTTAACATTTTGGAATAATAGAGGAAGGGTATGGCCTTTCTTAGAGGTAGGGGATGCAAAGAAATTTTTTTTTTTTAAAATAAATATGCCCAAAACCTTCCTTGCGTAAATAATGAATACATACGAGGTCAGTATTGATGATACAGGAGTTGATGGCATATTATATTCTTGAAAAACATTCTCATGTAATATTCACAAAATTAAAGATCAGCACTACAAGACTTATATAAATGCAATCACCATTATTACAAAATTATTCGTATCATAAATAATCGAATATACACTAAATCTTAAATTATATTTAGAGATATCATACTATAGTTTAGATTCGTAGACATTCGTAGCACAAACATAGCTCTACGTTTATATGAAGTTGTGACAGTAAATTGAAGATTCTCTACAAGAGTTATCTAGATGCAATCATTATTATTATAAGACAATACGTATCATAAACAGGTTACGGCATATTTAAATATCGAATATGGATCAAACTTAGTTTATATACTATACTTTACTATAGTATACCGTACTTTAGATTCGTAGACATTCGTAGCATATACATAGCGCTACGTTTTTATCGAGTTGTGTCACAAAATTGAAGATCAACTCTACAAGAGATAGAACGAGGCAACATTGTTAAGGTTTATCGACTTATCTGGATGCAATCGTCGTCATTATGAGGCAGTTCGTGTCATAAACAGGCGGGATTTACTGTTGGATGGCGACGAAAGCCTTATCAAAGAAAGTGTGTACTATAAACACGCCTTCAATTTAGAAGAGGAATGGTTGGGAAAAACAGGGAGGTAATTTATAGGTTTTGTGAGATAATTGAATCGGAAGGAAAATAGGAGAAAGAAATGTAATTTATGTTACAGTATAGCATTAAAGAGTAAATTGATTAACAATTTTTAAGTACGTTTTTATTATCTCTCCTTTATATCTGAGTACCAATGCCAGTTGCATTCAACGTTTGCATTCTGGAAATGAGACCCACTCTCCAATACTCCTATTTTTAATCACCAAGTGTATTGCCGAAAAGATGAGGTTGCCTTGGGCACCGAAGATCTTGGATGTATGCACCCCCCCATCAACATTCAATATTACCTACTTTGTGATCACTCCGTTAGTTCCTGAGGTGAAGCCTAATGGGGTTTCTGTAAGTAAAAAAGAGGTATTAGGACAATAAAGAAATATTGTAGGACATTCTAAACAGTGCTATTCAGATATAAGTAAGCATAGCTTAACCAGCTTATGTTATAGATTCTAACTTGCGGATAAATGTACTTATATCCTTTTTTTAATACATACCCATAAATATACATAATAATATACTTCCATATTTTACTGAGTAGGCATCAAAGTCGTAGCTCCTGACGTAGAAGTCAGTTACAGAACGAGAAAGAGATTCTTCCTCTCTCTCTCTCAGAATTTCGTAAACAGAGAATTCTAAATGTAATTCAGTACAATTGGACAGTACATGTTTAATTATTCTGCGAACATTTCCCAACGGTTCAAATATCACACAACTTTGAAAGCTATTGGAACTTCTACATTAACAACCTTCGAACCACATACAACATCTAAAACATTATTAAATGTCATTTGATACGAGTGCTACGAATCTACGAAACAACTACGAAGTGCTACGAAGTACTACTACGGTCTTCACCGTAAATATTATGAGTTTGCCATTTGATTTTGTTTTGGTGATATAGAATATTTAGTGAAGCAGTGATTGTAAAATGATCAATGCCTAGTTTTTTACTAAAGTAGCAAATAAAGGCACGAATTTATTATCATCGTAGCTATCAAATCCAAAGCTAACAGTTTAAAATCGGGCCTCAACTTTTTCTTGACTTTTATGGGAGTGAAAGCCGTCTTATTAGAAACCAATTGGACCTAAAAACATTACAGTACATAAAAAAAAATACTCAAACGGTTCAAGAACCTCTTCTCTATTAAGTTGATTAAAAATACATTTTCACATTTGCATTTCGCATAAAAAAGTCATATTAACAGATGTGTTGCCGTCAATACACCCGTTGCATATATGATCAGCTCCAATCCGGCCAAGAGTGAAGACGCGCGAACACTTTTACAACACACCCTTCAGATATTTTATCTCGCTACCACGTCAGGGATATATTTTATGTCCCAGATCCGGATTGGTCTCTATTTGCATGACTTACCATAGCAACACAAGATTTTACACTTCAAACATAATATTGGACTCGCATTCTGGATGTGCGTTTGTTGTATGGTTTGTTCGTTTCAAGTTAACTCGTTAGTAAAGACAGAAATAGATGGTGGGTTATTGTATCTGCCCAACGCAGAGTAAAAAAGGTGTGAGTATAATGTATGTATGTCTCATTGACTATAAAAATTCCCACCACGACTTTTAGGTTTCTGCAAACTGGTATACATACTGATCAACAGACTTGACTCTGGCGACGTGGACATGGCTCCCCTAGACAGGGCAAAACGACATTGCTAGTGGACGTAGTCCCCTTGGAGGAGGAACTAATCTTGAAAATCTGTTAATGATCATCTATTTTTTACGCTGACTATATTGCAGTAGGTTTAGATGTGTTATGATTACGAATGAAACAATCATTCGGTACAAGCCTGTATTTGCGACTGCAGTCATAATCTTAATATACATATATAAATCTCGTGTCACAATCGTCCTCAATGGACTCCTAAACCACTTAACCGATTATAATAAAATTCGCACACCATGTGCAGTTCGATCCAACTTGAGAGATAGGATAGTTTTTGAAACGGATTTCGACATCCACGCGGGCGGAGCCGCGCGCAACAGCTAGTAGTATATAAGGCCGTCGATTTACACTTAATCAGTGAATTAACTTCAACTGTTAAACCTTATTCCTTGTTACCCAATTGTAGGTGCATATAACTCTGCACGTCCTAGCCAAAAATTTTACATCTAAAACGAGCATAGAACTTCAGATCGCATTCGTGTGCACATTCGGTCCTGATTTTGTAGATCTTGCGAAATCAGCACCGAACGTACACACAGCTCTCTGTGAAGTGGCGGTAAATCTTAGCTGTGTACTCAATTTGGTGCTAACACAGACTGCTTCATTGGCCCCGTGGTATAAGACTGCGGTAATATTTTTGCCAATTTTGAGGTGCTCGGTTTGATTACCCGGTTCAGTAAAGTGTTTTGAGGTTAGGAAATTTCAGCAGCAGTGCCGAGAATATGTGTCCGGTTGACGGTAATTAGCTCACTTCTAATAAATGTGGATCGTAAAATACATAATATAAATAAAAATTGGTGGACGAATTTAGAGAAATTCGTTGCATGGGACTGTAGGATGAAGGAAACACGTGTGCTATAAAGACAACACACGTGTTTCCTCCCTCCTACAGTCCCGGATCCTTTAAGCGGGGCATGAAAAAGCATCTGATGAGGCCGTCAAGTTGAGGGGCGTCCTTGTAGTATTATCGGTGTCTGTAATGATGACCCTCATTCTTGAGACTGTATCTTTGTCTTATCATCATTATAAAAAAGTAAGTTAATGAAGCATCTTAAATACTTAGAGACAGTGAAAGATCTGAGGCTACTAAGGTTTCGAGCGGTTTTCCTTTTTTAACGCCATCTTGTAGAGTTTTGAGGCACTAATACGTTAATAATAACAATAACTACTACGAGTACCTAACATATTTACAAGATGGCGTTATAAGAAAAAGGCGAAGTATTATAAAAATACATCATTAATTTCATCCATTAATCACAGTTATGTTCAATGGTTCAAATTCAACTTTGTCACAATAATACACCTACTGGGTCTCTCTGCACCATTTTTAATTGACAAGCAAAGAATGCCTGGGATATCCGACATCCGACAGGAAAGATAAACGCGAAAATAACATAGAAAAAAAAATCAGTGAAGCTCCTCTTGAAATCAGTTAAAACCACAGGGTTTTCAAAAATCCATTCAACAAAAAGCCGTTGAATTCAAACATCGGCAATGATCGGGTCACGTCGGGCAAAATCGGAACTTTGAATAAACCATTACATTTGTTAAGTGAACCTTTTATGTTCCGTTAATTTGTTAAAAGGGATAATGTCACATATGGGACGGTGTTCATGTTGCCCGAGGTTGTAAACGAAATCAAATCAGAACAGAATCACTTATTCACTTATAACACAAAGTAACACTTAGCAATATTACACAATTTAATTAATTAGTGTACAGTATTTTTATACATTTTTTTTTATTAAGATACTTTACCGTAATAAGTACAAGGCACATGTAATTGGACAGGCAAGCCGAGGTTGCCCTCGCAGAATATACATTGACCAAATTAATGAGTTATTGAAAAAATGGCAGGTCAAAAGCACTCAGAACTTGCATGAAGAACAGGCTTGCATGAAAGGTTTAATGACAGTGTAGAGGAAGCGCGTGAAGTATGTAAGGACAGAAGTAGTAGTGGGTTGTTGTCTCTGCCTGTTCCCATTAGTGCTGGGAAACAATGTCCCTAACATGGATAAATAAAACCAAAGGATTGCACGCGTCGAAGACGAGATTATCACAATAGCGGTAGCGTCTAACCAAAAATGGTCCAACCCAAAATCAGTCACTTCAATGCAAATTTCTTCCGATCGAAAATTCGATCATTCGATCTTTTTTTCTGTCAAGTAAACTGGCTAAATCGAATGATATTTGCCGTGTAGTGACTGATTAGTGTGCTAATGTTTGCGCGTTGATTTATGTATATAAGCAAGCTGACAGATTCTAGTGTCGTCAGTTGTATTATTTGACGCGTTCCGTCTGTTGGTTTTATAACGTCCATGATCTCTTACTCATAGTTACACCTTTAGCAATGAAAGCGAGTCTTTTATGAGCGTCTAATTTGTTTATAGAGCTAATATTACACACGGGGGCGACGCCGTTCAATAGCCGGGATTAAACTTAATTCTGTTAATAGTTATTAACATTTGAGCTTGCAAGTATAGATCGGAGGACAAGTACGATTGTTATAGTTAGTTCGCTTTATTGGAATGTTTCCAATTGCTTAATAGAATAGGGGAACACTGTTTTAAGGCCTGTTGTAAACGAGTAGTGCTTAGAAATAGTTAGAATATAACTATTAAAGTAGATTGTTTTCCCACCTAAACTGGTATTATTTTTTTTGTTATCAGTCACGTTAATATTATGACTTCACCTCGCCTGATGGTTAGCTAAAGGCAAAGTCTTAGGAAGGGGGTCACCGTTCCATACACCGATAGTGCTATAATGGTGGCTCACAACGGCCTCATGAAAGAAGAGGTGATTGTAGTGGTAGCACTGCGTGACAAAGATATTGGTTTAGATCATAGAAATTGGTTTTAATCATTCTCTTTTTGTTACTTGGCTACTTAGATAGAAGACCTTACCATGAAGTTCCCTTAACAGATTCTCATTCATTCTATCAGAATCAAAGTCAAAGTCAAAAATCATTTATTCTGTGTAAACCATTTTAAGCGGAACTTACAAAACGTCAAAAGCAAAATTAATTAAAACTAGAAGCAAATGGACCACCGGTTCGAAACGCGGCCCAGACCTGAGAAGACTCCGGCAAGAAACTCAGATGGCTGTTTTTTTTGGTCTATTTACAAGTCAGTTGGCCTGCTTACCCCAGACTCTAAATCCGTGATTGTAAAACAAATACTCTTACTTTCTTTTTTTTTTTTTTTTTTTATGTCGGTCACTACAAGTAAAAGGCTCACAAAATGTATTTATCCACATACTTTCGATTATATGAACAGCCATTAGTGTATACAAAAATAACCGTTTTGTTTAGCCAGGGGGCGTGGCTATGTGCAAAAGCACTCAGATTTCCATCGGCTCCACACAGAGATACTTAGAGGTATTCGGGCTCCCTCCATTTTCACTGGGAACTTGAGAGGATGGTAGACTTTGGTAATATTCGCTTAAGTAGCTATAACCTGCTAAATGTACCATTGTTTCTGCACTGCTTGCCTTGTTTTATATGGAGTAATATGAACTATATAGTGAAAGTAGGACGTTTTGTGCTCATGACTTTTATAGGTGTAGTTTCTTTTATATAAGTTCTGTTACGCAGCGCTATCTAGACTCAAATTGAGCGTAGCTTGCATTATAGGTTTTAGAATGTAGATGAAGATAATATAATATTTAATATAATAATATTCTACAACGTTCTACACGGCGCTATTTAGACCCAAAGTAAGCATAGTTTAACTAGCTTGTGTTATGGGTTCTTAATTGCGGATAAACATTGCTTATATACTTTTTTCAACGTAAGAAAGAAAGAAAGAAATGTTTTTTTTTATTGCGGATGACACAACATGCACACGTATAAATAAAGAAAATAAATACGGAAACAACACAAAAAAAAAAACCTAATATATATAACATAAACTCACTATATCCTCGAAGGGGTAGGTAGAGGTGCTAGCCTTAGCTAGAAAATGAAAAAATAAAATAAAATAATAACAGCAGCACTAATGAACGTGAATTTTTTTTCGCAACCACAGATAAGACAAGACAAACAAACAACATTTATATATGTATCTTATACTTTACAGTAATTTGCGGACTCCCTGCTGTGGTTTCTCCTAGCATCTACAATATGTAGTTCTTCAAGAATAGAATTAGAAGGTTTTTACAGGGTCGACAGTGCGATAGCGATGCTCCTTATATTGCACACGTCCATAGACCGCAGCAACTGTTTCTCATCAGGACGTGTGTATGTCACCACCTGAGTGGTATATAAAATAAAAAAGTGTTTCACACGGAATATAAGGCAGAGTTAATATTTAAATTAAAACATTTTTCAACGACATACGTGTTGGTAACTTGGTGACTGAACTTTGTATGAACGAAAGATATTTCACAAGGAGAAATCATATCTCCTGAGCGCGTGATGTCATGGCACTCACGTACTCGCATTATGCAGTCGCCACCAGACGTGAAGAGTGGGTAACACCCTACTGTCGTATTTCATACAATACGAACATTATGCAGTAATATTATTTTCCCAGCGAAGTGGGAATAGTGGAGGAGTTCACGAATCAGATTTATAATCTCACCGAAAAATGATTCCCACGTTTGCCACCTTTCGCTTACCATCAGGCGAGGTGGAGTCATTTTGACGTGTCCTATAAAAAAAAACCAGCGTTAGCAACTTGGTAATACCACATTTACTACTTAAATAGAACATAAATCTAACTAACATAGCAGTAGCAGTTGTAGCAAAATAGGTATTGGTGCAGTAGGATGACCATACGGCCCGATATCCTATATAGGTACTTATTAAAACTTTCGCATCTGACACATCACAGTCCCATCTTAATCGAAACTCGTCACCGACAGACGTCAGCGATGTAGGTTACGTATTAGCGACCTCGCGACCGCATGCCAATGCCAGACGCGTTTGAAAAAAAAAATATTTAAAAAGTTTCAGCTGGCTTGCGTCACTGGGGGCGTGGGAAGTGACGTCAGAGGCGGAAATAGACCGCGGGCGGGCCGTTGTGCATGCCCTGCTTCTGTTCCAGTTTGAGTTACGTTCTATGCGTTTGAATGCAATACGTCACTTGCGGGTTGCGTAATGATTGGCTCTTATAGTAAGTGCGAGTTACTGGTACAAAGATGTATGTACAGGTAATGACAAAAGTGGTTTAAACCACTCGCATGGTTAGGTTAAAGCAAAGTAAAAGGACTCGCAAGGTCAAAAGCACTCGCTACCGGCGGGCTTGCTTGAAAGGTTTAATGACAGTAGAGGAAGCGTGTGAAGTATGTAAGGACAGAGGCAGATGGCGGTCTGTTGTCTCTGCCTACCCCGGAGGGGAAAAGGCGTGAGCATAGGTTTGTATGGTTTAAACCTTCAATTTTTTTTCCTTCAAGATAAGCTTACGTTTGACTACTATCTCACCTGATGGTAAGTGATGGTGTGTTCACGCTTGCTTAGAAGGAACCTATTCATTCGTGACTTAAATATTCCCAGGTTATAGCTTTCCGGAAACACAGACTCGGGCAGGGAATTCCACTCCTTAGCTGTACGCATGATGAAGAGAGCTCACAATTCTCCGCTCATCCACCAATGCTTATCAACCCCCCCCCCCCCAAAACCTCCCAACCCTCCCCCCTCGCAAGTGTGATGCCCCTGATGTTGCACATGTCCATATGCCACGGTGAACACTTCCCATTAGGTTAGCCATATGCTTGTCTGCCACTTAAGTATAAAAAAAGACAGCTAGATAAATCGGAGATAGATTAAACTCCAATTGATATCCTAGAAGTGAATCGGTCAGGTCAGGTCACATATAAATAGCGCACGTTAGGTCACGGCTACACTCGCTGTGCGATAGAATTAGTGCTGCGATTGGGAATGGTTATATTTAGATCATGTGGTCGCCTATTCGCGACCACTATTGAATCGAAAGTGGTTTCGGTGAATGAATGGTTATTTTTAGTTTTGTTTATTTTGTTTACTATCTGTTTTGTTAACTGTTTTTTTTATGTCAGTTACGTCAATATGACTTCACCTCGCTTGCTGGTAAGCTAAAGGTAAAGTCTCTGGAATGGGAGTCACCGTTACAAACAACGATAGCGCTATAATGGTGGCCCTCAGCTTGACGGCAAATACTAATAAAAAATTTATTAACATGTTTACATAATATAATCATTCTTTTTAAACGAATATTTGTAATCTAAATTACATGCTATCATTTAATAAATAAACTAACAAAAGTCAGCCTCTCTCTACGTTAGTATTCTACCTGCGTGTATAGCCCACTCAGTTTAGGTTTCATCTAAATTTAAATTAGGGTTTAAAATGCTTACAATGACTGGGCTAGTGGAATACACGCAGTTAGAACGGTTTTGTTCAATACTACAACGCAATAACACTGACCCATTATAATTCCGTTCATTCTTCCCCCATTATCTTATTAATCGCGTTAATTAAGTCGTGAATAATGATTATTCAAATTGACTAAACTACGGCATAATTTCTGTAATAAACAATCTTATTTGTCTATAAAATATTCCACGGTAGCGCCACAATTCACGCAGCTTGACTCGGGACATCGTAAAGTAGGGATTTTGCTTAATAAAGCAGTTGTGTATCTTAATTTGTATGGGCTTCTCCTACGCATGTTTTAATTTTGCTTTATATGAAGGTGTTTGTGGATGTACTAAATGTGGATACGGCAAGATACTTTTGGTTTAGATTGGTGGTTCGTACTTCATTTTTTTAAAATTAATTTATACTACTTAGGTGGCAGACAAGCACACGTCCCACCAGATGGGAAGCGGTTACCGTGGCCTATGAACGTGTGCAACACGCGCTGCCTATCCTGAAGGGAAAGGGGGGAGGGCTGGGAAGGGGTGGGGAGACTAGGAAGGGATGAAGGAGGAGGGGTACAGTGAGCTCTGGCCACCCTACTTACCGGCGGTAACACAACAGGATGGTTATTATGGCCGCGGTTTTCTGTAGGGCGGAGGTACTACCCCAGTTGGACAGCTCATTTCGGTCGGGAGATACCATCGTGTCCTACCTCCTACAAAACTCCTTCATACGTGTATGTTGTTAATGTTATTATTATTAACTTTAAGGATATGCAGTTTGTTGTTCAACTGTAAGTTGCAGTTTGATTCCCGTTCAGTGTGAATATTACTTTGTATTTTTTTCTTTTTCATATTATTTAGTTCGTCTGATTGACTGTACCTCGCCTGTTGCTAAGCCAAGCTTGTAATATTAAATGTTATCGTAGTCCATCAAGGTTCAAATTATTACAAAGAAATAATCGAATAATACCCCTCTACATAAAACATTCGTGTTGAGTATAAACCATTAATTTTGAAACGTTTTAATGACGCGTAGGCAAATTGTCGCAGCATGCTACGGTCGCGTGCTACGATAGCTACGAACCGCTACGAAACTAATCGTTCAACCGCATGAGTCCGTGTGACCTTGAGTTACTAACTCATTCATAGATTCGGTTTCCTTTTAGTTGGCTTCAAAAGAGAAGGCATCTATGTAATTGATAGAATCCTGGGAGATGTCCAGACCTCACTGAATCCCTACTACCCCACAGTCCTTCCTAGCCCGCGATCCCTTCTTAGAACCCTCTTCCTCCCTTCAGAGTTGGCAGTGCGAGTATGCAGACGTATTACACACGTCCATAGGTCAAAGTGACCGCTTTCCATCAGGTGGGCCGTGGGCTTGTCTGCCATTTAAATAGTATAAAAAAATGTCGTAGAAACAGGAGTTGAGCAACAACCAGTACTAAAATATAAAACATTGTACCCAAAAATAGCAAGTAAAATATAAAATGTATTAAGAAATAAAGTTCAGTTGATATCTAGATTGGAGTATGGGTTTGGGTGGCCGGTGCAATATTCCGTTTCAACTGAATCGTTGCATATTCGTGAATCGTGATGCTCCACGGTATGAGTCTTCAAAGTAACGACTTTCCAAGATTGTATTTGGGATCAGAAGCCATTGAAAGCGGGTTATCGTTGCTCTTAGATTTATATTGTTATCGTAAGAAATTTATAGTATATACATACTAGCTGTGCCCGCAACCCCGTCTGATTTTAAATTTTTACATCATACATAAACTCACGAATATATCCCTGAAGGGGTAGGCAGAGGTGCTAGCACCCACATTTCACCAGTTTATGTTTGTTTGTTGGTGGCGAGCCTATTGCCATTAACCGGGCACTTATAAACCTGCGATAAATACCCACATAACTTCGAAAAGCATTGAAAAGTCATTGGTGTGTGCCATGGTGAACCTTATAACGAACCCGAGACCTCGTCTCAGCAGTCCATTACCCAGACCACTAGGCTACCGCGGTTTAAATTTTTAATGCTTTCTATTTACGCGGAACCCTAATTCTTTTTCCAAAATTAAAGTACTTTTTGCCCCTTGATTTGCTATTGAAAGTTCAGTCAAATTAGTCAAGCCATTTCAGAGATAAGCTGGAACTAACAAAAAGACAGACAAAAATTAAAAAAAAATCGTATAAGTGCCGTTTATAATTTATACATTCAAATGCACTTAAAAAGCAAATATTTTAATATTACAAACAGATAGGTACTCCAATTTTAATTGTATAGAATGATGTATAGTTTTGTGCAATATAAATTCGTGTACACATTTATGTTGACAGTATTATATATCTGATAGGTATTATATATTTGATCATATATTTGCCAGCTATAATATATTTTATGCTTATATTATTACAGAGATAATAGTTGTTAGTATGCAACCGAAACGTCTTATTATAATATTGCGAATATAAAAATAAAATTTAATAGTTCACGTATATCAGATTTGAGACAACTGGTCGATATCGATACCAATGGGTTGTGGAGGTTAGATGGCTGTCACTTCACGAAAAAATATCGAAGTTTGGCTGCATCTTAGTTAAGAGCTAACTCTAACTTAGTTGGATAAATGCTGTTTGGTTAAAGGTGTTCCTATTAATATCTGTGTATTTACAAAAAAGTATTATATCTAAGTATGTTCATCCGTATTCTACAACCCATAACTCAAGACCGTTGTTGTCTTTGGTCTAGAGCGTTTTATAAAATGTTGTAAAAAAAAATTTTGGCCGCTGGAATATACCCAATTTTTTTAAAATTAGCCAATCTTGTTACGTTTCTGAGCAAAGGCCTCCCCCAAATCCCTCCACCTCTATTCCTTCCTACATTCCTACTTCCTACATTCCCCACATGAGGGATGTCCTAATCAATGTTAAATACAACCGAGATGCTACAAAAAGTGAGATCTTGCACAAAAACGCTACTACAATAACCCTCAACTATTCCTTTCTATTGCAGAAATGCATCTAAAGCAATCTCCGTACAAACACATCTATTCCGAAGCGTCGGTCCCCAAATGTCGTCACGGATTCTCAGGCAGCGAACATAAAAAGCTCACGAGCCGGATTCAATCACGAACTACGGGAATTCCTACATTATATTTATATCCGAATTCTTTTCAGACAAGACGTTCTGCATTTCAACTGCGAATTACATCGTTTGGAAACTTGACGCAAACGTTTTAGGGTTTAAATTGAAAAAATCTTTTTATGATTAAAAAACTATTCGAACTTTATAGTTGAGGAGCTCGTAGCTAATTGGGAACTAAATTTTTTGGGTAAATTTTAGAGCCGGTATCGCAAATTCTTTAGTAGCGGAACACGTGTTTTCGTGAGTAAATAAACACCCAGAGCAATGCTAATATACATATTTGCACTGAGCAGGAAACAAACCCACGACCTCTGACTTGGCAGTCGTACGCACTATCACTACGCCACAGAGATCATCGAATACAGAAGGCGGTTGTACTTTAGCTGGCAACCTAGAAGGGCTCAGTATAAAGTACATCTTCTTTCTTTACCGCACCATAAAGACCTGGAAATCTTTACCAGCTCACGTGTTTCCTTCCTCCTACAGTCCCGGATCCTTTAAGCGGGGCGTAAAAAAGCATTTGATGAGGCGATCAAGTTGAAGGCTACCATTATGGCACTGTTGGTTTATGTAATGGGGACCCCCTTCCTGAGACTTTAACTTTTGCTTACCATCAGACGAGATGAAATTTATATTGACGTGACCGATATAAAAAAAAACTTCTAACTCGATTGTGCCTTAACCTCTCGCGATCCATTATCTAAGACAGTACGTTACAACTCCAAGGCGAGCATCGTTCGAGCACTGCCTTATCAGGCAACCTCTTCGACTAGGCCACAATCAATTGACCTCCCGCTACTCGCCGCGCAGAGATAAAATAAAAAAATTGGTGGATAAATCGAACTGTTAGAGAGGCCACTATAAAGTGGGCGTTTGTTAAGTAGATTCGACGTCGCATCGTGGACCTATCTTGGCCAACGGGTGCGAAAAAAAGTGTCTTTGTAAAAGGCAGAGTTAAGGTAGTAAAAAGGTAGTAGAGGTCTGGTTATGCTGGGGATTCTTATCAAGTTTGGAGTTAAGAAAAAAATATTGTGTTTTGGGTTGGAAGCCAAATTTGATATTATATAATTTTATTTAAATAGAATAATATTATGCTGAATGGGTACAATTACAAAACAATGATACATCAATAGAATTCGGTCAGGTACTGACTTCGTTTGCGAGGTCAGTACGAGTGCGTTTGGAATAAGAACCGTAACCCATGGAAGCCTATTCCAGCCGGGGTGCGAGGGAAATCGGCGCTAGAAAACCCGGGTTGTTTGTCTCCGGGTCTGTTCATGTACCAAATTTGAGCCAGATTCGTACATCCATTTGAGCGTGATTAAGTAACAAAAATTTTTTTTTACTCTACGTAGGTAGCAGACAAGCACACGGCCCACATGATGGGAAGCGGTTCACCGTGGCCTATGAACGTGTGCAACACTAAGGGTGTCACACACGCGCTGCCTACCCTGAAGGGAAGGAGGGAGGGTTGGCACATACAAACATTTCCACAAAATTATGGGTTCAGTTATATGAAGTCCACTGTTGGACATAGATCTCTCCTAATACACACCATAATACGAGTATTACTTACATTTAATTTCAACTCAAATAATAAACGTCTAACTTTTAGTTCCGTACGAATACCATCACAGCATCTATAAGCAAATCCCGCGATTTAATTCGCAAAAACAATACACGTTGTTGTCGGCTTGGGGACTTGGCAAAGGCAATCAGCGCAGCATTTTGATCTCGTCCAAGACTTCAATTAATTATGGACCGAGGAGTCGTGCCTCGCGTTGCATATTTAAACGACTGTCGTCGATAGAATCGTTCAAGTTGCAGGTATCAGGTGGAGATATTTTATCGTTCTCTGGATAATTATTTTTTCGATACATACAAACATACAAATCACGCCTTTTTCCCCTTTGGGGTAGGTAGAGACAACATCTTTTCACTTGCTACGATCTTAGCATATACCTCTCGCTTCTTCAACTTTCATAATTGTTTTCATACATGCACGTCTTTTGCGGGTACTCTTGACCTGGCCTCTCTCTAAAACTGGATTCGATTAGTTCAATGTATTTATATAGCGGTATAAATTCCAGTTTTCCAATAAAATATATAGCCTATGACACTCAAAAATAACGTGGCTTTCTATTGGTAAAAGAATTTTTAAAATCAGTTCAGTAGATCCAGAGATTACCCTCTACAACGTCACAAACTCACAAACTTTACCTCTTTATAATATTAGTATAGATGAAATTGTTTTCCAGAGGTTAGATATTGCAAAAATAGCAGCAGGACCTCTGATATAGCAATGCTCTTCACCACACATCAACTAAACCCCCACCACTTCAGTTTCCTAATTGCTGCACGTTCAAATTCGAGATAGCAAACATAACAACATCTTTACGACTTATAATATACAATTATAACAGATTCACAATACGGCCGGCAGTACAAAGCGGGCCACGACATAAGCCTTAACTGATACAAAGCCCCCCCTTCTCCCCCCTCCCAATAACTCAACGAAACAACTCAAATCTGTACGACAAGCGCCTTTTATACCA
This sequence comes from Lithosia quadra, assembly GCA_963576445.1. Taxonomy (NCBI): domain Eukaryota; kingdom Metazoa; phylum Arthropoda; class Insecta; order Lepidoptera; family Erebidae; genus Lithosia; species Lithosia quadra. Next base: position 17,908,927 of record OY754877.1, on the reverse strand, counting down.
CTCCTGTTTAACGATAACGACAATAGTAAAATTCACGACAAGGCTTACGATACTTACGGCGGAATTACGACCCTATGGATCACAATTCAAAGTGGAAATTCGAATGGGGCCGTTGGAGAAGATATTTTGAGCTATGGGAAAGAATTTTTATGTTCAGTGGACTGTTATGAAAAGTATTTTTGAGCTATAATAGTAATTATTGTAGTTTAAAAAACGACTTTAACGGACCAAATTGATAAAGGACCAGTTATCAAATAAAAAAAAAATAATTAAAATCGGTTCACCTAGTCGAAAGTTCTGAGGTAAGAAACATAAAAAAAAACTGTCGAATTAAGAACTTCCTCCTTTTTTGAAGTCGGTTAAAAAACTGAAGGATGTAAATCTAATGAACGGAGTTTTTTATTATATCACTTAGGTGGCAGATAATCGCACGGCCCACCTGATTGGGAGCCTAGTGGCCTATGGACGTGTGCCACACTAGGGCTTTAGCCTCAAAGAAATTGATGAGCCTAATACTCCTCAGTTTGTGTAACATGTCCTAGAGTATTTGAGTTATAAAGCTGCCGTTCTGTAAAATTTGAACAAAATCGATTCAGCAGTCTTGAGAGTTCTACTGTCACATTTATATTACTAGCACGTATAAATGAAGTATTTTTTCCATTTTATTTTCAAACCGGTGACTCATTTTAATGAGATATCTAGGGAGAGAGGATTATTTGACAATGTTGGTTTGATGACAATAGCTTAAGCAGGAATTATGTTAAGTTTGAACTAAGACGTCGTCCCGGACACTATCCATCAGCGAAATTTGCATTTCTAATGCGAAAGGCTACGTGGCCAACAGTGGCGTGTAAACAAAATGAAAGATATGAAACAATAGCTGTTCGCAAGTTCTCCCGCGTGGGTATTTGTTCCCATTCCCACTAGCTATGTGAACCTAAACTAAAATAAAAAAAAGCTCATTTGTTATTCCGGGCTATCCCCATACCACGACCTCCGTCCTCCATGAGCGCAGGCCTGGGGATGACGGGTGGAGCCGCCTGTCACCCTAGCAGAAGCAGGCTGAAGCGGCAGCCCCTTTTACCGGGGATATGACGGGAACAACGTGGTTCCAAACCCGAGGGGGCCATCTCGAATCCGGAGATGGCCCGGGTCAAGCCTGGGTGCGAGGGAAATGCTCTATGGGCCACGTTACACCTTGGGCCACCTGATGGGAACCAGTCACTGTGGCCTATGGACGTGTGCAATTGTGCAATACTGGGGAAGTCACACACGCGCGCGCGGTTGAGACAGTTTCTGTGCTCACGGCACAAAATCCCTCCCATGAACTTTGGCTACCTTACTTACCGCCGGGAACACAACACAATGGTTATTATGGCCGTGGTCTTCTGTAGGCTGGAGGTACTACCCTAGTCAGACTGCTCAGTTGGGATGGGAGATACATGGCTTAACGTGCTCTCCAATCTCCAAGGCACGAAGAAGTGTCAGGATTATTAGCAAATAATAATAATAAAGGTGGTAGACACCATACAGAGCGTATTTATATATTAGTAATAATGTAAGCTAATCAAAGTTAGGTAATTTTTGTGTCAAGAGTTTTCGGTTACATAGAAGTTTGCTAATACGGTTTACATTGTATATAATAAGGCAAACTTAGATTGGGCGGCAAACCTGTCTGATAGATATTTAGTGTTGAGGGAAACAGTGAGGGAGGCGGCCCTCGGGAGGGACATGACTCATCCGTACTCGTTAGCTCAAGAGTGCGTCGTGAAAATCTTGAGAGACTGTCGGTTCACGGTTATACAGAATATACAGATTAATCGATTTTTTATTCATATTCTTCATTAACAATGAATTTTTAAATAAATTAAAAAAAAAATGCGTGCAGTCTGTAGCCCTCAGCAGTAGATCCAAGTTACTGATGGAGTTGACTCTAAAACCTAATATTAAATAAAATAATAAATAAAACATGATCACAATTTGTATTTAAATGTAACATAATAATATATCTTCTTCAACTTCTTCAACCTAGCGTTAATCCCAGTCGTATCCAAAGCTTTCACCTCGGCGTCTGGGGTCTGCTTTACCAGTCTTAACTGCGGATGTAACATAATACCTATATTACAATGTAACATATTATATCATTTACATAAAAGAAAGGAGTAACTACCTATGTACACATAAAAGTTTAGGTGTCGAAAAATTATATATTACAAATAAAAAACAAACAAACAAAATGTACTAACTAACGTCAGGCATTTCAAAGGTAAGTATATACCTATACCATGATCGCGTTAATTCCCGTTAAAATAAAAAAAAAAGTATATATTACAGTCGAAGTCTATAAAAGGGCGAGATCTACAGAGCCCACGCTAACCTTATCCTGCTTGCCATCTATTAATTTGTGAAAGTTTATGCCACAGGTTTTCCTCTCGTGTCGATTCTGACGTACATTTTCACTAAACTTAAATTAAAAATTTAGCATTTTTTTAAATCATTAAATAAATATTGCCTTAGCTTCCATCCAATAGTTTTTTTCAATTTTGGAAATAAAACAACAGCTAAATTGGCTGTAAAGTCAACATATTTAGAGGTTTTAGTTAAGTTTAGTGAAAATGTACAACAGATTCGACACCATTTATACCGGTAAATAATGTTAACTAACTAACTAACTAAAAACGGTTGTTACAATTTGGAATGCAACATGCACGGAATAGTTTTAAGTTATTCAGATTCATAACAACATATGAACTCGCGGGAGCGTTCATTACTTAAGCAAAGAATTCATAATATGTTTTACCTCAGTTCAAGTAGTTTGGATGTATAATATGATGAAATACTACAGTTTCTAGTAGATTCAAACACAAACAAACATCCAAACAAACTTTCACATTTATAATATTAGTAGGATTCATCTATTTATATCAGGTACTAGTGACCTGGGACCCGGCTTCGCCCGAGTGTAAATTAGAGTTTTCCAATAAAATATATAGCCTATGACACTCACGAATGACGTGGCTTTCTATTGGTGAAAGTATTTTTAAAATCTTTTATTTGCCGCACCATAAAGGCTTGGAATTCTTTACCAGCGCATGTTTCCTTCCTCCTATAGTCCCGGGGCCTTTAAGCGGGGCGTGAAAAAGCATTTGATGAGGCCGTCAAGCTGAGGGCCGCCACTGTAGCACTACCGGTGTATGTGGTGGTGGCCCCAGTCCTGAGACTTTGCCTTTCGCTTACCATCAGGCGAGGTGGAGTCATTTTGACGTGTCCTATATAAAAAAAAAAATCGGTTGAGTAGATCCCGAGTTACCCCTTACAATTTAACAAATATACAAACACACAAACTTTACCTCTTTATAATATTAGTATAGATACATACATATAATAAAATGATAGGAAAGTCAAAAATGTACATTGAATATTTTTTGAAATGAATACTTGGAGTGTGATGTACAATCGATTCCGAAGCCAAAAATATAATTTTTAGAATTTTTGTCTGTTTGTCTGTATGTCCGGGATAAACTCAAAAGTACTGCATGGATTTATTTCAAATTTGGCACGAATATTATTAAGAAGTCGGGTCAAAACATAGGCTACATATTATCACGTTATCACCTACGGGGAACGAGCAGTGAACCTTTATTCCTTCAACGCATTCTGTAACAACGTGTTATCTAACGACTCATATTTGAATGTTGTTAGATATTATGTTAAACCATGCTATAAGCTAGCTTCACACTATAAGTAAACTTGGTGGCGATACCGACCTCCACGCGGGCGAAGCTACGGGCGGAAGCTAGTTATAATATAAATAGAATCATCCTTAACGAATAGTTATGGAGAAAAAAGCTGGCAGGAATGGTATTTTATAGATACTCGGGCTCAGCTACAACCTTTTAAGATTAACTCGCTTTTACATTACCATACATAAAATTTAACGCAATATTTATCTTTTCCTTCATTCCCTATCTCCTGATTCCTTAAGTAAAGATAATATTTCCTATTTTATCTTTTACGTATTAATGTGAAGGTTTCCGTTGAGGCTTGTATTAGATGTTTATTATATTAATTTATATTCGTAAATAATTATGTTTATTACTAGCTGTTGTATAAGGATTTTACAGAATTTTACTCAAAATGAACCTTCAACATCATCAGTCTCCTAGCGATTTCGCGGGTGCGTCCAAAGTTTACATTCTAAAGCCTAGGTCGCCTTATAATTTTTGATTGATTTATTGACTTTTATGACAGCGACTGCCTTTTAACCTGACAGAACGCCGAATATCGATCTCATGTCGATCTCCCAAATATCAAAAAAAGTATAATTTCAATTAGATACGAGAATACCTTTTTTGACATTTCAGAGATTCACATGTAATCGAGACTTGTCTGAGACTTAATTATAAACCTATTTTTACAAGCATCTACTACTCTTCCAATACTAAGATTGTAAAAACAAAATAAACGTAACAATATCGGGTTGAGCGTACGAAACTAAAATCGTTTTGCATATAACTAAATTGAATCAATTTTTCGTACAAAATTGTATCCTTGGAGAGAAGGCGCTGGCGAATTTTATGTGAAGCTGTCGTAAAGCGTGCGACAAATCGCTGCGATCTGTCGCAATCTCGAGCGATCGAATGATTTAGACCCGCACTCCAATCTTTGGCGATAACATCGAGTTAAATCACGTTTGAATAAGTTGGGAATACATCATTTGATGTTTAGTCATATATTATCTACTTATCTATTTATCACAATATTTTTTTGCAAAGCTTAGATAGAAACAGTAGATATATATTTCTAGTTATGGTTGTGTCGCATCGCGACGCTTCTTGATCAGTATTTATTTCAAGAATATTAAAAACTGAAATCCTACTTCCACTATCCTTTCTTACTATTCTGACACGTCAACATGACTTCACCTCGCCTGACGGCAAGCTAAAAGTAAAGTCTCAGGACCGGGGTCACCACTACGTACACCGATAGTGCTAGAGCGCTGGCCCTCAGCTTGACGTCAAATTATTTTTCACGCCCCGCTTAAAGAACCCGGGACTGTATGAGGAAGGAAACACATAAGCTGGTAAAGAGTTCCAAATTTCGATTATGTAATCGGAACTGTATATTAGCAGCATTAAGCTACATTTTTCATGCACTTGGCAATAATATTTTACAACGCAAGTAGGTAATTTAGCTGTCAGTTAAATTATACAAATGACTGATCAGTACAATTAAAACCTCACCGCATAAAGCAGCTATTAAGTTAATGATAATCCGGGGTTGTTAACATTAATTTGTACAACTTTAGTATATACGAGTATATCACTGACATATACTTACGCTTGTATGCCTTTGAAGGGGTAAGCAGAAATGACTTAATACCCATATGTCGCTATGTTATTACTTTCACCGAATAAAAGGTGCGTTATTTGCACTAATTCTTACCACTCTTTCATTATTATCTATTAAATTAGCTAATTAACTCGATGGAATTACAACCAATAGGCAATACTTACCATCAGGCGAGGTGACTTCATATTGACTTGACCAACATAAAAACAATATCAAGGCATCGACGAGGGAAATGCTCTTTTGGCCACCTTACACCCTGGCGTCAGAACACCCTAGACGGCGTGCGGTTTTAGTCGGTAAGAGTCTGACATAACCTGCCCCGCTGGCCGTGGGGTGGGTATCCATGAGGATTTCCGCACGGAAAAAAAGGTATCGAAGGGACGGTTCTATAAAATACAACAAAGTGTTAAATAAACAATTCGATTTTCAAACGCGTCTCAATATCACGTTTATGAATACAATCTTTCTGACAGCAACTATATTTTTCCTTTCATCTAAAAAATCGCTTTAAAAATCTACCCCAAACCCTCAAATAAACTTACAAAAGCCGACTTCAGGTACAGACCTTTTCCCCGATACAAATTTCGTGTTCAACACTCAAGCAGTTTGTACCAAACGAGAGTGTTGACGGCAAAAAACTGGCCCCTTCATTTGTTCATAACATACCCCTACCATGTGTTACAATATACGATAGGAAATGTATCAAACTAGCTTAGTCATACCTATTCGGTTCTAGCAGTCCACGAACCGTAAATCGCGTTAATTGGCTAAGTTTTCAGACTTGCAACTTGGTTGAGAAACGTAGGTGACGTGAATGCACTACTAACTCAAGAGTTAGAGTTATTCGATTCGAATTCGCAATCTCTGTAGTGACAGTTGTTTTGAAATGCTTTAGATTATAATTTGATGCGGACCTAAGTTGGCCAATATAATGAAAATATGGCTAAATAGAGTTATATTGACCAGCCGCAAGTACCCTGCGATTGCGGGGCCAAATCCCAGTCCATGCCACATTTGCTCTCTTGCCCACTGTGCCCTTCTACTTGTACCACCGAGGACCTGTATGGGGTAACGTAATCGCTGTAGCTGTGGCCAGATTTTGGACTGACAAAATTTGAAAATGATATGATCTAGCTGTTGATACGTGGAAGAAGATTTGATGTTATGTGTAAATGGGATGTATGTATTTGAATTATAGTACACTTCTCATCAGAAAAATCAAAATTACCTTCCAAATTTTCTAGGGATTATTAGAACAATGTGTACATTTAGAAATATAATATTATGTCAAATGTCGTTTAATAGTCAATAATATAAGGTTTTTTAAATTCTAATGTTGATGTTCTAAATTCAAATATCATAAAATAAATAATTTGTGTATTGTTTTCAGATATCATAAAAACTACTGTTCAGATTTTTCTGATGAGAAGTACAGTTAAACTTATAGTAGGGGCTGACATGATTTTTTGCTAAGCTCTTAGCTATGCCTTTTTGTTGTGTGCACTATTAACTGTACGCTTTGTGTCCGCCATATTTCTGTTTTATTGTAAATTGTCGATGGTTCGACACAAACGATTCGTAGCTTTGTTTATTACGCTTCATTTACATACTGTTTTTTATTGAAGTTTTTTTTTTATTGCTGCATAGCAAAACAAATATCACAATGGAAAAAGAGCATGGAAGTAATTACAAATCTGTACAAATTTTTGTAGGTTACTTAAGTTGGCTGAATGGATATATTAGGCTCATCAAAATCCTTGGGGCCTAAGCCAACCTCACCTGCAAGCCGCCTCAGACCTCAGGGGACTAACCAGTGATGCGTGGCTTGTCCTCTGACGCCTTAATGGGTCCCAAATACCCCAGCTACTTTAGTACTGGTACTTTAAATTTAATGATAAAATGTATCTATCTAAGCGAAGATTACGCAGTAAGTTCTTAGGAAGCCAATCTACCCCAAAAAAGTAGTCATTTATTCGAATGAGTTCTGAAAGCGTTTGCTATGCTAACTGTGTCTTGTAAATTTAAATTAAAAGTCAATCCTCGTGGAAAATAATGGCTGAGGGTCAAGATCAAGGTTGAAAGTTGACATGTTCTAGTATAGTTTAATTTTCCTTTTGTTTAAGGTTCCGTATGGTTTTCGGCCATGATAATGTAGCCTACTTCCTACTTATGTTATACATATGAAAGTTTGCAAAATTGTTTGGATGTTTGTTACTCAACCACTTATCAAACGACTAAAGGCATTAAGGCTGAGAATTGATTGTGATTTAAAATAACATAATGCTACTTTTCTTCCTTCTAATAGGTTCCCACAAGTTTTCCAGAGCAGCCAGTAGCGCGAGTCTGACGCCCCTTGTGTTGGAAATATCCATACGCCACACTGACCACTTTCCATCTGGTGGGCCGTGTACTTCTGCCACCTAAATGGTATGAATAACCACAAATATTTGCACTGAAAGGGAATCGAACCCTTACGAACTCTATACCACTACGCCACAGAGGATAAAACACGTTAAAAAAGGATAATTTAATTCAATGTATGCTCTCAAAAATCAATTACTCTCGCACGTGATAGAGTCACGTTGGGTTATGTCTTTATTTGTGCGAACTGCGGGGTTCAGTACAGATCAATAAGCTTTCGGTTAGGTTAGATAAACATGGATGTGCCGCGGCGGCGCCCGGGACACACCACGTGCTAATTGATTTGGATGTGGCAGCCACGGCTCTTTAGTTAACTAGAATTGCTGATTGGGTTACAGCGTCATACGTATAAATTAATTAATACTAGTTTTCAGTTTGTAACATAATATTCGAGGATTCTGAAGTTCGAATGAAGTTATTTATATTGTTGTAAAATTGTAGTTTGGTTGTTTCTCTGAATTGGAGATATCTATACATATAATAAATCTGTAACTGATCTGTTTCTGTATATGGAAGATATATGAGAAAAAAATATTAGGCGACTTTAATACATGTAATACATGCCAAAACAATGATTTTTAGAATTTTTGTTTGTTTGTCTGTTTCTGTGTTTGTCCGCACCAAATTTTTGTGCATGTTGGGATCAAAAACTACTGGAGGGATTTTGATCAAACTTGGTACGATGATATACGATTATAGTTCATAGTTCTGAATAACATATAGGCTACTTTTTATACAAGCGATAGCGCTGGACGTACTTAAATTTAATTAACGATTTCAAAACTAATAATATTTTTTAGAATTCTTTTTCATTTGTTTGAGACGAATGCCAAAAGTATTGAATGAATTTGGATGTGGTTTATTTAGTTATAGAAAGGTATTGGACATACTTAAAGATTGCCTGATGTTTCATTGCATACTGGTCGAGTAGAACCGGAGATATCATGACCAGAGATTGCTCAATTTTCGTTTTCATTATAAAATGAAATAGCAAATCATTCGCAAACTATTTCATATTCTGATAAAACGATATGATTAACCCCAATCATATTATAACTAGAATACGGCTATTGACTTGACATACATTGGTAACCCTATTCTCGATATATACTCGTAATGATTAGGGAGGGAATTTATAAGGGTTTTTGGTCATGAACACTGAAAATTTTATAAATTTATTAAAAAAAAAAATTAGTAAATTAATTGATGTATGTTTATTTTTGCACTCTTCAGAGGTAGTTTTTTTAATATTCGTTTCTTTTATTGTAAAATGCTAAGGTGGTCAGTATATAATTTTCTTTATTTTTTTTATTGTTGAGAAAAGTAATTTGATATCTATTAAGCTATATGATGGCGACTGGATGTGTTGACATATCGGTGGTTATTCCTTAGGGAGTTCTTTTTGGCCTTCATTGGCTAACGAGTTTATCTCCCAAGAGCGCTACAAATCTGTCAATTCGGGCTTGCCCTAATTGTCTGGTTAGACCGAGGTAGGTACAGCTATATGCCGGGCAGAAATTCATTTTCAAGTACAGTAATATGTTAAAGTCACGTCTCGCTGCCCATATACTACAAAGAAGCTGTGTTGCAATTCGTTATAGTTCCGCAATTTGCAGAATACCTGTCACCTGGGCATGGACAGCAGTGGACGACCTGGGCCTCGATTCTGCTAAACGCAAACCACTGTCATGCCACTGACACTCTAAAAAATACTATTTAATTGTAGACTTTACCGTTATACAGTTAAAATCTAAAATCAAATGACAAGAATTAATTTAGCTTTTTCATTCGCTCTACAAAATATCATTTAATTTTAGACTTTAAACTGATAAGTAAAGTCTTTCGTGCGGAAATTGGATACCTCCTCTCCGGCCAGCGGGGTAGGTTATGTTAGAGTTGAACCGACTAAAACCGTCAAGGGTTTTCTTTCGCCGGGGTGTGAGGTGGCCCAAAAGGCATTTCCCTCGTACCCCAGCTGACCCAGGCCTTCTTCGGCTTCGAGATGACCCTCTCGAGCATTCACAAACATGTATAAGTCATTGTCAGAGATTACACTTTTCCACTTGCTGCGATCCTCGTAAAAGCGCTTCGCTTCTTCAACTTACACAGTTGTTTTCATACATGCATGTTGGTTGCGGGTACTCTTGACCTTGCCTCTCTAAAACGTTCTGGATCTGATTAAATAGCTTGTCAATTCTAATTGATATCTCAACAGCATTTTCCAACAAACAAAACTGAAATAGTTTGTAATCCTTTCCTTGTAAATCGAAAACATACATACATAGAGACAACATTTTTCCACTTGCTACGATCTTGTCATACTCCTTTCATTTCTTCAACTTTCATAATTGTTTTCATACATGCATGCCGGTTCCGAGTACTCTTGACCTGGCCTTTCTCCAAAGCGTCCTGGATCTGATTAGAATTTGCACGCCTAGGTTGGCCTTTACCGGGTTGCCCATTCACCCCCGCCTCATATAACTCGAAAACAATAACAACAAATCAAACATCCATTCAATTCTTCACCATCGAGCGCCGCGGATAGGCCGCTACGGCAAGACCGTCACTAAGATGATAAATTAAAAGTGCCGCATCCATTATCTGTCCGCTCCGCTGCGCTCCCGGGCCGCGACGATCAATCACGCAGCCAGTCACAGCTGAAAACAATATAGGGGCTTCGGAGACGTCCCGGCTACACTACTGTTTATTCTGTAAAATTACATCGGTGTGGCCTTGTTTGGTGTGGGAGACAGAGAGGTAAGAAACGCCATATAATGAGAAAGAAGAAGAAGAGAGAAGATTTAATTCGTACACACATTTTCGAAACAGAGAAAAAAAATTAACTAAAGAGGTACAGCGTGTGGGTCGGAACTACCACGTGGTGCACACGGCTAACGCATGCGATGTTCACACCCCTCCTTTTACAGGCGGTAAAACGAAAACATCGTGTGGTATGAGGGAAATGCATCTTGGGTTGGGTAACCTTATACCCTGGCGTCTGAAGACCCGAGACGGTGAATTTAGTCGGTCGAGTCCGACCAAACCACTACTGATGGCCAACGGCGGCGGTGGTGTCTGTGAGGATTTCCGCATGAAAAAGGGTAGGTAGGTAGGCCGACTAATCTTGAGAGGAATACCTACGCTAGAGCCTCGTCTGTCAACCAGCAGTATTTACGTCAAGGTCACTTCGTCACTTTTGAAACTTGTTGCAATACTTACTTTTGAGGCTTCAGCTTAACTTCACCTTCTTTTGACACCTAGATATGATGATGAACTTTTGAGTCTAACTGTACTAGCATATGAAAAGACATTGGCCCAACGTTTGGACCAACATACGATAACTTTATTCCCAGTCTCCAGCAATTCATAAAGCTATTTGACAGTTGGTCTTCAATAACTTTACGAGCTATTTATTTTAATATCGCGCTCGCAAAATTGCATAGATAATGTCATGTGCATTTTATATACGAGTTATATAGGTGAATAAGTCTGTTTATAAAGGGTACACACGACGTGACAGGAGAAAATCGCCGTGTTGAGCAATCTAACAGTGGAGTTATACCTTTGGAAAAACGGCTCTCTGACGGCCTCTGTGGCGTAGCGGTAGTGCATCCGACTGCTACGACAGGCGCGAGTTCGATTCCTGCTCAGTGCAAATATTTGTATGCATAAATATGTCTATTTGCCAATGCAACATATTTATGCATACAAATCGGGTCCATACAAATAGTTCGGGTGTTTCTATGTTTAAATGTATGTATTTACAAAAACATGTACCTATCTAAGTATGTATCTGCATTCTGGCACCCATAACCCAAGCTAGTTAAGCTAAACTTACTTTGGTTTAGATAACGCTGTATAGAATATCGTCGAATAGAATAAAATATTTAACACTTAATTTGATTCGTTTTCAATTAGATTTTGATAAAGTAGTTTTACTAAGCCCCGCATCAGTTTGGCTACACGCTGGGTTGAATGACTTGCCGTATCTAAGCCCCTAGCACATGGCGCATTTAAAACGCGCAGACTACGACGCGTGTTTCAGAAACCCCCGTCGTTTGCACCGTAGATGCCGATTTTTGCGTTTGTATAGACTCTCTAGCTACGCGTTTGAAGAGCGTACGGAGGGACAGAGGAGGAGCGTGCGCTCACGTTATTGAACAACTGATCTGGGCCCATAGACAAGCGACAATTAAGCTCGTGATCCCGCCACGGTGCGCGTATCGTCGAGCTTGGATGTGATTGGTCGACCTATTCTATTCCTTTCGTTAGCGATTTCTGCTGTACCACTTGTCTACAGGGGCTGCTCAAAACGTACAAGTTACGAGCGACTACATTGTGTCTGTATCGCTGTATCTGTGAGTATACGCGCAGTAAACGCTCGTTTCATGATCACCCTGTGTGCTTAGGGTTATAAAGTTGCGTTCGAATCTCGTTTAAAGCGCGTATACGCACGTCATCCTGCGCGTCGACTGAGCGTTTAAAATACGCTGTGTGCTGGGACTCTAACAAATGATATGTCATGCAGTACCCCAGAAATGATGTCCAGTTGGACACATGATGTCAACACCCGATCAATTATTCCCTAATGATGGAACATACTGTTTAATGTAATTAGGATAAGCCCGTTCAAATGGAATAATTAATGAAATTACATGGAACGGAGTGCATTGGATATTGCGGTCAGATCATTTTAATTATTGATTGGATTAGTTAAGTATTTATATATCGCTGTAAATGTGGTAGCTAATGATAAGTGCGGTGGGTTCGGTTTTTGGGTCAGGTAAGATGTCCTTTTTCAGCCAGAAAATAATTTATAGTACAAGCTTTGGTAACAAAATGCGGCAGAAGCCTAGTGGCGGTCCGATGGATTTAATATCGTCAGGTTTTGAATCCTGGTCTTTACACTAACCAAAAGAATATACTACTTTTTGAAATAATTTAGCTTTGCTGGGAGGGTTATCTTTAAAAAAAGCACATAGTTATTTAGTAGATACTACTGCCGCATGACCCAAAGCCTAGGTCCGAATTTCATCCTTAATCAACAGATTCACCAACAGGTGTGGTGGGACCTGAAGAATGTGATGGGACCCCATACACCATACACCCACCCAGTTAGATAGTTATGTAACTTGGGTATACGTACATACGTACGTAGGATGTCTCTGTGTGTGTGCCGAGTTTGGTATGCACACGCACACACCCCCACACATGCACACACACACACACACACACACACACACACACACACACACATACACATACACACACACACAGAGAGAGAGAGAGAGAGAGAGACATTGCCATGTGTGGAACACCCACACATGGCGACTAACAACTTCTAGCGTAACATCACACTATTTTTTTAAACCACCACTTATATTTTCCTCCTTCCGTAATTATCACTTGCGAATTACACAAAATGTATAAAGGATATTATACACTTAGCCGCTAGCACTAGCACCCAGGTGCAATAAAAGCTTACATATTATTCATACTTCACGGTCCGTTTTACGAGCACTTCATATTACCAGCGGTTAACGGTACGAATTCGTTTCATTGCCGTTTTAGTACGCGTAAAAATTGTGTTTTACTGTCGGGCCAGCAATGTTTGTCGGTTTTACAAGTTCGATAATCACAAAGTACTGGCTAGAAAACGTTTAGCAATTTTTTTTGATAAGTCAGTTAACTGCACCTTGCTGGATGGTGAGAAGCTAGGGTGAAGTTCAGAAAGTAACCGCCAGATTCAGAGACTGTCGATTCTTACATGGTGGCCCCTTAATTTTCTTTTTTTTTGCTACTAATGATGAGGTGGGTAGGTATGTCGTACTCGAATTGACTAAACCGCAAACCGTCTCGGGTCTTCAGAGGCCCCCGGGGGTAAAGTGGCCTATGAGCCACCTCGCATCCCTGCTGATCTAGGGTCATCTCTGGTTTCAAGATGGCACCACTCTCGCATTCATACGCCCTCAAACTAAGTTAAAATACTTTTCATTAAAGTGCTCTTTTTATTTTGTTGCAGGATTATTTTAATGATGCGGCTGCCTTATGGAGTCTAGTTTAGGCATTACGGAAACCGGTGAGTGACTTAATTAAGCTAGAGTGATGATATTAACTTTTAAACTTTCGCGTTCCATAACTATTATACGTAAACGGGAATTGAAACAGTCAGCCTGTGACCACGGCCGGTGTAACCTGGTCGAAACGTCAGGCATCCAAAGGTATGTATATACCTTTAACGTGTATCGCGTTAATTCCCGTTTACGTATAATAGAGTGATGATCCTGCGAGCTGGAGAGGTGGTCGTGGTCCAACGGTGAATTTTACTTGGTGCGATAACTTCTATAGCGCGATGTAGGTTTAATGGTTTTGTAGTAGTTTAACATATTTTCGCTAGATGGCGTTAGCTTCATGTTTGTGACATCTTAACTTTTATAAAAGTAGTTTATTCTAACTTAACTGAATATTAGAGACGACTGGAATTAAGAATATTTTTATATACATTTAATTTAAACCAAATCATACATTGCTTTTACTCATTAAGTCCAATTTAACAATGTAGTATTATGTAACTATTATATTATGCTATAATAGTGCATTCGTTCCAGTATAATATACTATACTCTGTCTAATGTAGGATGATAAAAATGACAGTTCATGTCTATGAAGTATCGTATTTTTTTATACAAAATCATATCCCTAAAATTATTGTATTACATAGACAAGCCCCGCCCACTTGTCATAGTGAAGCGTCTTGCAAGAATATAGCACAACTGAATCGAATGAATTGAATTTAAAATAATTTATTTAAATTATTAAGATACTTATACTACTAAAATTTTTGTGATATAATTATGGTACGAAACATAAATACTATGCCATAAAACTTATCTTTTGTCATCCTGAAGTAAGTTACCTAAAATAACTGATAAAAATAAAAAGTTTTTGTGTTTTTCTAAATATCGATTCCATATTCTACGGGAACGATAATCGAAAATCGAAAGATTTCGATTATCGATTATTCTCGATTATATATTTCGATTATTTTCGATTATACTATATGGGCTACCCTATTTAGACCTGTCATTATTATCATCCTACATTAGACAAAGTATATTAAAGATGTTGTATTTCACGAAGGCGGTTTAGCTGTCATTATAGTGAAACATAATATACACATTGCTTTTGAAATTAATGAATTACTTGCAATGTAATTATTATTCTACTTAACATGAATTTCTTTTGACGTGACATGAATTTTCGCACACACATGTACGCGTATTTACAAGACACAGGTACTACTATTTAATTTTTCACCCGCCTCCTCCGTGAGATGGAATATCTATACCATTTTTAAAAGTAAGTAGAGGTGAAAGTTTGTTACAAATCAATGTGTATATGGTTATCAAGCTAGTGACGTCAAAAAGCATTGGCAGAGCGGGATATTATCACGGGCAAGTCCATTATCAAGATGTATTTTCCCACTTTATTAATGCTGGCTCCAGCGATTGTAGATAGATCGTATATCAAAGCAAATCACAATGGAAAGACATTGATAGATTGATATGCATGTTATGTAACTAAACACAATATACATAGCTATAGGTTATGTGTTTGTATAGATGTGTTCGTTATAATTTGGGAACGGTATGTACTTCTCTTGCCTTATCCAACTAATATAAACGTAATTTTTTTTTTATACTACGTAGGTGGCAGACAAGCACACAGCCGGATGGGAAGCGGTCACCGTGGCCTATGGACGTGTGCAACACCAAGGGTGTGTCACGTGTGTCACTCACGCGCTGCCGACCCTGAAGGGAAAAGGCGGGGGTAGGAAAGGATGGGGAGGCTAGGAAGGGGCGGGGGGAAGACGGGTACAGTGAGCTCTGGCTACCCTACTTACCGCCGGGAACACAACACGATGGTAATAAATGGATGCTTGTTACTCTTTCACGCTGCAACGGCTGAATGGATCTGAAATTTGGTACAGAGATAGATTGTAGTCTGAAATAATATATAGACTTTTTATCTCCGTGCTGCGGGTATTTTTTTCGGAGCCGCGTGCAACAGTTAGTTAGATATATTTACACCTGTGTGGTCTTGAAGAAGTAGGTAGAAGTGTCAACAACTACATTTCAATCGATAATCTAACATATATCCAGACATCCATATATTCTTCCAAATTCGCGTTTATAATATTAGTCATCATTCTCTGAACCTTTTTCCCAACTCAGTTGGGGTCGGCTTTCCAGTCTAACTGTGATGCGGCTGAACTTCGATATTTTCCGTGGAGCGACTGCCATCTGACCTCCACAACCAATGGTCATTATGACCAATGGCGATATCGAAGTTCCAAGTTAGACTGGTTGGACTTTTTTGGGCTCCAACTACCCGTAACGACTGCCATAGATGTTTGTATGGCAACAGGGACCGACGGCTTAACGTGCTCTCCGAGGCACTAATAAACCTGCGATAAATACACACATAACTTCGAAAAGCATCGAAAAGTCATTGGTGTGTGCCATGGTGAACCTGGGATCGAACCCGAGATCTCGTCTCAGCAGTCCATTACCCAAACCACTAGGGTACCACGGTTCTTAGTAATATTAGTAGGATATAATATTCCCATAAAAATATAACATACAGTTCGGAAATCTACACACATGAATGTTAATAAGTCCGGAAACTTGATCATGAATTCATTTGCCGGCGCCTGGCCTGTGATTGATCACACTTATCATAATGCATATATTATGATGCTGTCCGAACGAATACCTGCATGTTTTTTATGCCGATAGTAAAACACATTTTTTTATACTTACTTAGGTGGCAGACGAGCACACTGCCTACCTTTACTCTAGGTGTCACACTTGCGCTGCCGATCCTGGTGGAGGGAGGGGGTTGTGTGTGTGTGTGTGTGTGTGTGTGTGTGTGTGTGTGTGTGTGTGTGTGTGTGTGTGTGATAGAGGTTGGGGAGGTTGTTGAAAGAGTTTCTGCTTTTTGCTGTGGCTGACAATTCGTACCAGCAGTTTTTGAATGTTCAACCATATATTATTCAGAAATCAGGTGAATTTCCATACATAATTTGTAAAACTAAAAAAATATAAGCATGTAAGGGTTAAATAGGCGAAGCCATGAGGCATTGTTGGTATTAATTAAAATAATAGGTAAATAAATATTTCACGTAATTGTCTAAAATAAAAGGAAAGTGAATAGATATTGAAATAAAATGAAGCATAATTGTTATTATACATAGTTATAATATGTTATGTTACGTAATGTGTAATAGTTATAATACATTTTGTGACATTTTTGTTTTTTCCTTTATACTTGTAGTGATTGATTGTACTCGTTAAAGAAATGATTGATTCAATCATTTGAAGTTTTATCAATGTGTCATTTAATAATGAATTACTGAAAAACAACAAGTAGGTAAGTACTGCATACGTGTGTGAGCCCATTTAGAGCTTAAAGACGTGATGTTATAATAAACAATGCCTAAAATGTACTACGTCAAGTCAAAGTCAAAAATCATTTATTCTGTATAGACCACTACATGCGGCATTTACAAAACGTCAAAATTAAAAATATTTAAAATAAGAAGCAGCAGTTTGAGGTGCAAACAGCAAGTATCGAGCAAAAAAAGACCACAGATACAGATGCCGGCACGTAGCTTGGCCAGGTTTTGGAGTAGTTCGCGCATCGTGCACTTTGAGCCAAACAAATGATTCAAAGTACGAACGAACGGAACGTTGATTCGCTACAAGACGTCTCTCGGAGACATCTGATTGGTCCGTCAAGTGACGTCACTTGACGGACCAATCATATGACCGCGACGGCGCA
Organism: Lithosia quadra; assembly: GCA_963576445.1. Taxonomy (NCBI): domain Eukaryota; kingdom Metazoa; phylum Arthropoda; class Insecta; order Lepidoptera; family Erebidae; genus Lithosia; species Lithosia quadra. The sequence continues at coordinate 17,891,311 of OY754877.1, read as the reverse complement.
ACCGCGTCTCCCGCGACCCGCTCATACCTCAAAGGGGACCTAAAAATCGACCTTTGCGCATATGACGCGTCCGGCCAATTTACGTACCGGTATCTGTACACTTGCATGCTGCTCAAACATACAATTTAAACATTTGAATTGAGAACCTCCTCCGTTTTCGAATTCAGTAAAAAGAATTTTAAAATTACGACACCTCGATAGCAAAAACAAAAACACATTAATAACAATACATGATAACTTTCACATGGTAACCCTTAAATAAATCATAATAAAGAAAAATTCAAGATAATTCTTTCCATTACACACTCATTATTTTACATAACGGTCCATTATAGTTATGATGTTTCCATACATTACGGGAATATCCTGGTATGGTGTAATTTATGGACTCAATATCACATAGACAACAATGCAGCCAAAAAGAGCTTGTTGAAGACGAGTTTTAAATCGGTAATACCACAGTATAATATAGTAATACAGAAGTCCAACTGTGATCATTATGTGAAAAATGGACGAAAATCGAACGCGCGCACTGAGGGTTTAAGGGACATACTTATCTTTGCTGTTGAAAAACTGAAATGATTTGTTCGAGGATATTTTTCGCTTGGTGATTACTCAAGGATGCAATTGGAGACTGGAGTTCGCTTTTCTACTCCTCCTTTCCTTATGGATTGGTTTATCTGGATTTCCTGAAGCAACTGCGATCTGACCCTTCAATCCCTAGTGGAAATCTCGCGCCAGGGGTTCATCTATCCTAGGTTGGTAGGGCCCCATAAATTCCATTTTCTTTTTACTGGTTCGTTAATAAACGTGTCCATAGATGATGAAAGAAGAGTGACCGTTTATAACTAAGGTATCCGATTGGTATAAGATACCCGTGTACTTTTTTTTAACAAGTACCTATTTGTAAAAAAAATTACTAGTATTCCCGTTAAATCTTTCAGCTAAGCTAAACTTTGCGTTAGGAGTGGATTCACGTCGGTAGTGTAATGGCCGCCTCCTTAACTAAATTCCAAAGTATACCTACTCTAAAAAGCTAATTAAAGACAAACTACTTCGACACCAACACATATAAACGATACTCCAAGCTCAAAACATCCAAACGGCTATCCAATTTGTCAAACCTGATCTCAAAAATAAAGCGTCACAAGCTACTTGTTCTACTGTTAATCTTACACTGTGACATCACGAGCGGCCGGAACAACCAATCAATCACAACCTGACATAATGACGTCATCCATTATCAATTATTGACAGTACACGGATCGGATGCCGTCCGATTTTCCAAGTTTTATGCCTTGCCCCCCACTGTAGGATGGCGGGGGTGAGGGCGCACCCACGATTGATCATAGTTCGAGTGTATTCATGGTAATCAAAGTTTGTTGAGCGTTAGTATGTAGTTTGTTATGTGATGTTTATAATGTGTTATGTTGTGTTAGAATAAGATGTTGTTTAGTGAGGGAGCGGATGTTATGGTAGGAAGATAGTATGAGAAGAGATAAGAGTTATGTTGTTAGAGTTCAAAGTATAGATGTAGATGAAACTAGGTACAGAGAGACAAATAATTGGAACAAGGGCAGGTAGTAAACGATGATTTTATCAGAAAAAAAACATAAAATTTTATTAACATCTACACTTTTTTATTTTTTATACTACGTAGGTGGCAGACAAGCACACGGCCCACCTGATGGGAAGCGGTCACCGTGGCCTATGGACATGTGCAACACTTAGGGGTTCACACACGCGCTGCCTACCTTGAAGGGGTGGGGAGGTTAGGAAGGGGTGGGGGGAGGAGGGGTACAGTGAGCTCTGGCTACCCTACTTACCAGCGGGAACACAACACGATGGTTATTATGGCCGCGGTGTTCTGTAGGGTGGAGGTACTACCCCAGTCGGACAGCTCATTTCAGACGGGAGATACCGTCGTGTCCTACCTCCTCCAAACTACTACTGGACTATTTCGCATGCCTCTATTTCAGCTAGATTTTTCAGGTCATCAGCTCATCTGGCTAAAGGGCATCTTTTCATCATGGACCTTGCGTAGTCCCGGACGCATTCGAAGTTGTCACCTTGGAGTCCGGGGTTCTATTTCTGACTTTTACTTTGCTTAATTTTACGCAAAAGTTTGTTACTCTTTTAGCAAAAACGGCTAAACGGATTGGGGTCAAATTTGGCACAGGGATAGATTATACTCGATTATAATAGGTTTCTTTGGGTCTGTGGTATTTCACGCGGGAGAAGCTGCGTGCAACAATAGTGAACACATACTCATGTATGATTTAAAAAGATATCAATTACTATAAAAATTCTGATAGTCTACTTATGCAAAGTGCGATTCAAAAACTGTCGCATATGATATTACCACTAGAATTTCAATATGAATTCTATTCCACTTGTATAAATTATTTCGAATTACACGTGGGGGTAGACATGAACTGTTCATAACTCACACCAGAGTCAAACCTTCAGTGTATAGGCACATTGCCAAGTGGACCTCCCTTGATCTACGAGACAGCTTTAGATTCCTTATATAACGTTAATAGTTTTTGGTGAATGAAAGAAATGTCGATGCAAAAAAATATTATACAGGGCGACTTTTTTTTTCGTGCGGCGGTTTTCTCGGACTTGAACCGCACGTCTCGGGCCTTCTATTTTTAATTGGTAATAGGCTCGCGTTTGACCACAATCTCACCTGTTGGTAAGTGATGATGTGGTCAAACGGGTCACCTAAAAGGCAAACATAACCTCTACTCTAGCACTATCGGTAAGTGGTGACCCCTGTACTTTACTTTTTAGGGCTAAGTATTAACTTTCTTCCCCGCTGTCGCCTATGAAACTAAGTTTCTTTCCACGAAATGTAATACAAACCCTAGATTGTTATACCTCGTTAGATAGCTGATGAAACGTAGATAATTTTAAAACATATCTGCCGAACAACTGCCATAATATTTTTTTTAGATATCCCTTAGAGAAATAAACCTGCTAATTATTTTCATGTAATTTCTTAATTTTCACTCGTCTACTACGGCCTATTCAATAAACTTATGCACTATTTTAATGATTGGCGTCCTAAAACATCTTATTACACATGTAAAAATGCAATAATAATAATAATAAGGCACATAAAATAAACAAAATCAAATTTAGTAGCTTAAATTTTCAATAAAAAAATTAAAAGTCGAAAATCTCGAAAAGGGTTAAATTTAGGGTGGGGTGTTTCATAGAGAAATAAGTCAGAACTGATGGGTACTCCACGCCCTGAACGGATCTAGCACGACTTTTCCTGTAATCCTGTATATTGTCATTATTGTTGCAAACACTTGCTAACAATTTAAATTGAAGTCTCTATTGTTGACAGTTGACACTTAATTCGCACAACCGAAATTTAACCAGACCAGCCATAGAATACCTTCTAAATCTTGCAGCAAAACTAAACACACCTATTAAGTTGAACCAGTAACTCACCCAGAGATTTAAACTCACAACAAACATAACTGTCATGGAGGCTGTAAGCAACTCGCTAACTCTCTCCGACCGCCGGAACGAAGTGTTAAATACCGCTGCCAGCCGCCCCGCGCCGGTTCAAACCGAATGAAAGCGGATAAATCTGGTGTAAACCGACACGGTGCAGTTTGTGCACCTTTACCCCTTTAATGTGGGGAACTTTGGTAGCTTGTAGGAAGGTTCATTATGAGTCGCAGAGCATAGTACTACTGCCGGAATAAAATGTATTCATATTGCGTGACTCTACCATGTTCAAAACCTGATTTTTAATTCGGGAATAGGGTCTTAAGTCGTCTATACCTATTAGGTACTGTTTGTAATTATTATTAATTATTAATTGCGGTGGAGACTCTGGGCAGTTGGGGATATGAGGCGAAGCGCCTAATCGCGGAAATAGGTCGCCGCATACAGGAGAAAGGTGGTGACTCTCGCTCCGGGTCGTTCCTGGTACAAAGGATGGCCATCGCTATACAGCGAGGTAATGTGGCTAGCATTATGGGCACCTTTGCCCCGGGATCGATACGGGGTGGGTTGTTTGATGGGTGTGTCTCAAACCCATGACAGGTTTATGGTTTGCTTATTTGTGACATGAAAAAAAAAACAAAAACAGAAAAAAATCAATTAATAATAATAATTAATAATTAATAATTTTATCGACGTCCATTTATATTTCTAAGTGAAATGAAATTAATTAGTAGCTTAATTATTATTAATTAAATAAATACTTATTTCTTCATTAGACAATTAGTATTTATCCATACTCTGCAACCAAGTATACAGTTCTCGTAGTGGGGAGTGCGCTACTCATATTGGTGACTATGCATTGTTCACAATGGGCTCTGTGCGCGGGCAGTGAGCCGTGCCGCTTGGCTGATCTGCTTGACAAATGATCCGTACGCTGAGTATGTACCTAATAGTACCTATATTGGTGATCGTAACTGCTTTTATTGTTGGAAAACGTATTATATTTGGTATAGCTGATGATAAATTGCTGTATAATTAGTTACAACCCCGATTCTGCTAAAGGCAAACCACTATCATGCCACTGACACTCTAAAAATGCTATTTAATTGTATACTTTATCGTTACACAGTTAAAGTCTAAAATCAAATGAAAAGAATTCATTAAACTTTGTCATTCGCTCTACAAAATACCATTTAATTTTAGACTTTAAACTGATAACAGTAAAGTACAAAATTGAATGATATTTTTTTGAAGTGTCTGTGGCATGACAGTGGCTTGTTTTAACAGAATCGAGGCTCTGTTTGCAAACCTGATTGTAAGTAACTATTACAATAGTTGGAGGGATATAAACATGTTTGTTTGTTATGTTGAGTATCCGATATATCGGCCCTGTTGCAAGTGCCATGCTTATCGATGCACGGATACTCAAAATAACAAACATGCTTAATAACCTGTCAACTTTTATAATAGGTATAGTTGTCACAAAATAAAAGGCCCACTTTGACAGTCCGTACCCATGAAGTTCTTAATTTTTTATCAATTGAAATGTTCTAAAGGTAATTACATTTTTCATTGACAGGTACCGCCCACTCGGCTGAGTGCTGTGCATACCGATTTTTTCATGTAATCCACAGACTATTAATAATCAGTTAAGGAAAGAAAATATCGAGTGAGATATTTTTTTTTCAAGCCCGACGTGCACTTTTATTTTTATTTATTTTAATACTTGTGTTTAGATTCTGAAGACTGATTTAATTATTCTTGTTGTTTTGTGATTGAGTGAATGTTATTGTAAAAAAAATATTAAATATAAGTAAATTGACCTATAATAACATTGTATTGTTTTAAAATACCTACAAAATCAAAGGTTAAGCAAATTTTTCTAATCAGAACTTTAATCCAATGCAGTTTACATACATATTCAAATCGATTAAATCCCCATGCAAACTGGATTCGATTCATCGTGAGTATCGAATACCGAATCGTATAGGTACATAACTAGTTACGCCACGAGGACAAACGTCAAAACGGGCCTTTTATTTTGTGTTGAGTAGTATGTTATTAAAATGAGCATGTCAATATAAAATCGTATACCGTTTGATTTAATTTGTTCAGAATCCATAAGTCATTTTTGATTAGTATCCATTATGCCAAAAAATATGTAAATAGTCTTGTGAATATTAAAAAATTCATAATTAGAACTGAGTCATAATTAAATTAGTAAAATCTTTGATTTCGGAAGGAAATCAAGAAAAGAAATTAGGTAACACTGAACATCTTTTTTCAATGAAACAGAAAAACAGACAAAAACAACAAAAAACCAACATTTTGTATAATACGTAGGTAGGTACATTAAATAAATCATTTTGACGTGTCCTATATAAAAAAAAAAAAAAAAAAAATTCATATTAACTGTCTAAAGAGATCTTACAATTCAATTTTATATATTTTGACAGATTTGTCAAAATATATAAAAAGTCATGCAGTTAACTTAACAAAAGATCCAGATATTGCATCTTTTACGTGCAAAACAGTAACAGAATCGAAACGAAAACTACACAGTATCAAAACATGTTTACTGAAAATCTTCGTGATTGTACAACTGGCATCGCTCGCCCCACTGCACTTAAAAACTTGCCCACTTTTAACTCCAAACTCACTGAATTGAAGTATTATATTATACACATGGGACTTCGTGTTTGTGAAACAGTTACGTAGTAAGTCTAGATTCCAAAACGAGATAGTTTACGTTTTGACATGAAAACGTCTAACAGTATGTTAGTATTGTGATGGGCAGTTGAACTTTCTTGTGTAACAAAACACTTTTAGACTTGACTGGGTTATGTTGTTTTAAAGAATTTTGGCTACCGAAATAATTTGTATGCAGGATTTTAGTAAAAAGTAGACTGCTATAGAACTTCGCTATCGTCAATGGGTTGTGGATGCCAGATGGCAGTCGCTTCACGGAAAATATCAAAGCCGACCTCAATCAAATTGGGAAAAGGCTCAAAGGATGATAATTTCAATAAAAATGGATAAATGGTAAATACACTACAATAATATTCTACTTAAAAAATATTTGCCTGAATTTACAATGAGAGCTAGTCGATATTATAACAAAAAAAAATATTTTAAATATAAATCTGTGTTGCACTCGCGCCAAATTCGCAGTAATTCTGTTGCAGCTTGTCACGTTTAATTTGTTTTTATTATGACTTGTTTATTCTTTTTTTAAATTGGTTGGACAATTACTGTCATAATTTGAAAAAATTACAAGCAATTTTTTTAATAAAATAAGATTAAAATTGTATAGTGACGAATTAAAATCTCATAACTTTTCATAACTTTTTTCCATAAATTTTAACATTACAGTGACTATGCTTGTAGCTTATACCTACTGACTTCTGTATTTGAAAATACAATGATTATGAGATAAGTGATTCTGTAATGCCACTGTCAAAACAAAACCTACCTACATTTTTGTGAAACTTCCGAATCGCTCAAAGTATTAGTACCTAGTCGTTTTCAATTAGATTCTGAAATTCAATTTTAAGTCTGCTTAAGATTTGAAATCACGCGTTTTAAAAACGCAATTTTACTGAATCCGGCCCTAGAACACGCAATTTCTATGCTTCCATTTTGAAATAACACCACATTGTAGTAGAGCCGTCACAGCGTAGCCCCACAATTAATTCACCAGTTTTATCGCATAGCTGCACCGGCCTAATCCGTGCCTATTGTCCCCCGCGATGATATGCGAGGCGCATGGCTTAGCGGACACCGTCCGCTGACAACATTAGCTGACAGAATTAATAGTTTGTCAGCGTTGACAATTAACCTCGAGTGTGTACGTCACACGCGGTGACGTCACTGTGGAAGGATTATAATTATTAGTTAAATTACGATGGGTCCTACGTATAAAGGCGAAACTGCCGTTTACGCCTTTTTCCAATTATTTAAGCAATGAGTTCGCTTTGCTCTATTCTATAATATTAGTAAATAAAAAAATTTTTTTTTCAATTAAATCCAAAATAAAATTTTAGGCAAATAGGCGTATGTGTAAAAACTACCTCACGTATAAAGCCCGATCGCACGATTCGCCCATTTACAGCGCTGAGTTATCAGGTAGGGACGCGGCGCGACATTGTAAAAAGGCGTAGACGTCGTTTACGCCTGTTTACGTAGTTTGATTTTAAACAAATCACTTACGACTTTAATTTTAAAATGATATTTTTGCCAGCAAATAAAATGCAACTTAGTTTTTTTTTGTTTATTTAAAGCATTAATTATCACCTGAAATATATACCTAGTTAAATTATTACTTGATTATTAATCGTGATGAAATAACATACTGTGGCGTAAGTAAGTATATACAGGCGAGTTGTTTACTAACAATACGCCTGTACATAGATACTTAGATAAATTAATGTTTACCAAGTAATAATTGTTTTATCTATGACGATCTGTTTACCGTAAGAGCTTTACTTTTATTGAGACGTCGGGTAGCATCAGTTCAATGCTGTTAATTAGCTAAGTTTTTCACAACATTTATATCTATTCATGCCTGATTATTGACATCGGTGCAGATAAATCATAATAGTTTATTATTAAGTGATGTTTCAAAATATATAAATTTAGTAATAAAGTATCTTTGGTTCCAGTAACAGTATCTCCTCTTCCTTATGGTGCGGAATATACAGTTGAAGATTTGTATTTTGATCTTCTCACTCACACAGATTCTTTTTCTATATTCGATAGGCCCGCGTTTGGCCACTATCTCACCTGATGTTAAGTGACGATGTAGTCGACGATAGAGCACGCTTGCTTGCTTGCCTAGAAGCAGCCTGTTCACTCTAGACTTAAAGACATCCAGGTTATAGCTTTATAGACTCAGGCAGGGCATTTCACTCCTTAGCTAGGATAGGTACGCATAATGAACGTATTGCTGAAGGGATTCGTGTGTATTAGCGGAATGTCCACCATATAACGATGGCTCATCGCCGTCCTTCTGGTCGGTCATTCGGTGATGAAAAGGACTTGAAGGAATCAGGTTATGCAACCCCAGAGCACATTCTCCGAAGTGCAACGAATAAAAAATCGAAAGGCTAGCAACTCTGCGCCGATGCTCCAGACTTTGAAGCCTAGCTTCGACCAGCGCATTGTTGTTGATGAGCCTCTTGGCTCGTCTCTCAATCGACTCAAGCGCTTCCAGGTGGTATTTTTCTGAGCCATCACAGAGGTGCGAACAGTACTCCATGCACGACCAGACTTGCGCTTGATACAAATTGAGGAGCTGTTCCAGCGTGAAGTATTGTCGCACCTACTTGAGCCTTCGCCTCATAGTATGGGTCAAAATTGAGGGTAGAATTAAGGTTCACGCCAAGAAGCTCAAGGTGGTCGGTTATCGGTAGGAATATACCCCGAAAGGTAGGGCTCGGTTGGAATTCGCTCCATTTAGTAGAGAAGAGACACGCTTGAGTCTTAGTTGCGTTGAAGTTGACCAAGTTGGCTTCACCCCAGTCGGAGACCGCCTCCAAGGACAACGCTCGAACATACCCTCTCGAAGAGACCGGATCTGTACCATACTGTTTCGTGGGCTGGAATTGTAACTCTCAACTACTGTGCTGTCGCCTGCATACCCAATGGTACCGGGCTTGAGCAGATCGTTGATGTGCAGCTGGAATAGCGTAGCAGAGAGTACCGACCCCTGAGGGAGCCAACATTAATCGGCAGTTTGTCCGACGAGCAACCATCGATGATGTATATTCTATAAACTAAGATTTTTCACTTGCTTCAGAAAATAGGATCAGATCATTGAACCTATTTATTATATTGCCATTTATGTACGACTATACGAGCAGTTGCTTACATTATATTGCATTTTATATAATATTAATCTTAAATAAAACCTTGAAAATGTTTAGCGAATTGTTTTATTTATAAATAAGGACACATTATGCTAAAGACCTAACTAAATTTGAGCACAGTATAAGGGCGTATTTGCATTAAAACGAATACAATATATTATATATTATATATATTATACAATAAGCAACATTCTGTAACTGATCCTTATTAAAACTAATACGTGATAGCAATATAAAATAATTACATGCATAAATAAAGACAGTATTCGCTTAAAACATTATTTAGATTAAGCCTAGTAAAAGGGCGAAAGATCACTTAAGTTTCTATACGTTGAACAATATATACGTGAAATCACAGAAATATGACGATGTAAAAGGGCCAATGTGTAAAATCTCAAAAAGTACTAATAATGCATGAAAATTGCTAACAACCCTAGAAATAGTATCACATGTTAAAGCTAAATGCGAAATTTCATTAAATTCGGTTAAGTAGGTCAGAAGATATGACCCAAAAATATGGTTCTGGCAACTAAAATCGCTCTCCTGTAAAATCTATTTTTTTCACTTACGCCAGTATACGTAGGACCCATCGATTACAGAGGATAGTTTTGAATGGTATAATGATTGAATGGTAAATAATATATTGTTAACTTGAACCAATAAAATTTATGGATGGAACGCGTTGAAGAATATAACTGACGATATTGGAGAACAGACAGATAAGAATTCCAAAAAAATATAATATTTTTTCTCACAATGGGTAGAGCCACAGAAACCACACTATAAGAGCTGGGGCCTGTTGAAGGTCTAAAAGACCTATGTTACAGGTCATCAGGCCCCAAGTGGCATATGTAGATTATGACTTAATATACCTAATATAAGCACCAACAAATCATTACAAATAAAGTAAAATAATAACAAAGTAAAGGCACATAATGAAACAAATTTTAAAAATAAAACAAATAAAAAAAAATAGAAAAAAAAATAAAAAAAGGAAATTTTCAAGTATTTTTAAAAAAATTATATCTCCAATGTACAGACACAGCTTATTTACAATTTTATAATAGTATAGATACAAGATTATTCAAAAATACAAAAATATAAATATGACTCTTAATTGAACAGCAATGTTGACTACAAACTCCCACAGGCACAAATCGAATGAAATTCTGGAAAAAAAGAGTTGTTGAAAACATCTTCCACTCGCGCTCTGCTTATTCCGCGAAAGCACCTGGCTATATACATAAGTAATACATTGCCGATTAAATATGCTTTTTACCGAGTCTTAATGCGTCTTGTATTGCGGTCTATCATTTATTCAGTATATATATCTTTTGACGTTTCACTTGAAAGCTTTGCAAGCTATCCCCAAGTGTGAGCACGTCAATTTTTGTTTATCTCAAACTCAATACGTTGGTATCTATTATTGGTTATTTTTGTTTAAGAAACTGCCAAGGGAATATGTGAAGCTTTTAAGTTGTGTACTCTTTGTTTATTAATGCTATGGTCATACTGTTTTTTTTTTAACAGGATCTATGGTATAGATATCAATTTTTAATCTGTGAACGTATGTACTGATAAAAAAAGTAATTGATTTACTTATGGAATTAATGGTAATCACAGATTAATAGTTAAGTACTACGTAATGGTAATATAAAAACTCAAGTTTTTTGACTATAATATCTACGGTTCTACTCAACCGATTGTGATCTAATATACGTAAAATTTTAAGTCTAACCAAGACGTTTCAAACAAAAAAACCGCATCAAAATCCGTCCGTTAGTTTTTGCGTCTATCGTGCACAAACAAACAAACAAGAACTCCAAAAAAAAAGTTTTCGACATCGTTCATATACAATACCCCAAATGTTTTTTTAATATTTCCAACATATAGATACAGCTAGTTAACGGTATTGATAGAAATATAATTATGTTGATATCAAAGATTTGACTTTTTAAGTGATCTAGTATTATAAATGAAGATCAGTCAGTATTAAGTCGGAACAAAAAATTGATTAATTATTTCCATCATTTTTAAGTTTCTCAACACTGGGTGACACTATGCTAACTAGGTTTGTTGAGTGGGGCGAGCACGAATTTTCTTTCGTATCGAGTTCGTAACGTGTGTGACAAAAATGTATGAAATTTGTACAGCGCCTTGGAAATTTGTATCGTGCGTAAAAGAAACTTTACAAATCTCATAATATAATTTCTATCGCACACGTTACGAACTCGATTTGAAAGAAAATTCGTGCTCGCCCCACTGGATTACCTATACCTATACATTCCGCGGCTAAGTTAGCACTTAATTTCACCGGCACACTTGTCATACTCCATCAGTTATTTATTAACCGATTAAGTTATCTACGTTCAGTTGCAAAACTCCCGTTAAGTTAACAAGCTATTAAATTATAGCAGACGGTTAAACTCCGATTTGTTATAATAGCAAGTTGGAAGATATATTGGGTATCAGCTGCTTTTGATAAAGCGCTTTATTCAGTTAAACAAGATTCTGAGATTATTGTTTGTTTACTGTCGCGGTAGTGGAGTGATAGCGATTGCATCTGTTAAGATACTTTTTTTTATACTACGTAGGTGGCAGACAAGCACACGGCTCACCTGATGGAAAGTAGTCACCGTGGCCTATGGACGTGTGCAACATTTAGGGTGTCACACATGCACTGCCTACCCTGAAGGGAAGGGGGGAGGGCTAGGAAGGGGTAGGGAGGTTAGGAAAGGGTGGTACAGTGAGCTCTGGCTACCCTACTTACCAGCGGGAACACAAGACGATGGTTAAGATCTTGGGTTCGATACCCAGGCAGTGGGATTAAGTGATAAACACATGAGTTGCCTAATGGTGGAGAATTTTCTTCATCTGTCAGTCAGCCTTATGATCGAGAGGTTTAGGACTTAACCTTAAACAAGTAATTTAGCTTAGCCCCAGGTTCGCAAAAATACTAAGTAATAATTTCACTAACTTGTACTCTTTTTTATACCACTTACGTAGCAGACAAGCACACGGCGACAAGCATTTGATTAATAAATAAAAAACACATTCACATAATAGTTTAAAAATTCTGTGTAAAATAAACTGATTCCGATTAGGTGGGCCATGTGCTTGCCTGGCACCTAAGTGTTATATATCGGTCACGTCAATATGACTTCATCTCGCCTGATGGTAAGCTAAAGATATATTTTTTAAACGGTTTTATCTGTCGTCATCGCTGTCGCAATGAACGTAAAAAATAGCGAACGGATTTTGATGCGGTTATTAGAAAGGTCTTGCTTAGACTAAAAATTTACCGTATGTTTGGTTGTAATTGGTTAAGTAGAACCGGAGATATGATAAGACCATTATCAATAATTCAAATATTATATCTTCCATTTCACGATAATCAAATATAACTCTTCCTACTATACGAAATATAACTTCTCATCCCTTCCCAATACCTTCATACCGTTTAACAAACCAACTGATAACCCAAAGTGGTACAGACAGATATTTCTATCACCAGAGCCCACTCACTTCGTTAATAATAACGTGAACATCGATAAACAACATTACAATACTCCTGTATTAACCCAACAGTATCCGCTATCCCGAACAAAATCTCCACCAATATCCGTACGAACAAAATACAAAAAAATATTATTACAACCCTTGGAAGCTCGTGCTCGCAAAATACTCGCCCCTTTTCGTCCGCAACCTGAAGGGGGATGAATCTGAAATCAATTTTTACATTTAGATGACACGTTATTTTTTACCTTTTCAATATTTCGCCCTTCACGAATTTATTTCGCATCTACGTAATATGAAGTTGTGTTGAAACCTTACGTGTAAGCTTTGCTTTATGAGTGTAAGGCTATTGCAATAAGTAATTTGAGTATTAATTAATTGTGTTGATTAATAAATTGAAGTTTGGTTTGAATTGATACAGAAATTAAATATAAGTAAATAAATAATTGCATAATAATGCTTAATTTTTTATATCAAGCCTAGTGTTATTTCCGAGGGAAAGACATTAAAGGCATGCTTTATTCATTTTTTGATATATTTTCAATTTATATTTCATTATTATTATAATTTTTAAAGCAACCTTACTTACTTTGTTTGTCTTTTTTTTTTAAACCTTGCCAAAATATCGAGCAGACGTGGTAAATATCTCTTTAACTCAAATGCTAATATAGTACCATGATAGTTTAAACACTAACCTTCAGTTCCTTAAAATACCATGTTAGTTTTAAAGTCATATTTACTCCTATGCGCTTCATGGTTCATGCTTCCGCAATAACTGTGTGTACAACTTTTATATTGTACATTTAATATGTGTACAACTGTCCAAGCGGTTGAGGGTTAAAACTCTCCTGACGTATTCCATCACGTAGCACGCTGGTACAATGTTTGTTTGGTTGTCTGTTTGCGATGTAGTGAAATTATACGTTGCTGTGATGTTGTGAGCAAAACAAATGAATAATTGTGTTGTAGAGGATTCACAATGCATGTTACAGTTGTTTGATAACTTGGTCATCGAAATCTGAATATTTACCAACGGAATATCGCGTGAATTATGTTCTTTTTTTATTTTAATGATAAAGCAAATAGTATGCTAACAATTATTAATGATTTTTGATTAGAAAAAGTGAATACCTAGGATGGGACTTGAACTCGTGACTAGTCACAGGTCACTGCACATATTGTAAAAATCATATTTTGAAAGGTACATTATCTCTATTGGACATAATATAGGGCGGGCTTGCACGAAAGGATTAATGACAGTAGAGGAAGCGCGTGAAGTATGTAAGGACTGCTGTCTCTGCCTACCCCGGAGGAAAAAAGGCGTGAGCATATGTATGTAATTATGATAGTTTGAGATAAAAAAACTCATATACCTAACCAAAGCAAAGCGAGGGTGGGTAGCTATAGTGCGCGGCATCTAATTTGGCAAGATTTTAGAGTAGTGTGGGCCCTACTACTCCAAAACCTTGCCAAGTTAGATGCCGTACATTATACTTGTTTCTATGCGACGTATTTTGCCACAAACAAGTAATAGTGTACAGTATCTAACTTGGCAAGGTTGGAGTAGTGGGCCCCACACTACTCCAAAATCTTGCCAAGTTAGATGCCGTGCACGTTCGTGATAAAACTGTTCCATGGAATGCTCTGGAGCGACGCCGCGGGCAGTAACTAGTAAAATATAGTTTTACTGGTCATTTCCTCTATGTGTGCTCTATATAGAGCTGAACGGCTTTAAGATATCACCAAACGACATAACAGTCTTTATTGTACAATAAAGCGCTTACGAGAGATGAGCGTAGAGTCGAAGGGAACTCGTAAACACTTCGATAGAGACGTCTTTGACATCAGATTTACAGCTCTACGAGAGGTCATAACTCTACTAGTGCGGGTATGTTTATGTCTTAATTGAGGACAGTGGTTTTTTCTTGAGAGTTAGTTGACTCTACAGGTACTCTACTGTGACAGGTGTGTGCATTATGTTTGTAATATAAAACGAGTTTCTTTTGTTTACAGTTCTAGAGACAATGAGATCGCTTCATAGTGAATTTTCGTAAGTCCCATGTAGTAGGGTCAGCTACTTAGAAGTTCGAAGTTCAGTTATTGCTTCTCCTCATTTTGATTGGACTTTCACAGATTTTATGGGAGTGACTGACTTCAAGGGTCATTGAGCAGGTGTTCAGGCTTGCAGTTGAGATTGACTTGAGCGCTGAAGATTTTGGTAGACCCCAATATATCGAATCTTTTTAGTTACAGCCAATAACCACAGATTAACAACCTATTTTCAACTAATCGAAAAAGAAAATCCCTTATCCGGGTCCTGAAAAAGTATTTGATGAGGCCGTCAAGCTGAGGGCCACCACTCTAGCACTGTCGGTGTATCAAAGTCAAAGTCAAAGTCAAAAATCATTTATTCTGTATAGACCATTTTGAGCGGCACTTACAAAACGTCAAAATTATAAATATTTAAAACTAGAAGCAAATGGACCATATATAGTCAGTGGTACCTTTACCTTACCATCAGGCGGGGTGACATCATGTTGATGAGTCCAATATAAAAAAAAGAAAAATAACAATAAGAACAATATTCTCGCGGTTGTTAAAACTTCAGCCCATTTACGTCACAAATCCTTCCCCTTGTCCGAAAATACAGTCGTCCCAAATCTGTTCTTGTTAGAACACAATAAAATTCCCGAAAATGCGATATACGGCGGAATAAATCACTCGAAGTCATAAAAAAAGGAGAATCATGGTGACAGTACTAACTTACTGAAAAGTTTATTGTTTTAAAAACTGTCTCGAGTTGTGTACTCATATTTCATGATTCAACGCCATTTTTAACACTTAGTAAGGCATTTTAGCAGGAGGACATTAGTTATGCCTGTTTTAGTCATATTTTTGTTTTAATTTTATCTGTTCTTAAGGGAAATAGAGATATTAACTGTTGCCAGCGTGGGATACTTGACGACCTTTGTTTACGTACAGGTTTTAAATCTGACCAAGACTTTTGTAATAGAAAAAACCGCATCAAAATTCGTTCAGTAGTTTTTGCGTTCATCGCGAACAAATAGGCAAATTGACAAACAGACAAATTGAAAAACTGACAAACTGATAAACTGACAAACTAACAAACTGACAAACAGGCAAACTGACAAACTGTAAAAATTGACAAAGTGAAAAAATGTTTTTGTTCAGAATCGCTCTAGTAACAAGTTGTATACCAATTTTTTTTTTAAATATTTCCAATAATGTACAGACACAGTTACTTTACAATTTTATTATAGTAAATGGATATATAGATATACTTTAGGTAATAAGATCTTTCAAAATCGATCTGATTCATTCAATAACTTCAGGGTGATGAGAATAATAATCGTTGTAAAACAGCTCATAAAAATCTATACTTTTATCACAATATATCTTGAAATATAATAAAGATATAACCTGGGAATATTCAAGTCACGAGTGAATAGGTTCCTTCTAGGCAAGCGTGATTCATCGTAGATCACTTCATTACTTATCATCAGGTGAGATAGTGGTCAAACGTAAGCCTATTTTGAAAAAAAAAACTGGGTTGGTCTCAGTTGGTCTTACTTTACAAATTCTTATCTAGAGAAAAATATCTCTCTCAAGTAACCCGGCTTACATGTAAAAATTGATTGAAAAATAACATGGCAGACACTGCGAGTATCCTGGAGACAAATTTATAAGAACCAATAAATATTTATTGAAGTCTTTGAGCCACATTCCTGAAGGGATGAAGAAAGGATGAAAGGGGACGGCGGAATCGAATGAATGAAAAATAACTAATGCATTGTATTATGGACAATATTGTAACGTTTCAAAAGTGTTTACATTGCCTCAAATTGACATAATATTATTTATTTTATGTAACTTTTGTTGACTGTTTACATCTTTTTAGCTGTTTGGTAAGACTTTGCTAACGGAGAAAGTACAGGCAATAATCCTAATAATATTATAAATGTCACAGTTGGTGATGATGAATGGATGGATGTTTGTGAGTTTGTGACTCTTTTACGCATGAACGAATAAACGGATTTCGATGAAATTTGGAATAGAGATAGTTTGATATCTATACAACTTTTGCAATATTTGCAATGGTTGCCTGGCAGAAATAGCTGTAAGTGATAAGATCGCCAATTGTACATTAAATACAAATAAAATATAATTTGAAATCAATTTATTTATATGGTGTGCAATAAAGTATACTTTATATTTTATCTTTAACTTTTATCTTGGGAATAATTTTCTGTGGGTTACAGAAACGCAATCAGTTTATTCAGCAATAGCTAATTCTTAAATTAATAATGCTAGTTTCTTACCATCCAGCGGGATGCAGGCAATTAAGAGATTGAATTTCAAAAAATCTAAAGAATACATTTTGGTTATGTATTTACGTTTAGTTAATGCAGAGGTAGATCAAGGTAGTTGCTCTAAGGGCACTTATGGTTTTTAAGCGCTTATCGTCCGGTGACCCTGAGCTTGTTTGCTACCTCAGTAGTATACAAATAGATTATAAAACTGTCGTAAATTTATCGCTATAGATAAATCGTTAGTTGGGCGTGTTGTAAATATTATCTGCCGTCCCAAACCGGCGATTTATCAAAATCACGCAAAACCATAGTTACTTCAACTGATTAATTTGGTATGTGACGGTGTATTGTATTATCTTTTTATTATCGACGCCATGCTTTGATGATAATGAAACTTGGATTTCATAATATAGTATTGTTAGGAGGTTGGCACACTATATTGTAACATTACCTAGCCGTCTACTTAGTGCATTTCCAAAACAATATATCTTACAATTTCTTAATCGGCTAATCTCTGAAACCGCTGGACCGACTTTGATGGGACTTTCACTGAAGTGTATGTAACAAGGTGTTATCCACATACGGTGTAGTCCATACCATCGCGAAACAAGCGGTTTGGTGGTTCCTTTTTTGTTGTACGATAAAGATGCTTTGCCCTCACGCGTGTTTCCTTCTTCTTATAATCCCGGGTTCATTCAGCGGCGGGGCGTAAAAAGCATCGGTCTGTATATAGATCAGGCGGGGTGCAGTCAATACGGCGAACTAAATATAAAAATATTATTCCCGTTAGATTGTTTTTTGTGATTATTCTAATGGAGAAAATACAAAAGCGCTTATGTATATTTGCAGTTCGATATCCTTTCTCCGTAACAGGTAATTAGCAGAAATTGCACAAAGCGTGTTGTAGTCATACTCAACATTTTTAATCTCGTATGAATACGAACAGAAACAGTGTTTTTCTTACTGGCTTTGTCAGGATTATATTGTTAAAGAAATGAAATGGAATTTTAATTATATCGTTTTAGATTAACTTATTTTATTTGTCATGAATATTTTTACGATGTTTTTGTTTTGATTAGAAATTTATATCTAAACGCTAAATTAATTTACAAAATAAGTTATTTAAAGATAAAGATAAAAGATAAAAATATACTTTATTGCACACCATATAAGTAATTGATTGTAAAATATAAACAACTAGCTGTTGCCCGCGGCTCCGCCCGCGTGGATGTCGAAATCCGTTTCTAAAACTATCCTATCTCTCAAGTTGGATCGAACTGCACATGGTGTGCGAATTTTATTATAATCGGTTAAGTGGTTTAGGAGTCCATTGAGGACAAACATTGTGACACGAGATTTATATATATTAAGATTTATGTATGTAATGTACATTATTAAGTTTAAATTATATAGGTCAGAGAAGTTCCTTTATTTTGTTAGATCAGTGTGTTTGAATAGTAAATTTAGCGTACTGATTTATCCATACAACTTTGGTTGTATGGATAAATCAGGTTTTTTGACAACTTTTTGACCTTTATAACGATGTTGTGTGTAAAAAAATTGAACTAAAAGAATATTTTATTTATTTATTAGTTTTTAGATACAAATATCGGATAATAACTTATACGAATAAAAGGAAAAGAAAGTTTAGATTAATTCTTGAAGTTAGACGTAAACCTGCCAAACTATTATCATAATGATAGGATAAATTTATCGATTAATCAATTTTCATAAAATTTCCATTCAGAATTTTTTTTTTTTATACCACTCAGGTGGCAGACAAGCACACGGCCCACACTGATGGAAAGCGGTTACCGTGGCCTATGGACGCGTGCAACACCAGGGGCGTCACACTCGCGCTGCCGACCCTGCAAAAACCTTCTAATGCCCTTCTTGAAGAACCCCATATTGTAGCCGCCAGGGAAAACCACTGCAGGGAGATCGTTCCACAGCCTAAGCGTGCGCGGAATGAAATTTCTTTCATACCTTACAGTACGCACTGCAGGCGGATGCAACGTGTGGGGATGAATTCCCTGCCTGTGGCGAGCGGTGCGATGATAGAAAGTGGCTGTAGGCATCATATCGAATAATTCATTTGAACACAAACCATTATATAGGCGGTAGAAGACGCACAGCGAGGCGAAGTCTCTCCTGAGGCTGAGCGGCTCCACACCGCCTACAAGTACGGGATCGTCGACGATCCGCAGCGCACGTCTTTGAACCGACTCGAACGGGTCAAGTTGGTATGCAGGTGCCCCGGCAAAAAGGTGACAGCAGTACTCCATGTGGGGCCGGACCTGCGACTTATAAAGAGTAAGTCTTTGCCCCGCAGTGAAGTACTGCTTCGCCCTGTTGAGCACTCCAAGTTTATTTGAAGCCAACTTGACCTTATCTTCGAGGTGACTGCGGAACTGAACGTCGCTGGAGATGTCGACACCGAGGATCCCAATGCTGGAGGAGATGGTGAGTGGTGTGTTCAAGAATTGGGGCGCTACAATAAATGGGGTTTTCTTATAGAATAGAATATCAAAATTTCTAACTGCAAATCTCAACTAGTTCTCATAAATGCACATAACATACAGCATCTGTATCTGAAAGTGTGTCACCCTTATCTCGAGCTAAAATTTTATCTCCAACATAACACTGTCAGAGCTGATAACGCAGAATTGATCGCGCGATAACTTGATAAACTCATATAATAGAGTGTCGCGGGCAATGGGGGACGTTGCGGTCGTCGTGGGCGCTGGTAGCAACCTAGGCTACCAAGTCCTCAAGAGACTCACAGAAATCTATCGAGGAAAAATATATTTCACCACTGAAGACGAAAATGCTGGTTGTAACATTCTCAAGAACCTCCAAAAGGATAAAATTGATCTAAACTACGTGCAAATGGATATAACTTACACGAAAAGTATTATAAAATTGAGACATTACATTCAAGATTTAGACGAAAGAATAGAATTACTTATAAATGTGACAGATTATGTGCCAGAAAAGAAGATATCACATCCAGAAAAAGTGAGAAGAACACTTAGTGTAAATTTTTACGGATATATCAATTTTGGTAAAATTATTTACCCTTTGTTAGTTGAAAATTCAAGAGTTATCAACGTATCTGGACCTGCAGGTCTTCTAGCAACGATAGATAACGAAGCAATACGGAGAAGAATTAGTGATACAAGTCTATCAGAAGATGATCTAGTAGCTGTTATGCAGGATTATGAATACGCTGTAAGAAGAGGAATAGAAAGAACAGAAGGATGGGGCAGAAGTGTTCAAGCAGTTAGCAAGGTCGCTTTAAACGCTGTAACGTTTTTACAGCATCGAGAATGGGCTAATAAAGGTGTAATTATCAATTGTGTGAATCCTGGTAACCTGATAAGTAAGGAGAGTAGAAAATCAGCGAAGATGTTTGAGGAAGGAGCAAAAGCGATTCTTTATTTAGCGTTCGAAGCTCCTCTGTCGTTGAAAGGTAATTTTGTATGGAGTAATTATTCAGTGATTGAGTGGAATTCGGATCCGTTTGTAGAAGTGACAACAGTGTAAGGTTATAAATAACAATATTAATATCAGTGAGTGATGTAATCTGAGTACATTGATGTAATAAAATTTTACAATTTATAAAATGCATGGAATTATGT
The DNA here is from genome assembly GCA_963576445.1 of Lithosia quadra. Taxonomy (NCBI): domain Eukaryota; kingdom Metazoa; phylum Arthropoda; class Insecta; order Lepidoptera; family Erebidae; genus Lithosia; species Lithosia quadra. The sequence goes on along the minus strand of OY754877.1, from coordinate 17,870,488 downwards.
ATATATAGCCGTAGAATCCTGCATGGTATTTATTTTAATCCGGTAATAAATCAGTATTGTAAAGATAACACACTTCTTTTGATTTAGATTAAGTAACAAGTTATATTTCGCCACAGGCAGGTAATTCATCCCCACACGTTGCATCCGCCTGCAGTGCGTACTGTAAGGTATGAAAGAAATTTCATTCGGCGCACGCTTAGGCTGTGGAACGATCTCCCTGCAGTAGTTTTCCCTGGCGGCTAATATGGGGTTCTTCAAGAAGGGCATTAGAAGGTTTTTGCAGGGTCGGCAGCGCGAGTGTGACGCCCCTGGTGTTGCACGCGTCCATAGGCCACGGTAACCGCTTTCCATCAGTGTGGGCCGTGTGCTTGTCTGCCACCTAAGTGGTATAAAAAAAACTATTTTTAGAAGGTGTGTCTTTTTTTGTAACCTCTTTTCGAATTTAGGTATATAGAACTGACTTAATTTTAACTATTTATTTAAGTGATAATCTATGACATCTATCATCTATCTTACCTCAGTTTTTTTTATCTTATCTTTGGTGTTAGTGAAATAAGTCTACTTTATTCCACACGATTACTGTGTCAAAATAATCGATTGTCAACACTATATAGATGTTGACAATCGATAATCGCTAACTCATTGATACCTATATAAAGTTTAGGTGAATACTTTGTGAATATAACAAATCTATTTCACAATAATAAAAATATGATAACAATATATTTATTTACTAACAATAGATATATACAATGACTTTTCGATGCTTTTCGAAGTTATGTGTGTATTTATCGCAGGTTTATTAGTGCCTCGGAGAGCACGTTAAGCCGTCGGTCCCGGTTTCCATACAAACATCTGTGGCAGTCGTTACGGGTAGTTGGAGCCCACAAAAGTCCAACCAGTCTAACTTGGAACTTCGATATCGCCATTGGTCATAATGACCATTGGTTGTGGAGGGCAAATGGCAGTCGCTCCACGAAAAATATCGAAGTTCAACCGCATCACAGTTAGACTGGAAAGCCGACCCCAACTGAGTTGGGAAAAAGTTTCAGAGAATGATGATGAGACATATAGGTAGCTGTTTTTTTATTTAATTTTTATTGTATTCATTCTCAAATAATATATACTCCATAAATTAGTAGACATATTACATACTTAATCAAAATATTTTAATTAGAGTTGAACACTAAGTAAAGAAATAGTTGTCGCATAACTGGAATTGTGTCAGTATCAAGACTGATCCGGTTTTATACAAGTGATTTTTATACGACTTAGGTGGCAGACAATCACACGGCCTGCCTGATGGGAAGCGGTCACTGTGGGCTGTGAATGTGTGTAACACTAGGGGCGTCACACTTGCGCTGCCGGTCCTGGATGAAGGATTTTTTTTGGAAAATACATTTAAAAATATCTGCTTTTACTTTTAACATACAAAGTTAGGGGACCGTTCTTACAGAATTTGGCTTTTACGAGATCGACTGCTATCTCATCTACAACACCGAAAGTTTGGTATTTTTTTTGGTCGACTATGATCTTGGGGTCCCTATACACTCATGTTTCGATTAAGATACACTTATAGATTAGATATATCTTCAACTTCAGTCTATCAAAACCCCTCTTCAAAATCCACAGCATTAAGCCGCTGTCAAAAAATAAGCCCAGTACTAAAACAATCTCATTGCCCTTGAAATTAGAACTAATCATGTGTTTTGTATTCATTACGCGTATCCTAAGTATTTATTACAGTTTTATATCTGTGCTATCGTAGTGACGCGTCATTGTACTGTGTCCTAGCAATTCTACTGGAAATCGAACGGTTCTAAGGTAAAAGTACTCTCGTAAAATCACTTTTTACTATCTACAAAGGTAATTCCACTGATCGTTTCGCGGAAGCGTAGATTCAGTCTAAACGTAGTTTCGTTATGCAGTTAACTTGAACCTTATTCACAGGAGTTACAGTACATTTTACAATGGTACAGTTTTTCTATGACTTTCAATTAAATTAGAGAATGAGATTATTTCTTTTGGTAAATTGTGTCTTTATTTCTAGCTGAATACGAAGAATGTTGATATACTTACTTAATATAACATGCGAAAATCTATGTTACTTTCAGTAGCTATCTTTTTTTATAATACTTAGGTGGCAGACAAGCGCACGGCCAACCTGATGGGAAGCGGTCACCGTGGCCTTGACGTGTGCAACATCAGAGATATTACACTTGCGATGTCAAACAAACATACAGGTCAAACAATTACCTTCCTTTTCATCAAGAACCAAGCGGTTCGGTGCCTCTTTTATTTGCCGCACCATAAAGACTTGGAATTCTTTACCAGCGCATGTGTTCCCTTCCTCCTATAGTCCCGGGGCCTTTAAGCGGGGCGTGAAAAAGCATTCGTTGAGGCCATCAAGCTTAGGGCCGCCACTGTAGTATCAGTGTATGTAGTGGTGACCACAGTCCTGAGACTTTACCTTTAGCTTACCATCAGGCGAGGTGGAGTCATTTTGACGTGTCCTATACAAAAAAAAAACAGTCGGTTTAAAATGACGTTTATAAAATTACTTAGGCACGAATGTGTTCTATATAATAGCAGTAACAGACAGCAGCGTCGAGGTGACAGCCCGGCGGCGCTAGGTATTCACAAAGGAAGTAATGACGCGTCAGCCGCACGCCGCGCCGTCGTCGCCGTGTCGGCGTCGTATCGCCCACCGCTCGGGCCGCCCGCGTCTCGTGTCGCCAACACGATTGCTTTTTTGTACAGCAAAATAAAACGAGCCCGGTTAAATGACCGTATGACTTTAAGTAATTGGGTGAGATACATGAGATGCTGTTGATATTGATAGCAATTTTTACGTTAACATTGTTGTATGGAAAAAGTTGATTTTTTTATACTACATAGGTGGCAGATAAGCACACAACCCACCTGATGGGAAGCGGTCACCGTGGCCTATGGACGTGTGCAACACTAAGGGTGTCAAACACGCGTTGCCTACTCTGAAGGGAAAGGGGGAGGGCTAGGAAGGGGTGGAGAGGCTGGGAAGGGGTGGGGTCGGAGGGGTATCTGGAGCTCTGGCTACCCTACTTACCGGTGGGAACACAAAACGATGGTTATTATGGCCGCGGTCTTCTGTAGGGCGGAATTACTTCCCCAGTCGGACAGCTCATTTCGGACGGGAGATACCGTCGTGTCCTACCTCCTAAGTATTATACCTATAGCAAATTCAACTCTGACGGGTTCAGCTTTTTTAGCAAGACGAGTGTATTAATTGGATTTCTAGACGCAAGTTTTCGCTTAGTCATTCGATTTCACTAATGATGGCCAGCTCGGCAGCTAAGGTTCAACCAACTAATGAGACTGCAGCTATTTTTGCATGTTTTTCTGTTCACTTAAGCTGGGAATTAGTTTTGTCTATAGATGAATTGAGTAGGTACTAGAATCGCAGTAAATATTTTTTTGAATATTCTCCACACACATAATTTTAAACTCCCTAACACCTACAGCTAAGCAAAATAATTGTGTTAGGAGTTAGTTAACGTCGCTAGTGTAATTACCAGGATTTGAACCTGTGACCATTGTATCGTAAAGCAATCTCCTTAATGACTGAATCACTTGTCTACTAACTAGTCTTTCGTTTCTTCAACTTTCGTAACGAAGAAACATACTAACAGACATAAAATTGTGTTCAGAGTCGTTCATATACTTAACCTAAGTATTTTAGAATATCTCCCATCATTGTACCGATCATCATTCTCTGAGCCTTTTTCCCAACCCAGTTGGGGTCGGCTTTCTAATCTAACTGTGAGCGACTGCCATCTGACCTCCACAACCAATGGTCATTATGACCAATGGCGATATCGAAGTTCCAAGTTAGACTGGTTGGACTTTTGTGGGCTCCAACTACCCGTAACGACTGCCATAGATGTTTGTATGGCAACCGGGACCGACGGTTTAACGTGCTCTCCGAGGCACTAATACTTAAAAGTGCGATAAATACACACATAACTTCGAAAAGCATCGAAAAGTCATTGGTGTATGCCATAGTGAACCTGGGATCGAACCAGAGACCTCGTCTCAGCAGTCCATTACCCAAACCACTAGGCTACCGCGGTTCCATCATTCCATCATCGCAGCTACCATCATTGTACAGATATGGTTACTTTAATATTCTATAGCAGTACCTACCTGTTGAAAACTTTAAGTTTGATTCAATCACGTTTCAGACCACTTCAGGCCATAACATTGCAGCACTTAAACGAACAGTTACCTAGGGAAGCTAAAAATGCTTTAAAAACTATGTACATAATACCTACAAAGATACCGGCACTATATAGGAGTAGTATTCAACTCTAAAATATAGGCTATTTCAATATGCATTTTGCAAATGCGCAGCTCCGGATGCACGGTCGCCCTCGTCTGGTCACCTCGCTCGAAGTAGATTGCGTCGTACAATGAATACTGTATGACATTGCACCTGCAGAATAAGTGCAAAATATTCTCTAAACCATGAGCTTATTCAACCTGACATATTGAAGATCATAGATATCGGTTGCCATAAAAATATCTGTTACTACGACATTCTACACAGCGCGCTCTAGACCCAAAGTGGGCATAGTTTAACTAGCTTGTGTTATGGGTTCTAAAATGCGGATAAACATTTTTTTATTGGTAGGTAATAGGCTCGTGTTATACCACAATCTCACCTGTTGGTAAGTGATGATGTGGCCGACGGTGAAGCACGCTTGCCTAGAAGTAACCTATACTTAGATAGTTACTTTTTTGTACATGTTATACATAGAAACACCCAGGCCAATGCAAATAGCATTGATTTTGCACAGAGCGGGTATAGCACCCGCTATAAAAAAAAATCTACGCCCGCGCGGAATCACTAGGTGAGGTTAACTTCGTACATGCACGTACGCAACTTTGTACCTAATTATATTTGGTACAAAATTAGGTGAAATCCTGCATCTCACTAATAAGATAAAATGTAACACATCGCACGATAAAATAAACTACAAAAGACTTATTTTAGTACACAAAATTTCAACTACACACATAAATTCCACAACAGAATAGTGAATAGCAAAATAGTGTTCCTGTGCCAAAAAACTGAGGGAAAGTGTTCACAAATCGAGAAGCCAATGATGATGAATAGTAATTCATTGACTATCATAATACTGGTATGTTATAGTGAAACTTATACCATTTTGTGTATCTATAGTCTGGATTTGAAAGAAGAGGACTAGGTACTAAAAATATATAAGTAGTGAGATACTCGTATCTATAGTCTGGATTTGAAAGAAGAGGACTAATAAAATGTATTAGTCACTAGCTGTTGCCCACGGCAAGGCCCGCGTAGAATTTTGATCCCGTATCCGATTCCCATGGGAAGCTTGCTAGGAGTAAAGTCACCACTCAGGTATTACCCTCACACAGTACAATAAATTTCATCAAGAACCTTAGTTCTTTCTTGTGGCAAAAGGACTTGCCGCGCCATAAAAAAAGAAAGAAAAAGACTTGGATTTTTTTTTCTTTACCAGCGCATGTGTTTCCTTCCTCCTACTAGTCCTAGGGACTTTAAGCGGGGCGTGAAAAAACACTTGATGAGGCCGTCAAGCTGAGGGCCGCCACTGTAGCACTATCGGTGTATGTAGTGGTGACCCCGGTCCTGAGACTTTACCTTTAGCTTCCCATCAGACGAAATGAAGTCATTTGGACGTGTCTTATATAAAAAAATCAGACTCCGTTTTCTGATTGACCAACTGTACCGTAACTACGCGTGTTCGTATTAGCCGACAAATTTAAATTGGTTTGGTTTTACACCGGTTCCTTCTTCTATACCAACCAATTAAAATCCACCGCCTTCCCACATTTCGATGTGAAACAGCATAACGCCCCAGATTTGAAATAATGAACGCCTTGACTTGCGCCCATCAATTCGTATCTCGTCGTCAATAAACTTTACACCCTTGTCTATCTGCGGATACAGCTTGATTACAATGGAATCTTTGGTCTCTAAAGGTACGTTCAATCATGGCGATGCGGGTACCGTACTGTCCATGCAATTCTAACAGCAAGCTTGGATTGACGCGGGGTCGTTTCGAACAAATCAGTTTTTAAAATTTCGTTTGTTTCGTTTGGAAATGGAATAGATGTCGGTTCATTTTTTTCTCAGAAATATTTTGTTAAAGTCAATGCCTTTTCAACCGACTGCGCCAGTGAGGTTATTGTTTTTCTTTGTGTAAAGAGTTCTTTTAGGAATATAAATAAAGCGGTTTCAACCGACTGCTCCTGTGAGGTTAATTTTTTTCTTTGTGTATGAAGTTCTTTTAGGAATATAAATAAAGCGGTACAGGTAGAAATATAATATTTATTTTGACCAATCGTCTGTTCAATTTAAAAACCTAGCATCTGACATAAAACAACGAGTAATATCGAGGTACCTACCAGAGTAGCAAAAATTGTGTCTATTATGATATCGCTAGCCTTCACTTCTAAGAATGCACGTTCATAAGTATTTTTAAAACAGTACGCTGTCAAAGATATGAAAAGATTGTTCTTTAAAATTTCGTTTTATATCGATACCGTTTTTTTAAATGCTGATACTGGGTTTTGATACTACACAGCCGCAATATAATTAACTTGATGGGGTAAGTAAGGGTGTATTAATATCCACATTTTGTCAACTATGTCTTTCATTCGCATGTAACAGATATAGTGGGTCTCAGACCATGAAACGGTATTCACGGGCTTTATGTACTACGTGTGGTGTTGGATACTTTAGTCGTCATGTACGATACCCCCAAGTAAACATGGGATATCTTCGAATTGGGACTTTAACACGGAATTACATCTGAATATGTAAAAATACCCACATTGGTATTCAGTACAAATATGGCAAATATGACGAAATGAAGATTTATTTCATCAAACATCTCTTAAAGTTATAAATGCGGAATATCGTCTTCCTTTGTGTTCTTGTCCTAGATTTGGTACATACGATTTTCTTCAATACGTGATGAAAATAAGAGACTAATTCGTCAACTGGCTCATGTGAAATTCGCTCATCCAAGCGAGTTGACACCGGCCAATTTTTTTTTGTAGGTAATTACACAATTACACAAAAATCAATATTCTACTCCGAAATTCTACACATCGCTGTTTAGACTCAAAGTAAGCTTAGCTTAGTTAGCTTGTGTTATGGGTTCTAGAATGCGGATAAACATACTCATATACTTTTTTTTTGTAAATATATACAGATTATACATAGAAACACCCAGACCAATGCAAATAGACATATTCATGCATACAAATATTTGCACTGAGCGGGAATTGAACCCGCGCTTCCTGACGTAGCAGTCAAATGCACTACCGCTACGCCACAAAAGCTGTCTAAACAATAAGCAATAAGAAAAAGAACTACTACCCTCTGCTTACTTCTTTGAGAAATCTCTTCCAGCAGACCTGCGAGAGGAGTGTTTGAAAAGTAGGAAATAAGTGAATAGTGTATGAATACGAGAGATAATAGTACATAATGATCGTGAAAATCTAAAGGAAAAATGATTTTTTGCTTGCAGTTATTTTAGTAGCAAAGAAGTACATACATACAAATGTATTTTAGAGTTTCATCCATCCATACATCCTAAAAATATTTTATGTTTACTAATAATCACATACAAGATTTATTATTACAACTTTGGTAATAAAAGATCACATGGCAAGTTTATCAAAAATGCATTTTGTTAAAAATATATTATATCGTTTTTTTTATTGGTAATAGGTTCGCGTTTGACCACAATCTCACCTGTTGGTAAGTGATGATGTGGTCGACGGTGGAGCACGCTTGCCTAGAAGTAACCTATTCACTCTAGACTTGAAGACTCCCAGGTTGTAGCTTTCCGGAAATACAGACTCAGGAAGGGCATTCCACTCTTTAGCAGTACGCACGATGAACGTACTATACTACTAGTGGGATATCCACCATGTACCGAAAACCTTTATTTAATTATCAAAAGTATAAATTATAATAGGAAGCGAAAATAAAAAGTTTTTATCTTTATAAGTAGACTTTGAGAAATAAAAACTCTTCGAAGTCAAATTTGACTTGTCACGTTCTCCCCCTATCCCAAAGGGAGAGGATCGGAAACTTCTAGAAGCACTCTGTCTCTTTCCTTCCAATAACTTTTAAGATATCAGTCACTTACAGTTTAAATAACTAAACATCTTAAATTCACTTCGTTTATTCCCAGCCCGCATCACATTTATTATTTAACTAGCTGTCACCCGTGTGGAGTTTTGAACCCTTTCTCGTTACCCATGGGAATCTATTCCTGTGATAAAAAGCCCATGTGTTATTCCAGACTATAATCTGTCACTGTACCAAATTTCAGCCAGATCTGCTCGGCCGTTAGAGCGTGATTGAGTAACAAACATCCAAACAAACTTTTTGTAGAAATTCTTATAAAACATTAATTTATAATATTAGTGGGATTAGTTGACAAAACCAATGTTTCATCATTATATTATTAACGTAAGTATTTCTGCAAATAAATGAATTTGAATGTGAAAGTTATTATTTAATTTCCTATATATGCATGACTGTATCTATACGAGGGGTAGACAGAAATGTATTTTACACTGCGTATATAGGATGTGAAAAACGTGAAGTGAAATGAAATCATATTGTCGTTGTTTAGGTACCTATGCAAAAGAATATCCACTTCTAAAACAAGCAGGTCATATTTTAACATTTGCAGGTCTCGAACTTATTACTTCTGGCACGGGAGTTGCATTCTACTACTACACCACTGAGACAGATCACATTTCATAACATCCCCAGATAAAACTTAAGCTACGTCACTAAGTTTACGACGTCATTACTATAACCGCAGAGCAACGTGACCGTGTAACACACGATCTAACATTAAATAAACCATCCTGTATGCAGTACTTGAAAATAAAACAGCCTGTATTTCGTATACAGGCTGTTCTATTTTCAACTTGAAATTTGTTTACGAGAAACAGGTGATGGTGCAACAGAGGGGCTTAATAATGCAGGGATAATGCAGTTGCCCGGGAATTTCGGGTGGGAAATATTTTCTGAGTAGTCTTTCATAAGGCATGCACTTTAAATGGATGGTTTAATATGCAGCACGCGGGTTAGTGTTAAGGTTAATGTGCTGTAATGAGGTTCTGCGTCACACGCTGAAGAGAAAAGGCTTGTACCGTCAGCATCAGAAGTAGGTGAACACTAATGAATATAAAAGATTAGTATTACAAATTATTATTTTAAGTAAAGTTTTAGAGTTATGATGGCCAGTTAATTTCAAAGTTTCAAGGTAATAATACTATTTTATTATTTCGTTATTTTCATATAATTTAATTTAATTTTATCCTTAATGATTGTTATACTTAATTTAATGATGGGTTGTTACATACAATAAAAAATAATTTCATTTCAATACGTATATTTATCAGCAATCTAGAAGCCATAATACAGAATTTTAATTAGGCTTATTCAGTGCATTTATGTTATTTTCATAAGTTAGTAAAAAAAGTTAAGCTATGCTTGCTCTAGATAGCGTTTTGTAGAATGTCTTTACGAATTTTTTTACGGACTTTTCCGGGAGTGATTTAGCGCCCGGAAAAGCCCGTTCTGTGAAACAAAGAAAATAAGCTAACCTCGAACTGTGAAGTGCTAACATTGGTACTTAACTGCAAAATCGCTATGACAATGATGTGTCAAAATATGTATTCTAACCTATTGCGTGCGGAACCTACACACATACAAAATAAACCATTGACATAATATACTATATCTCTTTGTTATCCCAACACTAAAACGAGATTTACATTCCCATCTCAAAACATTACGAGGACAGCACTAGTACTTCGCCACAATATCTCGGCCTACTTACCGAATATATCAAAAACGCAAATACGAACAAAAAACAGTTCGTCGCAACGGCAAGTTTGCTGTGGTGGCTTAAACTTACTCCACGGCATTAGTGTTGGATAATCATCTAAATCCCGGTCCCGGGATTCCGTGAGTGCGGAACTATTTGTCTGAGATGATTAAATTTGTGGCGAAAGAGTGGAAACTGTTTTTTATCTGTCGATAATTTAGATTACTGTGTTAATTCAGTATAAGTACATATTACTTTTTATACGGATCATAAAAAAAGTTGTATAAGCTCAGAAATTCAAATTTTGGTGTGTAACTTTTTCACCATATTATATTAGCAGAATCAAATATAGCTTACACATAGGACCCATGATATTTGGGCTCTTGGTTCTTTTTTAGTTTTCTATAAAAGTAGTTTTTCAGCCGATCGTCTCCTCGTTATTATTCTATGTTTTTTCGTGCTTATCGTTTTGTAATTTATTGCTTAGGACACACTATGGATAGCAATAAATCTTGTGTCAAATACTAAATTTATGGATACTTCAATGTTACTTTTATACAAAAAATCACGAATCACGCAGTTTTACTTGTGTTGTAAGTTTAAATTTACACGACAATTATATCTACTAACTGAGTTCTTCTCATAAAATAAAAATATTACCTCACTGATTGTAGTATCATAATATAAAATATTAATTAAATAAATAAATAAACTAGTAACATCCATAAAATTTAAGTAAAATACATAAAACTTATTAAATTACTTATATTTCAGAAGTATTAATCCCGTAGTGACCGGGACACGCACCCATCACTAGTCGAGAATCCTCGTTTTTTTCTGCAACCGTTGCTCGGGCTTAATAATGGCAGCAACTTCTTATGGATGTTCGCTATCAGACGATGCTAGATATCCATTTGGTTATAGCAATTACTTTGCCGTAATATTATGTACTAATTATATTTTCGACCCTACTAACATTTTCGAGGCCCGAATCAACCTCTATTGCAGTGTGTGGAGCATGTACTTGTAACTGACTGGTCACCGGTTCAAGTTCCATCAAGAATTTTCACTTTTTATCCGACTACCAAGAAGGGTTATGTTTTTCGCGCGTACCTTGTATGTATGTATGTGTTTGTAAGATTCTTTATTACCTCATATCTTTCAAACCACTAGATGGATTTCTTTAACTAACAATTTCAATTTCAATTTCAATTTCAATTTCAATTTCAATTTCAATTTCAATTTCAATTTCAATTTCAATTTCAATTTCAATTTCAATTTCAATTTCAATTTCAATTTCAATTTCAATTTCAATTTCAATTTCAATTTCAATTTCAATTTCAATTTCAATTTCAATTTCAATTTCAATTTCAATTTCAATTTCAATTTCTTTATTTTTCAAAATAGTGCAACGTAATTACATCTTTTTGACGTCAAAAACTACTTAATACTAAGTTTACCACCGCTTCCTAGGCGCTAGTGGAGAAGAAACGGCGCAACAAACTCCACTGCTGCATTTTCCGATACATACATACAACATATCTTTAAATTCATCTCGGTAACCCAAGTGTTCTTAGATAGGTGACGCCAATGATATTATATATTTATGTAAAAAGGGTGACGCGAAAAAAAAACCAACATGGCCGCTGTAATACGATATCCAATAGTTCCTTGCATTAGCTCGTTCAACCAAACAAACTCTTTTCTCTTCTCTATTTACCAACTAGCCCTTTCACTCTCATTCTTAAGCCCTTTTCCCTATATCAAGCATATCAAAATGCGTTCAAATATTCGTATTTTTAGCTTATATGCTAACTTATTCTCTCTGAATTTTTAGTTGAAATTTTGCCCTGTGAAACTTAGGCTTGCCATTCCATGGGGAAATTAACCATGTCCTCGTTGTAGATACGCTATAGCTCTCCTCAGCCATCATGGGGAATACTCTGAAGGGATAAATGCTACTGGCGCAACATACAAATGAGATATTTTATGGTGTTCAAAGTATTTGAAGAAAAATAAATCAAGAAAAAATTAAATTGAAAAATTTGCATTAAGAATTTTTCGATGAAGGCCCTTGTGGTATGGTAGAGCGTTTAACTGCGAAATCAGAAGTTTAGCGGGTTAGATTCCAAATTGAATATCTGCATTGGTCTGGTGGTTTCTTCGTATAATATAATATAATTCTTTACAAAAAGATAAAAGAATAATAATAAATCACTATATAAAGTGCTACAACTACAGAATGCTGTAGTTGTGGCATTTGCCTACTATAATATATTGATATTGTGGTAGGCACGCGACCTTTTTTACATTTTTTTTTGACATTACTATATTTTTACATTTTCAATTATTTTATTGTTTAACTTCGGTTAAAATTTATTATATCTTTTTTTTTTTATATACCTTTATTTATATTGACACGAGACAAAAATGTACATTCGTCCATATTTAGTCTTAAGATATCTATGTATAACCTGACGTCTCAAAATGCAGCAGTGGAGTTTGTTGCGCCGTTTCTTCTCCACTAGCGCCTAGGAAGCGGTGGTAAACTTAGTATTAAGTAGTTTTTGACGTCAAAAAGATGTAATTATGTTACACTATTTTGAGAAATAAAGAAATTGAAATTGAAATCGACAACATTCTACACAGCGCTCTCTAGACTCAAAGTAAGCATAGTTTAACTAGCTTGTGTTATGGCTTTTAGAATGTGAACAAACATACTTATATACTTTTTAAATGTAAATACACACAATTATCAAATAGAAACATTAAAAAGAATTAAACAAAGTACGCTTTTCGCACTCTAACCCATTTGACAAACTCCAATTTGATTCTTGATGGCACTGTATAACCTACAATATTTATTTAATTATATCAACACCCAAATACATCCTATTATTAACATTTGCCATCAGTACCGACTATGAATACTAAACTTCAAGCTGGTATCAAAATACTCCACTCCAGGCGTCTAGATACAGCATATGGTGCCCAATCGATCTATCGGTAGCACTATAGATGCAGCAGGTGTTTCAAGGTATGCATTTAAATCGAATATTATAAGACATCCTGTATAAGGCCGTGGTATTAACGAGTGCACGTGCACTTCATAAGTAGTAGTACTGGGCTGTTTTCAATTTGAAAATGAAAATGAACTAAATGCTCATATGTGTAGAATATAATAATGATTTTTGCTCATATTAGGTAGAATATAATAGAGGATGGATACATTATATTGGAGCAATTAGATTTTTTTAGTAATATTATATAAATAAATAAAATAAATAAATATTTTACGACATTTTACACAGCGCTTCCTAGAACCAAAGTAAGCATAGTTTAACTAGCTTGTGTTACCTATGGATTCTAGAATGCTGATAAATATACTTTATACTTTTTTTGTAAATACAATACTTATTATACATAGCGACCCGGGACCCGGCTTCGCCCGGGTGTAAATTCCAGTTTTCCAATAAAATATAGCCTATGACACTCACGAATGATGTGGCTTTCTATTGGTGAAAGAATTTTTAAAATCGGTTCAGTTGATCCCTAGATTACCCCTTATAATTTAACAAACACACAAACTTTACCTCTTTATAATATTAGTATACATTATTAAAAGTAGTATGGTTTTGGATGATAATTTTTAAGATAATTTTTAACCAAGACCTTACAGAACCTCTTTTAAGGTTATAGGTGAAAATTATCCTTTTAGACCCACCGCACCATCAGCCATACTACTGGACGGTGCGACCAAAACCTACTATCAAGTAACAGAATTTTTGCCGTAAATTTGGGGTACAGTGAGCTCTGACTACCCTACTTACCGGTGGCTTTCTTTTTCGAAATCGGTTAAAAATAGTTACTTTGGTGGCTACGTACGCCAGATAAAATTATCGCAATTGCGATTATATTTTACTTACTCTTATTGCCTTTCTACTCTGCCTGTCCTAAATATTCAGTCATGAGCATTTTATCAAAAAATATTTCTGCTAAATATCTATTCCCCACTTATATCCAAAAAGTATTTTCATATATTTTTCTCTTTTGAAGTTCAGTCATCTTGTGATCCCAAATATCTCTGCTTCATTGAATATTGTGTTTGATGCTATCAAAATAAAATATGTAAGCGTTTTATAACCTATATCTTATTTGTAAGGGTCAGCTTTGGACTTCGTGACGTCACGGCATCTAATACCTCAGCAAGCTTATGACAGACTGCCTCCAATTTCTGGTTTGTTGAGATCAAAGATGTAATTTTGGACTTATGTTGAAATAGTATATGTTTTAGAGGCCCATATTGAAATTTGTTAACTGAACCTTTACAAAAAAGGGCCGTGTGCTTGTCTGCCACCTAAGTGGTAAAATAGAGTTACTAATGAATGATTTAAGTTAAGCAGTGCCTCGATTCTGCTAAAGGCAAACCGCTGTCATACCACTGACACTCTAAAAATGATATTTAATTGAAAACTTTACCGTTATATAGTTAAAGTCTAAAATCAAAAGAAAAGAATCCATTAAACTTTTTTATTCGCTCTACAAAATATTCATTTAATATTAGACTTTAAGCTGATAGTATTAAAGTACAAAATCAAATGGTATTTTTTTGAAGTATCAGTGGCATGATAGTGACTTGTTTTAACAGAATCGAGGCCCAGAAAATCAATAAATCTAGTGTTACATAGACTTAAGCAGGCCAACTGGGGTAGTACCTCCGTCCTACGGAACACCGCGGCCATAATAACCATCGTGTTTTGTTCCCGGCGGTGACTAGGGTAGCCAGTGCTCACTGGAGGGATTTTGTACTTTCAGTAGGGATACCAAAGGCTTGAGTTACATGAAAATGTCTCACTTTATTTCCTGCGCTGTGAGCATAGAAACTCACCTAACTTTATACAGCTTGAGTGTGTCCATAGGCCACGGTAACCACTTCCCATCAGGTGGGCCGTGGCTTATCTGCCACCTGAGTAGTATAAAAAAATAGAAGTCCATAACATTTCAATTTTGTGATGCCAGCGACACCCTTTCATAGATTTACGGCGTCAATATGAGTATTTCATTATTTGATATCAATTCACTGAATTCCATCAAATTATGCCAACCAAATGTGTTATTGAAATTTTGAATATATTGGAGATTAATTTGTGAAATTCCGATTTCAAATGAAACCATATCGATATTGTTCATTAAATGAAATAGGAATGTAATTTTAAATGTAATTTAAAAGTATATTTTTAAAATATTACTACGTTTCAAATGTACCTACGTCATGTTTTTTCATCGCATTAATTAAGGATTTTATGTCGTTTATGAAGTGAAATGTTTAATGAATGAAAAATAGCTAATACGAATAACAAACAAAGCCACATGAGCACACGCACGCACACACACACACACAGAAACACAGACACACATATGCACCGCTTAGTTGCTCTCAGGCACACATACACATTTTTTGCATTTTAATGTAAACAGTTTTATTTAGTAGGATCTAAATTATAAATTAATTACATATTAGCCAATAGTGCATAGGCCCTATGAAGATAGCTAGGCGCCCCTCACAGCAATGGGGTTTCATAATATTTGCGTTTACAAGCATTTACGTATAAAAAATTCTTCGAACAAATTTGAACAGTACAAAAATATTTTTTGCCCAAAGCCCTTTTTATTTTATTCTTAAAATCGGTCCAATTCGGACGAAGCAACAGGGGAATACAAGATTGCGTATAGGTACAAACAGTACGAACTATAGCTGTTTCTCTGTCACTCTCTTGGATCGGTCATTCAGGCGTAGCGCGACGGCAAGGGATTTGTTCAAAACCTATTCCGCCAATATCTTGGTGTCCGCATTGCCAGTACCAGCTTAAAAATTGAAAAATGCTGGTGTTTCTTTTATTAATTTGTGATTTCATAATATAAGTGTATGTGTATAATATGGAATTCTTTACCAGCTCACGTGTTTCCTTCCTCATACAGCCCCTGAAAAAGCATTCCACGAGGCCGTCAAGCTGAGAGCCACCATTGTGGCACTATCGGTGTTTGCAATGGTGACTCCCATTCCAAAAACTTTGCCTTTAGCTTACCATCAGGCGAGGTGATGTTATGTTGGACGTGTCCGACAAAAAAAAATATATCCGGTTCTTCAAGAATATTATTAGAAGATTTTTACAGTTCGACAGCGGGAGTGTGGCGCCTTTGGTGATGCACACGTCCCTAAGCCGCGGTGACCGCTTCTCATCAGGAGGGCCATGGGCTTGTCTACCACCTAAGTATAAAAAAAGTTTAACGCTTATTTTAGTTTTTTTGGGGTCATACCTCAGCCCTACAGAACACCACGGCCATAATAACTGTCGCGTTGTGTTCCCACCGGTAAGTACAGTAGCCAGAGCTCACTGTATCCCTCCTCTCCCCACCCTTTTCTAGCCTCCCCACCTCTTCCTAGCCCTCCCCCTTCCCTTCAGGGTAGGCAGCGCGTGTGTGTCACCCTTGGTGTGTAAACGTCCATTGGCCACGGTGACCGCCTCCCATCAGTTGGGCCATGTGCTTGTTTACCACCCACGTAGTATAAAAAAAACTCTGAACTCTTAAATCCCTGGTGCGGGTATCACTGACACGTAATTCGTATAAAAATCTCAGCGTTACAAATATTGAATTGTAGGGACAAAAATTAGTCCCCCGCCCCAAGATCCCGGGAGGTATTCCACTCCTTAATAGCACTGAGTCAGTGAGGCGGTGGTAATTTTCTAAATGTCTTTGTTATACTGAATTTAATTTAAAACACAATCCTTGCGACTTCCTAGCGCCTCTTTACTTCCAACCCCTGAGGATTAGTCAAAGTCAAAGTCAAAGTCAAAGTCAAAAATCATTTATTCTGTATAGACCATTTTAAGCGGCACTTACAAAACGTCAAATTATAAATATTTAAAACTAGAAGTAAATGGACCACCGGTTCGAAACGCGGCCCAGACCTGAGAAGACTCCGGCAAGAAACTCAGCGGGCTGTTTTTTTTTTTTGGTCTATTTACAACAATTGCCTTAGTCTAGATACAATGTTATTTCGAGTAACATAGTTGAGTGAACAGTTCATTTCCAAGCTTCTTTATCATCTAAATAATCTTGAATTTTATAATAAGCTTTTTGGGAGAGTTTTCTTTTAACAACATTTTTAAATTTACTTACATGTAAATCTCTAATTTCGCTTGGGAGTTTGTTGAAAAAGCGTATACAGTTACCCCGAAAAGAATTACTGATTTTTTGGAGCCTACTATCACAGGCTACAAGATTGTTTTTGTGCCTGGTATTTATATTGTGCCTATCACAAAGTCTTGGAAATTGTGAAATATTTTTCCGCACATACATGAGATTTTCAAATACATATTGTGAGACTACAGTAAGAATGTCTATGTAATTAACTTGGATAAGTACTAACAAGGAAAAATGTATTGATGTACAGTCATGGACAGCAGTTACTACGAGTTTCAAACTTGTTTAAAATTTCTTTTATAAAAAACATTTTCTTCATCATCTGTTCCATTAAAAACGATGATAGTTGAATGGATAAAAAACCGCGGTAGCCTAGTGGTTTGGGTAATGGACTGCTGAGACGAGGTCTCGGGTTCGATTCCAGGTTCACCATGGCACACACTAATTACTTTTTGATGCTTTTCGAAGTTATGTGTGTATTTATAGCAGGTTTATTAGTGCCTCGGAGAGCACGTTAAGCCGTCGGTCCCGGTTGCCATACAAACATCTATGGAAGTCGTTACGGGTAGTTGGAGCCCACAAATGTCCAACCAGTCTAACTTGGAACTTCGATATCGCCATTGGTCATAATGACCATTGGTTGTGGAGGTCAGATGGCAGTCGCTCCATGGAAAATATCGAAGTTCAGCCGCATCACAGTTAGACTGGAAAGCCAACCCCAACTGAGTTGGGAAAAAGGTTCAGAGAATGATGATGATAGTTGAATGGATAAGGACACGGCCTCTTCTCAGAGGTATCGAGTTTGAATCCGGCTGGACATTATCAATGTGAATTTCACTTGTGGAATTTATATGTGCTAATCACAACATGCTCTGCTGACGGTGAAGGAAAAACATCGTGAAGAAACCCACATGTCCCAGAAGAAATTCTAAAGACATGTCCGATCCACCAACCCGCTTTAGGCCAGCGTGTGTGGATTGAGGTCAGAGGAGACGACTCGTGCCTAGCAGTGGGACATAAATGGAATCACGGTGTCAATCGCCTTAAGACACTTTTTTGTTCGTCGTTAGACACCATGGTGTCAATCGGTCGAAAAATTTTTGGGATATGGCGATTGACACCAACACTCGTAGAAGGACTCTTTTGATGGGAATGGGAATATTTTGATAATTTTACATGTATTACACTTTGACCACGGTCGGTGTAACCACGTCACGTAGTTCAAAGTATAAGCTAGTCTCAAAATGACTGTGCTCCTACACGTTCAATACATTTCTACATTTTAAATTGTTTTTGCTTTCAAGTGCATATGAGATTGAAACTCTCCTTCCAATGCAGCATATAACTGGAAATTGCAACTTGAGTTACCAGAATAAAGAATTTGAAGTAAAACGGACACTGCCTTGTTACAGCACCGTTTTCTAGCTGAATATTGTGTAGCCTTTGTAGCATGCTTTGTAGCCTTTGTAGCATGTGGTGTAGCATCCTTAAGTAGCAGGTTTGCGTTATGAATTACCAAAGGGTACACCTCCTTAAATTTTCTGTTCGCCCTCCTTGATAGGTACCTTTCACCACGGTAACCGCTTACCATTAAATAACCCGCATCAAAGTGATGATCATTTTCATATTTGAAAAAGTAAATTTGGAGCAAATTTTATTCAATAGTCAAAAAGCATATTTTAATTACAATTGAATAATACTTTCACAAATACCACGACACTGGGTGTGTGCTTGTCTGCCACCTAAGTTTTATGAAAAAGAAAAATAAGTAGACCAAGGTGACTGCTTTCCATCAGGTGGGCCGTGTGCTTATCTGCCACCTAAGTGGTATAAAAAATACATGAATATCCTGAAAAGACCAAAAAATATTTCACATCGAACACACATAAAGGGGTGCTAACTGCAATCCGGTCAGCATTATTACCAGCTGTGTCCAACTTTCGCCACATTCGATAATCTGCAAGTTTTTCCCTGCAGCTCGATGTGGGTCAAGAGAAAACTCGGAGGGGCGCTTTAGGCCGACTGCAGCTTTGCGGGTGTACTGCGACAAATTTGCTGTATCAATATTTTTAACATGCGGTAAGATTATACTGGTTAGGTGGAGTGGTATATAATATTAGATTTGTAGCTATATTAACGGGTTTTTAGAATTTGTGTTACTAAAGTGTGTAATGTATTCTCAGAAATGGGTTTCATCTTCATCAGTTGAATACAAAAGAAACTGTATGGACAATATCAGGTGTTTAGTCGTTTGACCCCATGATTTTACCACGGTGTCAATCATCCCAAGACTTTTAGCATTTGTTGTTTGACACTATGGTGTCAATCGCTCCACCAGGTTTTAACAGCACCACATAATTAAGTAATAATAACATATTTTAGACTGGAAGGGCTGTTCAAAGATAACCAAATTAACGTATTAAAGGGTACTGTAACAATAATTATGTAGGTAAATCCACTTAAAATTTAGTATCGTAAATCAAAATTTAACAAGAACTATTAACAGTCCTAGATTTGTTCCTTCGAAATTTAAATTTATTGGAAACAACGGTTTTAAACAACAATATCATGTTAATCTCCCTTTTGTAACCGGCTTTATAACCCACACATTGACATTCTAACTATGTATTGTGTTGCATTTATACACTAGTGTGCGCGATTGTTTTCGTGTGGGTGTTGCGTGTATTTTTAAGAGTATGATGTAGTGCGGGAACGGGACGTTTGTACATGTGTGTGTGGGTTTTTTGATGTTGTGTGAATGTGTGTGACGTACGCTCTGCGGTGTATGGAGTACCGTTTGAGGGGCCCAACAACCTTGATGGATTGTTTTTCCCGCTCGAGACGTGATTCGTTTTATGTATGAACTACTGCATGAATCTGGCGACTGTTCCCCACGAGTTATTAATTATTTAACGAGCGTGTGTGAGCGGACGGGTTGCTGGTGATGAATAATTGGTGGAAGGTTTATGGGGAATGATGTTCATGAAAAAAGGGGTGCTGTGAACGGAGTTTTATATTCTGAAGATGTGTGGACTGTTGATGTTGGCGGAATTTGTAATGTTTGAAGGTTTTTGAAATATTTTGTGATCCTGAGACCTTACCTTTAGCTTTCCATCAGGCGAGAAGAAGTCATATTGACGTGTTCAATATAAAAAAAATATAAATGTGATTTGAAACTTATATCTTTGGTTTTATCAAACTGTCGAAGGTGTGCACATTTTCGGCAACGTGCACGAGTTTGAGAAAGTAGTATATTACCGTGAATTGTGTTTTTCAACGTTGATTCCAAAACTGAATAGATATTTTACTGGGGTAAGACTATGAAGGAAGACTGACTTGACTATTGACTATGAAGAACTTGACTGTGACTAAATGATGAAAACGTGCAATAAAAATATTGCATTCGTAAATAACTTGATTTATCAAATTACTTGACACTGGCATTCATACAATATTTGCCAAAGTAGTATAAAAAAAAACTATAACACTACAGTACTCACCTCCATTATTGAGTATAAGCGCATACAAAATAACGTATCCTACAGTATTAGTTACAAACTTGGCGTAAGTGCTTCGGATATAACAATACAATATAACATTTTAATATTTTTAAACTTCAGCACTTGTTGCATCCTATGTCAGATATTATTATGGGTGTTAACACGACAGCTGGGACCAATAATGGTTTAAAGTGCTCTCGTCTCGTGTGTATGTATATCTTTATGCATCTGTCGGGTAGATTTAACTGTTTTATATCTCGTAGTTGGTTGAAGGTGAGTTACGGTGAGTTTTAGAGTCAAGAAAACGCTAATTCTAATATTGAAAAGAACCTTTTTTTTTAAATCACTTAGGTGGTAGACAAGCTCACGGGTTACTTGATGGGAAGCGGTCACCGTGGCTTATGGACGTGTGCAATATCAGGGGCGTTACACTCAAACTGCCGACCCCGGAGGGGGGGGGGGGGAATGACAGCACAATACATCATAGAATCCCTCCAGTTGGCTTTGGCGAACCGAGGTACTACCCCATTCGGAAAGCTCATTTCGGCCGGGATATACCGTCGTCTCCTACTTCCAATACTTACTATAATATAAATCTAATAAAATGTATGTCTGTTTGTTTCAGATTCATGTCATGTGCTGATTTCATACGCAATGCTACCAAACACAAGTAAGTACCTACATTCTTACATACTTTTCAGCGATGGTCATTACCTAACATAATTTGTTTTGGATTAGGGTTTATAAACAAATAGAAGCGAATATAAGAATTCTTCAACCTAGCGTTAATCCCAGTTGCATCCAAAGCTTTCACCTCGGAGTCTGTGTGCAAATCTTTGTATGCATGAATATGGGTATTTGCATTAGTCTGGTCGTGCCACGGAGAGCACGTTAATCCGTCGGTTCCGGTTGCCATACAAACATCTATGGCAGTCTTTAAGGGTAGTTGGAGCCCTAAAAAGTCCAACAACAACGGTCTAGCTGCTATACTTCGATATCGCCTAATGTCACCATTGGGTTGTGAAGGTCAGATGGCAGTCGCTTCACGGAAAATATCGAGGTCCAGCCAAATCCGCAGTTAAGACTGGTAAAGCGGACCCCAGACTCCGAAGTGAAACTTTGGATACGACTGGGATTAACACTAGGTTGATGAAGAAGAACTTTATGACGTCATTCTCAAAGATATATAATTCAATCGATTACGAAACTGTTTGTAATCGACTAATGAAGTAGTTTCTCTTTACTTATTGATCAATGAACCCGAACAGCGCCGTTAACACCCAACCTCAACAAACATCTTCAGACAATTACAAACTTAGCCCACATCGATTAACCGTCAGATAATTTATTCACCAACCTCAGATAGCTGTCTTATGGGAGAGATCTACTTATACTTGCGAGTTCCGATTAACGGAACTAGTTTGACAACAGAGCTTGAATTAACCAAAACGCTTGGACCTCTTGTGTAATATTTAGATCGGATTAGATTTTATAATTTAATTTTCTTAATGGGATGTGTCTGTTTATGTTGAGTATTGCGAAATAAGATAATTATAAGTGTGTGCTTTGGAGCCCGGAGTCCGCTTTCCTAGTTCTGATTCACCTCTTCTTGGCTTTTGCGGGAGTTATTCACTTAAACCGCACGCTGGTTTTACAAGCGCCGAGGTGTCAAATGATCCGAAAGGCCGCATCGTGAAAAAGGAATTGATGAGGCCGTCCAGTTGAGGGCCACCATCATGGCACTGTCGGTGTATGTATGTACCTATGTAATGGGGACCCCCTTCCTGAGACTTTACCTTTAGCTTACCATCAGGCGAGGTGAAGTCATATTGACGTGACCGATATAAAAAAGGCATATCCCTCCCACCTCGGCGGCAAATTAGCTACCTCGATAGAAAAACTACTCTACTGCGTACTCATAAAAATTTCATTCATTAATAATTTCAAAAGAATTTGAGGTATTTTACATAAATCTTTCCCAAAGAAAATTATCACCACAGAATGAACCCGACAAACACTTTATCCAATTTCCTCACCAGGAAATTCTTCTAAAATACCTCCCGTGCTGTAAATCTTACAAAATATTTTAAACATCACTTTTCCTTCAGACTGCTCTTAAATATTACCTTTTTGACATTTTTATATGCAAGACAAACATGTAATGAGTTTGAACATTCACGGATCAGTGCGCACGAGACGGTGATTCAAGATGGCGGACGACTAGGGCGTTCAAAATGGCGCGCACCTGATTGCAAGCTGTTTGCGGTGTTCGCGCCTTATTCGAGTTTATTTCGTAAACAGTTTTATTTAAGAGGCGTTTATGATGTTATTACTGTGTGGGGGAAAGGTTTGCGCAGTACATGGGCTGTGTAATAGTGTTATTATATTTCTGAAGGGGTAGGCAGACAACAATATTTTGTAAATGATATCTTTCTATTTTAAGCACATTGCTGTCGATTGAACAGTCGTATACATTAGTCACCTTGTTAACTGGTAATGCATTAGGTAAGTCTGCATGTGTGCGTATCTATACATAATATACTAGCTGACCCACTCCGGCTTCGCCCGTGGCGTATTTCGAAACCCGATGCACCCTTTTTAACTCACATAAAATGCTCATAATTTATCAGTTTTCCTAAAATGTATGGGAATCTACCGGAATTGTTCACATTTATGATTATTGCTCCGCTCCCTTGGGCAGTAGCGTGATAATATTCAGCCTATGACATTCACGGATAATGTGGCTTTCTATTCGTGAAAGAATTTTTAAAATCGGTTCAGTAGATCCCGAGATTACCTCTTACAATTTAACAAATATACAAACTTTACTTCTTTATAATATTAGTATAGATGAAAATTGATCCGATTTTCGATTACACTGCTCCGGTCTCCTGGATAGTAGCGTGATGATATATAGCTTATTACCTTCCTCGATAAATAGGCTATCCAATAATGCCTTTAATCAAATAAACAAACTTTACATCTGTATAATATTAACTATAGATCTTAAGGTTTAAAATATGTTAACATTTTAAACCAAAGTTTAAAATATTTATAACACGTCGAACGCCGGTGTCATTTCAAATTGATAAATACATAATGGCGATCACATGTTAATATCCAACATGAAACTGGCATTACACTTAATAACATTCGGGCTTAACGTTTTATTTCAATGAACGGGTTTCACGAGCTTTCATTTATTATGTAAGTGCGAATTTGTTTCGTTCAATATTTTCGTGAAACAAATCAAGCGGAAAATAGGATTCATTAATCAGTTTTCTGTAAAAGTGTGGGTAGTTTAGTGGTTTAGGAGTCCCGGGTTCAAATCCTGGCCATTACACTACTGAAGTCTCTCCGTTAACCGCGTATAAGTTTTGATCCCATAGGAATATTAGGATAAAAAGCCTATGTTACTCAAGAATAATATAGTATTCTGATGATAAAAGAATTTATAAAAACGGTATTAATGAGTTATTAAAAAAAGGGCAGGTCAAAAGCACTCGAAACCGGAGGCCTTGTATGAAAGGTTTAATGACAGTAGAGGAAGTGAGTGAAGTATGTAAGGAGAGAAGCAAGTGGCGGGCTGTTGTCTCTGCCTACCCCAGAGACAAAATGTCCTTCATGTGCTTGGTAGTATAGGATACCTTTTGCGCTATAGTACGCCGTGAAATTGACCAGCCCCACCCACCCCGCTGTTTGCAAAGTGAGTAGGTAAGTGTGCAGAAAAAATAAGCAATGTGTAACCAAAACTTATTACAGCTATGGCAATACTTGTTCGTTTTTTAAATGCTAAAAGACATCATCATCATCATTATCTGAACCTTTTTCCCAACTCAGTTGGGGTCGGCTTTCCAGTCTAACTGTGATGCGGCTGAACTTCGATATTTTCCGTGGAGCGACTGCCATCTAACCTCCACAACCAATGGTCATTATAACCAATGGCGATATCGAAGTTCCAAGTTAGACTGGTTGAACGTAACGACTGCCATAGATGTTTGTATGGCAACCGTGACCGACGGCGTCAGCTTAACGTGCTCTCCAAGGCACTAATAAACCTGCGAAAAATACACACATAACTTCGAAAAGCATCGAAAAGTCATTGGTGTGTGCCATGGTGAACTTGGGATCGAACCCGAGATCTCGTCTCTGGAGTCCATTACCCAAACCACTAGGCTACCGCGGTTATGCTAAAAATGCTAAAAGACGTGCAAAAAAAAAGAAAATCCAAGTAGATTAGCAGCCTCTTCCTCGTAAAGTCTACGTCCATATCGTGTATAGTCGGTACGTAACTAAGCCTAAAGGGCGGCACACTCCATCGCTATTGTTGCTGATTTCCCGTTCATTGTAGTCAGCCACTTGATTTGAGGCGCCCCCCTTGTCGCCGAAATAGATAGCCTTTGTGTTCGCTGTTGGCTGGCCTTTGGACCACGGACGACTTGCTTTCTTTCAACACTTAGTTTTATAGTTTTCAGTGTATTTTGATATTTTTCTGACTAAAACTCTTCGTGATTTTCGATTGGTAGAATGTGTAGATATAGATGAATATTGATAGTTAAATATCTTTGCTATATAGTGCTGGCTATATTATTCCCTATAGTATTTGAATGACTTCACTATAAAGTGCTTTATATGATCCCTATAGGATTTGAATAACTTTACTATATAGTGCTTTATATAGGTAATACTAGCTTTCCCGGCAAACTTCGTTCCGCCTTACAATCAAGTTATGTTAGTTGCCTTATTAATTGAATTAGATGAGGACACCGTGGTTACTACTACACACCCGAGGGCACCATTAAAACTATAAATGACCCAGGGTATCAATAAACGATATTGCAATAGTATTTTTTTCGTAATAAGGTAAACTTTGTGTTTGAGCAAAAAGAAACAAAGGAAATTTTGTATAAGATTAGTGTTGGCTATATTCGTTTTGGTTTTTTTTAAACTTTGCTATATAGTGAGGGATTGTTGTAGGATTTGAATAACCAATACTAGGTACTATGAGTAATTGGGTCTGTATATTTATGTCACACGTTAAGTGAATATAGTGAGTTCAAATCACATAGGTACTGAATATTAAGATAAGTGTATTTAAATTTTAACAAAAAATTTAGTACAAGATTATTAGCAGATTCAATTAATTATAACTGAAAGTATTTCTACAATACGAGTATTTTTCCTTTAATCTTAAGCGTCCACAGAGTCCAGCTCTAAATGGCGCTAAACTAATTTTGTCATACAAAAGCTTTGAAATGAAGTTTTAAATGTTTGTCAGTACTAAGCTGACTGCAGTATCCCGGCTAGTACTGGCAGCTTAAGTTTTCATAATAGTTTTAAGATACAGAAATGAAAATGAGGATAATAGTTTACTTTCAGTTGTATGAAATTTTAAGCAGGTTTTAAATGATAATGTTATTTTGTATTCGTTACGGCAAAGGACTGACTAGGGTAGCAGACATTCAGCAACTATTTTGCAACTATTCAGCAACAATATTTGCACTGAGCGGGTTCGATTCCCGCTCAGTGCAAATATTTGTATGCATGAATATGTCTATTTGCATTGGTCTGGGTGTTTCTATGTATAATAAGTATGTAGGTATTTACAAAAAAAAAAATAAGTATGTTTATCAGCATTCTAGAACCCATAACACAAGCTAGTTAAACTAAGCAAAAATATGGATTGGAAAAATCTGAAATAAAAGTTATTCTATTCTATTCTATAAGCTTACTTCGGGTCCAGGCGCGATGTGTATAATGTCGTAGAATGGTCCCAAAACTATTGTTCTAGTTATGTCAAAATCAACCGTAACTTTACGAGGTAATTGTGACGATACAATTTAAATAAATAGTCTTGTTAATTCAAAAAGTTTCAGATTAAGATTAACCAATGATACCAGGTGTAAGGGCAACGCTACTGAAAATCAAGACAGGTAGACAGAATAGTAGTGAAGATAAATAAAATATTACTTAGTGGTTTTCTTTCTATCACCCAAATTTTGATTAGTTCTTTTTTATATTTTTATTACCACTATTCACGCTATATCTTATTAGAATAGGTACTGAAATGATATTTAATAAAAAATGCATTACTTTACCTAAAAAAAATTAAGCCGCAATAAATATTCCCCATTGTACAAAATTCCGTTTGTACAGTAAAAAATTTTAAGCCCTCATTCCTGAGATTATACTTTTAGCTTACCATCGGCACATTAGGCGAGGTATTATTTTCATATTGGTCATATAAACTTGACCAATATGAAAATAATAATCATACATATTGTGTTCAAAACTGCAGTTTCTCGATAATTTTTCTATTACCTGTCCGATAACCGCTTCACCCATAAATGGGGTGTGCTAAAATTTTAAATTAAAACCATTTCATTGGCCATAAAGCGGTGTCATAAAGTCAAGGGTGCTAGCGCCCGCGGGGGCTACGGGCGATAAATTTACTAGGGTGTAACAAAACCTTTTTAATATACTGATTTATAAGACATAATACTATCTAGAAACAAACGTATCTAATATATGAGGACTTTTTGATAAAAACAATAAACCGACTTCGAAAATCAATAAAAAGCGAAAAATCATTGAGTTGGTGGTTTATACAAATAATGAAAATGCCCAAAAATGCCTCAACCTAAACCTGCAACTGTCTAAAAATATTAAAAAAAAACTACCTACTCATATTTTTAATATTTTTTTTTGGAATTCTTTTATATTTGTGCGTGATGGATGCAAATACTGAAGGGATTTCAATACGTTTGTTTATTTTAAAGGTCGTAATTAAACTTAAAATCTTACGAATATTTGATTACAATTGGTTTAGTAGAAAAAAAAAACGCAAGAACCGACGTCCGCGCGGGCGAAACCGCAGGCGTCCGCTAGTTATAAATATTTTTACCACCTGTAGCAGACAGGGGGAGAGTAACTCAGGAAGGGCGATAAGGCTCCCGAAACTGTCATAAGCCGTACGAATTGCAGGATATTGCAAATTAAAATTGTTATTAAGTGAGAGGGTGGACTTCTGTTAGGGTACACAAGCCTATAAATAATGATGGTAACTGATTCAGTAGCGTATAAAATCTCATACTTACAATTTTTGTCGTACACGTTACGAACATTATTCGAAAGGAACTTCGTGCTAGCGCCATACGACACTGCATGGAATTAAAAAAAAATATCGGCGAAATTTTTGAACCTGTCGTTTAGATGGCATACAAAAAGGCGTACTATGCGTATACAGATAGGTGTCAAAATTCATTTACTTATTCATGTAGCCTCTGCGTTCCGTTCCAAATTCGAAATTCAAAATTCATTCCCGCGTCACCACCAAACGTGACAAAACTTTTTTCTAAGTTTAGGCCAAAAAACAAACTCTTTTTGGTCAACATCGAGATCGCACTAAACTACCGATTTCGTCTCTGTGGCGTAGCGGTAGTGCAATTGACTGCTACGATGGGGCGCGGGTTCGATTCCCGCTCAGTGCAAATATTTGTATGCATTTGTATGTATACTTGCAATAGTCTGGGTGTTTCTATGTATAATACGTAGTTATTATGTGTTTACAAATAAAAGAAAAGTTAATTATGAGTATATCCGTATTCTAGAACACACAAGCTATGCTTACTTGAGTCTAGAGCGCACTATGTAATACCTAATTACTATTAAATTCAAATCCAGTCCTATTTTTTTTTATTAGATTTTAGGACATTTTGTGTTTTTATACTCATTAAAAGTCCAACAACAACGGTCTAGCTGCAATGCTTCGATATCGCCTAATGTCACCATTGGGTTGTGAAGGTCAGATTAAGGCATTCGCTTCACGGAAAATATCGAGGTCCAGCCAAATCCGCATTTAAGACTGGTAAAGCGGACCCCAGACTCCCGAGGTGAAAGCTTTGGATACGACTGGGATTAACGCTAGGTTGAAGAAAAATAAATTAAAAATCATAATAAAAAAAATACGATCAGTAATTCAATGTTAAGTTACAAGTAAAGTATATTTTTTCTAGCCTAGTTCATCTAACCTTACACACAGTAGTCAATGGCTACGGACAATAAATTAACCCTTACCCTGCTACCTCATATTTGCCTAGATAGCCAGCCTCCCTTGACAGCACTCAAGCGCGCTCCTCGTTATTATATCCATGTATATTTTAACATCCCTAGAGAAAGTTTAGTAGAATGAGAAAAGATGGTGGCAAGGGCTTGCACGTTTCTTACAGTTAGAATGAACTGGTAAATAAATTATGCAGTACACGGCTGTACCTCTATTCCCTGTTAAGTGGTAATGCTGATTGTGAATTTCATTCATTTTATGAATTTTTACGTTTATTGCGGGGCAGAAGGGTCGAGTTTGGGAGGTGTTTTCGGTTGGGTACGTGTGATTGACAGTTATGGTGTTATGGGTATAATATACCCATATTAGCGTGCGGCGCATTTAATTGTCGTTAGTATTTTATTTATTTTGTAGAAAATTCGGGTTATCAGAATTCTGAATTTTGGGATTATGCTACGTAGTTCCATTGCACTCTATATAAATAAAATAGGAGTGTCTTTTTGTATTATTACAATTTTAAATCAATGTATATAAGATATTATATAACAAAAAAAAACATATTTTTGTCATAAGTATGTGTCTTATTATTTATCTATTTAATAAGTTATCTATACAGCTTACATATAACCAAAAACCGCGGCTCCGTCCGCGTGGTCATCGGTTTTTGCGTTTTTTGACCATATCTATCCGGTTTTACTAGACCGATTATTATCAAATATACGTAAGATTTTAAGTCTAACCATGACCTTTCAAACAAAAACCATATCAAAATCCATTCAGCAGTTTTTGCGTCTATCGCGCACAGAACAGAAAAACAGACAATTATCATAAAAAAAATTGTGTTCAGAATCGTTTGTATAACATAATCCAATTATTTTTTTTAATATCTCCAATATACAGACACAGCTGCTTTACAATTTTATAATAGTATGACTATAGCTTCAAGAGATGATAGAAGGCCACCAATACGCAAGTAATCCCCGGAGGTAACTATATAGTATCTACCAATGTTTAACCGAGCGTAATAATGAAATAATTTTCCTTCAGGTGAACTTGGAAGTTAAGGAGCGGTTTCACTGAACCAGCGACATGATAACGGTTTACCATCAAAACTAAGAATAGCACTTCAAAACGATTGTTCGTTTTTTTTATACCACGTAGGTGGCAGACAAGCACACGGCCCACCTGATGGCCTATGGATTTGTGCAACACCAAAGGTGTCACACACGCGCTGCCTACCCTGAAGGAGAGGGGGGAGGGCTAGGATGGGGTGGGGAGTCTAGGAAGGGGTGGGGGGAGGAGGGTTAAAGTGAGCTCTGGCTACCCTAATTACCGGCGGGAACACAACACGATTCGTTTTATGTCATGGTTAAATGTATCTAAGTACGTAAGTATGCATTCTGGAACCCATAACACAAGCCTCTTTTCTTTGCCGCACCATAAAGACTTGGAATTCTTTACCAGCGCATGTTTTTCCTTCCTCCTACAATCCCAGATCCTTTAAGCAGGGCGTGAAAAAACGTTTGATGAGGCCGTCAAGCTGAGGGCGCCACCACTATCAGTGTATGTAGTGGTGACCCCCGATACTTTATCACGTCAGAACAGCTGAACGATATATTTTGGTACATAGGTATATAGACTTAATCCCTAGAATCTATTTCTATGGTTTATAGCATTTCACGGAGTCGGAGCCACGGGCAAAGGTTAATTTAAAGAATTACCTTGCTTATATAATTATTAGAATATCATCACCATTAGACAAAACATTACTAACATATTTATTAAAATCGAATCAAGTAGGTTACCAGGATTAATTCATTTCTCCGTTAACGTATAAGACCGTTGAAAGTTCCAACTGTACGTAAATATAGAACGTATGTGTGTATGTATGTTTGTGTATAGTTGGGTACGTGAGGCTTGCAGTTGGCGCTACAGCACCTGCGTGAAATCGCGCACAGTTAAGCTTGGTATACACTGAGAGATTGAAAATTAAAAGATTGTTTTGTGATTCGTCAATTTGTTTGTATCCTATAGGTACTGGTAAGGAAGCTAAGGTGTGATCCAAAAAGTAAAGGTCAAAATTCCAAAGGTTATCAATTCCAAAATGGTGAGTGTTATCTTGAATGTCTCGATAAATGCTGTTTCGTGTCCTTAGCTTGGAGTTAGTGGCAATACGTGCCTCGGAGAGCACGTTAAACCGTCGGTCCCGGTTGCCATATTATGAACATCTATAGCAGTCGTTACGGGTAGTTGGAGCCCTAAAAAGTCCAACAACAACGGTCTAACTGCAATGCTTCGATATCGGCTAATGTCACCATTGGGTTGTGAAGGTCAGATGGCAGTCGCTTCACGGAAAATAACATAACATAACATAACATAAACTCACGCCTATATCCCCGAAGGGGTAGGCAGAGGTGCTAGCACCCACATTTCGCCAGTTTATGTTTAGGTCCCAATGTAATAGGTGGCGAGCCTATTGCTATTAACCGGGCACTTAAAAACCTGCGATAAATACACACATAACTTCGAAAAGCATCATTACGGAGAATATCAAGATGCAATTAAATCCGCAGTTACGACTAGCGGATCCCAGACTCCAAGGTGAAAGCTTTGAATGCGACTGGGCACTAACGCTAGGATGAAGAAGAATTTCGGTAATGTACTTTAAAAATCCATAGTAAAAACCAACACACGTGATTTCGGGCACGAAGAGCTAGTAAGTAGTCTTCTATACCTCATTAAGCCGTCAACAGCGCGATTAATGCGCTCACAACGTAATATTAATCATCATTATTCATTATAGATCCGTTGTTCAAACAACATCAATAATTTAAGCCGCTTTTATGAAATATTCCATAAAAAGGTGAAGGTCACAGCTGGGAGGTGGAGGTAGAGGAGGTAATAATCGCTCTTAGTGGGACAGCTAATCAAACAAAGATGAGTTAACGAGTCTACATATTCCGTGAAAATCTTAAAATCTACTTTTAAATTTTAAAAGTCTGTGTCTAGACTAGCTGATGTCAGCGGCTCCGGCCGTGTGATTGCGAGTTTTTGATGGACAGAAAAGGCTTTTTTATATATATTCAGTCCATCAATTGACTTTACCTGGATGGTAAGAAGCTAGGGTAAAGTCCTGAGGATACGGGCGCCATTTTAGACACGATTCGTCCCAAATCGACGGTACCTTGACAGCCTAGACAGATGCCTTTTTACGCCCCGCTTAAATAACTCGGCATTGTAGGAGAAGAGAAATACGTGTGCGGGCTCTGGTGCCGGTTTGGGGTTGGTGGTCAGACGGCAGTTGCTCGCATAAAAGCCATGATTAACAAATCAATAAGGAAAGGAAGAGTAGAATAGTAAACCCCGGGCTATCACTGATGGTACTCATATCATGAGAAGCAAAGAAAGGCGCAATATGAAGTGCCGGTTCGATTCCCGTTTGAGTTTTGGGGTTTAATGAGTCATGGTTCTTTAGTGGTCTAGACATGAAAAGGTACAGACAGACAAATTTACTTTCTCGTTTATACCATTAATATAGATATAACATACCTACACTATCATATACCTACACTGATCTATCACCGTTATTTATTTCAATAATCCATTGCTTCCATACATAAATAACCGAAAATTACCCATTTTTTTTCTTATAGAGTACTTCATGAGGCATATTATTTAGTTATGTACCGCCATCATGGGTTCCCCTTGAGACAAATGCCGTATAAAGCCTGGTGCAGACTTAGCGTTCCAAGGTATGCGTAACATAATTATTTTGACCACGCGTACAAGGCACAATGCATTGCTGGATTATGAACTCATAGCCACAAGTCGAGCGTCGGCTAGCCAGTATTCGCTATGTCTCGAAACGTAGCTGTCGCGTGTAGCAACTCTGCGGCACTTCTCATTGTACGAAAAAAAAACACACATCAAACGAAGAAGAAAAACCTTTACAGTATAAGATTACACATAACTGGAAATAGGTTTGCTGCTATTCGACAGTCAACACGTATACTCAAATTGTGTACGCGTACTGTACGATAGCGACTATCATTCTTGAGTACGCGAAAGTGACTAGGCCTATATTGAGACGCATAGTCCGAACAAGGCTTTAGAAGCGCCATGCTATGGAAAATGTCACAAAAAAGTATAACATGTCACTTTTATATTCAAATACCGTCTCTCATAAATTTTGTGGCCTATATATTATTTTTGTGTGAAATAAATTGTGCGTTTTGGATGAAATTGCGTCGTGAATGTTTTTGTGTAGGATGCATGGCACGGAATAATTATTATGTTAATCCGCGTGTGTGATATAGTCGTTGTTACCCGACTACGGTAAAACGGAGAGTTATGAGTTTGATTTGTTTGATTCTGTTTGGTTGTGATGAATTATATAAGTATGCCGTTACTAAACGAGTATTTATTTATATAAAAGTGCTAAAAATCTAAACGGCGTATTTTAGCCGTCAAAATATTTTAATTTTGAAAAGCATAAAGATCTTACTAATATTATAATTGTGAAAGTTTATGAGTATGAATGTATGGTTGTCAGTTTATAATTTTACGCAAGAACAGTTGAATGAATTTGGCTGAAATTTGGCATATAAGGATAGTAGGTTACAATGTTGGTTATTCCACACTGTTCGTTGCGCCATTTCTTCTCCACTAGCGCCTAGGAAGCGGTGGTAAACTTTGTATTAAGTAGTTTTTGACGTCAAAAAGATGTAATTACGTTGCACTATTTTGAAAAATAAAGGAATTGGAATTGGAATTGTAACCTTCGAGCGTGTTTAAGTAACGGGCAACAGCTTGTACAAAATACGAGTAATTCTCAATCAGGTAAGCGTAAATTACAATGTGGCGTATTAAAAACAGTTATCAGTCAAAAGTGGCCGCTCTCAGTGTGTCCCGGGCCTCAGCCGGGTGGTCTGTCCGACGTGCGGAAATTGCTGGCTCTTAAATTATACACATGTACATATAGACAGACGTTCTACTCAAATATAGCACCTCCACTATATACGAGAATATACGAGAAAAATGTCGAAAGCATTGCTCGTCTGAACTACCGGTCAGGTGAAATTCCGTATTAGGTATACAGGGTTATTTGTAATTAACTAGCATCCTCGCAGGGGTAGATAGCTGACATCATAACTGACCATTTTTGTTCTACGACTTTTTATAATTCGTTAAATTTTATTTTCATACATACATAAATATTAGTTTAGTTTTGCGTCTAAAAGTTATTAACTCTACGTGCGCCGCCGCCGTAGTTTACGCGCATCGTAAAAATTAGGTAAACAAACTCGTCGGTAGAGTTAATAACTTTTAGACGCAAAACTAAACTAATATTTATGTATGTATGAAAATAAAATTTAACGAATTATAAAAAGTCGTAGAACAAAAATGGTCAGTTATGATGTAAGCTATCTACCCCTGCGAGGATGCTAGTTAATTACAAATAACCCTGTATATTCTTAACAGTTAGCGTAAATGAAAAATTACTCGTTTTGAATGTGATTTTTACTAATTTCGTTTTCAAGATTATTTTGGCTATAGGTATTAAATAAAAAAAAATATTTTGTAACTTATGAAATGTGTGGGATCGAGATTTGATCGAAAATAAATTTTAACCATATCTTTTATTAATAGAATTGACCTTCTGGTACGATTTAAATAAGCTACAATTTTTTTTAATTTAGACCGTCGGATTGACTGCACTCCGCCTGTTGGTAAGCTGAGGTGGAGTCCAAAAAGTAGTGGTCACCATTCCCAAGGGATGTCCTTAGAATGGTGATCTCTACCCAGACGGCCTTGACAGATGCTTTCTCACGCCCCGCTTAAAGAACCCGGGACTATAAGAAGGGAAAACGTGCGAGGGTAAAGCATTCCGCTTCTTTATCGTACGTAATTGCTGTATCCTTTTTAATAACTCAGCAGTTTGATCTTTTCTCAGCTTCAAGAGGTCGCAAACTTAAATACTTGAAATAATTGCCTCCACTGTTTTACTAAAAAGGTCTTAAAAGACAACGGAGTGATTTTTCTTTTATACTACGTAGGTAGCATACAAGCACACGGCCCACCTGATGGGAAGCGGTCGCCGTGGCCTATGGACGTGTGCAACACTAAGGGTGTCACATGCGCTGCCTACCCTGAAGGGAAGGGGGGAGGGCTAGGAAGGGGTGGGGGGAGGAAAAGTATAGTGAGCTGTGGCTACCCTACTTACCGGCGGGAACACAACACGATGGTTATTATGGCCGCGGTGTTCTGTAGGGCGGAGGTACTACCCTAGTCGGACAGCTCATTTCGGACAAGAGATACCGTCGTGTCCTACTTCCTATGTGATCCTATAAGTACCTACACCTAAAAATAGCGTAAAACAAATTAACGCTTCAAAATAACCATTCTTGCTCAATTCCTCCAATTTCGTAACTTGTAACCTAATCAAATAAGAACTGTGTAAATTCCACACACACATTCACGGCCATACACACACCACACACAAACATACACGAATCATTTGATCTCACAACTAAACGCACGCCAACCGATCGTTAAGTCCTGCTAATCGGTCCCTTTTTATCGTTATTTACCTTTCGTCGGGTCGTTGCTCGGAATGCGATATCTTTCATGTCCGTGTACATGCCCGATATAATTACACATGTACATAATGATTTAGAGAAAGTGGTATTTAATTATTTTATTTTCGGGGAAATCTTTACAGTCAAAGGAGAATTTTATTACCGGTAAATAATTTGACAACACTTTTTTTTAACAAGCTTATAAGCAAGTGTATATTGTATATTGTAAACCGCGGTAGCATAGTGGTTTGGGTAATGGACTGCTGAGACGAGGTCTCGGGTTCGATCCCAGGTTCACCATGGCACTCACCAATGACTTTTCAATGATTTTCGAAGTTAGGTGTGTATTTATCGCAGGTTTATTAGTGCCTCGGAGAACACGTCAAGCCGTCGGTCCCGGTTGCCATACAAACATCTATGGCAATCGTTACGGGTAGTTGGAGCCCTCAAAAGTCCAACCAATCTAACTTGGAACTTCGATATCGCCATTGGTCATAATGACCATTGGTTGTGGAGGTCAGATGGCAGTCGCTCCACGGAAAATATCGAAGTTCAGCCGCATCACAGTTAGACTGGAAAGCCGATCCCAACTGAGTTAATTACTCTACCATGAAACATATATCCGAAACATAGGGCCGGTCGAACTGCGAACGAGAGAAGTAAGTTTAAGGGTTATTCCCATTGTTCATCGACTTTAACCCCACTGGTGACCACTGGGAATATATTTGGGAAAAAAATTCAGATGTCCCCGTGGGGGTCGCCTAATTTGCCAATTGGGGATACATTTGGAAAAAATCTCAATCGTCCCCATTTGTCTCAACAGGATTTGATTTTAAGCCTTTCCAGTTAGCCCTCATTGAAGTAAGGTATCATGAAAATGCTTTAGATTCTCCGAGAACGAACAAAGTGTTACGTATCTATAGGTCCTACTTATTTCAGTATGTCTGCAAATGCGTTTCATGATACCAAACGTCGGTAGCTAGCCACCCACACTAGAAAGGTGCCTAGTTCGAAACCTGGCCATTATACTACTGACGAAAAGTGACTTTTCACATAAGCAATAAAGCTTAATTGGAGGGATTAACGGTAATACCTATTAGTGTTTTTTCTGTATTTTTTTACCTTTGTTTTAC
The DNA here is from genome assembly GCA_963576445.1 of Lithosia quadra. NCBI lineage: Eukaryota > Metazoa > Arthropoda > Insecta > Lepidoptera > Erebidae > Lithosia > Lithosia quadra. Next base: position 17,834,104 of record OY754877.1, on the reverse strand, counting down.
AAGCACACGTTTCGAAATTCGCAACAATTTATTCTTAAAAAAGTTGCTCGAAACTTCGGATGTAAATTTCACGGTAGGCCTACAGTTCCCAGCGAAACCGCGGCACGCGTACGTCGTATAAAATTTGTTGATAATTAAGTAATTTCATGGTTTACGGTCGCTATGATATTATATGCTAATTCGCCTTCTTATTACTTGCTTCTTAATATTTCGAAAAAGTTGCGTAGTTCGCAGCAAAGTAGAATTACATACAAATATCTTTATATTTATATATTGCATGAGTGTGACGCCGTTTATATTGGACACATCCATAGGTCATGGTAATCATTTCCCAACAGGTAGAATGCATGATCTGCCACCTAAGTGATATAAAAGAAACAAAAGAAATCTCAGTCCAAGGAGTCCAAGGAGTCAATCCAAGGAGGTAGAACACGACAGTATCATCGTGTTGTGTTTCCGCCGGTAAGTAGGATAGCCAGAGCTCACTGTACCTCTCCTCCCCCCACCCCTTCCTAGCCTCCCCGCCCCTTCCCAGCCCTCCTCCCTTCCCTTCAGGGTAGGTAGCGCGTGTGTGACACCCTTAGTGTTGCACACGTTCATAGGCCACGGTGACCGCTTTCCATCAGTTGGGCCGTGTGCTTGTCTGCCACCTAAGTGATATAAAAGAAACAAAAGAAATCTCAGTCGCTAGCAAAAAAAGCTTAAGTTTGCAAGTCCTAAAGAGGATTTAATAACTGTTGTCAACTATATCGCCATTATTAGTGAGTACTCGGGCTTTAAAATGCCCATTCAGCCCGGGCATTTTAGCTAACCTTGATTATATTCCAAACTGTGTTTTTTCATTCTTGTGGACTTTGGACCGAAGTTCTTAATTAAAAATGAGTAGGTTTTTCTAAAATAGAATTTTATAAAATGTTTTTTCTCGTGGCGTGTTTAATTTTCGGTTTCCTACTTTTTTGGACAATAATTTAATTTGTAGAAAATAAAAAAATATTTTTATTATTTTTTAATATGCTTACGGTTGGATTACCCTGAAGGGATAGGTAGATATGTATGATATTTTAAACAATAACAACATTCGTAATGTTGTTAGCTATAGAAATAAGATTTAGTCCTAATTTATAAGGGTTATTGTCTTCGTTAGACGCTTAAAAAGTTACAGAATACTTCAATAATATTATGCCCGTCTCTGAATCCAAGATCTCACACTCAAGCAGCAACACACACTATACCTGTATCATTGTGATATTTTGTATGTATGTATGTATGTGTGTGTGTGCGTGCATGCGTGCAGGAGTTAGTGCGTAAGTATGTGTATGTGCTTGTGTGTGCGTGTATGTATATAGAAAGATATTTTTGAGAAAAATATTCCCCTTACCAGTAAATTATTTTGGGCACTTCCCAACTCATTATCATTCTAACACTTAAGTTCAAGTGATCTTTTTTATCAATATAAATATAAAGGTTTATTACACTATCCGTAGATTATACGTAGATGACTAGGTGACAAGTCACACGGAAATTTTGCAGTATCAGTGGTATGGTGCTAATGGGCATCTAATTTATTGGCTATGACTAGACTCAATGCATTCGCGCATACACCAAGTCTACCTAGTCATGCATGTGTATGTGTGTATAAGTTACTTTATATTGCACATCACTTCCATCCTCATTATCTAAGCATTGACTCCTAATCTGCTTGCCCGCTTTTTCTGCTGCACTAAATTTCATAGAGAATTTATCACAACTGATTTTTTTTTAAAGATTGAGTTTGTTTATTTGATTGTTTGTTTTTTACGATCTAACTCAAAAACTACTAACCTGACTTTCTGACCATTAGATTCCTACATCTTTACCAAGTATGATAGGCTAAATGGGTGTTTAGTCGTTCGACCCCACGAGTTATAGGGACCACAGTGTCAATCACTACAATCCTTATATTCTAAGATCTAAATTAGAATAATGTATAAAAGATATCAAAATGAGCCCGGAAAAATAAGCAAGTATCAGAATTACACCCATTTGAAGTTGGGGCAGGTTGCTAGTGCATATATTATTATAATGCTATATTGCTTAATAGATACTTACTACTGCAACATTTCGAATAAGTCAATCAATTAACACCTGAACCCAGCAGTGTATAGAGACCCTTATCCTTTCATATTTCGGGTAGGAACCAGTAAGTTACATATTACAAAATAGATGTTTAAAATTCAGTAATTACTTTCTGCTCATCGGGCAGGCATAATAGCTGGCAGTTTCCAAGCGACTGGGTGTCAAATCAGTCGGACGGAGGCCGGTGACGCGACACGGTAGACTGTGAGAGCTGCACGTGAGGAATCAAAGTGTACGTATGTATAGGTTTTAGCTGTGTGTATGTGATGCTTTCCAACAATGCAGGGTGATAGTTCTATTGTGTTATGTGATATATTGTTGGAAACGTAGCGGATTTGAAACTGCAGTTAGATTTTATGTTACTTATATTCAACTAAAATTCTCTCTCTCTAACTTAAAAGCACTCTTGTCGATGTAGTAATCGCCACTCCACTCTATTCTCTGTCAATCTTTTCACCTCGATACGACATAACTTGTATCTTTTCCTTAACATTTTGCATAAACGTTCTTCTTAGTCTACCCCTTCTTCTCTTTCCTTCAATCTTTCCTTCTATGAAATCTTTCGCCAACAAATCATGTCGTATCAGATAGCTAATAATTTTTTTCTCTGGTTCTCGATTTTTCCCTGATTTTTCATGTTTAGAACCATACACCGGTAGTGCTACAGTGGTGGCCCTCAGCTTGACGGCCTCATCAAATGCCCTTATCACTTTTTGATAGGCAAATCTTCTTAGGCATGTTAATAGATGAACTCTTCGGTTTTCAGATGGGTGAAGGTCGATCATCGCTGGCTCTTGGACCATAATGACTTTTGACTCCAAAGATCTTGATGCACTTCGATCCAAAATGTGCCTAAAAAAGTTTCCTATCGATAACATTTTTTTATATAGGTATTCAGTCCGCCGGATTTACTGCACCCCGCTTGACGGTAAATTGAGGTGGAGTCCATTTTAGTAGTCGTCACCATTCAAAAGGAATGCAATCATAAGATTTGATTGAATTCCCTGTAAGATTCCCTTCACCTTGCTTGATGGTTAGCTAAAGGTAAAGTCTCAGGACCGGGGTCACCACTACATAAACCGATAGTGTTCCCTTTATCAAACTGAGTATTGGTAGTTCTAGAATTTTCAATTTTATTCCCATTTAGCGCAGAGGAGCATGTGTTGCCTATGGTTTTTAATAAAGAAAGTTGACAACTGCCAACAAACAACTATTCAAACTATCATTAGTACATCACTCGGCGAACTTGTCACAAGCGTAATTAATTATATCTTATTTGATCTTCTTAGCGAGAAGCGTAATTGTTGCTTCGAGAAATGATATTACTTTATACTTGCGTTTGGGATGATCCTGGGTTCAATTTCTTGGCCGAGCTGTCCGTCTAAAGCTTGTACTATAAAGCCCAGGATCGGCTCTCTTAATACTTCTCTCAATTTATTTTGACTTTTGTGGGGGCGACTGCTAATTGAGTTCCCAACCTTTCGATCTTTTTCACCCCTAAATAGTACTTATAACCTACTTAATAAGTTACACTTTTTTTATACTTTGTAGGTAGGCAGACAAGCACACGGCCCACCTGATGGGAAGCGGTCACCGTGGCCTATTTACGTGTGCAACACTAAGGGTCACCCTACTCTGTCTTACCCTGAAAGGGGTGGGGAGCGGAGGACACTACACCTATTTTTTAAAAAGAGTACCTACTAATAACCAAAATTACTAATATTCCCATAAACCCCTCCAGTAAGCTAAATGATTCGTGTTTGGAGTAAGTTAATGACACCAGTGTAATGGCCAGGATTCGAACCCAGGTACACTCGATCGCACATCCATATTCTCAGCTACTAAGCTACCGACGCTTTGTGAGATTTTCGCTTCCAAAAAAACTCTTTTTTTTTTCATTCCGTCAGTTGACTTATCCCCGTCGGATGGTAAGAAGCTAGGGTAAAATCAAAAGGATAATATGGGCCGCCATTCTAGGTATCCTTCTTTACTTTTACAATCGTCTCAAAATCGATATGGCTAGTCACATAATATGCTCAAAATCCATGATTTCATTATCCTTTCGAAATTCTATTAGTCGCCTCTACCTACGTATTACCCATAAACTATAATCCCACCGAATTCAAATCCATCCCATTTATTGACGAACGTGAATTTGCGTCTCGCGCAGGTGTCCGATGGGTAGTGGATTCGATTTCCGTCTCCGCCAATGCCCTCCGGCCTGTAGGGGTACAATCAATTTGTGTTCACTCGAAGCCGAAAATATTGCTTTTGCTTGTGATGAATTTTTGGGACAGATTGAGTTGGTATCTTTCGAGTATTTTGATAGATATGGAGAATTATATTGTCGTAAACAGATTGATTGTACTCTAAAAAAATACCTAGGCGTATAATGTATGTAGATCAGATGAAAAAAATTTAGAGAAAGGCCAGGTTAAAAGATGATTGTAACCAGTATCTTTGTTAAACCTTGCTATTTGTACTAATAACATTTCTTTATCTTTCCAGGTAAGTTTTGGACGAGCTGAGTCTGTACTACCGGTAACATAATATCGTTTTTTAGTCACCTCAATATAACTTCACTTCGCCTAGTGATAAAGTCTCACGAATGCGGGTCACCATTACGGACCCCGATGGTGATCGATGATTATGATTAATATGATTATTATACCATTGCTATCGGCTTCAGGTGCTTTTTATCCGCTTTTTAATCGAAAAATCACGAATTTAATCAATGCCGAGTAGTTACAAATGCTTATTCAGTAGATCCAGGACGTTTTGGAGAAAGGCCAGGTCAAGAGTACCCGGAACCGGCGTGCATGTATGAAAACAATTATGAAAGTTGAAGAAGCGAAAGGCGTATGCCAAGATCGTAGCAAGATCTTTTATTTGCCGCACCATAAAAGCTTAAAAGCATAAAAGCATAAAAGGCCGTCAAGCTGAGGGCCGCCACTGTAGCACTACCGGTGTATGTGGTGGTGGCCCCAGTCCTGAGACTTTGCTTTTCGCTTACCATCAGGCGAGGTGGAGTCATTTTGACGTGTCCTATATAAAAAAAAAAAAAAAAAAAAAAAAAAAAGTGGAAAGATGTTGTCTCTGCCTACCCCAATGGGAAAAAGGCGTGATTTGTATATAATATATGTATGTACCTATGTATTTTTTCCCTTCAGGGTAGGCAGAGACAACAGACCACCATTTGCCTCTGTCCTGACATACTTCACGCGCTTCCTCTACTGTCATTAAGCTTTTCATGCAAGCCCACCGGTTTCAAGTGCTTTTGACCTGCCCTTTTTGCAATAACTCTTTAATTTAGTCAGTGTATACTCTGTGAGGTCGACTCCGACTTGCCTGCCTACTTACATGCTCCTTACATATTTTTACACAGTCTAAAATGTCCCTAAATTTATTCATTCGTTTCAAACTTTTTATACCGTTTAAATTATCCGTCCTTTCTTTTTAACCATCTCGAACATGTGCAGCATCCCATCTCACGTTTTCTCCACAATCAAAGTGCTATCATTTAAACATTTGGACTTAAATATTCGGGACGCGTATGAGCGCCCCCCTGCAGGGTGGTTGGGTACACCGATTGGCTTACATACAATTTTAAGTACTCCGTTATGATTCCTTGCTTTACAATTCTATTATAAAAGGATTACTGACGGGTTTAATTTTGTTGTTAGATTAATAATGGTAACTGTTATTATTTTTTTGTTTGATATTGATATTTATGTCCCACTGCTGGGCACGGGTCTCCTCTCCTCTAACGAGAGAGCTGAGAGGGTTTAGACTTTGATCCACAAACGGTGGCCTAATGCAGGTTGGTTTATGGACATGTCCTTAGAATTTCTTTCTAGGACATGTGGGTTTCCTCACAATGTTTTTCATTCACCGTCAGCATATTGTAAATCATGTGATTAGCACATATAAATTCCACAAAGTGAAATTCACATTGGTGCTGTCCGGCCGGATTCGAACTCGATACTCTAAGAAGAGGCCGCATTCTTATCCATTCAGCTACCATCGCCTGAGGGCGTGAAGGTTCAACAAAATAGGGATAGTTTATCATCCCAAACTAATTGGACGCACGGTTCATTGATTAATATACAGCCGCGCAATCTTAAGGGATAATTTGAAATATCCACAATTCCTTCGCCACTATAGTTGCCCATGACGTGTGTCTATAACCTTTATAATTGATAACGGGGCTTACACTATGATTCATGGTGACCCGTGGGGTGTGATAGTAGAGAGTTCAGAGGCCGTTTTTTTATACCACGTAGGTGGCAGAAAAGCACACGGCCCATCTGATGGGAAGCGGTCACCGTGGCCTATGGACGTGTGCAACACCAAGGGCGTCACCCACGCGCTGCCGATCCTGAAGGGAAGGGAAGGCCGTTCGATTCCTGTTTAGTTATACGAGTGTATACGCGATGCTTACCAAATTTTTAAGTTTCTGTCTTCTTATTTGTATTAGTTGGCTTATTTCTGAAACGGCTGGATAAATTTTGATAAGATTTTTTTTACAGATAGCTGATATTATTTAAAAACGTTATTTTAGAGATAAAGAATTAGGTTTCAGGGCAAAATACTATAACTCGCATATATGTTATTTCCTTTTATGTCCACGTGGGCGAGTCGCTGGCATAACTAGTCGTAACCCACCCATTGGCGAAAGCCACTCTAACCTATTATTAAAGATTATAGTATAAAAACTCATCTCGAATACCACCCGACATGACCTAAACACACTCCTAACACATGTAATTTTAATGTATATGGACAGGGTCAGTTTTCGAACTTACGACCTCCTAATAGCAAGTATGCCCTTTGCAGTTACGCCACTATCGTTAATCTTTATAGAAGGGGTCACTGACACATGGGAAATATCTCTGGTGTAGTGAAAGTTACAGTAACCGCTTACCATCAAACGGGCCGTATATTGTTTCCTACTTAAGTTTTTAATGAACCACAAGCAAAAAATTTAAATATAATCAAGACATTTAGCTGGTTTTATACCCCTCTATCTACCCCATTCGAGGATAAACATGCGTGAAGTTATAAAAAAAAATTAATGCGGTCATGTTTTTAAATATTACAATTATAATTTATATTAGAAAATCAAGCTGCTTATACTCAAAAAGACTAGACTACACTAGACTGATTATTATAATAATATAATTTTGCTATAATATATTTATCAATCATCTTCAGTTGATTGTCACAACCATACAATATTATACCGCAACACCAAACCATCTCTCCGCAACCATAAAGAAAAAACAACACAAAAATGTACGTTGAAAACTTAACAGTGACGTCACGCGGTTACTTACAACTGGTTACTGAACTCGCAACCAACTCAGTTGCTTGAAAGTTGGGCGCGCAAAGCTGACGCCCGGGCAGGGCGGGGCTCCACCTCACGCATGCGCGTTACCTGCAACCAGCCGAATGAGAGTTCGGGGAATTTTCCCATGTTCCCAGCTGAAATATGGTTTCACCCATAATTTTGGGACAATTACTTGTTGAGAATTTAATTTTAAAGTACTCAGAGAAATTTATTTTAATGAAAATTACTTCTGAGGGTTCAATAATGATATGATTTAGATATTTTTATGTATTATAATGTAAGTATTTAATTAATTGTATCTGATATTAAAAATATCTAATTAAAAAAATATGAACACAAACATTTAAATTTAATGATAAATGTGCCTAGTTGACGGCAATAGGTTTGTCCCGTTGCGTGAGATCAAACTACGAGGGATAAAAAGTATACATATGTAATACCTCTACATACCCTCTTGAGGTTAGTCGGGCGTGAATTATATTTGAAAAATATGTTCTTTTTTAATTTATGGCAAATTCAAAATTTTATTCTAACGTACATTAATTTAATAATAAATATTTTTAAACATCCCAAAAGACATGTTTTCAATTAATTTGAAAAGTAAATGTAGTATCTTGTCTATCTAAATCTTCACATTATTTTAAAGTCATAATAAAATTCACAATAAATTCCATTAAAAACTACCAAATGTAGCAGAAATCGCGTAGTAGCTTTGCCGGACGGAGGGGGGTAACTCGACTAACCCGCGGTAGTCAGCGGCCGACTGCGGCGCGTGATAGACGCGTCATGCTCGGTCGATTATGACACGAGAACTCGCTCCTCTCTCGCGAAATGACTGAGCCGAATACCGCCGATACGTGATGTTTGGTTAGACCGACGTACAGTGCAAGTGTGTGATCACCTTTAAACAAATTGTTCAACATTATTAAAGTTGTTTCGTGAACACAAACATGATTTATAATGAGAAATCTGTGGTTTTATAGTGATCATCGGTGAGTTGGTAGTTGAGTTTTATATACTTAGTCTGTAAAATAGATTTGAATGCTTGGCGGACTTTTTGAAATTGATAATTTTAAACTTATCGAATCTTTTGTAACTAATTAAAATTAAGTATAAAGAAGTATTTTCTCTTACATTAATTAAGTATATATAAAATCTTTACGTCTGTAATTATGAAATTTATATTATTATTATATTGCTAATTATGAAAATGGTATAAATTAATTAAATACCATGTTTAAAATATCAGAATTACGTATGAATTTTGTGTTACATTTAAGATTTGGTATTTATACATTCTAATTAATTTTAATCATGTTTAAAATGCATTGCTTTTATTGGAATTAAAATGGCTGTTAGGATGCGTTCCCGAGTTTGATTCTCAGACCAGGCAAACTAATAGTGTCACATAAAAAAGTTTCCAAAAACAGTATTGTATCTGCAAATATACCTTGTTGACGGCAATAGGCTTAGACTCAATCATTTGGGTTTAAAATAGATATAACTAGCAAAAAGGGAGTAAAACTCATCTATTTCCCCCACGGGGATGTTTATATGAGTATATGAATAAAAGATTAAAACCAATTTGGTCCCTTTCAAATTAAACTTTAAATCTGATAAAATTTATAGTATAATATGTCATTTAAGAGACCACTACTAGTAGTAGTGGTCTACAAGTACGACACATATTATATACTAGTGCCATATTACGCCAACTATATTTTTGGTTCCATGTCTGTAACATGGGACCAAAAAACCACTTACTGATTCTATTATAAGTACATTTTCAAGCACTATAAAATTATTTAGAAACTCTTCTCTTTAGTTACCTTATTCGAGACCTATGGGAAAAACAGGTTTGTCTTTATATTTTGTCCCGTCGGGAATAATTAAAACAAGAAAAGTAATACAAGTACCCATGTTATGTTGAAAATGTTATTGAAATTCCCCATCACCACAAACCACAGACCATCACTCTTCCCCACACGCGTAGGAAAACGGCCATAGGGCAGAAAAGCGCCCGTTGCAATTAACCTACGCTATTTAGCGTAACCGTAGCGGTCTCCACGAGTTGCGTAGCAATTAGTGCTACGCCGTAGCAGCAACGTAGATATAAGCTACGTTACGTAATTATGGGCGTTTAGAACGATGGTTTGATGACGAGGGAAAAATTAAAATTAATGTTACATTTTTTATTTTTTTATTTTGATGAAATGTTAGAGAAACCACGCCTCATTCTCACATGTCCAAGAACGGTTGGCGAAAAAAGATTAGACATGTATAATAGGATGAAACTATTACCGTCAATTGGACACTTTTATCAAACTTGGTGCAATTAAGAATTTTTGTAACAGAAACATAAACTTTATTAAAATTGATTCAACCTGATATTTAAAATCAATAACTTACTTTCGCTCTCAAATATATAAAGTCAAATCTAATTGGCTAAACTAGGGTATCACGTTTATAACGCAGTCTAGTTTTAATAGATCATGGCTTCTATCATCAGTGAAATCCGCTCTAAGTGATGTGACTGAAAAAAATAGTGTAAAATTGATTGAAAGCCTTCAGTGTTCTGACAAACTATAACCATATTCAAATTGTAGTCTACTGTTACTTCACAAAAGTGTTAAGTGGCAAGATGGTACTACTCTATCTAGCAAACTGATATGTGCTGGATCACTCAAGTTATATTTTTTTACATCGGACACGTCTTTACAACTTTACCTCACCTGATATGAAGGCATGGGGGTCACCATTACATACATCTATTTTTTCATTTTTTTTTATTAAATATGAATTTAGGTTATAAACGTTACTACAGTTCCAGTGATCCTTGTATCTGATAACGTTCATAAGTGTTACTTTGTGTGTCAAATACACAAGACATTGAGGAAAACAATTTGACAATAAAACCCCATGCAACGCAAAGCTGCCGCCTAAAACGCTGTCTAAAATGTAACTTCATTTAAATGTACAATACAACAACTATATTTCGTAAATTAAATGCAAAATTTCAGCAGCTCAGCCCCGACAGAAACACACAGGCAACAATCCCTACCACCCAGAAACTAATCTCTGTAGCGATTAGTGCTACGGTACTTGCTACGGCGTAGCGCGCTACGTTTATCACATACAATTAAATTGTGCTGCATTTCCCTTCTTGAAATGGTTCTGGGTAATTCTCTTAGCTGTTTCTTTATTTTTTTAAATCGTGCAGTTTGTATATTAGAGGAAAAATGAAACGGTATTGGTATGAAAAGGTTACAGGTTTGATAATGTGAATTTTGCGTATCTATTGTTTGCACGGCAATAATTATTACCTTTACTTTATTGTGTGTACAGTTTGTGATTAGCAAAAATGGTACTCAAAAGTACAGAAAAATACTCAAATTAAACTTATCTTTTAATCTTTCTCTATTCCCCTTTACTCCTTTCATTCTCCTAGTACAGATACAATTATCGAGAGAAAATTCTAGCGTTAGGTGCGTTGGTGGACCATGATAACTGCTTAGTTATTAATCAGACTGTATTTTCTTAACAGTAAGAACACATGCTATATATAGTTTGAAAAAAAAATCCAATTCGCAAACCCTGTAATTTTGCCATGACGAAATTATCAATAAAATTTTAATTGAAAATTTGTGGATGAAAATAGCTGTTCATCTTTAAATTTGTAGATGGAAACAGTTAATTTTCAAATTCAACTATATTACTTTACAAAAGTGTGAAGTAGTGTATTTGTTTAAACTTCAATCTGAGAACAGCTACAAACCGTTATCATATTTACACCATCTCTTGTCACTTAAATTCCTTCCACCTTCCATTTTCTGTATTAATTAACATTGTATGTGCATAAATATAAATAAAATAAATAAATAAATAAATTTCAACAGATTTATTTTTTGGTAATATGTGTCGGAGGCTAAAATGGTTATCGTAAGCTATTCTTAATTAAAAAAAAATATTTTAGGCATATTAGTAACTCCGGTTCCTAATATTCTAAAAAAATAATGATACTTTAACACACGCCGGTCATTAACTACTATATTATAGAATCTAAAACAAAATGGCTGCCAAAGAATGATTTTAGTGGCACTAACATTTGAGCTAAATACGCCTGCATTTAAGTGCCCGCCCATTGCCTATATCTAATGCTCCAACCGTGTAATGACGTCGTTATGTTACATAAACCCACTGAGGGGTTATACTACACGCCTGTGTAACCCTGAAATGGTAGGCAGAGGTGTATGAACACTCACATTACATCGGTAGCTCTTTTTCGCTCTATATTATTAAAAACTTGCTGGTACTTTTACAAGACGCAATGCGGTTAAAAAAATTCTAGCCTAACCTAAGAGGACTTAAGTTTGAAGCATTTTCAAGTCACGAGTGAATAGGTTCCTTCTAGGCAGGCGTGATTCATCATAGACCACATCGTCACCTACCATCAGGTGAGATAGTGGTCAAACGTAAGCCTATCTTGAATAAAACTAACCTTTCCAGCTAAGGTAAATTCGCAAAATTGCAGGATTCGAACTTAGAGCCTCTCCAATCAACTCTTTAAACATTAAGCTACCGAAGGTTTATGTTGTTTGTAAAAAAGAAAAAGAAAATCCTACTATATCTTAATAATATTATAAACGTGAAAGCTTATAAGAATTTTTGTCTGGATGTTTGGATGTAATTTTTATGTTACTCTTTCACGCAAAAACGGCTAAATGAATCTGGCTGCATTTGGTACAGAGATAGATTATAGTCTGGAACAACATATCAGCTACTTTTTATGCCGGGAATTGGTTCCCGTGGTTCACGGTAGCGGGAATAGAATTTCATGCAAGCGGAGCAGCATGAACAGCTAGTAAAGAATATGTTGGAAGATTCATAAATGAGTTGGAATTTATGAAAAATGCAACTCAAAGGACAGCTGTTCATGTTAAAAGGAATCCAAGAAATTTAGATTGAGCAGCCATGAGGGCTGAAACATGAAAAGAAAATGGAAAAAAGCAAAGTTGCTGCCCGTATCCGTAGTTTGCACGAAAAGTCTGCGTTTGAGACAAAACTGAGTCTTTCTATTTTTTTTCTACCCGTATTACCTTTTAATGTACTTCCACGTGAATACGTTGGAATAAGTTGGATTTCAAAATCTACTCATTCGCAAATCTGTGCTATTAAATTTTTCTTGCATTAGTTAACACATTGGAGTTATTAAAAATAATACCTACTTGGGTAATGTTTTGTGAACAATTCTGACAAAAAATGTGGTCTGTTTTTCAGTTTCTTTGTGATGGATGTAAAAACTATCTGAAGGCTTAGGGCAGTTGTATTTTGATACCTAAATTTTGCAATTATTATCTTTGTTAAGATTTCACTATTTTTACTTATCTTACTTAACTTATCATCAACATATAACATCATCATCTCCAGTTGCGTCAAGAAGTACCTACGCTTATTATTTTTGATTGATTGTCAGCTTTTCCAGGAGCAACTGTCATCTTACATTCCAAGTCCCGGAAAGCCTACGCCAGAACTTTATCCATTGTTTAGCAGCGGCCCCGATTTGCATGTGAGGTTGGCTTGGGTCCCAAGGATGTTGGTAGTACCCTGAACTTGAACTATTCCATAAAAAGGGCTTACGACCCCTTGAGATACTTTTATTCACATAGTTCAGAAGGCATTGAAGGGTTCCTTATGTAACCTATAACATTAGCATGATCACAAAAATATGACAGCGGTATTCAGTTAAGCGAAACTTAAAAAACCTATCGCCAAGGGACGCCAAAAGTATCATAAAATCTTGCCCCAAAGTATCTGCGTATTTCCATAACAATATTACTTTCGTAATAAAATTTTGGACGTCCCCAATATGAGAGATCGTAAATTGTCAATCGATAGGTGAAATTTTGGTTGCAGGTTGTCGCCGTAAAAATGTGTAAATAATTGAGTTTCAGAATTACGGGCTTTTCGCCGAGGTTGTACGCGGTAACGACGTTAAATTGGAAACGTGATGGAACCTAATTTTAGTTGACCGGTAACTGCGGTTGATTTTAGATTTGTTATTAGGTATATTTACGACTAGCTAACTAGGTAAAATTTTCATTTTTGGCTGTGCAAAATTGTCTAGAGTAGTAAGTGTTACGTTACAAATTTTATCCTAAAATATTATAAAATGTGAAAGATTGTGAAATTACTATAAGTTTGGATGTTTGTGACTCAATCACGCTATAACGTTTGAACGGATTTGATTGGAATTTGGCACAGGGATAGATTATACTCTAGCCTATAAAATATAGGCTTTATAGACTATGTAATTCCAAGGGTAACCCTGGAATAGGTTCCAATGAAAAACGGGAACGGGCATACTACGTGAAACCGTAGACAGCGAGCCTATGTGTTATTCCAGACTTTAATTTACTCCTTTAATGTCAAGATTTACTCCTTATTATCAAGATTCACTCAGATCCGTTTAGCCGTTTCAGTGTTATTGAATCATCCAAACAATTTCGCAGTCACTGTTATAATATTAGCAAAATTCGACTAAATTGCATACAAAAATGTTAAAACTAACATCTTATATTTTGAGGCTGGTAGCGGTAGTTGCTTCATCATAGTTGTTTTGAGTTTGACTATAAGTTGATAAAAGAGATCTCTATACGAGCTTTATTTTTTTCTATTTAGACTATGCTTGTCTTCGTTTGGGTGCTCCTTGTGTTTCTCCTCATCGGTGTCACTGTGGAGAAGCAGTTGACAGCCTTGGAAATCACGGCCTATCATGCGGCAGGAGCGCAGGACGCATGTCACGTCATGCACACCTAAATGATATTATCCGTCGGGCTCTTGTCACCGCCGGCGTTCCAACTGCGCTTGAACCTGCTGGTTTGGTGCGCGACGATGGCAAGAGGCCTGACGGTATGTTTTTGGTGCCTTGGAAGATGGGTAGACCTTTGGTGTGGGATGCAACTTGCGTCGACACCCTCGCGCCTTCTCATCTTCCAAGTACGGCAGGCTGCGCCTGCGCTGCTGCGGCATCAGCGGAGACCCTCAAACGGCGCAAATATAGCAATTTAATTGACAATTATATCTTTGAGCCGTTTGGGGTCGAAACATTAGGTTCGTGGGGTCCGAGCGCACGGTCGCTTTATAAAGAAATCGCAAAGCGACTGGTCGACGCTTCACGTGATCAAAGGGCTGGCTTCTTTCTTGCTCAGAGAATTGGCATTGCCATCCAACGTGGCAATGCCGCCAGCCTTTTGGGTACGTTACCAGTCGACATCGATGGGGAGGAATTCTTCGACACCTAAACTTTTTTAAAAAAAAATTTGTACATACTTAATATTTTCTAAGATAGTTTAATAATAATTCTGTATAAATAAAATTAAACTTGACTATAAATAGGAGTGACGTTCATATATGTTTGGAGGTGTTTTTAGAAAACGGCTACTATTTGCCCTCAGATACACGATGCGCGTTCATTTGCTATTAATAATACGCAACAGAATTATTCACTTAGAAAAAATATAACTCATAATTTGAATGACATAAAATACTGAGTACGGTTCGCAAAAACGTCTCACCGTGGAACACTGAGACGCGTCAGGTAAGAATTTACGACGCGATTTTATGCTCACTTTAGATGATATTGTTACTGTAATATGTGTCAGGGTGTCTGACGTCGCAGGGCATCTGACGTTGACGTCATAGTTTATGTCTTAATATTCATTGATACTTTTAGTTTTGGAGTTTAACAGAATCTATGTACAGGAATAAACAGCCAAATAGTCACAAATCAAAAAACGAACCGGGTTTTCTCTTTAGCTCAACCAATCAACTGCGGCCTTTGTGACGTAGCGCTGGTACCGAATGCACAACCAATACCACAGAGAACGTGGTTTCGATTCCCGCTCAGTGCAAATATTTGTATGCATGAATATGTCTATTTGCATTGGTCAGGGTGTTTCTATCTATAACATAATATACGTATTTACAAAAAATGTATCTTAGTATGTACATCCGCATTCTGGAACCCATAATACTAAAATAGTTAAGTTAAGCTGTAGAATATCGTAGAGCAACTACCGAAATCTATTTCCTCTATTTTTCTTCCAAACGGAAAGCAAACTATCAATTAAAAAGGCAGTATTGTCATATTAAAGCAACAGATCGCCAACCCCTGGGAAAAAAATACTTGTTTTCGTTCGACTAAAACAACGAACCAATTTATTATTAAAACTGCACAAACAGACTAACAAGGAACAAAGACATAGTAACCAATATGGCCGCTCACGGAGACAATCATGACAAAGGGTCTCCGTGTTCGGAGGTAATTTACGGACCTCTGAGGGCAAAGGCATTACCCTGGCCCTTTTATTACGGGGCCTTCCCACACGTTTGGGAAAACTTGTAAAAATCTTTTATTGTGTGTGAGCTTTTGGTTAACATGGGCTGGTTAATGTTGCGGAGATAGAATAAGTTTATAGACATGTTTCTCTTTTATTGATATATTTATTGAAATTGTATATATGTTACGGCTAATACCCGAAGTGCGGCTGCACCTAGTTTTAGCCGGTTATGTTAGGTTAGGTTATGTTAGGGTAAGTGGCTACACCTAGTACTAACCGGCTAAAACTAGGTGCAGCCGCACTTCAGGTATACTAGGTTTAACCAAGAGTAAGTGGCTACACCTAGTGCTAACCGGCTAAAACTAGGTGCAGCCGCACTTCGGGTATTAGCCGTAACATATATACAGTACACAGAGGAATTTTCGTTCTCACACTTATGTGTAGTAGTGAATGTTGGGTGTGGCAGAAGAAGCATGAAAGTAGATTAAATGCTGTAGAAATGAGAAGTCTGAGAAGCATAACTGGGGTAAAGTTGATGGACCGAGTGAGGAACAGTGTGATAAGGGAACATTGTGGTATGGTTGAAGATGTAGTGACCAAATAGAGAAAGGGATGCTTAGATGGTTCGGACATGTAGAGAGGATGAATGAAAGAAGATAGACGAAACAGATATATGAGGCGAGGGTGAATGGGCAACCCGGTAAAAGCGTAGAAATTCCAATCAGATCCAGGACGTTTTGGAGAAAGGCCAGGTCAAGAGCACCCGCAATCAGCGTGCGTGTATCAAAACAATTATGAAAGTTGAAAAAGCGAAAGGCGTATACCAAGATCGTAGTAAGTGCAAAGATGTTGTCTCTGCCTACCCCCATGGGAAAAAGGCGTAATTTGTATGTATGTTTTAGGCTCCAACTACCCGTAACGACTGCCATAGATGTTTGTATGGCAACCGGGACCAACGGTATAACGTGCTCTCCGAGGCACGACCAGACCAATGCAAATACCCATATACCGCCATCATCAGCTTAAATAGTTGTACTAAAGACTGCTATAAAGTGGTCGTCTGGCCACAAAGCGACGCTAGCGTGGAAACAATCATCGCGTATTATCACTAACTCGCATCCATAACGTCGACCGTAAATGCTAGTGATACTGTCGGATTGCGCTAATATTGCACGAATTAACAGCTTTAGAAATTGGACTTTGCTAAATTTTGGTATTTTACCCATATTGGTTTATGTAACTTTGCTATTGTTAGTAGTAGTAATCAATGAATTAGATTGAAAATACACCTGTGAACTATTATAAAAAATTGTAAACTCACTGTGTCATTTTTTATATTACTTGCGTGGTAGACAAGCACACGGCCCACCTTATGGGAAGTGGACACCATGATCTAGGGATGTGTTGGGGGGGGGGGGGGGGGTGGATTGTGAGCTCTGGCTAATAGTAGGCATATACTTCGCACCGCAGCTGACCCCAGGCCATCTTCGGTGTTAAGACAGTCCGAACACCGCTCCACCTCGCTGATGGTGGGGTGTAGGGTGATAGGCGGCCGTCTTGTGGAAAATTAGCCTGCCCCCCGCCTGCTCCCCACTGTGCCCTCTGACTAGCAGAGGACGTAAACTGTATGTATTTGTTACTCTTTCACAGCTAAACATGAAGAAACTAAAACTATTGTTGACCTAGTCATGTTTGAAACTAGCCGTTAGATAAAATCAATTAACTAAAAATGAATTTAAAGGTTATTTTTAATAGATAGTGCAAATGTCGTGCAGCACACCACAGCCTTCGTATAAATAGACCATGACATGTGGTCATGTGGTTAGGTTCTGTGCCAATAGGTTACAAGGTCAGTATTTGCCTATAAATAAGTAATTTTTAATAACCGTGCATAAACGACGAGCAAAGAATCGAATATACTACTTTTTTATATTGGCTAACATGACTTCACCTTGCCTGATGGTAAGCTAAAGGAGTGGCGTTCATACGTCTGAGCCTATTTAGTAAGTTTATTTTGAAACCTGATTAACTTCTGTTTATTCGCGATGGACGCAAAACTACAGAACGGATTTTGATACAATTTTTACTATTAGATAGATCTTGGAATGTTTGATCGTAATTGGTTAAGTAGAACTGGAGATATGGCCAAAAAACGATAACTGACATCCATGCGGGTGAAGCCACGGGTATCAGCTAGTGATAAATAAACAGCTATATTTAGAACCAATGCATAACATCTAAAGAAATCTCAACTCACGTATCGCCACAATAAAATGATTTAGACTATATAATAAAAACGAGTACGTGTGTACTACGTATGGGAGCGCGGAATTAAATTACTGTCACTGGGACGGCTTTTACCTCCGTCTCTGTCTATCCCTTTCTATCTGCGTATTTATGTCTCCCTCTTTGAGTGTATTAGATTAAATTGACATATATAAGTATAGTAGATTCGTCGCATAGATTTCGAGTGATTGAAATAGGAGTGAATTGAATTAAGTGTTTGAGAATGTAGCCTCAGTTTTAGGGATTAACTGGTTTTGATACTTGAATTTGATATTTATTTAGGTTTTGTTTACAACTTATTACATTTCTCCTTCATCTTCTTGAATTTTTTATTTGTATTTATCGCAGGTTTATAAGTGCCCGATTAATGGCAATAGGCTCGCCACCTATTACATTGGAACCTAAACATAAACTGGCGAAATGTGGGTGCTAGCACCTCTGCCTACCCCTTCGGGGATATAGGCGTGAGTTTATGTTATGATATGTTATGTTATGTATCTTCTTAAACAATTCCACAATACATACATAGCAGACGATCGCGGCCTCACCCGAGCAGATATCGGTAACTGTTTTTTTGTCATAACTCCGGTTTTACTCAATTAATTGTAATCAGAGATTCAAAAAATATTACTAGTGATAGTATACCGCATCAAAATCCTTTCAGTAGTTTTTGTGTTTATCGCCAACAAACAGACGAACACAAGACACACTCGTACAGAATGCACGGCACTCCACATAAACCCTAGTCGTTTATGCATTGCTTTATTTGTGATCTTATAAGTACTTATACTGTAAAAAATAAAATAGAAGAAGAATATTATTATTATAAAAATATACTTTTGTGTTTAGAATCGTTCAGAACCCAAGTATTTTAAATAATGTCCAATGTACAGATATTCAACTATATTTTGTTTTATTATAGTATAGATTTATATCGAACGAACAAACGATCTTCAATAATTATGTGAATTTCAAAGATCGTTCGTTTTGTTCCCGTTAAGTGAATTCTGACGGCGACTGTACCAAAGGCTAAGTAGCTACATAAATGCACGTTCAATTCTCTTATTTTATTTTTCGGAGCAGAAATTGTTATGTCACAGTCACTAGTGCGATTGTAGACATTTTGGAATCTTTCCAAATGTATCTATAACAATTTTACATTGAACTCTCCAATCGTGTTGATTATCGAAATCTCCGAACAAATAGCAGTGATTAAGATATCACCCGGGGGTCTTGTTAAGGTGGTTGTGGGGCGACGTTTAGGGTGTGACGTATTGTCCGTTTCCTTTATCGTAAATAAAGGTTACAAAGAAATAAAAGCTTTTCTTTGTTGGTATTGAATTTAGCATTTTCTTGCAAAATAATTAATGATCAAATATCGGGTGAGTTACGATTTTGTTTTTGTTGACTGCATTTAGAAGGGAGGGACGGTGTGAAGTCATGGATGCGATTCTGGGTCGTGCAAAAAGGGTTATTGAGTTTTTCTATAAAGAATTTATGATGTCTATACTATTATAAAATTGTAAAATAGGTGTGTCTGTACATTGGAGATATAAAAAAAACTTGGGTTATGTTATATGAACGATTCTGAAAGTAAAAAAAAATAGGCATTCTTGTCTATTTGTTTATTTGTTCGTGATGGACGCAAAACAGATTTTGATGCGGTTTATAAGTGCCCGGTTAATGGCAATAGGCTCGCCACCTATTTCATCGGGGCCTAAACATAAACTGGCGAAATGTGGGTGCTAGCACCTCTGCCTACCCCTTCGGGGATATAGGCGTGAGTTTATGTATGTATGTATGTTTTTTGTTTGTAAGGTCTTGGTTACACTTAAAATCTACCATGTATTATGATTGCTAATGGTTTAATAGAACCAGAGATATGACCATAAAACAATAATAGTACGAGTGTGACGCCCCTGGTGTTGCGCACGTCCATTAGCCGAAGTAACCGCTTTCCATCAGGTGGGCCATGTGCTTGTCTGCCTTCTAAGCGGTATTAAATAGACCTACGCGTGTTCAAAACCTTGGGCATCAGTTAGTAAATCCAAAAATCATTACACTTCTTTTTTTGCAGACGTGAGCTTACTTTTTATACGTTGTAACAATTTCTTTTTCAATAAAAAATATCTCCAATAAATCTAAAAGAGTTAGATACGTTGAAAAATAATGACATCCCTCGTGGCCCTGGAGGATTACGAGACAGAGCACGGGGGCTGCAACAAATAATACGTGATCAAGATGCTGTGAAGATCTGAGAGCTAGTGGGGCTTAAATTGAATCAAATCTTTTATTATTTTAAAGAAAACATTGATACAATAAGAAAACGTCGATAGTTAAGTGGTTATGAGTCGGTGTTATGATTGAGAGGTCTT
This sequence comes from Lithosia quadra, assembly GCA_963576445.1. Classification (NCBI taxonomy): domain Eukaryota; kingdom Metazoa; phylum Arthropoda; class Insecta; order Lepidoptera; family Erebidae; genus Lithosia; species Lithosia quadra. The sequence continues at coordinate 17,813,639 of OY754877.1, read as the reverse complement.
AGGTTTGAATCCTGGCCATTACGTTACTGATGTGAAGCAACTTTTTAACCGACTTCAAAAGGAGGTTGTATGTTTGTCCACGATTATTATGTTTGGTAGAATCGATTTTAAAAGGTTTTAGTACACTTACCAGCTTAAAAATCCTATGATCTTCTCTCGTTTTAAGGATATATTATACGTTTTTATTTTATTATATGTTTGGTAGAATCGATAAAAAAAATATTTTTTTTGCATTCTGGAAAAGGTTTTAGTACACTTACCGGCTTATAAATATGGGGTCTTAGCTTCTCACGTTTTAAGGATAAAAGTAATAAACTATTTAATCTAATTCCTGTATCTTGAGCGTAGTTTAGTGCAAACATCTTACAAACTTTCACATTCATAATATTAGTAGGATTTCACAAATGATTCTATTATTTTAAAAGTTTTAATCAGATCCAGGAGGTTTTGGAGAAAGGCCAGGTTAAGAGTAAGCGGCGTGCATGTATGAAAACAATCATGGAAGTTACAGAAGCGAAAGGAGTACGCCAAGATCGTAGCAAGTGGAAATATGTTGTCTCTGCCTACCCCAATGGGAAAAGGCGTAATTCGTATGATGTATATATTCTAACAGCATTTATAGGTGGCTCCAACGCTATCTGCAATTTGTAATAAAAAAAATTCAAAAAATTCAAGATGGCTCCAGTTAGCAGAGCAATCTGTTTGTGTAACATGATTGCCAGTTTTAGTCCCATATAGAATGCAGACTATTTCTAAAAAGAAAAATATTCCACAGTATATGTTTTTAAAAATCATTTCGTCCGCCTCGGGCACTTTGATCTTGTCACAGAACGAAACAAACTTTAAAAACCAGAACGAAATATACATGTTTTATAAAAGTGCCTCATGGCCGTTCAAAGGAAATAAAAAAACTAAAAGACTGATTAAATACTGTCGACTACAAAAGATTTAATATCGGGCACCGTAGTTTAAATATAAAAACGTTATGACAAGGGTCGGGGTTATACTGAGTGCGACTGTACTGTAAACTACATTACTGGGGATTGGAGGGGGCCTCTTTGATACAATGTGGGTGAAACTTGTTTAGATTGTGCACTGCAGCTGATGGACAGACGGACGGATGTGGAAGGGTTAAGACGTGAGCGAGCGCGATGATTTGATAGACAAGAAATAAGCGATGAGCTGAATGGATAAGGACGCGGCCTCTACTCAGAGGTATCGAGTTCGAATCCAGCCGGAGAGAACCAATGTGAATTTCACTGTTGTAATTTATATGTGCTAATCACATCGTGAGGAACCCCACATGTCTTAGAAGAAATTCGAAGGGCATGTCCGATCCACCAACTCGCATCAGGCCAGCGTGTGTGGATTAAGGTCTAAACCCTCTCAGCTCTCTCGTTAGAGGATAGCAGACCCGTGCCCAGCAGTGGGACATAAATTAGTTGTTATTAAGGAAACAAGTTAACAAAGGAATACATGATTATGATTATGATTATGATTCTTTTCAACATTCAACAAGCCACCAAATTTGTAAGCAATTTTTGTGCGAAATACTCCTATTTGAAATTAATATTTGCTGCTAGAGGAACTACAAATTTAACGTAAAAAAATAATATAGTATTTAAAGAAACTAAATATCGCTGTAGCTTATCTCTTGTCCCGCTGCTTCGCTCGTGAACAGTTAATTGCGTCGGTTGTAGAATTTTAAGACGACCCTCTGCCGTTGATAGATGCATTTGCATCGCAGTAGCCTTGATTAATTGTAAATTGCGCTCATCTGAATATAAAATACGAAGCATACTAATGAAAGCACTGTCCCAATTCTTGGCGAGTTTTGGGACAGCCGTTATATATATTAATCATTTCAGCGTGGCAATGCTGCCAGCCTTCTGGGCACATTACCAGTCAGCGATGATGCGGAGGAATTTTTTGACGCCATGTAAATATTTATTTCATTTAGTTTTTAGTTTTTATTTTAATGTAAATATTATTTAATTTTCATTGTATTTTTATCATACTTAATAAATTATATTTAAAAACAAAGGAAAAAAAAATCATTTTCAAAGGTATTATTAAAATTCGGTTTATAATTTTCATAGAGTGAATCAGACTGTCGACATCTGTTAGGATACTAGTGTTATGTGGTCAAATGGGTCAAACAGTATCTTTACCTATATAATAATATGTGGTGAATATATAGATTTTATTTCATTGGTTAGGTTTACAATACACAGGACATAAATATTCTGTTGAACGCCGCAGCGAGCGACGGTTCGAGTCTGGTTCACACTTTGTAAAATAAAGTGCTCTGTTTTGAGCCAAAATGGCGCTATACCGAGTGTCCAATGGTGATACCACATGGTGGAGAAGTATCTTAAATATATAGACTGTCAATTTTACTGAAAGAAGATTTAATTTTGTTATTTTTTCGAATTTTAACCGGTTTGATTACCAAGGAATTTTTGAAAATCTTTGAATGCGGCTTAAACTATTTTCAAAATCAAAAACCTTTCTTTTAGTAAATTGTCTACCTATATTATTTAAGATACGTTCCCTCTATGTGGCATCACCATGGGATACCCTGTATAATTATGTCCACGATATTATTTTCAATCCAAATCTTCTACCAAAATATTGCAACACGACCCCAAATTTTGTGATAATTTCCTTTACAATTTTCTTGAGCGTTAATTTCAATATATTTCATGAAGAGATAAAAGAGATTGCAGACGTCCTTCGTCATTAGTCAATAGCAGGCTTAAATTTAATTCAAAATGGCCGTCTTTGATGTTAAATCCTAATTAAAATTATTTTCACCTACTTTCTTGAACGGTGCGGATTGAAAGAAGCTGATATAGTAGAGCTGGGTAACGGGTCAGAGAGTATAACTGAAAATATCTCAGTGTTTATTATTCATTCATCGGCAAGATAATCAAAGGATTCAATCAGTGGTGTGTAGCCGTCAGTGGAGCGTGCTCGCTGGGGAACAAACGAGTTGATTAATCGCCTAGGGCCGAATACGTAATCAAGACTGTTTGTGCTTCTGCATCGGCGATTCAGCGTGAAGCTTCTTGGGTTAAGACTCTTGTGTTCTTCTCGAGAAACGTCGCTAATACGATAACTAATTCAGTTAAACATTACTTGGGGGGATCATGTAACAATGACGGAAATTCGGTTCTCGGTTCCCGTTTGAGAGCGCTTGGGCAAATGTAAAGGAAAGTTTCGCTATAGGTTTTGGTAGGTATCTAAAACTCTATTGTAGGAAACTGAATTTAATTGTGTGTTTTAGTGTAATATAGTCAACGTCTTAAAATATAAAATCTATCTATATATATAAAAGAAAGTCGTGTTAATGTTACACTATTTATAACTTAAGAACGGCTGAACCGATTTGGCTAAAAATTGGAAGAGTCTCGTAGCTTAGTTTCAGGAGATAGACATAGGATACTTTTTGTCCTTTTTAGTGGATAGTGCAGTGGAGAGGAGGGGTGAATGAAGTACTACCCCAGTCGGACTGTTGGACAGTTTGGAAGGAAGATACCATCGTGTCGTACTTCCGTATTACTACTACATATCATTCATCATATACATTCTCATTTCATACACCCAAGTATACCATAATTGTAAACCACTCTATAAAGGTGAGTGGTGACCGTTATGTCAAATTTGACCTATAAGATTAAACCAATTCATTTTATTTCCAAGGGGTCGACAGAGATCCTTGGGGATAGGGATAGGGGCGGCAGGGCTAAATTGGCACACGGTTATCGCTTATTATCAGGTGGGCCGGTGACAGCAGACGGACACTTTTGTTTTTAGCAACTAATTTAACATTTTGGCATCAAAATTGAGACTTCATTTGACGGCCTCTGTAGCGTAGCGGTAGTGCATTCGACTACTATGACAGTGGCGCAGGTTCGATTCCCGCTCAGTGTAAATATTTGTATGCTTGAATATGCTTATTTGCATTGGTCTGGGTGTTTCTATGTATAACATGTACCTATGTATTTACAAAAAAAAGTATATAAGTATTTTTATCCGCATTCTAGGACCCATAACACAAGTTAGTTAAAATATACTTTCTTTGGGCAGCTAACCTCGGTTCTCCTAGTCGAAAGGTCTGAGGTAACAAACAAAAAAAAGACAGTCGAATTGAAAACTTTTTTTTAAGTCAGTTAAAAACGATATAAATCACATGCTTAGCACATTTTTAAACAGCCTTTAACCACATATAAATAAGTACTAAATTATTATAGCAATACCTTCACTCAAACACACTGTTCGCACACCTAAGTCCCAATCAAACTAGTATTACTGATAATCTATACCGTTTTCTGGAGTGTTCTAGACCGGCTCTACTGATTACTGTCTGAATCGCTCAGGGTGGGGCTTCGTCCTACAAACATGGATTGAGATGACTGGGCCTGATGCCCGCGGGTATGGCGTGTGGTGCAAGTTATAAACTGCGCTATTATTAATATTACTAGGCAAAGAAAAAGAAAGGAAGAATAAAAATATTTATATATACATACATAATGCTCGCGCCTTTTTCCCTCCGCCATCTGCCTCTGTCCTTACATACTTCACGTGCTTCCTCTACTGTCATTAGCAAGAACCATATAATTACAATACATAAATGCAAACTCCTACAATACAACTGCAGACAGAAATGAAGACAGACAGACATTCTAGAATATGTAGTGGTGACCCCGGTTCTGAGACTTTACCTTTAGCTTACAATCAGGCGAGGTGAAGTTTAAATAAATAATAAAGTGAATGATTTTGACGTATCCTACATAAAAAAATAGGTACATTACACAGTGCTATTTCGAGCAAGTCTAAACATAGCTTGTCAAATATGGGTTGTAGAATATGGATAATTATTATTTTAATCATAAACACAAATATATTTAAATAGTAGAACAATGAAAGAAGAAACATTTCGGAAAACACGGAAAAGAATGGCGTGTATTCTGTGACACAAACAAATGCTATTAGACCAGTGCCGATAGACTTTGAGACAAAATAAATTTATAGTAGGATGAAACCTGTTGTAAAAGGAAGAGAATATAATAAAAATGATAGGAAAAATAAATTACGGGCGATCTGAGCTCGGGAAGGGGGGAGGGGGGTGAGTTTTAAGGGTAAAAACGGTTTATCTCGATTTCCGGCAAAACTACAAGTCCTATGGAAAAAAGTTAAATGACAAAGTTGTAGGTAATAAAGAGACCTACAACTTTTCTATTTACACTTTTTTCACATAACCTCAAAAAGTATGTGAAAAATTCAAATAATTAAGTTTTTGGTTTTTTATTTTTATCTTAAGCAAAACAAATTTGTTTTCCACGAAATTTGGTGAAAACTTAGCTTTTTATGTCCCAAAGACACTGTAATTTTTTTGATTTGAAATACTCTTTTTTTCAGCTTATTTTGACTAAATATCGAAAAACCACCCCAATTTTCAATCGAAAAATCTCACGTCAAAATATCAGCTTTTTTAAAAAAAGTCAAAGAGTTTTTTGTTCTTTGAAATCTCTTCTTTCTGATAATGTAAAAATATATATACATTGCTATGGTAAATGTTCTCAGAAAATGCAAAGAAGAAAAACTCGAATTCGAAATTAATATTTTTGTATTTAGTCATTTCCTCGCTGAGGTGGGATGAAAAGTTACATGTTGCACTATAACTTCATGGTTGCACTCGAGTGCAAAGATTTTTCACCTTGTGCTCTTTTGATTCCCTCGCTAAAGCTCAGGGTTCTATTTTGTGAATCGCTCGCTGCGCTCCTGATTCAAATTATGAACCCTTCGCTTGCTCGGTCATCAAAACTGAGCACGCGAAGGGTTCTAAAAATTGAACCCAGATCTTTAACGAGGGAATCAAAAGTGCGCAAGGTGAAAAATCTTTGCACTCGAGTGTAACTATGAAGCTATAGTGCAACACGTAACTTTTCATCCCACCTCAGCGAGGAAATGACTAAATACAATAATCACAAAATAGAACCCTGAGCTTTAGCGAGGGAATCAAAAGAGCACAAGGTGAAAAATCTTTGCACTCGAGTGCAACCATGAAGTTATAGTGCAACATGTAACTTTTCATCCCACCTCAACGAGGAAATGACAAAATACAAAAATGTTAATTTCGAATTCGAGTTTTTCTTCTTTGCATTTTCTGAGAACATTTACCATAGCAATGTATATATATTTTTACATTATCAGAAAGAAGAGATTTCAGAGAACAAATAACTCTTTGACTTTTTTTAAAAAGCTGATATTTTGACGTGAGATTTTTCGATTGAAAATTAGGGTGGTTTTTCGATATTTAGTCAAAATAAGCTGAAAAAAAGAGTATTTCAAATCAAAAAAATTACAGTGTCTTTGGGACATAAAAAGCTAAGTTTTCACCAAATTTCGTGGAAAACAAATTTGTTTTGCTTAAGATAAAAATAAAAAACCAAAAACTTGATTATTTGAATTTTTCACATACTTTTTGAGGTTATGTGAAAAAAGTGTAAATACAAAAGTTGTAGGTCTCTTTATTACCTACAACTTTGTCATTTAACTTTTTTCCATAGGGCTTGTAGTTTTGCCGGAAATCGAGATAAACCGTTTTTACCCTTAAAACTCACCCCCCTCCCCCCTTCCCGAGCTCAGATCGCCCGTAATTTATTTTTCCTATCATTTTTATTATATTCTCTTCCTTTTACAACAGGTTTCATCCTACTATAAATTTCTTTTACTTTTTACCATTTTCATAGCTATCTGCACTGGTCTATATGCATTGTAATGTGAATTGAGTTTGCTCGTATCCTAAGTCTTTGGTTACTTCCACAAACATGAAAAACTGTGAAAGAATTTTCATTTTTTTACTTCAAAAACACCAAATCTTGTTCAGTCCTATAAATTTTCTAATTTTGATATCACGTATTTTTACTATTCACTATAGACATGATTACATAACAAACACAACTCGCTTCCGCTTATGACTTGCGGTATAGAAGCAAAGCGGTCCACGCTCACTTGAGGCAGGCTCATGATTATGTCGGGTCACGTGCCCCCGGATCACTGCCGTCCGCGCAGATTATTACAGTTATATGTACCTACCTACATTGTTTACGGAGTTGCTGTAATATTGTGGACTTTGTACAAGGAGGGAGCCACTTAAGAAACTCCTAAATACTGCCTTAGAATGAGGCTTGTCAATTATGACTTTATTAGGAGACGTATATTTGCTGTGAATTGTACAAAGACAATATAACTGGCAATTAGAATAGTATTGCCATGAGTTTTTATTGCTAGGTTCTTTGATCACAGATTTTGCGGCTCTTTAGTCAGCTGGGTCCACTCGAACTTGACCACGGACCCAGTTGACAAATTTATTTTTATCTATAGTACTATCGAATGAAATTTTTAAGCAATTGCATGCTAACAAACCTATTTCCAATGATTTTCTGATCGGAAAAAATGATCAATCAGGACGGGACTATCAGCTATGGCGTACATTAGGAAAGGCCAATGTCCAGTAGTGGACTGCAATAGGCGGATTGATTATGTGGGCCGTGTGCTTGTCTGCCACCTAAGTGGTATAAAAAAAATTGATTGATTGATTATACTATCATAAATTGTAAAGTAGCTATGTCTGTACATTGGAAATATTTTAAAAATATACTTGAGTTTTGTTATTGAACGATTCCGAATATAATTTCGTATTATATATTTCCCAATTCTTTCCAGCTATAAATAAATCATCATTCTCTGAACCTTTTTCCCAACTCAGTTGGGGTCGGCTTTCCAGTCTAACTGTGATGCAGCTGAACTTCGATATTTTCCGTGGAGCGACTGCCATCTGACCTCCACAACCAATGGTCATTATGACCAATGGCGATATCGAAGTTCCAAGTTAGACTGGTTGGACTTTTGTGGGCTCCAACTACCCGTAACGACTGCCATAGATGTTTGTATGGCAACCGGGACCAACGGCTTAACGAGCTCTTCGAGGCACTAATAAACCTGCGATAAATACACACATAACTTCGAAAAGCATCGAAAAGTCATTGGTGTGTGACATGGTGAACCTGGGATCGAATTCGAGACCTCGTCTCAGTAGTCCATTACCCAAGCCACTAGGGTACCGCGCAGCTATAAATAAATATTCGTATTAAAACAACTCACAATTCTCGCACTCCCAGTTCTATACATAAATGTTTAGTAAACACTTATAGAATATTCACGTCTGCACTGGACTGATAGGAGAAAGGATTCCCACAGGACTGGACGGAGGTGTACACATTTACAAACATAGACAGTTTGCCAATAACACCTTCCAGGTAGGTGGCCAAGTACCTACGTACACATACGAGTACCTGTGTTTGCGTACTTGTACTTATAAAGCTTAAAGTCAAAGTCAAAGCCTTTATTCGTTGAATATGGTACAAAATGGTGTTTAGGTACATGGTTTTAGTCGGTAAGAGTCCGAAATAACCTGCCCCGCTGGCCGCGGGGTGGGTATCTATGAGGATTTCCAAAAATACATAATGTTCAGATCTCATAATTATTCTGCCGGTTCTGGCGTACAAATTTAACATTGATTAATTTCATTACTTATCATTAAATGTCCACACATGCAATTGGCACAATTTTAAAATGAAGATAAAAAATGGCCTCCTATGTTATGTAAGTTGGTTGTGTGAAGCGTGATCTTGTATAAAAATAATAACATTTCAATAAAATTTTGCAATTAAAATTGTGTTCAGGACGTGACAAAAGTACTTATTTTATCTCCAATGTACAGACAAAATTAATTTACAATATTTTAATAGTACTAGTGGACCTGATAGACGTTGTCTTGGATACCGACTACAGCGCCATCTGCCGGGCTGATTTGTAAATCTAAACTTTCCAGGGCACCACTCTAACATACATAACATACATAAACTCACGCCTATATCCCCGAAGGGGTAGGCAGAGGTGCTAGCACCCACATTTCGCCAGTTTATGTTTAGGTCCCAATGTAATGTAAGGTGGCGAGCCTATTGCCATTAACCGGGCACTTATAAACCTGCGATAAATACACACATAACTTCAAAAAACATCTAAAAGCCATTGGTGTGTGCCATGGTGAACCTGGGATCGAACCCGAGACCTCGTCTCAGCAGTCCATTACCCAGACCACTAGGCTACCGCGGTACTACCATCCTAACGCATACAAAAAAATCATTTAAATCGGTCGAGCCATTTAGGAGGCGTTCATTGATATACACACATACAGTAGAATTAAATAATATAATGATAGATAGATAGAAATTGAAATATATTAAATAACTAAGCATTAATAAAAGGTTCTATCATATATCATAATTCACCACACCGCCCTTATTTGCATAAACTATTATTATTTCCTCTTGTATAGCGAACGCGGAACGTATCAATTACCGCACCGGGCTTTCAGGCCTGCAACCCTCCGTGCCAAATATTCACCTGACATTCAGCAAGGCTTTGTGCCGCCAAATAGTTGGGCTCCAAAGTATTAATCTGGTGGATAAACCGATGGAATGTAACCTGTGACCGATCGATCGCTTTTGGGGGTTAAATAATCACTTTGTTGTAGAAAAAAGTATTTTTCGGTCAAACGTTTTGTGGCAAATAGGAGTGATTTTTTACCCAACTGCGCGTCGCGAAATAGTGGTAATGTGTTTTCCAGCCTATGTATGTTACTTTGAAGTACTAAACTGACCAAAAGTCTGGGCAGATTTTATGATTCACACGTCATTCATGATGTGACTTTTTTTTTTAAACTAAGTAGGTGGCAGACAAGCAGACTGCCCACCTGATGGGAAGCGGTCACCGTGGCCTATGAACGTGTGCAACACTAAGAGCGTCACACACGCGAAGTGAAGTGAAGGGGGGAGGGCCAAGAAGGTGTGGGAAGGCTAGGAAGGGGTGGGGGGAAGAGGGGAACAGTGAGCTCTGGCTACCCTACTTACCGGCGGGAACACAACACGATGGTTATTATGGCCACGGTCTTCTGTAGGGAGGAGGGTTAAAAATACAACTCAAGTTGTTGAACATCAAAATATCGGTTTTCCAATGATTTTCTTCTAGACAATCAAATTTCAATTCTGATTCAATCTATTTTACAACAACAATTATTATTCACTTAAGTTATTTTTAATTTTGCGAAAGTAAGTTCCGCGATCTCCGATTAAAAAGTATTTTTGTGGATACCGAGTAAAAGTATTTGCTATTCCATAATTTTCCGTAAAATTTAGAGGCGAAATTTTTCGTGAAAACAAAAAAAAAATGCTTAGAATAACAATGGGATTACCGTTTCATTTGAGTAATGGGGTTATAATCCTTTGCGGAATTTATTCCATCTCCCATAAACTTTTATTCGGCTTGGAAAACGTCCAAGCGGACTTCCCTTGTAATTTGAAATGAACTCATTAGCGTACCTGGCAAGTTATTTTATTTAATCACTTTAAAATATAAGCTAAAAATTTTGGGACTTGTTACAAAACAAAATATAGCTTGTAATGTTGTAATTACGTTTTGTAATATGAATAAACATAGTTGGAAACACATTTATTTATAATCATACGTACACCCAAGTCAATGCATATAATCCTGTCCATGCATACAAATCTTTGCATTGAACGGAAATCGAACCCGTGGCCTCTGATAGGTATATCAATCAAAAGTATTTTTTTATCATTCGTGCTACTCATTGGTTTGTAAAACCAGATCATCTCTGTCTAATCACCAACGCCACTCTGTTTTCTTATTCTTTCTTTTGATTTGGCTTATCTTGGCTTTTACTAGATCGACTGCCTTCTGAATCGAAAATCTTTATGTACACTCAAGCATGTATTAAATAAAGATATCGTTTCTCATCAGCATAACTGTTACCTCCTAACCTACATAACTTCATTTGATGTTTATTACTTTACATATTATTTTCACTAGTTGCTCAGTGAAAATTATATGTAATGTAATGTAAAGCGCCAAAATGAACCTGTTTTAATAATAACATATGAAGTCATATTATCTAACTCGGTAATTAAACAGCACTCAAGGCCTGTAATTTCAAAATACGTTCTATTTATCCAACGTACAACATTAATTACAGGATCACATAACTAATACTTGCGTTATTTGAATAACTATTACTTAAAGATGGAGTATTTATATACTTGCTATTCAGTATTATATATAAATAGCGATGCCCGCGAATTCGTCCCCGTGGAGTTACATTTTTAACATTTTTTTACGTGGTACCCTAACTTTTTCCATAATTAAATTAACCTAAGTTACTTCTTGTAATATCAGTTATCTATCAGTAAATGCCCTGTCTAGTCCTGTCAAAATCGGTCTAGCTGTTTCAGAGATAAGCCGGAACAAACAGACAGACAGACAGCCAAAATTGATATTTTTTTTGTTTTAGTACATGTACCGTGTATACATCCAAATACACTTAGTAAAAGCGCTTACTTTAATATTTTGTATAGATTAATGAGAGATTAATTTTACCCTATTTCAAATATTTAATCTTGGATCAATAAAAATATACTTTATTAATAATAATATGTAAAACGAATAAAAAATATTATGTTATTATAAATCTATACTATTATTATGTATTATACTGTAATAACTTACTTATGTATCGAGTATCATTAGTTGCTCTAATAGTCTTAAATTATAGACATGCCTTTAACGAACCCACAAAGGCGAAAGTGGAAATTCCTAATCCGGATGCGGAATTACAGAATTCAATACATCTGGAGGCATTCCTGTCGTGTTGCGACACAAAGACAAGAGTTAATGTTATACAGTTCATTACGAATATTGTACCAAGTTGGGAGGTATTTATTTCATGCCAATGTCGTGAGACATTGTATCATTATTTGTAACTGGTATAAAGGATTAGGTATTGTAGCAGGTATTTACCTAATATTTTAGGGTTAATAAAGAAATATCAGGTCAAAAGCACTCGAAATCGGTGAGCTTGCATGACACTTAAATAGGAGATAAATGCTTTTATTTCAACAGTTTCACTTGTTACGAAATTATATACCTACTTATTCATTTTTTATGTATATTTTTATTATTAATCGACAGCAACTGGTGATAATTTAAGATAGGTTTTTGAGTTCGTTCTATATATTATAATATGTATGTTATTAGAAATTTCTTTTTACTTACAGATAATATCTAAATGAATACTTAAACTAATAAAATTCCGTAAAAAGTCTGATAAATTTACCTAAGACCTAAGACTGATAAAAAGAAATTTCACAGTTACAATTAATAACAGTTCCAAATAATAGTTCAACTACACTGTTCCCGATGGTTGTTACATTTAATTTGATTTACTCAATAACAATTTGAGTGCCGCACTTGAGCGTATATTCAGATCATTTATTGCGGCTGGGGGTATGTTCAACTAGAGTTTTAATTAAACACGTGATCAGATATATTTGATGGAATGTAATTTTGTAATGTTCAAGGTCATGTTAAGTGTTCTTAGAGTAATGAATGTTATTGTAATGGATGTAATGTTACATATATGTTTACAATACATAAATTTATGTTTATAGTTTTGTAATTGTCAACAAGGTCTATCCTAAGTAATATCTTTCTACTATACTTACTTATCCTTCTCCCACCCCTTCCTAGCCACCCCACCTTTTCCTACCCCTGCCCTTTCCCTTCAGGGTCAGCAGCGCGTGGCAGACGCCCTTGGTGTTGCACACGTCCATAGGTCACGGTGACCGCTTCCCATCAGGTGGGCCGTGTGCTTATCTGCCACCTATTTGATTAAAAAAACTATTTATAATTTTAATGGAGACATGATGCTGCAAAAAATATGCTGATAAATAAAGGTTTCTTACAAAAAAAAGGTTAAATTGGGTCCCGAGAAAGGAAATAGTATTTCCACGTGGGTGAAGCCACGGTCATGAGCTAGTATACTATATTTAGAGCAAAGTAGATTCCCGAATCGCTCAACATCTCGTAAACATTTCTCCCGCCTCCCTGTTTATTTTTAGGTGAGCAAAACCGCTCTCATACCAATAAAATAATTGAGTAGGGGGTGAAATGGGGTGGGGGGTGAAGAGGGCTATTAAGCTAAATATAGAATATGGATAAACAAAATTACTTATTAGAAAAAGAATTATCTACAGTAATATTATAAAGAGGATTTTTTTATTTGACTTTATTACAACGAGAGAAAAACATTTTTTTTAAATAAGTAAAATAAATATTTGCAAACATGCGTCGTAGAATTCCTCCGCATTATCTCTGACTGGTAATGTGCCCAGAAGGCTGGCAACGTTGCCACGGTGAATGGCAATGCTGATTCTCTGTGCAAGATAGAGTCCAGCCTTCTGGTCACCTGTGGCGTCGAAACTTAGATCCCATGACCCCAGCGAGGAGATTTGGTGAGGTGTCCTATTAACGTGACCTATATTTAAAAAAGCCGCGGGTATAACACTAGGTGCACACTGGGTGACATGCGACAGCGACAGCTAGGTGTCTAGACGCCGAGCTATCGCTGTCGCCTGTCGCCAAGTGTGCGCTTAGGGTAAGCTATACATATTATCATTTAAATGTCAAATTAAGTAGGTAACATTTACCAGCGACACTCACAGCGACATCTCATTTCAAAGTGCCATAAATTAAGTTTAGCCTACGGATCAAATTTTGACAAACAGAATCTCGTTCAGGCAGAGTGAAACGAAAGACGCGCGCGCTCTCAACCGTGATCGTGTGTGTCGTCTTTGATCTTCAAATGTCATGTCTAATTATACTTAACAAATTCCCACCCATTTGCCTCCTGTCTTCCCAGTGGTGAAATTGTTTTGGTATAGCGGTTGTCGCGGCTTTGTCTGCACGGAATTAAGTTATAATAATAATGAGCATATATTTCAGGCTGTATATTGTAGTTATAAGTACCTTAAAAATGAACATATGCGCGTTAAAAATATTATGGCCAGATGGAAGTTTTTTTTTATATAGGACACGTCAAAATGACTTCACCTCGCCTGATGGTAAGCTAAAGGAAACGTCTCAGGACTGGGGTCACCACCACATACACCGGTAGTGCTACAGTGGCGGCCCTCAGCTTGACGGCCTCATCAAATGCTTTTTCACGCCCCGCTTAAAGGCCCCGGGACTATAGGAGGAAGGGAACACATGCGCTGGTAAAGAATTCCAAGTCTTTCGGTCATATCTCCGGTTCTCTTAATCAATTGCGATCAAACATACAGCCAATTTTAAGTCTGATCAAGACCTTTCTAATACAAACGGTATCTAAATCTATCTATCCCTGTACGTAATTTCAACTCAATCTGTTCAGTCGGTTTTGGGTGAAAGATTAACAAACACTTTCTAACAATTATTAACTTTCAAATTTAATTTTATAATATTAGTACGATAGGAAGTAAGCTTCCTTCGTATAACCTTCGTTCTTATAGCGTAAGGACAAACCTCTGTGGTTTTTTTATGCTATTTGTTTGTTGTATTGTATTTTTAATAATCTGTAATAAATAAATAAAAAAAAAGCAATAACAAAGATTGGAAAGTATGAATAGTGGCATAGTCAGATAGTAAGATAGGATAGTAGGATAGAAAGTACTGTAGGATAAAATAGCATCATATCGCTTAACTATAAGTACTGGGTCTCACAAAATTAACGTCACTTCTAAACCTACACCTGAGTGCCTATGCTTTTGCACAAAAAAATTTGACAGAAGTTGTCACTGAGTTAAGTGAATTCTAGTGTCACGTTAGGAGCTAACTTGCTCACCGAAAAATGATTCCCACGTTTGTCACCAGGCGGCGCTAATCCAATATCATACAAGTTTGCGTTTACGCGCTCACTAGCAAGTGTGAAATAATAATAGCAACCCATTTATGTCCCACTGCTGGGCACGGGTCTCCTCTCCTCTAAAGATAGAGCTGAGAGGGTTTAGGCCTTGATCCACACACGCTGTCCTAATGCGGGTTGGTGGATCGGACATGTCCTTAGAATTTCTTCTAGGACCATGTGGGTTTCCTCACGATGTTTTCCTTCACCGTCAGCAGATGGTAAATCATGTGATTAGCACATATAAATTCCACAAAGTGAAATTCACATTGGTGCTGTCCGGCCGGATTCAAACTCGATACCTCTGAGTAGAGGCCGCGTCCTTATCCATTCGTGTAAACCCTACTGTTCTATACTCTACACTTATTTATTCCATACCACAGGAGTTACTAGCAATTTACCATTCGATTATATTCAACGCCATATTACCACATTGTTTGTTTAACAAACATCTTGTTCAAACAAAAACAACCAAAGATGGCGGTTTGAATCTAAAACTCGTGAGCCGGGTGAGTTAACCGCGCTGAACAAAACTGCTAACAATATTATTATTCTAACAAGCACGTGAATAATTAAAAAAAATACCTCATAAGCTTTTATGGAAGAAAGGGTTTTTGAATGAAAATGTTTTGGCGTAATGGATTTATGTATATTAAAATTAAAATTAGATTGAAGGTTAGCGCGGAGCCGCGCTGACAACACCTTCGGTGCCTCTTTTCTTTGCCGCACCATCAAAACCTGGAATTCTTTACCAGCTCACGTATTTCCTTCCTCATAAAGTCCCGGGTCCTTTAAGCGGGGCGTGAAAACGCATTTGATGAGGCCGTCAAGCTGAGAGCCACCATTGTGGTACTATCGGTGTTTGCAATGGTGACTCCCATTCCAGAGATTTTGCCTTTAGCTTACCAGCAGGCGAGGTGAAGTCATGTTGACGTGTCCGACACAAAAAAAAACACATTAGCTGACTTTAGTGTCCTCCATGAGATCTGAGGGTGAAGGGGAAGGCCTTGCCTCACCCTTAACACCACAGAAGGCCTAAGGGCTAGGTCTCCTGCACAGTGATAACGCCTGTTGCACGGTGGGTTGCCAATGCCTATTGGGGTTTTTGGCGTAAAGGTGGGTACCTTTACCGTAAAGCGGAACACTGTGTGATTTTAGTCGGTCCAATTCTGACATAGCTACCTCGCCGTTGAATCACAGTGAGGATGTAATTGTGGGGCATTCTACATATTAAAAAAGACAATGGTGAAGAAAAAAAGCCAGTCAAGTGAAAAGAGTTTCAGAGTTGAAAACCCGTGTGAATCAGTAATCGCATTTGGTGGTAGTTCCTGGATTAGCTGAGGACCTGAAAAAGGTAACGGAGTTTGCCAGGATGCTGAAAGCGGAATTAAGTGCTATGCCACAGCCCTATGCCTACTACGGTGCGGTAATTTTAGCCTCAGGCTATAATTTTTTTTTTGCCAAATATTATTCAGATGATGGACTGACAAACATTCAATCATCCAAACCATTTATAACAATAGTTAGTAAGTTTTTAACACAATATTTCGCTCATACAAGTCCGCACCCTAAGTCACAGACTGCAAACCAACAGAGCATCTTATGAGAGAATTTCCTGCACTTCCTAATTAAAATACATTATCTTATTTAGTCGCGCCCTGCTTATGAAATATATTCTACGTTGTCAAGAAAATTTGCGCAAATACTGAATTATTTACATAATTGCAAAGTTCTGCTTCTATCTCATTTTCGTCTCTATTATTATGACATTTGTATCTCTCTTGCCCTCTTGCCCTCTGTGCCCTTCCACCTGCACTATCGGGGACTTATGTGAAGCAACGGACAACGCTGTGGCCGTAGCCAATTATTGGGCTGGAAAAATCTAACGGGAGGGAAAGACTGATAGCCATTGACTCGAAGAAGAAGACATTTGTATGAACATTAATTTAAATTACATATCGTCACGCTTCTTCCCTGCGGGTAGGCAGAACAATAAACCAAACTTCAATAAATAAGTTCCATAACAATACACACCAACTCACGAACCGAACATTTTTCACGAAGCCACATCTGACCAAAACAACTAACGGAACTAAGACGGATAGCTGCAGCTATTTAGAAGTTGCAACACTGAACCCCACCTGAGCGCAGTCATTAAAGTCCGGACATTTATTGATAGGGCAAAGTTGGTGCGGTTATTATGTTATTAATAGTTATATTGCAAGTTGGTGATTACTCTTGAGTTTGTTCGTGTTGAATTAGGTTATGGTAATAAATAAATTAATATTCTACGACATTCTAGCTCTCTAGACCCAAACTAAGCATAGTTTTTTTTATACTACTTAGGTGGCAGACAAGCACACGGCCCACCTGATGGAAAGCGTTCACCGTGGCCTATGAATGTGTGCAACACTAAGGGTGTCACACACGCGCTGCCTACCCTGAAGGGAAGGGGGGTGGGCTGGGAAGGGGTGGGGAGGCTAGGAAGGGATGGGAGGAGGTGGGGTACAGTGAGCTCTGGCTAACCTACTTACCGGCGGGAACACAACACGATGGTTATTATGACCGCGGTTTTCTGTAGGGCGGAGGTACTACCCCAGTCGGACTGCTCATTTCGAACGGGAGATACTGTCTCCGGTACTTGTATCGGTATCCGGTATTTCATAAAAAAAACACATAAATACACAATCAACGCCATTACCAGGTATTTATCTTGGATTCTCACGAAATTGACACTTATTAGGTAATTCCAGAGCCATTTTTGCCACAACAGCAAGGCGAGGTAATAATGAGATGTCGTTTTCTGAATTAAAGCAATCTTTGGTTGAGACATCTATAATAAGCTTACGCCTCCCGCGAGAGTGGGTGGCCCCAAAAGGAGCTGCTTTTGTTTATATAGAAAATACACCTCGTGATTCGCATGCCGTAATTGCAACCTGTTTTGATCCCCCAAAAGATTTCAGTGGTTGGTATTAAAACATAATATATATTATAGCGCGAAAGAATTATATTCATATTGCTTCTTTGTGATTTTGTGTAGAATCTGTACAAATTATTATAATTATGTAGGTATCTTGAGGGTGTTAGAACCTGTTTGTGGTTAGATGGCAGTCTATATTATTGTGCTACTATCCAGGAGAGCGGAGCAGTAATCATCAATGTCAACAAATTCAGATTTTTTTTATATTCAGTCCGTCAATTGACTTAACCACCTATTTTTTAAACGATTTTATTTAACTTGACCTGTTTGTTTGGGTCTGAATCTAGTAATTAAAATTTCAGTAGTCTGATTGGTCTGATATTTGGCAGAAGTCTTTAGTTCTGATGACAATACAATTTGAAACCGGCAATACAACTTGAAAACGATTTTTTCACAATTAATTTATGGCGAAATGAGGGTGCTAGCACCTCTGCCTACCCCTTCGGGGATATGGGCGTGAGTTTATGTTATGTTATGTAATTTAATTTTAACAATAAATTATAGGTGTGTACGAGACAAATATTATAGGTGTCATACATAGGGGTGAAATATGCCATGGATATAAGTTAAAATAATAGTCATATTTGCCATCGGCATTGGTCGGGAGCAAGAGTGTGAGGCCCTACACCTCCATACGCCACGGTGACCGTTCATTTCCACATCAATTAGGCCGTGTGCTTATCTGCCACCTAAGTGGCATAAAAATACTGCTATCCGCTGCGCTCATGGCCCACGACTAATTAAGTAATCAAAAGGAGTATTTTAATCGGATTATGAAGACTAATACGAACTAAGTGGATTGAAATGAAGTATTAAGTCATGGATCTAATGCATGACAGTATTTTCGCCATGGCTCCTAAAATATATAATAAACTGCCAAAAACTATAAAAGAGTCAAATGTACCTACTTTTAAACAGAATCTAAAAAAATTACTGAATGAAAAATGTTACTATGATGTAAAGAGCTTCCTCCAAGATAAATTATAATTTGTTACTTAGTTCAAAATATTTTAATTGCTATAAGGTAGTTAATTACTTCTTTTTACTTTCCATTGATTCGTAGGTACTCATGACATTAAAATGTGACTTTAATTTATCTAGTTGACAATATTAATTTTGACATTATTGATTGTTTTGACATTATTAATTTTTAACCTTATTATTTTGACATTGTTAATATTGACATGACTAAATTTTATACTATTAATTCTCATTGTTATTACTTAATTATTACTATCTCTAATCAATAAGAATGCCAAAATTGTCATGTTGCATGTAAATATTTGCACACCTTGTACTAAGAGGTTATAGTACAGCGCACCTATGTAAAATGTATATTGTACCATCCTAATACCTGTATTATGCAAATAAATGAAAAAAAATAAATAAATAAATAAAAAATAAATAAATCGTTTGCTGTTCTATAAATGAGAGTGATCTTGTAAATAAAAATGACAAATACCTACCTTGAGTATATGGATATTCATCAGTTTCATTAGCACATTATTTATTGGTAAACGACAGCCTCTGTGGCGTAGCGGTAGTGAACGCGGCTGCTGCGCAGGAGGCGCGGGTTCGATCCCCTCTCAGTGCAAATATTTGTATGCATGAATATAGGTATTTGCATTGGTCTGGTCGTGCCTCGGAGAGCACGTTAAGCCGTCGGTCCCAGTTGCCATACAAACATCTATGGCAGTCGTAACGGGTAGTTGGAGCCCTAAAAATTCCAACAACAATGGTCTAACTGCAAGGCTTCGATATCGCCTAATGTCACCATTGGGTTGTGAAGGTCAGATGGCAGTCGCTTCACGGAAAAATATCGAGGTCCAGCCAAATCCGCAGTTAAGACCCTTCCTGAGACTTTGCCTTGCCTTTAGCTTGCCACCAGGCGAGTTGAAGTCATATTGACGTGTCCGATATAAAAAAAAAGTACAATTTCTATATATATGCGAGTAACACATAGTTGTTGTTATATGCCGCCATTTTAGCTAACCAACGTTAATCCGATCAGTTTAATTTATAGTTTCATAGTTTCATAAAGTACGAGTATATAAAAAAGTATTCCTACGGTTGCGAACTCACGCAAAAATATTTACATCTGAAAGGTTACATCACGCATTTAAGGTTACAAAATTACAATAGCACTCGAAACTATAACAGGCTTATAAAATGGCAAGGTTACAAATAAGATTTATTCGAGAACAACTTCGAGAGTTTGACGTCATTACAATGTTATATTTGCCGCGACGGGAATAACGTTCTCGTTGTCAAGTTTTCGAACAGTGTTACAAACTTCTTAATGTTAAGATTTGAATTCCATATTCTTGGTATTTTTTTAAGTAAGTGAAGAATAAAATTGTTATGCGTGTAAGAGTAGTGACTTAGTTATGCTTCGAACTATGTTAAGTAGAAGGGTTCCACATCTCAAAAGGAAAATAGGAAACCTATCCTATGGAATAACTTCGTTGTCCGTCTGTATGTCTGACTGTGAAGACCTTTTTGTCAGGAACAAGGCATCAAGTTAAACTTTATATATTATGAAGTACTCAAATGTATAACATCTTGAAGCTGTGCAAAAATCAAACTTTTACGTCAATCCAAAATTAACCAAATGGTTGTAGAACTTTGATGGCACAAATTTGTCACAAAATTCGGCCGGATAGGTACCACCGTGCAAAATTGCGACAAACCGGCCTCCATAGTAATCCAATCTCGGTTGGATTGCGTTCAGGGGTCAGCAAGTGCATAGCCGGGCAGGGGGGACTGTGGTCGCAGCACTAGTGGGACCGGTGGGTGTCACGCGGTGCTGCGACGACAATCCTCTTTTGATGAGGCCGTCAAGCTGAGTGCCACCATTATTAACATGGTATGTGTATGTAATGGTGATCCTTTTTCCTGAGACTTTATCTTCAGCTTACTATCAGGCGAGGTGAAGTCAAAGTCTGTAGGGTACTTCTTATTGAGCTAAAAAAAAATTGGGCAAGATGCAAGGTCTGATAGTATAAGTAATAGAAAAAGCACGACAGTCAAAAATATCGAAAGGAATAGCAATATCACCTTCAAATATAAACAAAAACGAAAAAATAGACGCGTAAATGAAACCCCACCCTTATTCCGCTAGGTAGTAATATAGGGAGGTAGTTCTCAATCCGCTAATGGTCCTCTGTCCCGGAGTGAATAATGTCCTCTTTGTACTGTACACTGCAGGATTTCTAATTTGTATTGTATTGTAAGTCATTTGCATATCGTGGACTTTCGAGTAGCTGGATATATGTTTTATTTAAATACCTTCAGAGGGTTTTCGTAGTTTACTGTAATATATTAACCGACAAGGTAGGGACGGCCATTTTTGGATCGATAGTAGTTGAAATGGTGCCTGAGCTTCTTACCATCCAACGGAGTGAAGTCAATTAACGGACTGAACGGAGTCCTTCTATATTTAACCGGTATTTTTTCTACCGAAGAATATTAGTTATTGTATAGTAACTAGGGCATACAAGCGGTTTTTTCGTTTTTCAGTTACTTGGAATTTTTTTTTATACTACGTAGGTAGGCAGACAAGCTCACGGCCTACCTGATGGGAAATGATCACCGTGGCCTATGGACGTGTGCAACACTAAGGGTGACACACACGCGCTGCCTACCTAGAAGGGAAGGGGGACGGCTAGGACGTGGTGGGGAGCCTAGGAAGAGCGGCGGCGGCGAGAACACGACACGATGGTTATTATCGCCGCGGTCTTCTGTAGGGCGGAGGTACTACCCCAGTTGGACAGCTCAATTTAGACGGGAGATACCGTCGTGTCCTACCTCCTCTGATTTTTAATGAATTATTTTTTTTTTCGATTAATTACTATAATCTAAAAAGTTTTGTCGGCCTCTTCAAGAAGCCTTTTACTTTCGAAATGCATCAGATTCATAGCTGACATCATCAGCATCATGCATTTTCTGTGTGAAGTTGCTGAAGACCTAAACACGGGTACACAATCATCTCTTCGCTCTCATCATGGTTACATAAATATTTCTACACCGAATTACGGTAGAATACCTACCTATGTGAGACCAATAATTTTAAAACACCAAACTTTGTAACTACCATATTATTCTCATTAATAAAATGATCTATCTATCTATCCTCTTTTCTTAAACCACTCAGGTGGCAGGCAAGCACACGGCCCACCTGATGGGAAGCGGCCACCGAGGCATAAGGACGCGTGCAACACCAGGGGCATCACACTAGCGCTGCCGACCCCGCAAAAACCTTCTAATGCCCTTCTTGAAGAACCCCATATTGTAGTCGCTAGGGAAAACCACGGCAGGGAGATCATTCCACAGCCTAAGGGTGCGCGGAATAAAATTCCTTTCAAACCTTGCAGTGCGAACTGCAGGCGGATGCAATGTGTGAGGATGAATTCCCTGCCTGTGGCGAGCGGTGCGATGATAAAATCTATCTATATATCTTAACGTCGGATGATTTAAAATAAAATAATTCATTTTGTACTTACTTACCTTGATTTACAAAGATCAAGACAATTCCCTCACGAAGAAAGCATTTTCTTCACCAAACTGTCAAAATAATTTGAAGATATTTCAAAGATTCATTGTAAGATATTGTTTTTTATTCAATTTTGCTTCACAGAATATTTTAAACAGTAATATTTATGTCTCCGTGGTACATTACAAACAAAACCTTGGTGAGCTCCACTTTATTTTCGTTGAAAGCAACCTAAATGTTATTGAGTCGTCCAAGCTTTTGCTGAGTTCTCTTTGTTAAAAAAATATGAACGAGTTCTTTTATTTTCACTAAAATAATGAAAAACGACGAAAGAAACGGCTCGTGTTTTCGCATTTCTCTCTCATAAAACAGGTTGTGTGTACACGAATTATTTATTAATATTGCTGTTTTTCAGGTGATATTTCGAATAAACATTATAATATATTATGTTGTTATTTTTTGTATTATTTACACATCTGACTTAGTGGTCTTCAAAAACTGATTCAAAAGCAAATAGATAATTATATGACTTTTTTTTCTTAGTAAAGAGAGTAACAAAATTTACTAGTATTCCCTCCCCCCCTCTTGGCTGAAGGGGTAATAGTAGTACCCATTCAGTCAAAAACTTATGTAAGGAGTAGGTTCACATCGATAATGTAATGGCCGGGATTTGAACCCAGTACATCTCGATCGTAATGCCAACTAAACATTATGTGATTACTATTGTGTTCTATCCTCTTGAATATCACATAAACTTAAAACACTTTTTCACTTCTTCTCTGCCTACCCCGTGAGCAAGTACATAAACATAATTTTAGTACCATCTTACTCCATAGCTGTATATTCCGTTCCAAAGTTACAGATCTGTATCTCTATAGGTTTTAAGATATAACAGCAGTTAATGTGCGACATTCAGATATGAGGCATTAATCACCAGGGTAAATTAACGAAGGGGAGATGGAATATTCTACCAGATAAATTTATGTAATCGTCTGTTGCAAACATGAGAATATTGATCAACATTGCGTGTTGGTGCCAACTCGCTGGAATGAGCGAGTTCTACGTGTGCGAGTTGACGAATAAGTCGTTTCATTTCTTGGTGGTTTGAAAAAAAAAAACTACAAAGGCTAAGACGGGAGTTCCGGTCCGCTTCGCTCCCGTCTTAGCCTTCTAACCTAATCTATCCGACTCGGGGTACTCTGAGTCGGGGTGTTAAACACAACTTTTGGCCAACCTATTTTATTCAGTTAAAAGTACTTTTGACTGGTTAAGAGTTTTGACTGCAAGCTTACGGTTAAAAGTACTTTTGACTGATTTTGCGACTTATTCGTCATCTCGGCACTTAAAAACTCGGCACTCGGTGTCGAGTTGCCCCGAATTATTATCTAGTTAAAATTACTTTTGACTGTTTAAGAGTTTTGACTGCAACATATATAATTATATAGATATATTAAACTATCTTAGTACTCCATCCCTCATCACCAAAGTAGTAGGTAAATTCTAACGTAATCGCGATTTAAACTCTTCGAAAATACCTAAGCTTTGACGGTAACAATTTCAATTAACCAACTTTAACGGAATCAGTGTAATGTGTTTGCGATAACGTTAGTTTGTAAGACCAACACGGGCGCCAACTCGCTCCTGACCATGTTTGTGTTACGTATACCATCTTAAGTAATTGAGACTTTAATTTTGTTACAATCTATTTGGGAGATAGATGATTTTGAAGATGAAAATATAACCGGTGATATTACTTACTGTGTCTTGTATGAAATTTTGTATTATTAATGATATACATTGATATTTTTTTAAATGTCTTTACGGGACAATTTAAATTTCTATGGGATTTTCCGAGTGCCATCACTCGGTGTGTTTATGGGCCACGTAAAAATACTTGCATTTACATACATAATTATGTAGAAACAAAGCAAGCAAATAAAAATAAATAATACAGTAGAAAAATATTCTAGTAGGTGGGTAAATTGCTAGGGTGCGGGCCGGAACCTCCACGTGGCGCACCTGGGCAACGGAGGCGAGCAGCGTCTCCCACTCGCCATGGGAGACGCTGCTGCCTGCGGCCAATCCGGCCGGGGTGGGAGTGCTCCGAGGCTCTCCACGTGTCCCTCTGGCTAGCAGATGGCACAGTGCGGAGCGAGCGGGGGGCGAGCTGATTGTCTGCGCGCCGACGGTTGGGTGACAGGACGGCCGCCTGTCACCCTACACCCCACATAAACTGACCAGGAATCAAACGCACATCCTCCAAGCTACAGATGGTAAATCTAAGACACGTCTCCGAAAAAATCTCAACTAGTTTCCTCACATGCCTTGCCGAAAAGCGACTGAATGATTTAAAAGGTATTCTGATTCGTATATTTCTCACAATAAATCAGTAAGGCATGCGGATATAACGTCGTGTGCCCTTCCCTATTTCGCATTTTTTATTATAAACGGCCTTCATAATATATGGGGACAGCGAGCCCCTTGCATCCTTATATAGAAATGAATAATGCTGTCTTTTATCCTAATGTGATAGACAGACAGTGAAAAAGTTTGTTAATATATCTGAATTTGTGCACAAGTAACTATATTATAGAACTTATGGAAGCAGATTTGTGTGGTATCATTACTATTTCTGTATTAAATTTCAGCTAAATTCATACAGCCGTTTGAGAGTAATTGTTTAACAAACATCCAAACATCTTCATAAACTTTTACATTTATAATATTAGTTGGACCTTATACCTCTTTTAATTTTATCATCTTAGATAATGAAATACGAGTAAATAACCAAATTTAAATAGTTAACGACATTCTAAACATCCCTATCTAGACCAAAATTAAGCATAGTTTAACTAACTTGTGGTATGGGTTTTAGAATGCAGATAAGCCTACTTAGATACTTTTTGGTAAATCCATACATAAATATGAAATTTCTCACTCCAAGTCTATAACTTCAAAGTTATTGCAATGATTCCACAATTCCCTTGACACTATAATAACCCCACTATATTGCCATAAAGAAACCGCGGACATAAATAACCATCGTGTTGTGTTCCCGGCGGTAAGTAGGGTAGCCAGAGCTTACTGGAAAGATTCTGTGCTGTCAGTGGGAAGACCAGAGTCTTACGTTATCAGCACCGAAACCCTCAATCCCCCCCTCCCATTCTCCCCTAAAATCCCTCCTAACCCTTCCCCCTGCAGGGTCGGTAGCGTGAGTGTAACGCCCTTGTGTCACACACCATAGGCCATGATGCCCGCTTCCCATGGTGGGTTGTGTGCCCTTTTGCTACCTAAGTGTTATAAAAAAGACTTTCTTCATTTCGGTCGTCTTCAACGCCAAGATTCCCGGGATCGAGCAGTAGAGTAATTACGTATAAAGTCAGTCGAACTGGCAATGGGCCAACTAGAAGTTGAAAAGCTAATTTATTAAGTGGAGTTGGAAGTCCGAAGGTGGTTCAGAAAGTTCTTTTATCGACAATTTATATTTTGCAATTGTGACCCAAATGTTGGAAATTATGTTTGAATTGTGTTTTCTGACTGGAGTTGAATATTACTGGGGATTTATTTGGTCAATAAAATGTGAAGTTGTAAGTCCGTACTTACTCTAAAACGGAGCTCAGTCAGTAAATTCGAATAGTAAGTAAAGTAAAATTAGCCCTAATGCGCCTAAACCAATAGAAAAAGTAAAGTAAAAGTAAAAAAAAAGTTAAGCAAAAGTAAAAAAATAAAACTTAATAAAAAAGAAAAGTAAGTAGGTATAGTATAGTATAGTAAGTAAGAAAGAAAAAGAAAAACCGTATAGTCAAAAAATTATTATTGTAGACTTTACCGTTATACAGTTAAGGTCTAAAATCAAATGAAAAGAATTCAGTAAACTTTTTCATTCGCTGTACAAAATTTAATTTAATTTTAGACTTTAAACTAACAACAGTAAAGTCTAAAATAAAATGGTATATCTTTAAAGTGTCAGTGTCATAGTGGCTTGTTTTAACAGAATCGAACCCCGGCCAGAGATCAAAACCCACTGACCGTAAGTAACAACAAACTATGGATAGTCTCCCAAATTTCGTCGGGAAAATTCGAGAATATTAAGTTTAGCTATACGTAGATGTACATCTCGAATACCAAGATGGGAGAAGCAAACTGTGAACCGCTTTGACACTATTCACTCAAGCTTGAGATGACAGAGATATTAGATACGGTGGATGAACATCACTATCTAATTAAAAAAAATCTATATCTATCTATACGCAATGTTATTAAACTGAAGAGTTTGTTTGACCGCGTTTATCTCAGGTCTAACCGTCTAGTGCTACCAGTTAGAATTGAATAATTATTTTTGCGTTGGATAGCCCATGTATCAAGGAAAGTTAAAGGCTTATAAAGGTGAAAAGTTTCTTAGTTTGAATGCGCTAATTAAATATTAGAATTGTTCTCACATTTGTAAGCCCAGAAGGGCAATTCTCGCAACAAAATATTTTAAAATTCAGTTCAGATCTCAACTTGATCTTACAAATGGGTGGGTATATGATGTATTTAGGTTATGTTTAATATTATTATTAATTAGAATAAACAATTCGAGTTCTATACTAGCCAGTTAAGCTGCTGTGCTTACCATAGTTGTAGATTTTACCTTTATCTTACAATATTTACCATTGTAAGAGCCTAATAATTTGAAGGAAAGCAAAACTTTTTGGACAAGCATCACTCATTAGCAACATGTTTAAATGGAAGGTGATAAAATGCTTCAGGGAACTGACAGGAGATTTATAACCCATGTAAACTTTTTAACACGTGCTATATAAATTTTAATTTTTTTTCTCTCTGCAAGAAGCTGCTCATAACATTTTTGTTCTATCATGTTTTAAATCTTAGATTTCAACAAACCATTTTAGACATTGCTTGTTTTGTTTGTGACTTGATCTTGATTTTTTTATAATGGATACGTCTATACGACTTTACCCCGCCTATTGGTTAGCTAAAGGTAAAGTCTCAGGACCGGAGTCACTACTATAAACACCGATAGTGCTACAGTGGCTCTCAGATTGACGGCCTCATCAAATGCTTATTCACGCCTCGCTTTTTTTGGGGTTGTCTACTTATCCACAATCAGTAGACATATAATTGGACGTTTAGAAGGATGATGGCATACGAGCATGGCTTAATATTATATATAAAATATTTCTTAATTCAGGTGTTCTGTGACACCACGAGTTGAAGTTGAAGTTTTTTTCTTCTTCTTTCTTCTTCTAAACTAATCGTTCAACCGCATGAGTCCGTGTGACCTTAAGTTACTAACTCATTCATAGATTTCTTTCTTTCTTCTTCTTCTTTCTTCTTCAAATATGAAATTCACAGTCGGAGATCACAATCATAATAATGAAGACGCGATCTTATATCGTGTTAGTGCAGACTTTCTACACTATAAAATAACAATGGAAAGTTGAAGCCATATAAAAATTTGGCTAGCATGTTTTATGTGAACTTTCTCCTTTGTTTTGTTTTAATGGCAGTAATGTCAATTGCGTACACAGAATCATTTTACTATTCAATTTTATTGCTGTTTTATTAAGGGTTAGCTCACCCTGTGAAGAATTTTCTTCAATTACTGACCTTGCTTTTATTGTAAGTTAAGCTAATATTGATTTAGGTTAATAAATTATGTTCAGATTTAGATATTTTATTTCAAGTCAAGTTTTTATACGTAAAATGACATGCAACATAAATAGTATTTCTGTGTGTCAGTACCTTATCATTTGTCTATGTAATAATAAACAACTAGAAACAGACGAATAAATAAAATATAACAGAAAAACACTATAATCATATCGTTATATGAGTAAGATTATTCCGAGTTCCTTCGAAAAGAACTTGACGAATATGTAGCTAATGATGAACAATAATATGCATTCGTTATGGGCAAAGCATGCGTTACTTGCTTTAAAGTAGTTCATAATAACAAAGCAATGAATAAGATTGACTAAGTAAATCTAACATATCCAAATTAAACAAAACTCTAGCGCATAGAAACGGCCATTAATGATGAAGGCCGAGATATCACCTGCAGAAGTGGAATTGGCCACGTCCGCAGAATGCAAATGGCGAGATGACGTCGACTATTTTGCCCGAGATCGGCGAGATAAACGCTAAGGAGAGAGAAATAGTTGGATTTGTGGCAGACATTACGCAGTGGCATAAAAACTAAGTAAAATAAAAAATTAAGCAGATAAGGACATTCTGAGTACTTATATACGAGTATAACGAAGACCCGTTATTACAATGGCTGTAATGAGCATTTTCAAAAATAAATTTGTTTGCAAAATTTTTTGTTACAAATGACTTTGTATTAAAAGCGAAATTTCAATTTTATCTTTATCTTATGTACATATTTGATCAACAGTACGTATTCTGTTTTTTTCGAGAGTCAATATTTAGAGACGCTAAATCATCCACCATTTACTAGACAAACATGATTTATCTAACCTTTTTTCTTTCCCAAATATACGACGTAAACACTGTGCTATCAAAATTTCATCTCATATACTACTAATATCCTATACGGGTCTACTACTTATTTAATCAGATCACGGTAAGTTGCCGCTATAAATTGAATAAGAATTGATATACTGACCGAATAGGATAGATTGAATACGGTCCACAAAATTGCTTTTTATGACTAAAATAGTATTTTATTTGGCAGAAATGTTACTTCAATGGTTAACCGAAATATCTATTGTTATTGTGGAATATTATGATTAAAAATCGTAAAACAAATGTTCACTGATCGAAAATCAAGTAGTTAAGGCGAATGAATGGATACGCCATTCGAGAAACATAGTATAGTAGATTTTCTGATATTAAAAAAAAATCGTTAAGACAGAAGAGTGTCAAAACAGAAACAAATAAGTGAATTGACCAGAATATAACTCTGAGCTGATATAAATTAAAATGATCTTAATTTGATTTTATGATTGTCTGGCTAATGACAATGCTTGAACACGCATAAGATTAGTTGATAAAAATACATATTTAAATATTGTGGATAAATTATCAAAATTAAATCAAAAATCATGCAAAAGTAGCTACAAATGTGAATACTAAAGTATAGCGACAATAAAAGCTGAAAAATTGGATCGAATTGTTATACGTTTGTGTCCTTTAAGACTAAGACTAGTAATAGCCCTCATCTACACTTAGATGTGGGACACTAGTCAGCAAATATGATTAATTCATCAGCTATACGTCTTTCAGTCGAGTCAGGCGATGTGATTTGCGTAACTTAAAGAATTTCGACTGTTTTATATAGATTTGGTGCTTTGTATGCGTTTTTTGTTCCAGTTTTCGAATCTTTGTACTTCGTTATTTTACTTCGTACAGACTTGAATAGTGAAAAAAAATTAGATTTTATAGAAGCTTTTGATTCTTCTTCAGTTGTGATTAGAATATTTATATTATTTATACATTTTATGGTATGTAGCAACTATTCTTATTGTGTGTGTCAGGTGTAAATTGTCACTCTTAAATACACCAAAGTAAATATTTTATTTATTTTGAATAAGCTAAATCTGAAATAAAAATTTAATGACAAAAAAAAATTGTTTTAAAGACTACAAAGTAAAGGTTGAAAACTGGCAGTAGAACTTTGCATTATCATTATAATTCTTTTATCTGGGTGTTTTAGAGTATTTCGTATTATATTTAGCGAGTCCGGATGGCCACTCACTAATTATAGTAATGTATATTTCCTATAGTTATACACCGTCAATATGCCTCCAATTCATTTGTCATATATGTATCTTTTCCTAAACATTAAATGTAATTTTCTTTGACAAATTGTCTTTATCAAAATCTTTCACATTAGTTTATTTGCTTCAAAGAAATTCAGCGTCATTACTCATGTTAGTATAAAAGTCAGCTGTAATATAGATTAATGTGTTTTTTTTTCGAAGTTTTTTTTATAGTAACTAATGCTTGTAACAAATTGTTTTCCTAACTTTTGTAATTATAAGTTTTCTTTACGGCACTGTCCTTTCGTCGTCGCTGCGGTCCGTTGACAATATTGATTATAATGTTAGATAATTTATATTTACAAAGAGATTTGACAGCTTGTCAAACCTGGGCCCTTATTCTATTTGCCATCGATTACTAACCGTTGAAAAAGTGTGATTGTATCACACCCAAACGTCATTTTCTAATCTTATCAAATTATCGAAAGCAAAATAGTGTATTCTAATTGCCATACGATTGTACCGTGCGTGGTTTCGTTCTGAAAATAACTGTCGGTAATTATCACTTTTCTGACAGTGATCATTTTCCCGGTTTTAATTTAGAGGTATGATAATTGATAAGCTTTGCGTATAATGCAAGATGAAATAGTCTTAATTGGTTCCTAAATCAATATTTGGACTTGTTTTTCCATGAAAATCGCATCCAAACTTTTTGGAATTTCATATAATTTCTGAACTCATAATGAGGTGACTGTGACATTCAGACATTGTCAATTACAGTTATTTGACAACGACTTTGTTTACGGTTTTTTGCCGTTTTTTTGGAATCATACCTAAATAACTTAAACCAAAATGGATGAGTATTATTTATTATATTCCGTCGTCAAAGGAAATTGCAGAGAGATGCATCAGATCCGCTGTCCTTAGATCAGAAATTATTCATACGAAATTAAAGTAAGAATTGTTTCGAAATTGGCACTAAAAGTTGGCAAAGCATGGAAGAGATAGGTACCTATTGGACGTTGAAGGAAAATATGAAAAGCAAATATTATGGGGCTGCCAGTTCAAGAGATGGGAAGATGAGATAAAAGCCGTAGCAGGACACACTTGGTAAAGACTGGCCAGAGACAGGTAGGGATAGAAGGCATTGGGAGGCCTATACCAATAGGCAAAATACCCTAAATATTGTAAATCTAACTAAGTGTCATGTTATGTGTAATGTCTGAAATAAAGGCTTATGGGTAACTATTATTATTATTAAAGGATTGTTTCATTTTCTTAGCCAATCCTTTAGATTGAAACCTATTGAGAGATCTAATCAAAGAGCTGCAGAAATCAAGTTAGTATTAATCAATATAGTATATTTATTATGTACCTATGCATGCATGTAGGATCAGATAAGTAAAAAACAACATGATTCTTTAATATTTTTTATTATAGCTAAGATCTTTTATTACATCTGCAAGCTTGTAAAAACGAATATTATATACCTTATACCTGTGCTTATACCTTTTAGGATTTTATGAGAAATATCATACAATCAACACAGCAAATGTAAAATACATTTTATTTCTTCTTCTTTGAGTCAACGGCTAGATTTATTTATTTATTTACATTTTAATGCCACATAATCTTGTATATTTCACTACTCTACTTTTTAACTTTCCTTCATGTTCTTTCCTTGTTACCTATGAAAGACTGGGTATTCTTTTCACATTAAACGTTCATACTGAACTCGTGTTGTTTCTTATTATATAATTATATTCTTCTTTTAGTAATCGTTTTACAAAACTTCCATTTACCTATTTTTCGCATAAATGACAATGATTTGTTTATTTTCCCGTATTTGACATCAATGTTTTTTTTTGCAATTTATGGCAAATAGGTAGTTGTATGCCAATGTCAAACAAAGCAAACAAAAATAAAAACTCCTTTCAAAATATCTATTATCGGGCACGTCAAGTTTTCCAAGTGTGGCTTAGCGGTAGTGAACGCAGCCGCTGCGCAGGAGGCGCGGGTTCGATCCCCGCTCAGTGCAATTATTGTATGCATGAATATGGGTATTTGCATTGGTCTGGTCGTGCCTCGGAGAGCACGTTAAGCCGTCGGTCCCGGTTGCCATACAAACATCTATAGCAGTCGTTACGGGTAGTTTGAGCCCGAAAAGGTCCAACAACAACGGTCTAGCTGCAATGCTTCGATATCGCCTAATTTCTCCATTGGGTTGTGAAGGACAGATGGCAGTCGCTTCACGGAAAATATCGAGGTCCAGCCAAATCCACAGTTAGACTTGTAAAGCGGACCCCAGACTCCGAGGTGAAAGCTTTGGATGCGACTGGGATTTACACTAAGTTGAAGAAGTCCAGTCTTACCACAGATTATTTAGTACTAGCTGTTGCGCGCGGCTTGGCCCGCGTGGATTTCGAATTCCGTTTCAAATTCCTTTTTTCTTGCGGAGGTTCCTTCGGATACCACTTGTGCCGTGTGCTTGTCTGCCACCTACGTAGTATAAAAAAAACACCCCCATCGGCCAACAGGAGTAGTTTATTTTGACTCGGACCTCATAAAAACCGCATGCCGTCTCAAGTCTTCTCAACCCCGCGAAAGGGGGCCCTGTGCCCTCTGCTAGTCAGAGGGATACGTGGCGAGCCTTGGAGTAGCCCTCTAGAGGGCCACTCCCACCCTGCCGGATTGCCCGCAGGCAGCAGCCTCCTGTCACCCTACACCCCACCGTCAGCGAAGTGGCGCGATGCTCGCCCCACCCCCCCTTTCGGGGGGTCGAGGGGGCCATCTTAAAACCGTAGATGGCCCGGGGTCAGCTGGGGTGCGAGGGATATGCCCATTGGGTAACCTTACACCCCGGTTACTAAGGCCCGAGACGGCGTGCGGTTTTAGTCGGTTCGATCCCGACATAACCACCCCCGATGGCCGACGGGGGTGGTATCCATGGGGATTTCCGCACAATAAAAAAAAAAAAAAAAAAAAAAAAGGCAGCAGCGTGAAGTTTGTTTTTTATTTTATGTACTTTTCCGGAATAAAAAGTACCCAGTGTGGTGCCCGTTTTATCGTAATCGAAACGGTAGTTTTTGCGTGATGCCTGAACAAACAGACAGACAGACAGACAAAAAAATTAAAATCACATTTTTGGGTTTGGTGTCGGTCTAGTAACACCCTCTGCCGTTTATTTTTTTGATATTTTCAATGTACAGAATTTTCACTTCTACAGATTTATCATAAGTAAATAATATAGATTTGGTTGACTGACATTAGCGTAAGACTACCAAGTCTTACGCTAATGTCAGTCAACCGCGCGCTTTGATTTGTCGATTAGAATCCCATGTATTTCAGTCATTTTGACGGTTTGGTACGATTGTAGATAGACTCTGTCTACGGTTAAGACGGGTTAAGACGTGGTTAAGATGGCCAAAAATTTTCAAATATCACAGTCTGTCAGTCCAGTCTTACGCAAATGTCAGTTAAATGCGCGCGCATAACAATTATGGTTTTATTTCACAGCCGTATCACGCCCGTATCGAGGCTCGATACGGTTACGATGACAATTTACAATAGACGTTTGTACCATTCCGTGACTTAATCGTAATTTTCGCGTG
The DNA here is from genome assembly GCA_963576445.1 of Lithosia quadra. Classification (NCBI taxonomy): domain Eukaryota; kingdom Metazoa; phylum Arthropoda; class Insecta; order Lepidoptera; family Erebidae; genus Lithosia; species Lithosia quadra. Next base: position 17,779,963 of record OY754877.1, on the reverse strand, counting down.
ATTGCGCAACCAATGGCAAATAGAATAAGGGCCCTGTTCGGAAAGTAAGTCTTGTTTACTGAATCGGGACTTATTTTATTTTTTATATTTTGTTAAATTTTTGTTACTTTTTCATTTTTCTTAACTGAATTGAATTTCGTTCTTTTGTTTCTATTATTAGATTTTCTTTTTTTATCACCTGCATAGGAAAGTAAAAAATACTGTAGTTATTGTTCACTTTATTTCTTCCATTGCTCATTTTAGTATGTTCGGAAATTAAGGAAACAATAATAAATAATCGGTTGGTCACAAACCGTATGATATGCTACTTTCAGTTCTAGATGATACTAACTCATAACTTATTAACTCTTAACTCATTTACTCATAACATGGCACTATTCAAAATTAAATGATTCTTTTTATCTACAAAACTATTTCTTATCCTTGCTACTTACTTCCAGTGTTCCAATTTATTTTTACAATTCTTCGTCACAAAAAGATAAACAAAATCAAAACTATTTTCCCAAAACAGTTTGGCCCTTTCACAAATCCTTCATCATTGATTCGCTATTTGGGAAAATATTATGGAAATATTTTGTAGGGTCGCCCTTCGACTGCGAGTGTGCAAAGCAGTTAGACAACAATGTCTTAGAGGCCAGAGTAGCAAGACCTTTTCGGAATCTTTTTATCTGAAGGTGATTCCCGTCAGAGGGTCGCTTTATGTTTGGACCATGGTATGAGAGAAAGCGGATAATAAATTCAAATGAGATAATATATGTGTTGACATATTTAAGAAAATATTCCTCATGTATTAATATTCATTTTTGAAAATTATTCGTTTAGTGAAAAAGTGAAGTCCAAAGAAGTTGATGTAAGAGAAAGATGAATAGTAAAAAAATTTTAGTTGGATTTCACCAGTGAAAACTCCATCAGCCAACCTCATTTGCAAGCCTGCTGATAGAAGGTACAGACTTACCTCTAGGGGTCTTAGAGTCAGGTAGCAGTCACGCCTGTATAAACCAAGATAAGCTTAGGCTTGCTTGATTAGTCAAGAGCCACAAAATGCGTACTTTGAATGCAACGAAGACTACTCTCATGATAATAATGGCTAAAGGTTTCTTACGTAAAATGTTCTAAAATCGCCTTGCTCTCTCTTATTCGATCACTTCAGAGTCCAAACGTCCAGGGCCCTATAAACTGACAATTCAATTACAAACAACAGGCCACGCTGTTTCTGATATTGAGCCTCCATGCGATTGATTCCGACAATACACCTTCACTTCAATATCAAGCCTTTTTTGGAGGCAAACTCGATTTGACGTTGTTCTACGTTTGATCTGGATAACTCCGATAGAAAGAAACATGGCGGATGTTTTTGAAATTGTAATAGAATTACTGGAAACAAAAATGTATAAGGAAATTGAAGTTTTGAGTGATACCCTTCGTTATAATATATTATACATGGATTGTTTTTAAATTAAGAACTTGCACATTTACAGGTTTTTTGATTCGTCAGAAAATCAGCGGGATCTTATATTATACAATTTGTAAATAGAACCAATATAATTATTGCCAATTTGAAAAGATGGCCGAGAAGTTTTATTGCCTTGCGTATTATTACGTATATTGTTTTATTTTATTGCGTTCTTTTCTCACAGGCTTTGCCTATTGCCTTGTGAATCTGACTGTAAATGTGAATGCAAAAGCAGCTGACCAGTAGTAATCTTTACGTTCATAAGTGTTACTTTATGACTTTCGTGAATTAGTATATTCCACACGGCCATAGGCCACGGTGACCACTTCCCGTCAGGTGAGCCGTGTGCTTGTCTGCCACCTAAGTAGTATAAAAAAATATATTTTCATTTATTTTGAGATTTGCCTACCACCTAAGTACCTAGTACAAAAAAAAATTATTTGATTTGATATAAAAATATATTTTTAAAACTGCTTTGTATATTTGTGTAGGTATTATTTTAATTTAGAAAAAGGATCACACCAAACCTACATGTTATAATAAAGGCAAATAGTAACCTATAGTTGTTTGTTGCAGGTGAGGGCGAGGGCAGGGGCGAGCGGCGACGCGGTGCGGGCGCAGCGGTGTCGCGCGGCATGCGGCGCCGCCCGCTGCTGCCGCTGCTGCTGCTGGCGCTACTGCGCGCGCACGGCCTGCTCGCCGCGTCCGGAGGTAAGTATCAAGTACCATCACCCTGAAAGAGCAATGGTTGGCAGTGGTTTTTAGGTTTCAAATTATTTTGAATATTATCTATGCGGCCAAAAAGGCGAATGACAGGAGCGCCGCACCGCGCTATAGAAAATTAGAGTTGGAATTTCTTTGAGAGAATAATTAATACTTGAATTTATAACAGTAATCAGAAGATCCGTTTGATTTGATATGTTTCTATTTCGAAACCTAATATGTTTCAACTGATATAGAAATCAACGTTAGATAGGTAAATATGTAATGGTATATTATTAGAAACTCGATAAAACAGGGAAACAAGACAAAATATCCACATTTTAATTAATTAAGTAAAAAATATTTTTTTATCCGTTACAGATAATAAAATTGTATTTCATCTTGTAGTAGAAACTGCAAGCAACGCTATAGAATAAAATCAATCCGATCTAGGAAGTTCTACAAACGCTATCTTCTAAATAGACGGTGACGAATGATTGGAAGCCATTACATTAGCCGTGACCGGCCAGGATCCGGTTGCATTACCATAATAAGCTCCATGACGCAGCTTAGATGTGAGATAACGGTATTAGATTGGATCCAAAGACCTGCACCTTCAACCCAGATTATTGTACGTTTATTTTTGTATAATTCTGTTAAGTAGACGAATGAGTTCTTTCAGTTGATCTTGACAAGGATAAGTATTTATGATAAGAAAAGGTTAATGAATATAATGAAAATTGTTGAAGTTTCGGTTTTTGAACTAATTTCAAATAAAGAACTTCCTTCTTTATTTGAAGTCTGTTAAAAACCGAGAAAAAATCTTTCCAATTTCGACAAACTATTTTCATTAACTTTTAAACTTTCGCGTTCCATAACTATTATACGTAAACGGGAATTAACGCGATACACGTTAAAGGTATATACATACCTTTGGATGCCTGACGTTTCGACCAGGTTACACCGGCCGTGGTCACAGGCTGACTGTTTTCTGTGTGTGTGTGTGTCAGCCTGTGACCACGGCCGGTGTAACCTGGTCGAAACGTCAGGCATCCAAAGGTATGTATATACCTTTAACGTGTATCGCGTTAATTCCCGTTTACGTATAAAACTACACTCGAGAGCAATGAATCCGGGTCACTTAAACGAAGAAACTGGTTCTAACCTACGCAGACCAGGAACGGGCAGAACCAGGTGTACCACAGCACGAGAAGACCGATACTTGGTGAACACCATGCTTCGAAATCGCTTTCTCACAGGAACTGAACTCACCAATCAGTTTCGACGCCTCGGAGGAAGTAACCCAAGTGCATGGACAGTAAGACGTCGGCTTGCTGAATCTAACTTAAAACCCCTTAGACCTGCAAACGGCCCTAAACTGGAGCGTGGGCATCGTATTTCGAGACTAAGATATGCCCTGTTTCCTATTTTTGTTTTAAGGAGAGATCAGCAGTTTTTTTCTTTATGTAATTTTGTGTTAATAAAATGTATGGTGACTCATATTTTTTTTACTTTCATTTAAGGAGTATTACATTGTCTATTAAATACAATTTATTGCATTAACCTATCATTTTTAGTTTCCGAGATTTTTAACATTCTTTAAGTGACCCGGATTCATTGCTCTCGAGTGTATTTTCATGTAAAAAAAGCAACTAAGAAAAATAGTGATTAACTCTCTAATACAGATACTATATACTTTACAATATTTCGTACTGGGAGAGTGGCAGTAGTCATTACGTGTCAAAATAATTATGTATAGAATTTCCTTACAAGAAGAAATTTATAAAGGATCCATGGATATAATTATATGAAAATGGTTATGATTTTAGTTTATAATAGCTTTCAAATAATAGGGAACTAAGCCATTTCGTTGCAATATTTTAACATCACGTACTCGTAGGTATTTTTTATAAACTCATTAGAAGACGAAATTATTCCATACTGTTAATATAAAAGGTAAATACCTGGTACAGAAATAGAATCCAGGATCAATCGAGCACACCCTTACACAAACTCAAACACAACCCTACTATGGATCTAAAAAGTACAAGACAATATTAAAATGTCAAATCTAATAATTTATCGTCATACTTAATACGTTTGTCTTCTAGACCATCTAATATATCATATCGTACATTCTCCTTCCAACAACACTAGTACCACCATCTGTCGTGCGATGTTATTTATCTCCAGTTAACAGTTCCACCGCTAAGCTCGCCAGTTTCACTGCATCAGTTCATCTGTCAACGTCTACTGCTCCAAGTGGTTTACACTATACAGGCATTCAACCGAAACAATGAAGTTAAGAAATTTCATTTGATACAAGGGTTTGTTACTCATGAAGACCTATATAACATTTAAGTTGCAAAAATTTGTCGTATTCTAAATTACTACAATAATAATTATCGAAACCATTGACAATATCATACAGTTATCAGCCATTAAATAAGATATCCTAAGACATCTATACTACCTACGTTATCTGGATCATAAATAACTTTTAATAAGGGTTTTCATAGTATAGATAAATCATATTAAAAAAGATATTGCTTTGCTACCCCAATTCTATTCAAGTCTAAAAACTCCTTCAAGCAAGGTCGCTTAGGTAATTACAGCAAGTCTTATCAAGGAACTTACCCATTCTACCTACACTGCTGATAATTGAATTATTTAGTAATTGTGACTTAAAAATATTTCTTTTAATACCTTTTAAAAGATCAGAGTATTTCCTATATAAGATTCATCTTGCCAGTCTCTTTTTGAGTATACTCGATATTACACTATAAAATATTTTAGGACATTTGGCTATTTTATGGTTGCAGCTAACTTATTATTCGCTCTTATCTGATCTACTCTTCTACAAATACTGCAACATTTCAAAGTTATCACAGGGCTCGTGTTGAAACGCTACACACTTTGAATCCATTCTAAAATACTGCTATGTACAGGTCGTACACTATTTGATTGGCACAGCAGTGTTTGTAAAAAACAAATTCACTGAATACTTTATTTGTCACACTCGATTAGTTTAATGGATCCAGTGTCGAAACGTTGTCTATTTGGCAAAAAACCTTGTTGATAGCTGCATGTTTTTCTATCAGTTAGACTGAGTTTAGGCATATTTTATTTATTATCTTTTATGACGTTGCAGAAAATCTAATATTAGGTAGATTGCTACCAAAATCGACATTGCAATTGTAGGTTACTGTTCGACCACATATGCAATCAGACATAAACAATACAACTCTGATTAGAGTCGGTCTAAACAAAGATTGTTCGGCTGCACACATCGGATTAAAACATACGTAACGCAAAATCCTCGTGACTACGTGTGTGATATTGGTAATGGGGTAACAAATATTCTATTACACGAGTGATTTGGAATTAATTTAGGTAAATCGTATGTAAGCTCACGCGATTATAGAGAATTACACCAATTCGATGTTGTGACATCTGGTTAGTTGATGTATAGGCGAAAAATTGGACTAACATTTGTGACAAATAGTGTTGGAGGTAGACTGATATTGATATTAGATTGAATTGAAATGTTTCATGATGCTAACACAAAGATGTTAGTTACAAACTGTTATAAATTCAAAATCTTATTAAACATACAGTCAGTATAAAATTTGCAAAGTTTTTTTCCTAATCTTTAATTTGCAATCTTCCATTGGCTGAAAGTGAAAACCTCAATACTTGTTAGGTACGCCGCTATAAATAGATATCTTCAGAAAATATGCCAAAATACTTTTCATATTCTGATAGGTTCCCTTCTCAATCATCATTTGTAATGCTTCAATAAATTACATTCATTTTTTTAGGCCCAACATGAATGAACATTGGGTAGTCAATGTTGATTTTTGTTCTTTCAAAATTCTATGTGTAGAATGATTTCCTACTAAAAATATTGTTATTTCGAGAGCATAAATTAAGATTCGGTGCAAAAATTTAATAAAGAATTTCTTCCAAAGAAATCTACCTCATATTTAGCCCCTAAATCTTGGTCATCGAAACTTCTATAGCACAAAAAATACGAATCCTGTATTATTACCAGAGCTAGGGTTGTAAAAAAGTACGGTGGATGATTTAATGTTATTGTCTCCAATATTCGTTATTACTCAGTATTGAAACAAAGGATTTTTCAGATATATTTCGTGTCAATGCTATAACAAATGGGGTTTTGTGTATACATCAACGGATATCGTGGAACAACAGAATCATGGATAAGTTTCACTTCTTCGATTGGGTAACTATAACATAATTAATACTGACTGCCTGTATCTACCTACCTGGCTGGTGATGTAGTAGCGGTAAGTACTATTATTGTATATGAGATTTTAGGTACAATTCCTGGATCAGAGGAAATGTTATTAGGCTTTTAAGTTAGACATTTTCCAGCAGTAGTTGATGGTAATAGGAATGAGGACCCAAACAGTTGGTGACATGTGAGTGTTCAATCCAAAGTAACCAAAGCAATTAATAAAACAACCACATTTATAATTACACGATGTGATGCCGCTGGATTTTAATTTCAGGGAAACTATTAACATCATTTCAAAAGTGTCAAACACAAAGGCGTCAATTATAACAGCGTTTTACCTCTGCCGCTACACGTACAAGCAAAATAATGGACTCCAAATTTCCTATACAAAACGGTAATGGTATTGGAATTTGGAATTAATTATTTTATAGACAGAGAACCGTTGATTAAACAGAATATTTACATCAACTATTAACAATTCATACGAGAACAGTGTGAAGCGATTTGTGAGAGGATCTATTGATGAGAATTGAGATTAGTATGAAATGTGAACTGCGTTACTCAAACAAAACTTTGTAATTAGATTAAGATAGATTGAAAGATAACACTTTATTGTATGCCAACGTTATTTATAAAGACAGAGTAGTATGGATCACTATAAATAAAGTTTATTGTACTATGAGCGAAGATTAAGTGAAAATGTTTGTGAAAAGACTACAAAAAAGTCCGATAGGTTTCTGGCCGAAGTCTTCTTATGACCGAGAAAAACTGGTGGGCAACGTAGTGTAATTTTTAATGTTTTGTAAGTGCCGTTAATTTATATACAGTAAATAAGTCTATATAGTTATGTTTGAATTAGATCATGCTAGAGTATTTTGTGTACTTAATGATATCATGTAGTGATTAAGTACAGTCAGCAGAACCAAAAAATTACAAAATCTGAAAATGATCATGTATTTTTGACGCTGACACTACTTAGTTAAACTAATATACATACTACTATTAGACTATAGACTATAGACTATATACTATTATTAGTATATTATATTCGCATACAACAGAACAGTCAAATGCTTTACAATCATACTACACTGGTCGTCAATGTAGAAGACACCAACAATACTTAACATAAACATTAAATTTGTATACCTTGTACACATAGGGTAGCTTTCGATTCCCCTAAATCTGAGCGAAAAGCAATCAAACACCTTACCATCCAAACATCGTAAATTTTATAAAAGAAACACTGTATTACATAACAGCAAATTTATGTGTCCCATAGTCGGGGCCTGCAATCGTCCCTTGTGGAACACCAGTCACCGTAAATCCTTCTACACATATTTTATATTTTCCTGACACGAGAACGTGCTAAATTGATATTTACCCTCCACCTTGTATCAATGAACATAATTTAATACAGAAATCGCAAACAGTAGGGGCAAAGAATAATATAGGCCCAGCTAATGAAGCTTTGTTGCCTATTTCTTTGTCTTCCTCCCCTGCTAAAGTCTGAGGACTTATAAACTTCACGTTAAGATGTCTGAACAACTAATTAAAAGGTAATGAAAAAATTGAAGTGGGAAAATATGTAAATTAGTTTGGAAAGTACTGCCTTAAGGTTGAACTGAGTTAAGAATGAATTGTAGGTTGCTTTGAACTGGTTTAATTTGGCTAATATAAGTATGTATAAGACTTGGAGAAGTACGCCTTTGTTGTGAGTAACCCTGAGGCGAATGGATAAATTATTTATTTTATCAGTTGGTGTTTGATTTCAATTTCAATATTATGATTTTATATGACTACCACAGGGGATTATTGCGGGCCCCAGCGATGGGCAATAAATTAATACAAAGTATTGTCGAAAAAATTCGTTGAAGATATGAACAGATTTTTTTTGTCTTTTTATAAATGCATTTAATATAGAAAATCATTACGTTAATTGTTTGTTATTTAAATCAACGTTGGTACTTAATATAATTTGAGTAGCGTTGACTTCATACTGCGAAGATCTCTTTGTTCTGATGAGTCGTAAGTTAAAAGATTGTTACAAATTTCAAAAGCATTGGCGCAAAAAGTTGAACTAATAGTAGTCCGTACAAAAATATGAAAAGGGTACGTGCTAGGTTCTTTATTTCTTCATAGATATTTTTAAGTATTATCTTATTATTTAAAGTAAATAAGTAACATAAATTCTTTATATTCCCATTAACTTCCCCAGTTTTAATTGCTTGTGTTAAGAGTAGTTTGAAGATAGCCAGGATTCGAACCCGAGACGAGACCTCTCGAAAAATCTGCATAACTACGTAGCTGATTATTTCATGAATTGTCAATTAGGTTATTTATTTTTTTCATTTTACTATCGTATCGTTTTCGTAAAATATTTTTATTCCAATTTATAATACTAGTACCTATAAAATTTCTATCAAGTTCTATTCAAGATTATCAGCTGTTCAATACTTTTAGCTCAATGTACATTTTTCACTAGTCTCATAATTTGAAATTGAAACTATTTCATAGTATAAAACTGTTTCATAGTATAAAACTGTTTCATAGTATAAAACTGTTTCATATTCCATTCGTTTATCATTCTATACTTTGAACTTCAGGTCACTTCTCGTCTCAATCTGAGCATTGAGTAAGGAAATTAAAATAAATATAAATATTCCATTCACCGCCTGTAGCTTGTGGCATACAAAAATACCTTCCAAGACGTGCTTGGACCACTGCCAGGGCGAGAGTGCGAGTCTGCATGCCAAAATGGAATCCCAGGCATGTTTGCGATGATAACAAAAAAAAAATCGATGTGAAAACTTAAAATGTATGAGCCTTATTCAAATTTATGGTTTTTCTTTTTAACGTGACTATGAATTTATTACTGGATGAAATTAAGGTTCTTTATGAGCGTGGACAAGTTTACAGACACACTTTTATGAATACTTTTCTTACATTTTTGAATTTTAAATTTAAGAGTTGAGTTTAAAGATTTTAGCTACGGTTTCACCACTCCGAATGGGTAGCCTGATGTTTTTTATATAGTATAGCTCTCTCTCTCTTAGACCTGACGTAAAGAGTGTATACGTAAAGAACGAGTCTTGCCGTCTTCCTGTATACCCGTCTTGCAAAAACTACAATAGATTGTTGCCTAGCCCAAGATCACCGATATACGAGACTCATGTAAAACTGCGCGCAATGTCAAAGTCAAAGTCAAAAATCATTTATTCTGTATAGACCATGAAACGGAACTTACAAAACGTCAAAATTAAAAATATTTAAGACTAGGTAAGCAAATGGACCACCGGCCCAGACCTAAGAAGACTCCGGCAAAGAAACTGAGCAGGCTGTTTTTTTTTGGTCTATTTACAATCACTCCCACTACATTATAGAGACAAAATTTATGTTAAATTGACGATGGAAGTTTCTATTACATACCTATCTCATGATAAATAATTGAAAAAAATGTGTCCTTATGACATTTTAAAGTTTATTATCTCAGTAGTCAAAAATCTTCATCATGGTCGCATTTGTGGCCTTCACTTCACCGTCTGGGGTCCGCTGAGGTTTAAAAATAGTTTATTAATAATAAATGTTTATTACATTATTTTTTTATTTTATTTTATATTCATTAATTAATAGAATAAGTTAACATAAAAACCATAAACTACTTTATATGCACTTATCTCTGCCACGATCTGTACGGTCCCTGGAATCAATTGCGGCGATTATTAATGAACTCAGCACGAGGAACGAAGATTTATCTTAGACGGGGAGTCCTGGCTCACGCATAATGTGCCAGGCTTCGGGAATGTTAATAGGCCTGGGGTGGATCGCATTATCCGGGATGAAGTCCACCAGAAGGCGTTGGAGAATAAAATATGAGCGTTCTGAGAACTAATAATAGACTGACTGAAAAAGATTAGTATTGATTCAGAAAATGTGATAAAGTGGATTAAACTGAAGAATGGTTTAAGAACTTAGTTAAAGTAAGGTCTAATAAAACGAAGGTTGAAGATGTAATGTGTTGAATAATTAATAGATTCTTTATACAAATAAAGCTTGAATAAACTAATTTCATTTTTGTTTTTTTTAGAAAGAAAACTGGCTTTATTTATGAACACAGCGCACAATATCACTGACTTACTAACTAAATGACAATACAATTTTTTTTCTTAAATAAGTGATGTTAATAGGATTATCTTTCTAAAAATACTTTTTTTAATTTGATTTCTTTAACGACTAGAGAATTTTGGGTCATCCTAGGAATTTTTATGGTACCTTTTCGAAGTTTATCGTGATGGATATTACGCTGATAAAAAAAAAAACTACAGCTTCAGGGTCGGGAGCGCGAGTGTGTTGCCCCTGGTGTTGCACATGTCAATCAGGTGACCCGTGTGCTTGTCTGCCAACTAAGTTGTATAAAAAAAGCTTGACAGCAGTTACATGTTCATACTAGTGTCTAGTATTAGTATTAAATAAGTCAGCAGTGAAATAATAATTCACCCAAAGAAAATAAAATAAAACTAACCAATGTTAAAAAACTAAATCTACTTCAAATTTTAGTATAACTCATCAAGATCCTCAAATATAATATATCAACCTCAACTGGAGCCAATTACGAATTATCGTATCGACTGGCGGCCCCGCAGCGATTCATTAATCAACTGTTAGGATATAGCGCGCAATGTACTCGGTCCATTACCTTATTGTCTGCCAGGTGCACCCACGTACCCCTACATTTATCAAAGTTTTAAGATAAGTAATGATATTGAATTCCCTTCTCATTTATTATTATAAGGATCAAATAAAAGCCTTTTGTGGAGTGGAGCGAGAACTGCACTTAGATATAACTTTTGAGTGAGCCACTTGAATTTATGGAAAGAGTCTTGCGTTTGATATTTTCTTCTCAATTCTATGACTGGTTTAACCTATAAATAAAATATAGGATTTTTGATCGAGATAGCCATTTAAATTATTATTATAATGTACTAACGTTTAAACTTTGGCGTTTCTAGTCAGATCGTGTTCGTATATTATTATATAGTTGACGGGATATTCGCCATGTTTGTTTGTTATGTTGAGTATCCTATATTTTGGCTTTGTTGCAAGTGCCATAATCATAGACGTTTGGTACGTCTTAAAGTATATTATTATCTCAATAAGCGTGAAATATAGATTCCAGAACGCGAATTAATTGTGGCAGCCAACCATCTGATGTAACGAACTAAACTGGAATCGAAGCATAATATATGCATAACATAAAACAAAGAAACCATGTTTCAAATGTTAAATTATTCAAATCATGAGCGCTTATAACGTTATTCTTATAGAAACGTACAAGACAAAATTTTGTAACCTTTCCTCGTATATAATAATACTAAATTATTTAAAATTATTGACGATCCCAGTCATGTTGACGCCCTAATTACAATTCTGCGCGCACTCCGACATAACTGAACCAAAAACTCCGTATAAATGTGAAGTTAGGAACAAAATTATATGTAATTACGTTATCAATGTGACGTCACATTAAACTGCCAGGGGGAGCTGCTGACGGTAGGGCTGTTACACTCTCATACTTCTTAATAACTGAAAAAGCCCTCGTTTACCGTAATTATTAACGTTCCTAAATTATCTAGCTGACCCCTCCCAAATCTATACGGGAAAATTCCGGAATAAAAATTTAATATATTATGACAGTGCCAGTTTCGGGGTCCAAGTTATGCTAAAATTCGCGTAAATGCAAGCTAAGAATTTACTAAATTTTATCTGATGAACGAACAAAGAAATATTGATTTTATATACTAGGTAAGTAGGTAGCAAAAGCTTGCAACACTCCCGTATTGGTCAAATGCTAGTGTAGTAAAATTATACTATGATCTTACATTGCTAGTGCCAAACGTTTTTTTATCTAAATATCACCTATTCAAAGATGTCGGAGTAAATATTTTCGCTTTGGTAGTTATTTGAACGTTTTCCTGAAAGCTAAATTGTCACCGGAACATTTAATATCCGGTTCAAGAAAATTTTACTTTGGGGCAAACTAATTTTATGCTTGTCGTTTCTGTCGAGGCTTTAATGACAACGTGGTGAGGTGGTTACCTAGTTTCCCAAGAGTGGTAACAAGTGCTAATGTTTTTTGATGGAGGTATTTCATTACCGGATTTCCTGCATAAATTTGCAATTTGTCACCAGAGAAAACGTCTTCTTTTGCAAATTTTTATTTAATTTACACTGATCGTATGTTGTCCTTCAAAATTAATAATCCATTTTTCTGTATATCGCTTTTTTATATATCGGTCACGCCAATATGACTTTACCTCGTCTGATGGTAAAAGTCTCAGAAAGGGATTTCCATTACATATACCGATAATGATATAATGGTGGCTCTTAACTTGAGGGCTACATGAAAGAAGAGGTTGGCTTGTTTTTAAAAGTTTTTTTTTATAGTATTTTTAAAGTAGTAAATTGCCTCAATACTGCTGGCAGCGCAATAGACACGCTTCGCCCTGATCATAATGCGTCGCCTTACTAAGATCCAGAACGTGCCTTGATCCTCTGCCTTAGTGTAAGTAGCTTCATTCCGCCTCAAGTAGAAGAGTTTAAATGGATACATCCCTTATGAAGAATAAAGATCAATTATATTCAACTATATTGTTACACAACAAAACCACATTCCATTCCAAAACCCTATCAATTCTAATCATATAAAGGGCTAGATCCGAACGCCCTTATCCCCACACCGGTGTAATTATCGGCGGTGAGTTAAGTAGGTAGGCAAAACTGCATTATGGCGAGTTAATTGTGCGAAGAGATTAATTCCTATCCCTTTCTCATCTCTTCCTTGATGATGTAGCGACCCTCGTATGGCGAACCCGTTAGGAGAAATATATGGAGCTATCGTTACAAGAAATATCATAATAATAAGATAGAATATGATTAATAGTTTGTGTGGATGGAATGTGTGGGGTGTGGCGATGATGTGGTTTATTTTGGGGTTAGTTGGTTACGAGGTGGGAGAATGATAATGTTATATTCGATCATATAGTCCGGAACATTTTACGATATAGTATTATCAGAAATAATTGTGAATGCTACGCATTGAAATAATGTTATTTTTAATCGATTTCGAAAAAGGAAGAGGTCCTATTCCCTCTGAATTTTACTTGAAAGTGTATCAGCTTTCAATTTTGAAAAAAGAAAACATAATCAAATTGTTTTTTTTTTCATCTGAGAATCTTACCAGTAACCTCACAGTAGCTTACAAACAAGTATAAGATACTATAGGAACTGCACAGCAAAACGTAATTTGAGCTTTTTAATTGGAAAATTTAATGATTTAGCTCCGACATCCTTCATTCGCAGAAAAACACTTGTTTTGACGCAGCTACTTCCGTGAATCTTGCTACTCTTAGTTTTAATTAATAATTCACCTTGAATTCCACCTCACCTCCTAATCCACCCTCTAGAAATTAAACGATGCCACTTAAAAAAATATCTCTAATACGCTCTACAAACACCTTTATAAGGACATTTCAATAATGTTTAATTAATTACAAGAGTTTCATAATTGCTATTAAATTTTGAACCTTAAGATTTTACGAGTTTGAATACAATTTTGCATGAGCAGTTTAGTACTATACAAATTGAAATTTAATTGCTATTTGCTTTGTAATCTCGCTAAATCTCTCTTCAGACGCAATATTTTAAATATTAATTGAATTTGTTATGTAAGTTTAGAATTAATTTTCATAATTTTGGTCCGTAAAAAGGATGATACGATTTTTGTGATTTAAGGTAGGTATAAACAAAACAAAATACCAAAAAAAGATTATTAGAAAAAGTTAATCTGCAACTTCTAAATTGGTAGTGGGATATGTCTGATTAGTCCTGTATACAGAACCAATGGTAATCAAATTCGCACTCGTTCAGTGTCAAATTCTTCGAAATGGTTTATTGATGCTACTTTGCTTTGATGTTTAGTCAGTTAAACGAAATTTTAATATGATTAAATAAAATTAAATTCCCCGTTGCTCTGGTATTATACAAATATAACTCTAATGGCGGAACCCCACTTTACTATTCGCTATTCGCCTATGCTGTAGTATTCGACAAAATTCTTATAGACGACTAAACCCTTCACAATTCGTCATATAAGAGCGACTAAGGCAAAATATTCGTGCGAATAAGGTTTTATTTAACTCAACCTGTTTGTTTGGGTCAAATCTAGTGTAATTGAAATTTGACCCCCTTCCAGTTGTCTGATTCGCCTGATATTTAGCAAAAGTCTTTAGTTCTGATGACAATACAATTTAAAACCATTTACCTTGAAAAAGATTTTTTTACAACTTATTTTTTTTATCTCCAATGTAAAGATAAAGCTAGTTTCCAATTTTAGGAATACCAGTATAATAATATTCATGTTAAAGTTGTAAACTAAACGCCTACTATCGATACGTAAACGGTACCACAAGACAACGACCTAGTGTAGATTCCATAGTTCACAATCTAATTCGCACTGATCAAATCGAGGCAGATTGTAAGGAAGTCTGTCCGCATTGTTAACTGTGACACTGATAATATCTCTAGCGACTGTTGCAGACAATTGTGGCTGGCTCATATAGGTAGTTATGTAGATAGATTGGGGTTACAACTCGAGGAACGTAAAGGCCGATTTCCACGGTGCGTGATTTTGTGGACTAACGTGGATCAGTATGCACTGACGTATTCTGGAAGGAGTGAGTTACTGACTCATGACACTACCAAGCTACAGAACTGGTAGTACCGTCACGCGTCATCGAGAATACTTTTCCATTCTGCACTACTGGCGCTACTACGAGATCCAGTAGTGCAATGGGTCAGAAATGGCAAGAATTATTGTCTGTAGAAGCGCAGATAAGTAAGTGTATAACAGTGTTGTTTGGAACTTTGGTTCCAAAACTGTGGTTTCAAATTTCTCAACTTAGTTCTTGGGTAAAATATTTAATATTTCTTAACAAAATGCTGTCAAACCACTTATAATTTAATTGTGATTAAAATATAATTTTAATTATTTTTCATATAGATTTCAAGTTTGAAATTATGTGATTATTCTACTTTTGACATCGACTGTGCATTTCCGTCCTTGGTCAAATTAAACGACAAATCTTAGCGTAATTTTGTCAAGTAAATACTTGACAGAATTACGCACTGTGTAAAGCGGCCTTAATCTTACACGTGCATAAATAAGCAATTTTGTGCCATAGCAGTGTATTTGACACCGACTGTTTGATTGTCTTTGAACAGGTTCCTTTCATTAGATTGATTCGCCGAATGTTACATCACTGGCCGGATATTACTAGCAAGGACTGTTGTTTTTCCTCTGATACCATAGTGACCGGATATTGGTAGTGTGTATGTGTGTGTTTGTGTGATTGTGAACTCACCGATACATATTTGGTACTTGTTGGTAATCAGTTAGCAGGGATTTCGAACGCTTGTAGTATTGAAATTGAAATTTGAAGAAACAAAAGAGAATATAAAAATTGAGATTAGGAAAAAATAAAAACGGAATGGCTTTAATAATAATAATAAAATTTCATTTGGTTAGTAACAATTCTTACTTGGCTATGTTAGTAACAATAATTAATTAATGAACAATGACAAATTAAAAACAAAAATGAATGAAAGTCAAAATCAAATCCAAAATCAGAATTAGGTACTTATATTATGTATATCAATGTCAAATGAATAAAATTATTTGACATTGATATATACCTATTATAATTATGCTATGAATAGAAACTATGAAAATTTCCAAAAATGTTCAAACAAGTCAGGGCCGATTTTAATGACACTAAAAAATAAAACTGCGTCATTGGATTTTAAAAAAAGTCCTACCCAAGAGTCGAACCCATTTCAAAGTCAAAGTGAAAGTCAAAAATCATATATAGATCATTAAAAGGCACTTAAAAAGCGTCAAAATAAAAATAAAATCATTCTGTATTATTACACTTTTCGATAATGGTGTTTATAAGAAACGAATTCGGGAAAGTATATAATAATATGGCAAACTTAAGGAAACTTTGGGTCTAGGGAGCGCTGTGTAGAATGTCGTAGAATATAAAAAAAAAGATATAATTTTTAATCATTTTTTTTCATCAGATTTTATTTGAAACTGTTATCTGGGGGCGTGTCATCATTATCAGCCTAATAATATTCCTCGTTGCATACGATTGTTGTACAAATGTTTGTCGTAAAAGATTTTAACGACAAATATCTGTACAACAATTGGAATTAAAGCGATCCGTAAATTGGATTTGAGCATACAGCCCCGGTAGACAAGTGTCACAGCGTAAATCGCTAAGGAATCGATTAGATTAGGTCCAATCACATCAAAACTCGTCGCCGGCGTTAGATGCGCGCTCCGCGGCGGCGGGGAAGTGTGATTGGTCGATCTAATCTAATCTATTCTATTCCTTAGCGATTTAGACTTGTGACACTTGTCTACAGGCCTAAGTTTTGTTCCCACCGATATAAAAAGTACTGTCATTAACAAAACTAGTAAATAAAGTTCTTTCCTGAAAAAAAAAATAACCACAACTTAGAAAAAAAGAAGTCTAAGTCACTCCAGCTAGCCGCTGATCTCTTCCAAAGGTATTTTCAATTAAGTAACGGAATGGTCTCGAACCTAAAACCCACATAAAGCAGCTTTACGACGCCAATTTCGATCTAGTCTAGTCATAAGCTGTGCCGTTGTTATATGAGAAGTGACCATAAAGGATACCGCTGTTAGAAACGGTCAGTTATATTGTATACTTATTGAAGTTTCATTATTTTTTTTGGTATTGTGTTTAAGACTCTGACGAAATAATTTTATCCTATTACGCTTAAAAGATGGTATCCTGGTGGCTAAGATGTCGTGGTTGATATGAACGGATTTGAACTTTGGACATTACACCGGGGCACTGTCAAAGGAGGTAGGACACGGCGGTATCTCCCATCCGAACTGAGCAGTCTGACTGGGGTAGTACCTCCGCTCTACAGAAAACCGCGGCTATAGTAACCATCGTGTTGTGTTCCGGCCGGTAAGTAGGGTAGCCAGAGCTCACTGTACCCCTCCTCCCTCTCACCCCTTAGAGTAGGCAGCGCGTGTGTGAGACCTTTGGTGTTCCCCACGTTCATATGCCACGGTGACTGCTTCCCATTAGGTGGGCCATGTGCTTGTCTGCCACCTACGTAGTATTAAAGAAAAACGTAAGCTATTAAGAAAACGTAAACGTATAGGTAAATAACGTAAACGTTAATCGAAACGGTATTATAAACGTTAACGTAAACGGTAACAGTAAAAAATATTAAAAAATCTTTGCATACTGAAGCAGTAATAATATTTTTGTCAAAAGTTTCAGTAGGTGGGTGTACCTTTCATCCCTGAAAACGCAAACCTTTTGTTCTACCCAAATACTTTGTTTAATATTCTATTCAATTTGGCACGTGTAAAATAATTGGACTTAAAAGCAAAACCCTGTTAGTTCCTTTTTTCTTTGATGGTGTCCTGTCAAATACAAAATTATTAACGTCAACAGCTTTGACAACAGCGCCCACTTTGATGTAGTATATAATACCTATTTGCTTTTATAAAACATACCTTTATTTATATGTTGGGCTGGTTAAATGAAATGGGCCAACAAAAGCCGGACTAAATGTAAAAGGGATAATTTCCCACTAACAGAAATTGGTGGGCCGTTAAAAAGCTTTCGGTTGTGTAATATCAAAACCAAGTATCTGCATAAAACTAAATTTTACAGGAGAGTCGATAGTATTATAATAGTTGACGGGATATTTAATATGTTTGTTTGTTATGTTGAGTATCCCAAACATGGTAAATATCTCGATAATTAATTTTAATAGTAACTTTAATTACCATTTCAATCTAAAATCAAATCATCAAGAACCAAGCGGTTCGGTGCCTCTTTTCTTTGCCGCACCATCAAAACCTGGAATTCTTTACCAGCTCATGTGTTTTCTTCCTCATACAGTCCCGGGTCCTTTAAGCGGGGCGTGAAAAAGCATTTTATGAGGCCGTCAAGCTGAGAGCCACCAGCCACTATCGGTGTTTGCAATGGTGACTCCCATTCCAGAGACTTTGCCTTTGGCGTACCATCAGGCGAGTTAAAGTCATGTTGACGTGTCCGACATTAAAAAAAATCTTACTATAGTCGATAAAAGTTTTCTTATCTTTAACAGTGAGCCATTTTAAAAATGCTAATCGGACATTCTTGGGAGTGATGGCCATGTTTGGTTAAAAACCTTTTCATAATTATTTTAATTTTTGACATTAACAATTTCTCGTTGGCATTTAGCCATCTGTTTCACCAACGCCTAACAAAAAATAAATGTTTAAATATAAAGAGACATTTTCTGCTTACCCCAAGCATGCCAATAAAATTTATCATTAAATTAGTCATGCGACGCATTTCCTGGTCTACAAAACTTGTGTCCGCATTATGGACGAAGCTTAAAGACATTAAGTAGGAACCTCCTTCAATACAACGTCACCCGGACTTACCATAACCGTCCCTTGGCTAACGATCGCTTCACAATGGGCTGATTGTCCTTTGTTTTGTTATATGTAAGCCACGGACTGGATAAAGAATGGTGTTTAATTTAGTGGGTGGTTATTATAAGACAATTATGTATTAAGAGATATTTAGATTATTATGTCGAATGGGTTAATTATGAGGTAAGGATGGACGAAAAAACGGAAGAAATAGTGAGAAAAAGATGAAAGACAGAAAAAGAAAGAAAAAGAAAGGAAAAGAAAGGAAAAGAAAAAAAAGAAAGAATGAAAAGTGATAGTGATTCAATTTATTTGATCTTTTGAATGAGTTTTGGTGCTTATAGTTTGATAATTGAGATAGAAGAACCGGTAATTTAAAATTCACGTTTTTTGTATTCTTGAAAAAAAAGACAAGAAAGAACCGAGATAATTGTATTTCATTTTATTTGTTGTTTTGAATGAATGTTCCTACATAAAGTATTATAGTACAGATAAAGAGTTTCTAATAATTCCCGTTTATCATGTTCGAGAAAATAGCCAACTACTATGTGTTGCAGTTGCCAAGTATTCGCTAAATAGCTGCAATTGGCATACGAATGTATACACAGTGTAGCGCACAGTCGCTATACCGAGCGGCTAAAAAGCGATTTGTATGTGTGCCCGATAAGTAAAGCCTGATTGCTACACTTATAGCATTGGGCTTTTGGCATTTACCCATTTAGGTACTTTACAGGCTAGCTAAAATGGTAAACTCCCATTATTAAAATAAATAAATAAATATAAATATTCTACGACATTCTACACAGCGCTCCCTAGACCCAAAGTAAGCTTAGTTAAACTAGCTTGTGTTATGGGTTCTAGAATGCTGATAAACATACTTATATACTTTTTTTGTGATTTCGCACTTATTATACCTACATAGAAACACCCAGACCAATGCAAATAGACATATTCATGCATACAAATATTTGCACTGACCGGGAATCGAACCCGCACCCCCTGTGTAGCAGTCGCATGCACTACCGCTACGGAATAGAGGCCGTCGAAATCTTAATATTATATAAATCTCGTGTCACAATGTTTGTCCTCAATGGACTCCTAAACCACTTAACCGATTAGGTATAATAAAATTCGCACACCATGTGCAGTTCGATCCAACTTGAGAGATAGGATAGTTTTTGAAACGGATTTCGACATCCACGCGGGCGGAGCCGCGGGCAACAAATTTTATTATATTGGGTAAGATTGGGTATGCCAAAATTGTTTTTACAAATAGTTAATGTTACCTTGTATCAATAATTTTGATTCGGGGTCCCCCAATACACTGCTCCAATTAAAACGGACACCCCGTATACGTAATCGAGAACCCCCAAAAATACTAGAACCGTCTCGAATACTTTACCTAATCAAATGTATAGTGTCTAGTGTAACAAACACGTCAGGTAAACAAACATCTTAGATATAATGCCTTAAACGTCTGCATTATATATCTCAGAATCACAGAATATATAATGCAGACGTTGAAGTGCGTGTTTAATCATTTGTCAGTGCTAAGCAAGGGCCTGTAATTCCTTCAGGGAATTGTAGCATCACGGTATAGAAGTTCATTAATATCTAGAGATGTGTTAAGTAGCTGCTATGGAGTTAGAAACGCAGTTCCTTGTTATAATAGCAACCCATTTATGTCCCACTGCTGGGCACGGGTCTCCTCTCCTCTAACGAGAGGGCTGAGAGGGCTTAGACCTTTAATCCATACGCGCTAGCCTAATGCGGGTTGGTGGATCGGACATGTCCTTAGAATTTCTTCTAGAACATGTGGGTTTCCTCACGATGTTTTTCCTTCACCGTCAGCAGATGGTAAATCATGTGATAAGCACATATATAAATTCCACAAAGTGAAATTCACATTAGTACTGACCGGCCAGATTCGAACTCGATACCTCTGAGTGGAGGCCGCGTCCTTACCTATTCACTTCAGGATTTTAGATTGACATGGTCATATAGAATATCGGATACTCAACAAAACAAACAAACATGGTAATTATCCCGTATTATAATAGTTACTTTATTCACCACAAATCAAATGGTTCTGACAGACTATTTTAATCTGGGGCAAATTAATTCACTTACAATTTTAAATATACCTTTTTTTTAATAGTGGCACAGGTGTTTAAAGTTTTTTAAAAGAGTATTTAACGCACCTAGGTGAATTATATTTACGGAGAGGTTTTCAAGAGAGGATATTTACAAGTCATGCATAGTTTGATTTTAAATGGTGCTGTAATGAAATTCATAGAATCAAGTACTTATCATAGTTCATTAACAGAATCGTCAATCAACACAATTTATAAAGACAAAACGCTGCAATTGAAACAAGCAAAATAAACTGTTAGAAAAATCCTTGGCGAGACAATAGAAACTGTTACATTCTACCCTACAAAACGGACCAAACAAGTAGAACTATAGCTCTTTAAGGTTTTCTTCCAAGACGGTTGTACACGGCAGCGCAAGTTATGCTGGTGGCAGTCAGAAATGCAGACAATAGATCCAGACATTAATAACTTTCTTTGTTTCCGTACTCCGTCCAAGTGATGAGTGTTCAAATTAGGGAACCAAGGGGTAGGTTTTTGTAAGAAATATTTTATGTTGCGCGTCATCATTATTTTTTCTTATAATATTACGTTTCATTAAATGTATTTTTACTGTTTGATGTGTACAGGTAGAACCTATAGGTATAGATAAATAGATAACTCTTAATTGTACACCAAAAGTGTACAGAAAAAACATTAAGTATCTTTTTTCGTACGGAAATCCCCAAAGTTGAATACCGCGGTAGCATAGTGGTTTGGGTAATGGACTGCTGAAACGAGGTCTCGGGTTCGATCCTAGGTTCACCATGGCACACACCAATGATTTTTCGATGCTTTTCGAAGTTATGTGTATTTATCGCAGGTTTATAAGTGCCCGGTTAATGGCGATAGGCTCGCCACCTTTTGGGACCTAAACATAAAATGGTGAAATGTGGGTGCTAGCACCTCTGCCTACCCCTTCGCGGACGTAGGCGTGAGTTTATGTTATGCTATGTTAAATCCCCACCAGTTGGCCATTGGGGGTGATTATGTAGGCCTTGAACAGCACAAATAAATGAACAACGGTTAACTTAACTTGAACCTTTTAATTTTAAAACCACTTTGAAGGAATAGAGACGTGAGGTTCACTTAGCATCTTCTTTACATAACTAAACAAACAGAATCACATTCACTTTGCAAATAAAATTAAAATCCATTTCAACAAGAAAATTAAATAAACGCGCGTCGCAAGTTTCGCTTTGAAAGTACTCGGTTTACAAGTAAGACCAGTCTCAAAGCAAACCATACAGGAAAAATGTATATTCTTTATAAATGAAAGACCGAGTTCAATAAACTTATGGTTTTAATAGTTAATGAATTGCCATAGTTTCAAAGTCATATCCCGGATCAACCTAATAGCAACTGCCCAGTTGCTTCTAAAATTTGTATTCTAGAACCCAGGTCCTTTTACGAGTATAGTTTTCATTCAAATCAATTGTCTGTTAATTTCAGTTAATCATTATAATTTAACGCTCGCCCAGATATTGAACCCATGCAAAACAGTCACATTCGGTTCACTGGTTAAACGATATTCTAAAATTTGAAAAGTTACGAGAGGAAAAAGCCAGTGTTACCTAAATTTTATCAAAACACTCCCTGCATTCCGCTCGGGGGACCCTCCTTTCTCCCACCAATATTATTCTTACACAGAGCCAACAATACCCAGGGGAGATATATATCATATCGCATTTATCGCTTCGACAGTAAAACCTAACAAATTTACGAAAATATAAGCGTGAAAAGGAGTCTCCTATAAGCGATTGTATGAATAAATAAACCACATCAGTATCGCATTTGAAGAGCATAAAACATGAATTCGGCAGTTTATGTGTTGGACAACTTGTCATCTATATAAACTAGTAATCGAACTGAAAAGTTTGTTTGTTTGGGCATGCTTATCTCTGGAACTACCAGTGCGATCAGATTTTTTATGCACCCTCATTCTTGTAAGTCCTGAGTTTTGAAGTCAGGGGATCCCAGGCTGCATGACGGGAACCCCGTGGTTCCCAAGCCCTAGGGGGCCATCTCGAATCCGGAAATGACCTGGGTCAAGCTGGGGTGCGAAGGAAATGCTCTTTGGGCCACCTTACACCCTGGCGTCAGAAGAACCTACACGGCGTGCGGTTTTAGTCGGTAAGAGTCCGACATAACCTGCTCCGCTGGCTGCGGGGTGGGTATTCATGAGGATTTCCGCACGGAAAAAAAGGGGGTCCCAGGCTAATTATCACTGCCATCAGATCTTCCAAACTTGAGAGAAAGCCTGCGCTAGAAACTAGTTGGTTGTTTGAGGCATCGAGGATGTTGGTAGGGCCCTATAAACCTGATAACGTTATATGAGGAATGGGAGACACAACTGCATACACTGGTATTACTACAATGGTGGCCCTCAGCTTGACGGCGTCATCAAATGCTTTTTTATGCCTTGCTTAAAGGACCTGGGGCTGTAGGAGGAAGGAAACACGTGCGCTGGTAAAGAATTCCAAGTCTTTATCGTGTGGCAAAGAAAAGAGGTTCTTCCCATTTTCATTTTCCTTAACCGTTAGTACAGTGTGAGTGACATGTCTGGTATTGCATTAAATATTGTATTAAATGTTTAGGTTACAGTAACCATTTGCTACCAAGTGAAAATATAACGAAGGCCTAAGGCTGGGAATCCAAGTACAGCATATCAAAGATATTAAACTAAATTAGCAAACATAAGACTTCAACCAACTGCGAATATCTTCAAAGTATAAAATTTAAACTACAAAATTAATCTTGCGAAAATGCGTCAAGTTTATTTAACAATTAAACGTTGAGAATTCAGGAAAATATTATTTATTAACGTAAATGATGAAATTCCTCGCCTCATCGTCCCTTCACCGCAGCTTGGTTTAACAAAAAATACATTAACATTTAAAATATCTCGGGCAGGATTCTGTAGGCAACTATTAGATCATTTTTAGGATTCCGTAGCCAAATGGCAAAAAACGGAACCCTTATAGATTCGTCATGTCTGTCTATCTGTCTGTCCGTCTGTCCGTCCATATGTCGCAGCTCGCAGCCACTTTTCTCCGAAACTATAAGGCCTATGCTGTTGAAACTTGGTAAGTAGATGTATTATGTAAACTGCATTAAGAATTTCATACAAAAATAGAAAAAAAAGCATAAAATTTTGGGGGTCGCCATACTAAGAACTGAAATCCTTCATGGGCGAGTCCGACTCGCACGTGGCCGGTTTTTTTTATAAAATATAGACATCTTCTTCATTTAGTTCCAGATCTTATTGGAGGGATTCTGTGCGTCAGCAGGGAGACCTAGGTCTTCTGAGGTGTCAGTACAAAAACTCTCTCAACTTTCTTCTCCAAACTCCACCCGCGTTTGCCGTCGGGGATGGTTAAATCGGAATAAAACCGACTAGAACCGCAAGCCGTCTCAGGTCTCAATTAACGGGGTATAAATAAGGTTATTCAATAGGCAGCTGACTCTGGGCCATCTACCTGTAGCAGCTGTCCTGTCACCTCCAATCTACGTGCGGAAAACCAGCCCACTCCCTGACTGTCCACTGCGCCTTCTGCTAGAGGGACATCTGGAGAACCTCGGAGCAGCCATTCGGCATTTGCTGCAGGCAGCAGTATCTCCAGTAGTGAGTGAGAGGTGCTGCTCGCCTTCGATGCCCGGGTGCACCGCGTGGAGATCCCAGCCCGCACCCGATGTTTTGTAAACCTGCAAATATCCAAAAAATATTGATTAAAGATCAATGAAATACACACGCCCGTTCTCAACGGAAAGCTATCAAATAGATGTTAACTAGTTTCTTTAACGTTCATTTAATCCCAGAGCTAACGCTTCTCTCGCTCATTAGTGCTGCCTTTATCTGCACATAAACATAACTTACCTTAATACCTTACGTAAAATGGCGCCGTAATGATATGTTCAATTGTGTAACGCACTAAAACAACTATAAAACAAAACTACCCAGCTCTCCTACTATAAAATAAACATGGCTGACCTGCACAATCCTGATTTTCTTTGCGTAGTAGTTTTTATAAGTAGTACAAAAAAAATTCGTATGAAAATTTTGTAAGTAATTTTTATTACATAATTTTTTTTCCCTAATAACCTATGTTACAACTTAAAAAATTACCTATCTACCAACAAAAATCCCGTCCAAACCGGCGCAGTTGCCCAAGATCTCTTTCAATCAGACAGAAAGACAGATAGACAAGAATTTAAAAAAATATTTTGTTGTAATATTATATGGCTCAAAAACTCTAATGCATTGAATTAAGACATATTAACTTACTAGAACTAGTGAGAGTGATTCCAAAATTCTGGATTCAGATATCCAGTATTTTGAGGAGACCCAAATAAACACATCGTTTACAAAAACGCTCTTAAAAATACTTGCAATTCACGTTCGTTATACGACATCGTAAAAACATACCTCTCCCTATAGGAAATTCGTTTATGTTTTAATTAAGAGCCCCTAAGAATGGACCTTGTAAAGGATTATTAGAAAACAGTATTACCAAGCCGTTCGGAACATTTCTTTTCTGTTTACATTGGAGATAGGGAAAAAATAAGAATTTTTGGAGCGATTCCGTCAAGATTTTCGAAGACAATGTATATTGTTGCTGGGGTAAAAATTAGATAGGAATTTTTGCTGGGTTATAAAGTAAAAAACGTATTTCATAGAATGTGTCTAAGATGGGTTGTCCTCGATATCCTGGATATTAGGTTTGTATGTGTACATTAGACCAAAAAAATGCCGCGTTTCCAACTGGTGGAGGTCCATTTGCTTACTAGTTTTAAATATTGTTAATTGTGACGTTTTATAAGTGCTGCGTTTAATGGTCTATACAGAATAAAATTTATTTTGACTTTGACTTTGACTTTGACTATAGTTAAACTTACAATCTAAGTAATATGACTCCTAGGCAATATACATCACTATCATTTTATAACTATTATACAATTGTAAACGAACTGTTTCTGTAAATTGGAGATATTTACAAAAAAGTATTTAGGTTATGTTATATGAACGATTCTGAAGACAAAACTATTGAAGTTATATCAATGTACTGTAAAAAAAACTTCGATTATAAATATTATTGAAATTAAATTTCCAATCAATTTAATCACTTGAAATATATATATGGTATATTTCAAGGTAAATTTCCAATTAATTTAATCACTTGAAATATATATATGGTATATTTCAAGTGATTAAATTAATTGGAAATTTAATTTCAATATTATTTATAGTCGAAGTTTTTTTCGGATTCGAAGCTTCGGATCTTCATTAATTGCTATCCAATATTCTCTCAGAAGATATCCAATCCAAGAGTAACTAGAGGCACTACTTTCAAGAGCCAGTCATCAAATTTAAATATACCCCAAAAATAATTTGAACCAAAAAAACAAAATTACAACCTTGTATTAACTTTTAAAACCTTTCTTAAAGAACTCCTCAAAATATACAATTCAGTTACAGCTATGATCTTAAACAACACAGTGGGTTCACGTGAAACAGATTCCCTTCGTGTAGCGGTAGACGTTTCAGTAACTCATTTGCTATTCTAAAAACTTTCTGCCGGGGGCTCTGCGCTTTGCCCCGGATTTACCGTAAGACCTCGCGGTGCGTCGCTCTGAAATTTTTATTCCGTACACAACACTAACGGATCTGAAGCTTAAAATGTAATATAGAATGTGGAATTTTTGGTTCCCATTGCTAATTATAATTAATAATTTACATAAATTTGTTTATGTTCATAAGTGGAATTGGCATATGAATTGGAAGTGGAATTGATTGACAGATTTCACAGTTTGAGCAATAGTATTAGGCACGTTCATTAAAATATTGAAGCAATTACTATGCTTACTTTTCCTAATGATTTGGTTCGGAAAAGAAGTACCTATCCAGGACGGGACTTGAACTCGTGACCAGTTGGTCAGAGTATTCCTCTTGTAAAGAACTGATCGTGGGTTGAAATCTCGTTCTGGATGTTCCATTTTCCTGATCTAAATCATTAGGCACATTAATATAGCTTTACCTCGATTTATGTTAGAATTGGAGAACTCTCAAGAATGAGGGTTACCATTATATAGATACCAATAGTTTTATAATGATGGCCTTAACGGTCCCTTCTCAAAGGATTTCACCCAAATTCTGGAACCCAATATCACAAACTAATTAAACTCACTTTGGTTTCAAATAGCGCTGTGTGGTATATCGTAAAATATTATGAATTATATTGATGCACATTTCAAACGCAAATATATATTTGCATGCCAATGAAATGAATTGCAAGACACGATAAAAGCATTTTAAAAGCCAATACCAAATCGCGGAAGTGCTTTACATAGATATCCTGTGACTATCAAGAGCCTCTCCCGTGAGCTCTCCTAAAGATAACCCCTTTATATTAAGGGTGCTCTACAAAAGCTCTTGTGGTTCTTCCATCTCCTATATTGGCTTTACATTTTATGGTAAAGTTGGTAGAGTTAAGTGCTGCACGGAAAATGTTTCATAAAAGATTTTTTTTTAAATGAGGATGGTTAAGAGTGGGAGGAATTGAATAGCTATTGTGTTCCTACTTGATTGTTTACCAGCGATTGTTATTTAAAGTTAGATTTATGATTCACTTTTACCGTGGTGGTAGCATTGGGCTAGACCCAGAGGTCTCAGCTTTGATTTCACATAGTGTAAATATTTTTATGCGTGAATCTGTTGCATCTCATTAACAACTCGTAGCCTGATCCAGTGAACTTAAGATTTAAGACGTGCGATTTTAAAGCTCGCAAAAACTGATAGATACACATATTTTTCAAAATCCAGTTTAAAAAAAAATAAAAGAATCGAAAATGATTTTTATTGCGAATCACACATGTACACATATCTAGGAAACCCGAAACGACTCACAAAAAGTGAAGTTTAAAATGAATCAAAATGTGAATGATGTTATTTTGACAGATATAACAAATACCCAATTATTTTTTCAATTTTCCCTGCTAATCGAATTGAAATCATGCGTTTTGATAGCGTGGCACTACTGAATCGAATCCACTAACTCCTATAACAAATCTTTAGTGCCCAATTTCAGTTAGATCCATTCAGCCTTTTATACATGATTCAGAAACAAATTAATATCGAAATATCTTCCCAAACTTTCATATTTTAATTCAAATAGTTGAATAATAAAGGGTAAATCTAAAAATAACTTCTTAATTGATCATTATACCGTGTATAAAGGCAACTGATAATATTCCAGCTCATCAATTTTATTAACATCAAAATATATAATTTGATGAAACATTTCACCACAATTTATTCACAACGGGTCTCGCGGTTCGTTTATAACGAATTTATTCTTATCTTCAGTAGGTACTTGATTCTATAATTAGAATTCTGAATCATATTTCATTATAATTTCATTTTTAGGTACTGGATTTATGTTTTTTATTCCTACGTGTTTCCTTCTTCTTACAATCCCAGGTTCTTTAAGGAGGGCGTGAAGAGGCATTTGTCTAGGCCGTCAAGGTAAGGACCGCCATTTTGGGACGTAGAATTGTCTAGAATGGCGGCCCAACCTCTGGATTTTACCCTAGCTTCTCCCCATCCACCAATACTGCTACAATGGTAGCCCCCTCAGCTTGACGGCCTCGTGCTTTTTTGCGCCTCGCACAAATGACCCGGGGATTTAGGTAAGAAGAGACATGTGCTGGTAAAGAGTCAGCAGTCAGTCGGCGCTGAACATCAATATTTTTTATTAACTGAATTAAAAAAAAGAGGAGGTTTTCAATTCAACTGGATTTTTTTTATATTTGTTACCTCAAAACTTTCGACTGGGTGAGACGATTTTGATGATGATTTTTTTATTCAAGAGCTGTAGCTTCCCGCGGGTCATTTTTCAATTTAGTCCGGTTGAAGTCGGTTTTCTTTCTAAATTTTTATTACGTTTTGTAAGTTCCGCCTAATAGGTAACAGTGACCTTCATTCCTGAAACATTTTCAACTTAACATCAGCAAGGTGAATACATTTTTGCCCTATATAAAAAAGTAGGTATCTAAAACCTTAAAAAAGCTTGACTTTGTATTTCTGTGAAAGTAATTTATATTCAAATCACGTATTTTGAATCACACCAGCGACATCTAATGGAGTATTTTACCTACGTGTGTTATATAATTCATCAGATATAACTGTCTCAGGCTGCAAAACCTTGAAGGTTTGTAATGCTTTCGCATTTGCTGATAACATTTCCTAGCCCCCCTCCCTTACCTTCATGGTAGGCAGTGCGTGTGTGACACCCCTGGTGTTGCATACGTGCATAGGCCACACCGACCGCTTCCCATTAGGTGGCAACCTACGTGGTATAAAAAAACCACATCATAGAAGGGTGTATGGGGACCCACCAAGATCTTAGGGGTGCCAACTAATTTCAGCTGCTAGCTGAGACACCTACTGAGTAATACGTGTGGCTTTGGGATCGATTCGAATGGCTGTAGGAGGGAGGAGGAGGAGAAGGGTAGGTATGCGGAACCCGGATTGCAGGGCTGAAAGCCTCAGATGTAACTAGGAGTCAAGTCACACCACTTTAGCTCTAAAACTTAACCAAAACAAAAATTTCTAAATGTTAAATTAATAATCCGAAATTGTTGGTGAATTTGTCAGAGTTCACCAACTTCTGAACATGATTGTACATTACACGTGCGACCTTCGGTGAACCGAAATAGATTGGTATATACTTAAGGGTATTTATATAAGTCGGCGGTGAGACACGTGCGGAATAGATGAAACCAAAATCAAATTGAGCTCGTAAAAATAAAAACTTGAAAAGAGACAATACAAGTATTTGAGTGCTTTTCGTCGCTGTATCTATTTATTTTCAATCTAAAATGTTTTTTTTTATTGTTTTTATTTTGTAGAATTTTTATCTAAAATCTAGACTATGATAATATTGTAAATTAGTTATATTTGTATACAAGAGATATTTTATAAAAAGTACTTAATATTTTTTGAATGATGGTGTAATCATCATTGTTTGTGTTAGTAAAAAAAATCGGTAGATTGCTAAAACGTCGCTCCAAGACCCTATAGGAGAATTTTAGCTGTCTAGGCTAGGACCTGTCTAGGCAGCTCATTTGGTCAGAGAATTCTGCTAAGAAAGGTATCAGGTCGATTTTTCCTATATATTGATTTTTTTGATTTTACGAAATAGTTTTTTTTGCATAAATAGTAAAATCAAAAAATCACCCACTTTGTTCAATTGAACAACAACAAAAATTGTTGTTACTAGGTACTTACGTAGAATATAAATCAAAGTGTTTGAGTCTTTAATACTCTGTAATACAGTTTTTGAAACTAACTCGAAAGCTAGGGACTTTCACTTTAGAATGATTACGTAAAATGTGTCAATAAAGATTTATAAAAAAACTGTTCTAACAATAAAAAAATAGTAGGTCACCTTTGAGACTGTCGGTCGCCAGAATAATTATATGTTTCATGTGATTTGTGATGGGAACAATATATTATGTTCTCACCACAAATCATAATTATGAAACATATTTCGTAGATACAATATTTTCTATCTTCAAAAAAAAAAACCTTAAAAAAACATTTCAAAAAATGTTAACTGACGGAATATATACTAAGCCCCGTCACAAGTCTTAACCCTCAAATTCTTACGACATTTTATATTCCGTATGAGTACAATAATATTGGCAAACTCGGGATCGAAGGCTCTATTCATGCAAGCTTATCTCCTCGCTCACACAATGGCGGGTATGGCGTCCCATTCAGATAAGTATGTTTCTGGTGGTGGAATTATTTCGTTCATAATATCAGGTGAGGTTTGTAATTTGAAAAGCTCCATGGAAAGAAGATCTGATGTTTTTTTTTAATTTACTTTTTGATGTGGCATAATTTATCGGCGCATCATGGTTGAAAAATTATGTGTAGTGCCGTGATGTTAAGCGACATTATCGTTATTTTGTCATGCAGTCGTCTGTTGTTTCTTTTTAACCGATTTCAAAAAAGGAGAAGGTTCTCAATTTAACTATTTTTCTTATTGCTTGTTACTTCAGAATTTCCAATGATGATTCCTTTTTCAAATTGAAAGCTAGTGCTTTCCATTATGGTCTCATATCAATTTGGTCTAACTATGTAAAAAATTGTTCACACAGTTTTCTAGCAGGAAATAAGTAATGGAGCTGAAAGCGGAAACTAGGGCGAATTCGGTATAAATAAACCATGTAAACAAATCTTGGAAGCCGGATCAACCCACCCGGAATTGTCACCCGGATGTCAGATAATTACGAAGTTTTAAATCGATACGACAATAATTAGAAGTTAGCCGAACTTCCAAATTTTCGTTTCGGTAAAACTTTGAGAGCATATTTTGCAAGCAATGTTTTTTACACTCTTAGGTTTATTTCTGTATTTTAAAATGATACACATTCATGAATTTCGACTTGAAAGTAGATTGTATTCGACAACTGAATTCAATCAATTGAAATCTAACATCACATTTATATCTTTCTATAAAAAAATTGCACCAAAATCCAAGTCCATAGTTTTTGAATCCATCAAAAACAAATAAAAAGACATTTTTTTATATATTTAACCCTTCAATTGACTTTGCCCCACTGAATGGTGAAAAAAACATGAATTCCAAAAAAAAAATGTTTTTGTGTTCAGAATCGTCTAGGAATTGTTCAAAATACCTATAACATGGACTAAGTTTTTTTTCCAAATATCTCTAATGTACAGGCACAGCTCATTTACGATTTGTCAATAATATAGATAGATGTATTATATGAATTATTTTGACCATCTTTACAGCATTTTGACCATCTTAACAGAATTTTGACCATCTTTACAGCTTCATTTTGTTAGTGATGCTTAAAATGTTATATACAGAATAAATGATTTTTGACTTTGACTTTGACTATGGTACCTACACAGGCAATAACTGAGGGGTGGATATTTCTTCTTGCTTTAATATTACGTGTATATATACGTAACTCCATATCTTTAGCGACGCCTTTTATCCCTATAGGGTAGGCAGAAGCAACTGCCCTCTATTTGTTTCCACCCTTACTCGCTTCACGAGTTCCCTCCACCGTAATTAAACGTTTTATGTAGACCCACTTCCGACTGCTTCTTTTCTCAGAATATTATCAATCTGGACAGTTTGTAAAAGGGTATTTAATGTCCCTACCAGTTTGTATCAATTATACATATAATATTTGTGTACAATTGCGTTGAAGGAGCCTTGATATAAAAATGGAAAGGATTAACACAAAAAAAATGTTTTGTAAGTGTTGTTTAATGGTCTATTTAGAATAATTTTTTTTTTACTTTGACTTTGACTTTGACTTCGACTTTGACTTCGACTTTGACTTCGACTTTGAATTTGAAAGGAAAAACAAAGATTATTGGACACGTGATTTAACGTATGTGTATCATTTTGATATTAACAACATTGATATAAGTATATCCATAGGCCACGGTTATCGCTTCCCATCAGGTGGGCTTTGTGTTTATATGTCATCTAAGTGGTATAAAAAATATTGACGACTTCTAATGGCGTAGCGGTAAAGCGTTCGAATAGTAAGTCGGTCGCGGCTTTGTTCCCACTCAGTGCGAATATTTATATGCATGTATGTGAATAGTGCATTTAGTCTAGATGTTTATATCTATAATATGCGCTTAACTAGAAAAAAAAAGTATCTAAAAATGTTTATCCGCATTCTAGAACCCACAACAGAAACTAGTGAAACTATGTTTGCTTTGAGCCTAGATAACGCTGTGTAGAATGTCGTAAAATATTTATTTTTTACACGATTTTTTACCAAACGTTCCATTCCCAGTTGAACTACTCTAATCGCATTAAAAATAAACATGATTCTAATACGTCCTATTTAATCTATATTGACGTCACAGCATAATTTATAATATTGGTAATTATCCCAGCATGCCAGCATGCACATCAATTATACCTTACTCATTGGTTAATTTCCGTGGTAACCCTCTAATACTGCACGGTACGCGGGTAGTGCAATAGGCGATAATTTTCGGATGATATTAGTTTACAATGACGATTTTAGGGTTGTTTATAATGTGTAGTATTTGTACCACTCGTCCTATTACAAAATTGAAAATAATTGTCTGTATCTTCTTCTTCTTCAACCTAGCGTTAATCCCAGTCGTATCCAAAGCTTTCACCTCGGAGTCTGGGGTCCGCTTTACCAGTCTTTTTTTGTATTTTGTATTTTTTGTTGTTTTTTTTTTGTTTGTATATTGAAGATATTTGAAAAATAAAGTAAGTAGGTACTAGAGTAAATGAACGATTATATGAATACAATTTTACTTTTTTTTTGGAATTAAAAATAAAAATAATTATTTAACGACCATTTTCTACATAGTGTAGTAAAGTAGGTACTACCTAAGCATAAATTAATCTATGCTTGTGTAATGGGCTCTAGAATGCGGATAAACATACTTAATACATTTTTTTTTGTAGACTTCATATTATATACTAAATATACCTACATACAAATATTTGCATTTACAGCGGGAACCGAACCCGCGACCTATGTCGTAGCAGTTGAATGCTACATGTTACAGACGCCGTCAAAGAATAAAGTTTAAGATTGCAAATTCTGTCTAAGTATCATTGAGTCTAAGCCTTACTGCTTCATTTTAAATTCTCCACTTACAAAGAAAAGATAAGTAAGACAGTGAGTTGCATATCTTTTATCTTTTCTTACTTACACAAACTTTCGCTGTGTAATGCTTTAACTGTAGTTTTAAATTGAACTGAAGTTAGTTGAGGCTTTTATTTCTTCCAAGATGGCAGCTACTAAAATTACTTACTAAAGTTTATGTGTTATTTAAATTTAATTAAATAAACAAAAATGTTTTTTTGAAGTTGATTTTATTTATATAAAAGTGTTTCTAAGTGTGTGTCGCCATTGTAGTTTTTTTACATTGGTCACGTCAATAAAACTTCACCTCGCCTGATGGTAAGCTAATCACAAGACAGGACGGCCGCCTGTCACCCTGCACCGTAAACCGTCAGCGAGGCGGCGCGATGCTTGCCTCACCCCCGTCGTCGAGGGAGCCATCTTAAAACCGTAGATGGCCCGGGGTCAGCTGAGGTACGAGTAATATACCTACTTAGTAACTTTACACCCCGGTAATTCAGACCCAAGACGGCGTGCGGTTTTGGCCAACTGAAAAAATAGGATAACTTTTTTTTTATATACCACTTAGGTAGCAAACAAGCACACAGCCCACCTGATGGGGAGCGGTCACCGTGGCCTATGGTCGTGTGCAACACCGACGACGTTACCTACGCGCTGCCGACCCTGAAGAGAAAGGGCCACCAACCCTTCCACCACCATCATCAAAATATGGGGTTTTTCAAGAAGGGCATTAGAAGGTTTTTGCGGGGTCGGCAGCGCGAGTGTGATGCCCCTGGTGTTGCACGCTTCCCTAGGCCACGGTGACCGCTTCCCATCAGGTGGACCGTGTGCTTGTCTGCCACCTAAGTGGTATAAAAAAACCCAGCCCTTTCCAGAACGCTTTTTTAATGAAAAGCATAAGTAACTCCATGCAAAAGCAAACAACTCAAATGCTGTTTTAATCAAAGAAAACATTTGAGATAACTCAGTTCGTGTCGAATGAGAAATGATTCCTATTATTTGTAGAATACAGAACTAGATTCTTGTATAACAATCTGAGTTGTAAGTTTCAAGACATTTTCAAATTTTCCATACGAATAAGATCAGTGGAATGGAAAATCAAATGTATTGAAGTTCGGTTTGTATTTTGTACTATTCTTTACATAACTATCTGTGTTGGATAGATGTTTTGATATTATTACGGTTAGTGTTATTGACGTAGTGTAAAGCTGAACAAACCTTTTGTTTGAACAAATGAATTTCGGATTGCTTGCTGTGAAGAAAGAGCAATTTGATATTTTAATCAAATTTAGGGCCACCACTGTTATAGCACTATCGGTGTATTTAGTAATGACCCCAGTCCTGAGATTTTACCTTTTAGCTTACCATCAGGCGAGGTGAAATCATATTGACGTGTGCTATATAAAAATAATCAAGTAATCAGTCTTTCTCAGTCCACTAGCCTATACCAGTCTGTTTAATATAATTATCTTTTCAGGTAGTCCCTCTGTCTTGCTAGGTCCCAGAAATGTGAACAAATTGAGTGAAAGATTAAACGACAGCCTCTGTGGCGTAGTGGTAGTGCATGCGACTGCTACGGCATGAGGTGCGGGTTCGATTCCTGCTCAGTGTAAATATTTGTATGCGGGAAAATGCGCTATTTGCATTGGTTTGGGTGTTTCTAAGTATGTATTTACAAAAAAATCAAATAAGTATGTTTATTAGCATTCTAGAACCCATAACACAAGCTAGTTAAACTAAGCTTACTTTGGGTCTAGAGAACGCCGCTGTGTAGAATGTCGTAGATTTTTTTTTAAATTTAATAATTTACTTCGGGATATTAAATTAAACATCTTCTAAAAATAGGTATCTGTAAACAGTTCTTAGTACCAATTCCAAAGAAAGGTGCCAAAACCGTCGCATCAACGTTCCCGAAATTTTATTTTTCAATAGACACAATACTGTATCCTTTGCTCCACTCACCCCACCTTATACATCAAAAAATTACTGACACAGGCCCGATGGGATTGCGTCTCTTCAATATCCGGTTGCCTCTAAGGGTTTTTCATCAAGATCCTCAAACGTAAATTTAAAACGTAATGTATTAGGAACCCCCTCTTTTGATCGAGTAAGACAGGTTCAAGCGTCATAGAGTTGCCATCTTTGTGTGTGTTTGGAAGGGTGGCCTTGATACTGTTGTGGGCAGGATAATTTTAGAATTTTTTTTTTGACAACGTCATCAAAAGTTATTTTGTTATTTATTTCAGTCGCTTCACGGAAAATATCGAGGTCCAGCCAAATCCGCAGTTAAGACTGGTAAAGCGGACCCCAGACTGGTGAAAGCTTTGGATACGACTGGGATTAACGCTAGGTTGAAGAAGCAGAAGATTTATTTTTGTTGGAAAAAATATGATTGCTATACAAGCAAGTAATTCAACGTCGTTTGTTTGGTTTATGAAACTTGGAATATTAAAGATGTCATTCATTTATTGTCATTCAGGCATTTCCCCTTGTATAAAGAATTAGAGACGGATTAGAATATGTATTTATAAAAACAGACGTCAGATAAGTATGTAGTATTAACTTATGACGAATTTGGCTTGATTCTCAAACAAACCATTTTTCTACAGTACAAAGTGTTTTCCAGCACAAAAGCTATAAATTTTACTAGTAATGCTAATCACTTGTTCTAATTACAAGAACGTATACTATATTTTTATATAAAAACTTTTTGGGGCATGAATAATTATTTTGATGATATCAAAACTAATTTGTAATCATGATTAACATAATTCATTATGTCTGCAATATAAAAATTAGATTAACCACCAAAAGTTTCTTAAACAAATTTATTATTCACCATTTCAGAATCCATTAAAGCAATTTCTCCAACCAAGATTCCTGATTTCTCATTAAGCAAGACTGTCCGTTGTCTGTCGGTCCTGTGGTTACCCCACAAGAGCTATGCGGGTGCGGTTGGTACAGCTTCTGGCGTCTTTGAAACTGCCAGTTTATAGAGACTCGCGTTTGTACGATTAAGTATTCCTTATCTTGGTTTAAATCGACTTAGTACGATGTTGTATGTGAATGTGATGCGCTATTCAGTTCTATTCTTAAAGCGGAATGCGTTCAAATACAATTAAGTTATTCACTTTGTGTAGTGAATTAACGGGATAATGAGTAAGGCGGTAGGCCACTAGATCTCTTGCCACTGACTGTCAGGAATTAAACCATTAGGCATCATTACCTACCTGAGTTCGCGTTCTTTTTCATACCAGCAACAGGAACACTATAGATATCATTGTACTAATTATTTCACTCTGGTAGTTTATTAATAAATAATTATTTTTGTTTCAGGTACGTTTTCTCAAAATATTCGTGATCTTTTTCTCTTATAAATGTACGGTAAGTGTAGTGTTGCATTAGACATATTCCTAAATATTATTTTTGTAAGTCTACTACACACGATTTTCATGATTCTTCAGTTATAAAAAAAAGAAATATCGAACTATCATTACATTGTTAAAAATATACGTAGGTAATATAAATGCAAATATGCAATAATTGAGTTTCAATACTTCAGTGTATTGAATTTGATAGAAATTTAACTTTCTTGATATTGTTTTAGATTTTTATATTTTTAATTAAATTTTTAGTAATGGAATCGGGATTGTAGTATACTTTGCCGAAGAGCTATCTATGCTCGGGTCCTTTCCGTTAGTCGTGTAATTGCCGTGAATCCAACACACCACGATGATTATCTTTTTGTATGTAAAGTATGTACCCTAATCTTTTAATATGAAAGAAAAATGAAAACAATTTGTTAAAGCGTATTTTTGCATCCATAGCTTTTTATTACGCACATAACACATTCCTTTTTCAAATAATTGCATAGTTGGTATTGCACTATAAACCTCTACATTTCAGATAAAAAATAAACAAAAACCAATTCATTCTATACAAACATTGTCTATGATCAGCAGTAAGAAAACATTCTCAGTATTTTGTGTTCGGATGCATCACAAAATGATATCGGTTATACGTTCTATTCCGTTCCACTGGATGCAAGATAAATCGTCCGTCTTAGATGAAAGCTCCGTATATCTCCAGCTGGCAGCATTTTGCCAATAAATTCAAAATCAATCTAAATGGTTCGTCCTTCGCCATGACTGCTGTAATGCTTATAAATCACTGCTCGAAGTTTCTATTTTCTTTTTCTGTCCGCCATTTTTGAATGTGACTTTTGAATTTCGAACAGCTATGACTCGGACGCGTGTCCGAATGCAATTCGTTTTACGTAAACTGTGTGTCATTTTATGTATTCTTAAGATTTATTATTGTGTATTGTGATATTTTTTGTAAGAGTAAAAGAATTAGATATTAGTTTACTAATGCTATTTTTTTTATACCTTTTTAATAGTAGGTACCAGCATGCATTGACTTATTTAGTTTTAATACGCACGAAAAAAAGGTAGTACTATATTGTTAAACTGTATAAACACTAAATCTATGAAAGCAATATATTTTGATATAAAATAAAAAAAAGTATTTTTTTAAATAAGTCACGTCAATATGACTTCTCCTCTCCTGATTGTAAGCTAAAAGTAAAGTCTCAAAAGAATGGGGGTCACCATTGCAAACATCATATTGCTATTATAATGGTGGACCTTAGCTTGAAGGCTAATGGCTTTTTTACGCCCCGCTTGAAGGACCCGGGACTATAGGAAGAAGGAAATACAATATACTACGATTTTTTTAAAACACAACTTTTCAAGCATAAGCGAGTATGGTGTGTAATTAAAGTAAGTGCTCGAATCTATGTAATTACCTACAGTACGGTAGTTTTAGTAAACAAGTGCCTTTACTAATAGTAAAAACAGAATAAAATTGAAACTCAATTTAGCACCAATATCACTTATTTTTATGCCATTAGCAAGCAACTACCACTGAAAACTCAATTTAAAAAAACAACACCAACAATTTTTATTCCAATTTCGAGAACGAGTCTTTCGCTCCAAATATTACTATGTAAAAATATACAATTAATTTTCGAAGATATCATTGTGAACAAAAATACTTCGTAGCAAAACGTTTTAATTGTTTTTTTTTTCTCAAATTGGACGTTGGCCAAACAAAAATTGAAGAGATCCATCCATTTGAAGTGAAGAATTAAATTGTTTTTTATTTCGGTAAAAATAATTATTTCTAAGATTGCCTGCCATCGACAGATCAGGGCTAGATTGCTGAGCTACCATTTAAATTGATGGGGTTGTAAGACCTAATGTTGCCAGCTTAAATATTCGTGATTCGTTTTACGTTAAGAGCTCCAGAATGTTATTGCGGGAGAAATGAATGAAAGCATTTAGTTCAATGTTGTTATAAACAAAACAAATTTGAGATTTTCGTTGATAAAATAGATTGTTCTTAGGCAGTTTTATAAACAATATTGTAAATGAAATGTGAATTAATTACTAAAGTTGTCATCGTCCTTTCTTTTTGTAGTTCATTTGAAAGAAATTATTACTATTTCATATTGTCTGCCCTCTAAATGGTATAAAAAAGAGAAGAAGGCAGTAGGAGAAAGAGGAGATTTTTTTTATTTTTTGTATACCACTTAGATGGCAGACAAACACATGGCCCACTTCATGGGAAGCAGTCACCGTAGCCTATGGACGTCTGCAACACCAGGGGCGTCACACTCGTGCTGCCGACCCTGTAAAAACCTTCTAATGCCCTTTTTGAAGAACCTCATATTGTAGTCGCTAGGTAAAACTACAGAATAAGAAAAAGGAAATTAGAAACATGCTCTTATTTAACACTTAACACATACTTGACATGAAAGGTATTAGTTACTTACTACGCCGGTTGAGTTGACTCATTCATGCTAAAAACACAATATTCTATTAAAAAGTTGTAAGTGAAAGTACTGTACTTCCTACCTATTCAGGAAAGTCTATTATTTGAACGGTAAACGGTTCTCCTTTCAAGACATACTTAACCCTCCCAATGCAGCAAGTTATAATTGTTTTATTTTATAACAGTTTACCACTTATATTACAAAAATGAACTGTGAGGAAACCATCTTTTCAAGTCCTTAAAAACCCTTTTCCCAACAATATGGAGCAGGAAGCATATTTTTCTGTACATAATTTTATTTTCAACCCTTCCCGTGTTCTGGTTATCAATTACGTGGTAACCCTTTTCTCTCAAAACAATATAACTTACCGAGCCTTTTTTATACCAATTCGCATAGAAATTATAATATTATGCGAACTTTTTTAT
The DNA here is from genome assembly GCA_963576445.1 of Lithosia quadra. Classification (NCBI taxonomy): domain Eukaryota; kingdom Metazoa; phylum Arthropoda; class Insecta; order Lepidoptera; family Erebidae; genus Lithosia; species Lithosia quadra. Next base: position 17,739,935 of record OY754877.1, on the reverse strand, counting down.
GCGTAGCGTCCGAGTTCTTATATTAATTTTTCTTCTTGAAGGGTCATTAAATTTTTAATATTTAAGTTCACTTTATAATAAAAGAGGAAGCTTGTTGCCATTTTTCTTATTGCGTAAACAATGAAGACTTAATTTTGTATCTCTGACGTTCATATTTTGGGTAAAATTTTTGATGTTGTTTATAATAGGAATGCATTTTTATTTTCAAGTTACGTTTTTTTTTTTATTTATAGTATTTGTCACTTGCTCTGTCCACGTTGAAATCTGAAAATCATTCATAGTTTGATTCGTTTTCGATGAGATTTCGGAGCTTTCGTAGGTTGTGAAGTACTGGACTGGCAAGATAATATTTTTCAAGCTATAAAATACTAGCTTCAACAAACTTTGCCTCAGCTTACCATCAGGCGAGGTGAAGTCATGTTGACGTGACCGACATAAAAAAAAAGCTTCCCGTACCGTGGCCGCCGCGTGAATTTCTTAGCCCAACCTGCTTCTTATGAGAACTTATTTCTGGGATAAAAAGTATGTGTATGTGTTATTCCAGACTATAAACTATCCTTGTACCAATTTTCAGTTAGAACCGTTCAGCTGTTAGAGTATGATTCATCAAATCAAACCAAGATTTTCACAAACTTTCACATTTGTAATATTATCAGCATTCACTGGAACATAGCTCTCCAATGTAAAGATCTTGTTTTATGATTTCACAATGTTATCCAAATAATAAATTCTAAATTGCTCAAATAAATCTGTTCAAGTTAATCTTCTTATCACTAATCTTATTCATTCATTGAACAATATTTTGTTATCTGTAAAATGTTTGGCTTGCAAAATCGGCATTCATTAACCCTTATCTCGCCGGACCTACTCAGGTTGATCAAAAATATTCGTTTTGCGAAATAAGATGCAATTTGTTATTCGCCTTATCTACAAAGGTTGATTAAAAAGTTTTTTTAAAATTTTAATCTGTTGATTTATTTGCGCCCTATTTGATAGAGAGGCTGGGTACGTAAGTATTAATTTTGAATTAACGATAGAAAGAAGAATGTGATAGAAGATATTTTTAAACATATTTTTTACTTTATAACTAATATCCTTTTAAAGCGATACGATTTTATACAAAATTCCTATCAGTTATTTGAACCTATTAAATAAGCTTCCGTGATTGCGATAATCTCCTATTTTGAGCAATGTTTTATCAAAACTCTTCTACAATCAGATAACCGTTGTTTCTCAAGGAGCTATTAGCTAAACTGTGATGAAACGTTGAACAACTAGTGATGGGCTGAGAGATAATTTTGATATCCTATGATAAAGTCAATAATTATTTTCACCATATACAATTTTCACATTTGCTAATAAGCCAAAATAATAGTCAGCCATCTAAACTCAAACTAAAAGTACTTACATTTACCTATTCTAGAACCCATAAGCTATGCTTGGTTCCGGTCTAAAGCCGCTATATAATTTGTTTTATATATTTTTGAATATTTTCATGCCTCTCTTAACCCTTTTTGTTAAGGAAATACCCGGCCTGAGAGGCTTACAGAGGGACATGGATCCAACACGAAGCCCCTGGAGAGTTTTATTATTATTTCCATCTGAGGTTTACATTATACTTTATAACCTAAATGAATAAAAAGCATTTGAATATCTTAATTTGAATCAGGCCCAGGTACACGATATTCCATACCGCAAATACCTCTATAAAACACCTCCAATCTTTTTATTCAAAGAAATATAAATCACGCTCCAAATCTGTGTCCCATTTTTCCCTTACACTAATGCAAGAAAGAGACGGAATATATCACCCAGGACCACCCTTTAAACGATCTTGATGGGCCATTAACGATTCGAGTTATCGTAAGTGACACTTGGTACAAATTGGGTGAAAGGCCGAATTCTCGTACACTGGAGGTACTGATGTTCTACTTGACTATTTGAATTATTAGAGTGGTATCTGTGTATTATGTACCTATCTATATATTACGTTATTCGATATTTAAATAACGATAAAAACTAATACAATATTAACGTTAATCTACCGTTACTTTTGGGTTACACGGGTTAAGGATCGCATTTTAAAGTTATATTATATTTTTTTTATAATGGCCACGTCAATGACTTCACCTCACCCGATAGTAAAGTAGTCTCAAAAATTAAAGTCACAGTTACAGACACCGACAATGCCCCGCTTAAAGGACCTGGGACTGTAGGAGAGAGGAATGTGCGCTAAAGAGCTCCAAGATTTTATAGTGCGGCATAGAACAGAGGTGCTGAAGAACTTCTGGATGGAATTATTATTGACTATTAAAGTACTTACATTACATATTTGACTCTAAAAGCCAAAATCACGGTGAATATAATATCGTAGACTCAAGCAGGAAATTCCACTGCATAGCATTTCTTTTTATCTGGTTCTAGACTCAGCGATCAGTTTTTCTACGAGGAAGTATGCGCTGTGAGTATATTAGTCACAAACATCTTCAATTTTAATAAAACAACTATAAAAAGCAACACCGTTAAGCACCGCTTACCTGACAAACTACATTAAACTTTGAAGCATATTTTCAATTATTAAATTACTCTCACAGCACTGCAAGCCAACTTAACTTAAAAAAAGACTTAAAAATTCACTTAACTGAACAAAGTTCCAACTTATTTTAAGAAGTAGTTGAAACTGCAGTGTTGTGGAGCCAAGTTTGCAGCAACTTTGAAGATATAAACCCCGAGTTACCTGCCGTGATTTTAGAGATAAGTGCACCTGAATACTGCATCTTGGTCAGTGGAAAATTTATGGGCAATGAACATTTTATTAGATTTACGCTTGGAGTAACCCTCTGTATGTTATGACTGCCACGTGAAAGTATGTGGTAAAGATTTTGTGGCTCCAAGTGAAATTTCACTCGCTGTATTTCAAAATATATTGTATGCTGAGGTAGTTTTCTTTTATGTGGCAATATTATATTACAATCTCTGCAATGGTACTGTGCAGCAAAGTTTGAAATCAAATCTTTACGAACTACACGATTCAAATAAAATTTTAAATCCATGGATGGTTGAATTGGGGTAAGAAGTCATTATTATGGACTATCCAATTCTACCCAGTCCTTCAAGAATTAGAAGGTGCTGACAGCGCGAGTGTGACGCCCCTGATGATGCAGACGTCCATACTAAGAAAGCGAAAATGGGAAGCGGTTACCGTGGTCTATGCAACATAGGCCACGGTGACCACTTCCCATCAGGTGGGCCGTGGGCCCTGTACTTGGCTGCGACCTAAGTGGTATTACATATAAAAAAGAAAGATAGGCACAAAGAAATGAAGAAAGAAAGGAAGAAAGAAAGGAAGAAAGAAAGGAAGAAAGAAAGGAAAAAAGTAAGGAAGGAAAAAAATATGAAAAAAGTAAGGAAGGAAAAACTTCGTGGTATGAAAAAGAAAAAAATATGAAGTGATTTTGGAAAAAAAAAAGATTGTCTTGACGCCGATGATAAGTGAGGCAATTTTGACTGGATGACAGCGTTTAATGAACGGCCCAAGCACCTGGTGAACAGACTATCAAATAGCATACTTACGTATCATTTAATTACCTAGTAAAATACTTTGTCTATCAATATTCCCATTTTCTTGTTACCGCTCGCCAAAATTAGAGCAAGCACACGAAAAATCCTCAATATACCAATTTTTATCAGTATAAAAGCTTGTGAAAATTCAATTACCCAACCAATAAAGTTGTCAAATATCAACATGAGGGGTGACGTCAAGATTAGGGTCGCCATCCGTTTTCGATGTTACGGATTTGTCCTGGTAGGGTGACGAATTATTTTTAGATGCGCGGGTCAGGCAGGCAGTGTGTTGACGGATTTTTAAATTGAAGTTATATAAAATAAAATAATTTTGACGTGGAACCTTGGTGAGAATGATTGCGTTAGGCATTTATTATTAGCGTTGTTTTTATTGCAGATTGCCTGTTATTATGTCATCATCATTCTCGTAGCGATTTCTGAGTTGCGTCCAAAGTATATGCTTGAATTCCGGGATGAACATGTTATTTTTACTAGTTGTCACCCGCTGTTTCACCCGTGGCTTCACCCGCGTGAACTTCTGATACCGTTCTTGCCTGTCGTCAATTCGTCAATTAAAAATCTAAACATCCTAACATTTTTCATCAAGTTTTACATTTATAGAATTGTCTGTCTAAGTTTTCGGGTACACCTGCCGTTCCATTTTACATTAGCATTAAACAATTTTATAAACATTTTAAATTTTTAAATGACAGCAATAAAATTGTGGTGATTATTTCGATTGCAGAAACCATTCATTAAAAGATTTTTTGGATTGTATCCAATTTTTTTAACTAAAAGTAGTACCACCCTATTGATGACAGATAGCCATTCCACGTCTAGAGATTACTTTTGAAAGGAAATAATTTTTTTCTTCACCAAGTTCGATCTGAAGTTGTCAAACTTTTTATATTTCACCTACGTTGCGATTTTGTCACTTGTCAATCATTTCGACGGAAACATTTTAACTTGGTGCTTAACAGAATATTAAAGTTTGGAAAATTATTATTTTGAATTTTTTTATATTTAGTCCACCGGATTGGCTTGATGGTAAACTGAGGCGGAGTCCATAAAGTTAAAAAAAATTAATTACGAAATAGCCGACTAAAACACAACCGTCTCGTCTTTAGCGCATTCTGTCCGTGGATTTTTATACACTCATGGATACAATGTGAGCTTGAATGAGCAATTTAATAAATTTGAAATAACCCCTCATTCCTAGCATAAAGATATCAGACTTCAAATATAGCCTTGAATGTCAAGAATTTCAAAACTAATTTCAGACTTGAGAACCTAGAAGACAGATCAACGATAAGAACTTTATAAAGTCAAAACTATTCAAGAAATTTGTGGTAAATAAAGGGAAAGTTAAATTTTAAGTTATTAATTCAATTGTTGAGAAAGTCACGATAATTTCATTAAGAAATTTAGTACGTAGTACTGACCAAATTAATGAGTTATTGAAAAAAGGGCAGGGTCCAAAGCACTCGAAACCGGTGGGCTTACATGAAAGGTTTAATGACAGTAGAGGAAGCGAGGAGGTAGGTAAGGACAGAAGCAGATGGCGGGTTGTCTCTGCCTACCCCGGAGGGAAAAAGTCGTGAGGATATGTATGTATTTAAATTTAGAATAAAACATAAGAAATTTAAATAATATAATTTAATAGCAATCAGTGCAGTAGGTTATTGAAGAGCAATCCTAACCAATTTAACAATTTGAGATTGACGGCAAATCGAAGGAATTCAATGCCCTTATTAATTTTAATAGGAACCTTTTACTTCGAAATTGGAAAATAAAAAACAAAGAGCACTCAGAATGCTAATAAAATATTCAAAAGCGAATAAAATCCTTTAGACATCAAAAGAGAATTAGCGTTTCAAACAATTTCTTTCTATCGTCAGTCTGTTTAATTGGACCAAGTTTTGAAGACTGCGTCTGGCTAGGGTCTTATTGAGTAGGATTTAGCATTTTATTATGAAAAAGGGACGTAGAAATGCCAGAAATCTTGTTATCCTCGGTCCTTACCTGTCTCGTTTTATTGAATCAGGTGTTACTCGGGCAAAATCATATATACGGGATCGGAGACGAATTTGCTTATCAGGGCGTATGGAGTTTCTTGATCGGGTATTAAATTGTGCCGTTATATTTTAGGGTTCTAGATGTAGTTCGAGTGCTTTGTATTATCATTTCATATACTTGGTTGTTATACTCCAGGTACTCTAGGTACTCCAATATTCTTAAAAATATCTACGCGTTTATCCTGAATATTGTAAGAAACAGCTGAGTCTCTAGAGTAAACTTGAGTTCCAATTCAATATTTTTTGCTTTTTTTTGTATACACAAAGAAATAGACTAAACAGCATCAATATATTGCCAATTTTTTTGCTCTTATATTATTTCAGTACTAGCTGATACTTGCATCTCCACCCGAGTGGAGTTTGGATTTCGTTTTTTGGTCATATCTCTGGTTTTAATGTACTAATTTCTTTGCCGTTATAATGTTTTTGAGCAAAAGATGTATCAATAATTTTTGTACCCGCCCTAGCCTGGTGAAATTTTATAAAAGTGCTTACGTTTGTTGCATGTAAGTAACCTATGTCTGTTCTTATGTTAATAAAGACCTTTTAAAAACAAAACAAAAACTTTAATAATTGCAATCAAACATACGGCAGATTTTAAGTCTGACTAAGACCTTTTTCCTTCAACCAGTAGGTGTAATTGACTTGAGCGTCGAAAATTTTATTGAGGTCCCAAAATTTCCTGCGTTAAATAATATACTCTTGAATATTGTCCAACTATCGAACATTTATAGATTAAGCCCAGCAAAAATGAACATCCAGTACGGGACTTTTTAAACCCCCAAGGAATATTGTGACCAACTGAGCTACCTGCATACGTCTTGGGTTTTTTTTTTTATTTTTTTTATTGTTAATACTGTTGGTAAATGATGATGTGGTCGACGGTGGAGCACGCTTGCCTAGTATTCGTATACAGGGTGAATTTTTCAAAAGGGATTGGATGGCCAAATCCGAAACTATAAGGAATAGCAAAAAATGGTCAAAGGAGTTACGAGCCCGATTTTGATGAAACTTAAAACCTCATCATTAGATTTTTGAAAAACCAAAAAACCTAGCTGAGAATCGAACCCGTTGATTTTGAAAAAAAAAACACACCCTTTATTATTATACCATACGATAGTGTCACTGTTAAGGAACAAATTCTGCGAAGTAATAATATACGGCAAATTTAAGGAAAATTTGGAATTTAATAAAATTCATGTTTTATGTACCAATTTGTTTCGTTCGAAATCCCAGAAAAGATCGTGAATCAGAATGATTATAATGATTGATGTTTTTTTTAAACAAGATGTAGCTCCAGCCCATAATAGCCTTAAAAGAGATTTTGATTCAGCAGTTTGACGACAAGTTTATTGCAAGGCATGGTCCTGTGCCTTGGCCAGCGAGATCCCTCTGGATTTTACTCCCTTAGATTACTTTCTCTGGGGTAGGTATGTCAAAAACGAAATTTACAAAGACACATATGATACAGAGATACCTACAGTCTGTTGATGACTTGAAACGTTCTTTGGAGAATTATTCTAAACGGAATCAATAACATTCTAATATTGAATGCAGTACGATCCTTGAGGTCTCAAATCCAGCTATGTATGGAAAACAATGGTCTACATTTTGAACAATTAATCAGTTAATGTTAGAAAATTAAAATGTATTTTGTTAAAGATGAGCTCTTTCCTTTAGTTTGCGGTATGCCATTACTTCCCAGAATAAGATCCTTAATAGCAACACTATCGTATGGTGTAATAATATAGGGTGTGTTTTTTTTTTCAAAATCAACAGGTTCGATTCCTAGCTAGGATTATTGATTTTCCAAAAATCTAATGATGAGGTTTTAAGTTTCATCAAAATCGGGCTCGTGACTCCTTTGAGCATTTTCCGCTATTCCTTATAGTTTCGGTTTTGGCCATCCAAGCCCTTTTGAAAAATTCACCCTGTATATACATATGTATGTATGTAATATGTATATATATATATATATATAGGTATATGTATATATATATATATATATATATATATATATATATATATAATATGTATATATATGTAATAGTATGGGTATTCGAAATTCTCCAATATGTAATTTGTGGACAGAAACTTTCCCAACCTTATTCCGCCTCAATCCTTCCTAGCTTTTTTCAGGGTCGGTAACGTGAACGTGACGCCCTTGGTGTTGCACACCTCTATAGACCACGGTGACTGCTTCCCAACAGGTGGGCAATGCGCTTTTCTGCCACCTAATTGGTACAAAAAAAGGTCTTGTTTATCGAATATCCAATACTTTCAGACTATGATGCTGTTATCAAGTACGGTGTTCTAAGCGTTCATAGTTTATCGTATACAAGCTTGTTGCTATGTAATAGACTCTTTATAGCCAACGATACATTTTCAAAGTATTTTCAAAGTTAAACCCTGAATTCTGTCACAGTTGATGTAAAAACTACAGGGGATAAAATAGTTCTGTGAAACAAAGTTCACCGGTACGAATTTTAAAAATGTTGGCCAAGACGTTACAGGAGAAGACAGTAACTTAGTTTAAAATATCTAGAAACTAAAATCACAGCTTAAGATAAGATTTCGTGCTGCTAACTTAGAACTTCAGACAAAATTTAGTCTTTAGATGGGAGATTTATACAATTCACAGGAGGAATAGACCCATTTTTGGGACTCCATTTTTATACTACTTAGGTGGCAGGCAAGCCCACGGCCCACCTGATGGAAAGTGGTCACCGTGTTTTATCGACGTATGTAAAATCGAACACAGAAACAATTTTTTTTAAAATATAGTCCGCGAGATTGATTGCACCCCGCCTGATGGTAAGCTGAGTTGGAGTCCAAAAGTGGCTACCATTCCCAAGGAATGCCCTTAGAATGGTGACCTCTACTCAGACGGCCTTGACAGATGCTTTTTCACACCCCGCTTAAAGAACCTTGGAGTATAAGAAGAAGGGAACACGTGCGAGGGTAAAGCATTCCACTTCTTTATCGTACGACAAAGAAAGGAATCACTGTCCACAAAGACATTTAAATACTTAAACAAGAGACGGCCTCTGTGGCGTAGCGATAGTGCATGCGACTGCTACGCAGGAGGTGCGGGTTCGATTCCCGCTCAGTGCAAATATTTGTATGCATGAATATGTCTATTTGCATTGGTTTGGGTGTTTCTATGTATAATAAGTGTGTATTTACAAAAAAAAAGTATATAAGTATGTTTATCAGCATTCTAGAACCCATAACACGCGCTAGTTAAACTAAGCTTACTTTGGGTCTAGGGAGCGATGTGTAGAATGTCGTAGAGTATTTATTTATTTATTTAATTTTAAAAATTAGAAGCTTCAGTTTAGCATGATTTTCAGTATGTTAGAGATTCCTGTGCCTACCTTTGTAGTAAAAAAAACTGCTCCCTCTATGGAATACAAACCAAATTTAACGACGATCTTCAATAGACGCGTGGCACTTTTTCTAGTTGGACTGCATTAGATTTCAGGGGTGTTTGGAATATGGCGGTCGCACCCTTCACCCAGATAAACTTAATGTTATTTTTTGTGCGTGCTATCTGACCTTTGTAAGCCGGAGGGATAACGATGTTCTAAGGTTTAACGAGTTACCATTACATCTGCGAGTGCGGACTATATTGACTGTTATACACGTTCAAAGTAATATTTTATCATTTTTTTAAAGAGATCTGGCTTGTACCAGCCCTAATTGCAAGGAATTGACATATTGGTGGGCAATTTTGTAGATTAAACTTCGTAGATTAAAAAAAAATGTTAAATTTAGCATATAAAGACTCAAATTAACAAAATTATTCTTATTTGTTAAAAATATCAATATGAATCAACTGAATACGCCGAAGCAACTGGTAATACCTAGTCTTAATTCCTACTTAGTATCCTATTAATATTATAAACGAGAAGGTTTGTAAGAATGTATGGATGTATGTTTGTTTTTTTTATATACCACTTAGGTGGCAGACAATCGCACGGCCCACCTGATGGGAAGCGTTCACCTTGGCCTATGGACATGTGCAACACCTTTTGTTAGTCTGTCACGCAAAAAACAGCTGAATAGATCTGGCTGAAATTTGGTAGTACAGAGATAGATTATATTTTAGAATAACACATAGGCTTTTTTCCTCGGAATAGGTTCCTATGAGAAGTGAGAACGGGAACAGAATACCGTGCATGCAGAGACGCCAGCAACAGCTAATTGCTAATAATTACATAGAGATTGAAATTAATAAACAGAGATCGATGTTTGTACTAACATATTGAATATTAGTACTGAGTAATTAATTTATCACTGACTAGCAGCTAATCTAGAGGATTAACGATAGGTCGTGTGTAGGATTATGTACTGTGACGTCACGCAGTGGTTACATTTCGTGTGGCTTGGTAACCAACATGTAGTTTCGGTTATAAGTTTTACGGTGATTACGTCATGCATTAGTAACGATTGTTTCGTTACGTTTTAGTTACGCTATAGTAACGTTATTTGGTACGTATGTTACTAACGTTACTAAGTAAGTATTTTGACGTTATTTAGTAACTATGTTTTAATGTTATTTATTACTAAAGTGTGTTTGTAACGTTATTTAGTAAGTGTGGTTTAACGTTATTTATTACTTAAGTGTGTTTTAACGTTACTTAGTAAGTATGGTTTAACGTTATTTATTACTTAAGTGTGTTTTGAACGTTATTTAGTAAGTATGAATGTTTTAACGTTATTTACTTCTTAAGTGTGTTTTTAACGTTATTTGGTTAGTGTGTTTTTATCGTTATTTAGTAAATTTGTTTTTAACGTTATTTTAGCGCAGGTTTTCCTCTCGGGCTTAGATGGTTAGACTTGAGAAGTTATTGATTCCGTAAATGTCATGATAAACCAATCTTTAAGCATGTAGGAGCAGCATAGTAGTCCGCGGACTCCAGAGCGTAATCTTGTGTGAGAGAGGAAGAGAGTATGTCGAAAGAAGCAGAAGAAAAAGGCAACGCATCTCAAAAGCAACAGTTAGATCCACTGTCAAAATAGAGCAAAAGACTGAACATTTCTATGGAAGTGAACAAAATGAAATCGATTTAATACCATGCAATACCTACAAATAACGATATCACAACGAAACTGTAATAAAAACGTAAATTTAAAATAAAACACACCCGTTATAGTATCGATATTTTTATTCAAACCTTTTCATCAGTGGCACTCTTATCGGAAGAGGAATCGTGTGCACTCGACTGTACACGTATTTAAGTGTGTGTAATTAATTGTTCAACATTTCTGATGTATTTAACGAATGCATATTATTCTTGTTGAAGTACTATCGAGCACACAACTGGTACTGTTGCACATTATTTAATGATTTGTTGTTGCTTTTTGTTTAATAATGACTAGATATTTTATTTGATGTTTAGTAGTTTTTTGGTACAATGTAAAGTTGTGTATTTCCGATGCGAATGAGCTGCTTAGACAAAATTTTAATACGTGTGTTTAGGTTTTTTTATCCAAAAACCACCCTAGTTGTATTCAAAACTTACTTTTTGGAGACCGCTCTATCACTCCATCTTTTCATTATACTATGGTTCACTAAATGGTAGCCCGTGTTACCACCCTAGTAAAATTAAAATTCCGTTCCCGCAACCTACAGGAACCTATTCCTGATTAGGTAACAAAATAGCCTATATAATTATGCCGGATTAAAATCTATCCCTGTATCAAATTTCAGCCCAATCCATTCAGCCGTTTGTGCGTGAAATAGTAACAAATATTCATTAGAATTAATTAACATATTAGTAGAATTACTTTTTTATATAATATTTCGTCGGATTGACAGCACACCACCTGATGGTAAGCTGAGGTGTAATTCATATTGGCCACCATTTCCACGGGTTGCCTCTAGAATTACTAACCAAAACACTTTTAACGGTATACTTAACACTATTAGGGGTGTTAACGATAACTTTAAGATGTCCACTTCTCACCAGACTCACCACTCAGGCAATAGTGTTTGCACCTTTACGATAATGTCTTTATAGACCTCATATTACCCCCTAACATTCATACGTTACACCATAATGTGGACACATAAAATTTGACCTCATAAATTAATGACCACCGTAAAATAAAGGTCTCATACATAAACTTCTGAAATGGAGGATCTTGGGAATAATATTAACTACACTGGGCAGGTGTATAATATGATACTAGTTGATAGCCGTGTCTTTGTTCGAGTAGACTTACTTTTATTATATTCTATTAATATTATCTATTCTACAGTTTTAATTTTATTGAAAATTAAGTATTCCATTTTAATATTTGTATATTTAATTTTCAATAAAATGTTTAAGCGTTTTTCAAAGTAGTTAAATTGTATTTATGATGATAATAAAAATTTATAAAAAAAAACAATGCGTGATGATAATAAACATAAAAAATAAACAAAAAATAAACCAAAAACAAATATTTAAAAACCTTCGACACAGCTAAGGACACACACGACTAATTCACTTTCGAAACAAAAAATAAATAAATCATTTTTTGTATTAGAAAGGTCTTGAGAAGACTCAAAATTTTACGCAACTATCAGTTGAGTAGAACCGGTGATATGGACAAAAAACGCAAAAACCGACTTACACTCGGGTAGAGCCGCGGGCATAGGTTAGTAGCCAATATTTTTCACTTTACCTCCCCTGATGGTAAGCTAAAGGAAGTCACAGGAGTGGGGTCACCACTAACAAACACCAATAATGCTATAATATAAAATTGTTTCACTATTATTCGCACATAATAATCGGCGATAAAAACAAAAGATACTTTTCAATAATAAGAAAATATACAGCCAACCTACGAGCAGCGGTACAGTCGCGCACAGTCAACGATAAAAGCACCGCGGAAGCACAGAGCGCGCGGTAAACGACAGCCCGGTGTCCGTTTCCTGCACGGTGCGCGAGGTGACGTTGTGCCCGACTGTACTTTTGTCACGAGTTGGCCGTGATGTGCGCGACTGTACGCAATGTTCGAATATTTATGATGGTAGTTTTATTTATCGTTTACTGTTATTTGGTTGTGAACAGTTTTATTCAAAATAGTAGGTAATGCCCGCGGCTTTGCCCGCGTAGATTTTGGTTTAATGTTTTTTGATCGTAATATCGCCGGCTCTAGCTTATGTATGTAATACACCGTAACTTATGATTCCTCTGTTTTAGAAAAAGTAATAAAAAAAAATAAAAAAAAATCCAGACAAAGTTGCGGACACAACATTAAGACGGCTTCTGTGGCGTAGCAGTAGTACATTCGACTGCTACGACAGGGATCGCGGGTTTGGTTCCCGCTCAGTGCAAATATTTGTGTGCATGAATTTGTATGCAATGGTCTGAATGTTTCTATGTAAGTATTTATTTAAAAAAAGTATGTAAGTATGTTTCTCCCCATTCTAGAAAGCATAACACAAGCTAATTAAACTATGCTTACTTTGGGCCTAGAGAGCGCTGTCGTAGAATATTTATTTATAATGATGACCTCTACTCCTAAGACTATACCTTTAGCTTACCGTTACGTGAGGTAAAGACGTGTTGACGTGTCCAATATAAAAAAAAAAAATAGCACTCCGGGAGTGCCGGCAGAAGTGAAAACTTCAATATTAACGTTGTGTTTAATTATAAGTATAAAAGTACTATCATTTATGAGGTAGAATACAATGTTTATTTATTGCGCTATCGTACACAAATATGACAATTTATATGTTGTTATTTATTCACATTTACGAATACAAAACAGTGTATTTACTACACAACAGTCAAGCAATCAGCTGTCACCATCCTTGGATACGCGTGGGACGCTGTACATAAACACACACGGTCATTCGCGCAAGCGCCCTGTGCCGCCTAAACAGAGCAGCACACTCAGGCACGGTAGAAAGAGTGGGAGATACTAGTTCCTCTCCCTTCCCCTCGATCTTACGCTTTTTCGATCAGCATCACGTGACCCTGACGCGAGTTTGAAAGTTTTTACCCATACAAAAAATGTGCTCAGCGCCGCTAAAGAAGTTTTCACTTCAAAAAAAAACAAGAATTTGCGTTTTGGTTCTGACTTAGCCATGTGGCGCAATGACCTTGGCCATTAGTGTGTCAAACTAAAACAAAATGGCGTTTAGCTCAATTTTAATCAACCCGTAGCGTTTGATCTCTTGATTCGGCGCACAGCGCTGAAGTAATCGCCCATAATACAGAGCAATTATAACACAAAGACGCAGGATTTCATAGACAATCAAAGGGAATAATTTCGGATGGCGATTATTTCGAGTGAAGGCTGACGAGAGCCCTTAAGGACAGCGCGTCAAGTACCACCGTTTAATTAATGAAACCCTCCAAAGGTACTTAAGCAGATTTAATTGAAGTGAGTTCGTTCCTTGAAACAAATAGTGTAAACGACAGATTTTTAGGTTACGATAGTTTCTTGTCATATTTTTTTACTTATACCTAAGGTGTGTTTAGGCTTAAAATTAATGTCCTTTTCCAAAAATGTCCCCTGATACCAAAATGTCAATTTCCTGGAATGTCCCTTACCTTACTAATCTGTTACCTAAAAATGTCGCTTACCCTATATAGGAGATTTTTCTTCAAATTATTGCTGTGTTTGTAGCTGAAAGCACGTTGAATGCTGCTCCTAATATTTATATTGATTCACTATAGTTTCGAACGTTCCTTTTACACAATGTGTAACACATAGATTAAGAGTACTGAGTGAAAATAGATTTTGTTTGTTATAAATCTACGATTTCAACAGCAGTAAAGTCATAAAAGTCTTAATAATGAATCTTGTCCTTACTTTAAATACCTAGTTCGAATGAGTTTGAAATATGAAGGAATTTTATACCAATATATCGACTAACATCTTGTTGCGCACTGTAAGATACGAAAGAAATTTGATTCCGCGTACGCTTAGGCTGTAGAATAATCTCCCTGCTATGGTTTTACCTACTGTCTACAATAATGGGGTTCTTCGTGAAGGGCATTAGAAGGTTTTTACTGGGTCGGCAGCGTAACTGTAAAGCCCCTGGTGTTGCACACGTTCATAGGCCACGGCTCCCCATCAGGTCGGACATGTGCTTGTCTGCCACCTAATTGGTATAAAAAAGAACAAAAAAGTTGTAAACTCTATTAAAAAAACAATTTATATGAATAGTGTGAATCGATATTGGCACAGAAAATAAAAACTAGTGATAAACGACGTCCATTCTATAAAGCCAACTTTGGTCCCTGCCATATGCCCATAAATCGAGCAAAGCCACGATGTTAGCACGACATAAATCACTTTGCACTTATAAAAATATGGGTGTAAATTATGCGACGACTTTTATCCGCGACTGTACATAGACGTAGTTGTCAATAGACGTCTAGTATGTACCTACTTTACTGTGAGATATTTTTATACGTATTTCTTTTTTTTTTACTTATGGTTGCCACACAAGCATAGTGCAAGTCTTGCGTAAGTATGCGTACAGCTAAGGAGTGGAATGCCCTGCCCGAGTCTGTGTTTCTGGAACGCTTAGGCTGTGGAACGATCTCCCTGCAGTGGTTTTCCCTGGCGGCTACAATATGGGGTTCTTCAAGAAGGGCATTAGAAGGTTTTTGCAGGGTCGGCAGCGCGAGTGTGACGCCCCTGGTGTTGCACGCGTCCATAGGCCACGGTAACCGCTTTCCATCAGTGTGGGCCGTGTGCTTGTCTGCCACCTAAGTGGTATAAAAAAAAAAAAAAAAAAAGCTATAACCTGGGAGTCTTGTCTAGAGTGAACAGGTTGCTTCTAGGCAAGCGTACTCCATCGTCGACCATAACCTAAGCCATCGTCACTTACCATCAGGTGAGATAGTGGTCAAACGCGGGCCAATCGACTATAAAAAAAGTATACTGGAACGCGTGGCTACTATTTTACGCAAGTATCTTCCAATAAACCAATCAATTCGTTCCAGTACTTGCGCAAGTCTATAATCGCGCAAGTGGTACTTTGGCTAAGAATATACTAGGTACTACTTAGTTTTTTTTTTCAAATTTTGTCATCAGATTCTGTTTAGAATATTAACGCAACGGGTAGGTAAAATGTATTCAGTAGTAATTCAATAGAAGGCGGTGATTCAATAGAAGTTAACTTTTACAGCGCACACGAATATTTTGTACAAGAAGCAAAATGTCTTCAACCATCATAAATTTCTCCCCAATTGTACTTTTTGGAGTAAAGTTGCGGGTAGTTTTCAACGGGAAAAGTTTAGTGCAACTGCACATAAATAAGATGACAAAGAGAGTATAAAGTTAAGTCGATAATAAATAAATAATAATAATAATAAATAAATAAATAAATATTCTACGACATTCTACACAGCGCCCTCTAGACCCAAAGTAAGCATAGTTTAACTAGCTTGTGTTATGGGTTCTAGAATGCTGATAAACATACTTATATACTTTTTTTTTGTAAATACATACTTATTATACATAGAAACACCCAGACCAATGCAAATAGACATATTCATGCATACAAATATTTGTACTGAGCGGGAATCAAACCCGCGCCCCCTGCGTAGCAGTCGCATGCACTACCGCTACGCCACAGAGGCCGTCAATAATAATAATATTTTAATCCAAATGAAACCGACTTGCTTCATTTTTAAAGTCGGTTAAGTATACTAAAACTTTCTCCTAATAATACTTTACTGAACATCGTGTTGAAATCGGATCAACCACATGTGAGAAAATCGTGGACAAACATACTTTGTTTTTAAATCAGTCCCGTCAGTATGACTTCACTTCGCCTTATGGCAAGCCAAAGGTTTCAGGAATGGGGATCATCATTAAATTACAATACAAACATAAATAATATATCAAATGGTAATACTCCTTTTGATGTCGGTTAAAAACCACACAGAGTTTTGTCACGGCGGCAGTCTCCGGCAGGACACAAAGGATAACTACTTATTCAGAAACATTTTCTTACAAATAAATCTCTCCCCAGAAAATGATTATTTACACGCTGCTTTTCAGGCTCTGGTGATTACATAAAACATAATATTTTCATACTTTTGCCACTAAAATAACAGTGTGGAAGATAAGAAAATCCCGTTTATACGGGACAAGGTATTAGCTTAATGCGTTTGTTGGTAAGGAATGGTGATGTAAGATAGTTGAGATATGAATTAAAAAATGGTGAACAATTTAATGGATAACCAAAAATGTGATACGGAAATTTTGAAGTGGACGAAATGTACCAACCTACCTTAATTAATTAAAGAAAAAACTTAGTTAAGTCATTAGTTGGAAACTTAAATACGATTGATTTACCTCGCAAGAGTAACCCTACGTTCACATAGAGCCACGGCTTGCCGTATCTGATTTTTATCAGATTTGGAAGCAGTCAACTTCAGCAAGATTAGTTTTTTTTTGCCGGGTCTTGATACCAAATGCATGTGTGAACTCATTCATTGAAATATTGTTGCCACTAAACCGAATCCTGCAAAAAACTGATCCGATGAAAATAAGATCCGGCAAAACATGGCTCCGTGTGAACATAGGGTAAGTCAGTAGATTAAAACAGTTTTTCGTCAAATTCGTACTAAAAAAATAGGTACCAGTCTATATATTTTTTTAATGTTAGATTTCGTTTGGAAACACGTGCGTCAATTAGTTTGGCAATTAAACACTTTAGGGCACAAATCAAACAGACCATTAGTGTAGAGAATAAAATGTTGCACCTTTTATTTCCTAAAAGATTTTTTGTAAAACTTACCGCTTACTATTTATGGCTCAATTAATGATCAAGTTTTTTATGTTGTCCTATAACTGGAAAATCGTGGGGTACATGCGTATTTATATGGATATTGATACTGCATGATATTCATATGAATTTATGGAGACTCCTTCCCTCCTTTTAGTATTGAATCTCTCTAAATATAATTCGTTTAGTCCGCATCAGCCGATCACTTGCACCGCTGTCGGTCTCACCCTAAAGCGCGTTATACCATTGACACGGGTCCGTGCGGCTTACAGCGCATTTCATAAGTGCTAACCCATATTTCCCACTATTGTATTTTTTGTTGCGTGTATAACAAATGTTTCAACTATGTATTTTAGTGTTAGCAGTTAATACTATTTTACGAGTTACAGGTTAAACAAATCCTAAGTAATATTATAATCCCAAATGTATGAATGTTTGTGACTCTTACACACAAAAACGGCTTAATAAATCTGTTTGGATTTTTTTTATACTACTTAGGTGGCAGACAAGCACACGGCCCACCTGATGGGAAGCGGTCACCGTGGCCTACAGTGAGCTCTGGCTACCCTACTTACCGGCGGGAACACAACACGATGTTTATTATGGCCGCGGTGTTCTGTAGGGCGGAGATACTACACTAGTCGGACAGCTTATTTCGGATGGGAGATACCGTCGTGTCCTACCTCCTACAGCCTACTAATTTGGTACAGAGATAGTTTATGTAGTCTGGAATAACATATATTATAGGCTTATAGAACCTAACCAATTATAACCATACGGTGTTCCATCATGATACCTATTATGGGGGGACTCCGGGTATACCCTAGAAAGGAGTTCTCGAGAATCACCACTAGACATTGACTACTTACCATTAACAGACAGTGAGCTAAGTAAAGGCGAACTAATCTCACACGGTGCAAACAATTCCATCAAGAACCAAGCGCTTTGGTGCCTCTTTTCTTTGCCGCACCATAAAGACTTGGAATTATTCCTTCCTCCTAAAGTCTCAGGTCCTTCAAGTGGTACGTGCAAAAGCAATCTAGCTTACCATCAGGCAAGATGCAGTCATATTTATCTATTTCGGGTACTATGTTGACTCGACGCATCCAACTAAGACTGAGTCTAGGCTGTACTATATGATATTAAACATTGTGAGTGTGTATGATTATGTGCAACTTAATTGACTCATAACTTACTTTAAACTGTTAAATAATGCTTCAGACTACCCATTAACACCGTCTAATACTTGCATGTAGCCCGTCAGTCGAGAAGTCATTACAAATCCGGTTCCTTACCGGTTTTTGTGACGTCACGGGCGGTTTCTGTCATGGCCGTGTCGTACCCGCGTCAATCCTGCACGAATCCGACGTGCGTTGAGTTTTTTATGCGTTTCTTGTGTCTCTCTCATTACGGCCGGGTATTTCTGTGTTAGGAGTTAGTAAGCTGTGTTAGGCGAATGTTCTTGATTTTCATAATGTGATATTGGATGCAAATGAGTTGTAATTTTGTTAACCGTTTGAGCTAATGGATTGGTTGATAAGGTTGGGTTTTAAAAACAAAAATGGTTTAATATTTTTTCGTGCCGTTATTTACTTCGATATCGCCATTGGTCGTAATGACCATTGGTTGTGGAGGTCAGATGGCAGTCGCTCCACGGAAAATATCGAAGTTCAGCCGCATCACAGTTAGACTGGAAAGCCGACCCCAACTGAGATGGGAACAAGGTTCAGAGAATGATTTAAGGCGTGATTGAGTAACAAACTTCTACCCAAACAGTGCCGCGACACCATACATACATGGTCGATATTCCACTTATACGCACGAAATGCTTTGCGGATACATTCATCATGCGTACACCCTAAGGAGTGGAATTCCCTGCCCGAGTCTATGTTTCTGAAAAGCTATAACCTGGGAGTATTCAAGTCACGAGTGAATAGGATACTTCTAGGCAAGAATGATTCGTCGTAGACCACGTCGTCACTTACCATCAGGTGAGACAGTGATAGAGATAGCCTATCTTAAATAAAAAACGGGATGCTAAAATTCAAAAATTCAAAAAAAATTCAAAATTCATTTATTTGCAGAAATGTGGTCATACATGATGTTAAGTAAGATTAGATACTACAGTTCAGCACATCTGCCATTCAATGGCATGCAAATATTCTCAGTTTATGCTCTATTTAAATTAAATTTGCATGCTTAGGTATTCAAAACAAAATTTGAATACAATCAGTAGGTACTAAGCTTATAATAATTAGATTAACATATAATAACATAACAATAATAATAGTCAGAATAATAATTATATAGTCATAATGTCCAAGATAATTCAATGTCCAAACAATTCATCAATAATGTCTACAATAGGTATTATACATTTTTATGTCAATCAATTAATTTCATTTTTAAAGTAGTCGTCTAATGAGTAAAACGATTTTTCCAGAAGCCATAATTTAAATTTTCTACAAAACCTATTTGTGGGTAAATGTTTAAATTCGCTTGGTACTGCGTTATAAACACGGCCACACATTGCAGTACAATTTTCGAGATACATTGTGGTTCTTGGTATCTTTGACAATACGATTCTATCTGGATGTCTAGTATTTCTGGGATACAGATCTTTGGCCTTTTTGAACAGGTGTGAGTGTAGTTTTACAAATTTAGCAGCTTCTAAGATGTACATACAGGCCAAGGTAAGTAGACGGTACTCTTTAAAAAATGGTTTGCATGATTCCCAAGGTGGTATACCAGCAATAGCTCTTACACATTTTTTTTGAGCGATAAATGCCCTTTGTACTTCTGTGGAATTCCCCCACAAGAGAAGGCCGTAGTTTAAGACAGAAGATATGTAACCGTGGTACGCTGCTAACACTGTTTTTTGGTTAGAAGTCTTACGCAGTGTGTAAAGGACATATACAAATCTATTTATTTTGTTACACACTTTGTTTACATGGTGTTTCCAATTTAGATGTCCATCTAGAGTTATACCTAAAAATGAGGTTTCTGTTACTTCCCTTAATTCATATTCTTTATAATTTACTTTTAGATTTTTATGTAATATCGAACTAGTGTTAAATTGGATTAAATTGGTTTTATTCAGATTCACCTGTAAATTGTTATCATTGAGCCATTTAATTATATTATTTATTGTCTTATTTATGTCATTTGAGAAATTTTGAATGTCCGCATGTTTATCACAAGTCATAATTAAAGAAATGTCGTCAGCATACAATATACAAGGATTTGAAGTAATGTCAGGAAGGTCATTAATGTATAACAAGAATAATAAAGGTCCTAGTACGCTGCCCTGAGGAACGCCCAGATTATTGCCGATAAAATCAGATTTGTAGGGTGTAATTTCTTTGCTGTCATTAATATTATGGATCTCGACACATTGCTTTCTGTCTTTTAAATAAGTCCTAATCCAATTTAGTGCCGGCCCTCTTATACCATACCTGTCAAGTTTCTCTAGTAACATTTCATGAGAAACTCGATCAAATGCTTTGGACATGTCAAAAAAAATTACAGTTACTATTTTGTTATTGTCAATATTCTCTATGACTTTGGTCACCAAATCAAAACATGCCAAAGTCGTAGATTTACCCTTTTGGAAGCCGTACTGTTCATTACGTATGATATTAAGTTTTTGGATGAAACCAGTCAAACGCTTATGCATTGCCACCTCAAAGACCTTTGACAAAATAGGTATCAAAGATATTGGCCTATAATTTTCTAGAGAAGTTCTCTCCCCCTTTTTATATAGAGGCTTCACTATGGAAGTTTTGAGTTCATTGGGGAAACACCCATCCCTGAATGATAAGTTGACTAGATGGGTCAAAACGGGAGTTATTTCTATCGCGCTCGCTTTAATAACCTTTGTTGATATTTCGTCATATCCCACCGCATTACTATTACTCAGAGACATAATAATAGAATGTATTTCATCACAATTGTAAGGGCTCAGGAAAATACTAGTACAAATGCTCCCCTTAAATGTATTTTGTAATGAAATGTTTTCACTATATGTCGAATTTACAAAATATTCATTAAATGCCCTAGCTATAGCGAGCGGTTCCTTAAGCAACATTTCATTTTCATACACACTAGTGATAGTCTCCATTTGCTTTCTGGATTCTGATTCCTGTTTTATTAATTCCCAGGACGTTTTGCACACATTTTTTGACTTCAGAATAACATCACGATTGTGATTTTTGATGGACTGATCGATGCAATTACGTAATAGTTTCGAGTATTTTTTATACTTATGTCTGATTATGCTACATCTACCGCTATAGTATTTGTAGCGTAACAAACGTTTGGTTTTGCAACTTATTCTTAACCCTTTTGTAACCCATCTAACTTTACGAGCCTTGTTTGATATTTTTACCCTCACTCTTGGAAAACATAACTTATAAAATAAGGCAAAGGTCTCATGGAACAATTGAAATGCAGATTCAAAATTGTCCCCCTCATATATTTCCTTAAACGAAAGACTAGACAGACATTCCCGAAACTTTTGTAAATATTCGTTGTTATAAAGTCTTTTGTAAAGATAGTACTCTATAAGAGGTTTTACTTTATATTCCGTTGGAATGCTTAGTAACTGAGCTGTGTTGTGGTCGGATATATCCAGATGCAAAAGTTCTCCAGACGCATATGGCATATTGCTTATGAAGTGATCGATACACGTTAGCTGTCGGGTCGGTTGGTCTATGTGTAGTACTAGATTATAGTTTTTTATAAGGTCAGCAAGATGTTTACATTCTTTGGATTGTGATTGTAATGTATCAATGTTAATGTCCCCAGTTATAACTATTTATTTTATTTTATTGTGTCTGTAAGTTAATTTATGCAGAAGTAGTTGAAGCTTGTTTAGGAACAGGTCACAGTTCGAGTCTGGTGTTCGATATAAACAAATAACAATCATATTCTGTGAAAGTACTTCAATTCCGCAACACTCAAAATGCCTATCCACAGAGTAGTCGAAACAAAAATTTAATGGCCTGTAACGTAGACCTCGTTTGACTAATACACAAGAACCACCACGTTTTTTATTTAGCCTACAGTAAGAAGCTGCTAAGTCAAAACCGGAGACATGTACTGATTGTTCATGCCCTCTTTGTATAAAAGTCTCTGTTAAGCATAGTATATCTACTTCTTTGTTACTTTGTGCAAGATCACTTAAGTTTATTTCAAGAAATCTACGTTTACTGAATATACTAGCAACATTCTGATGCAAGATCCTAACCATACAAAAATCCTTTGAATCGTCACATACGAAAAAGCTGTTGCTCAGAAGTAGGACTTTGTTCAACTACATTTTCAGGTTCAGTTTGTGTGTGTTGATCATTAGTTGACGTTACAATTCGTTTACAGCAGTTTTTACAACCAGTGTCATCGAGTCGATCACTCCGTCTTCCAGTACGAAGCCGGTAGATTGGATGACTTTTTCGTGCTAGGTATTTTTCATTATAGTCAGTTTGGTCTAACGCAGAATTTATTATTTTACATAATGAATACCAGTTATACATCTTTTCATAATCAACATCTATATAAGTACATTTGCTATATTGTTTTGAGATGAAATACAGCATAGAATTTAGTTTACGCTCATTTAAATATTTGTTTTTGTGCACCTTTACTATAAAAACATGACATTTGACAGATTTGAGAAATGCACATAGTTCAGCTTCAATCTCAAAAGGATTTGAGTCATTTTGACCAATAAATAATATAATTCTGTCCTCTTTCTTTATGTCAAAAAGCTTACAGCTATTTAGAATGTTTGCTGTCTTGGCGTAAGGTTTGAGAAAAGATGTGATCTGATATTTCGCGTAATGAGTATGAGCCCTAGACTTAGTTAAATGTTCAGTAATTCCCGAATACTCTTGTCCTCCGAAAATATACGCTTTTTTGTGAGTTATTTCTTGACGTTGATGTTGAGTGGGTGCGGTACCACTTTTGTTCTTCACCGATGAAATATTTTTTCGAGTACTGCTATGTTCCCTTAGGTCACTATTATTTTCATCCAAAGTTATGTTAGAGGGAGCCTGATTGCCCTCATCTTGAGATTTGGATGGAGTGTTTATAAATAAGTCCGTGAATCGACGCTTGGCCTTTGCTTTTTTGGTGGAAATCTGCAGTTTGCGAACTGAAGACAAGGGACTCTTGCAGATTTGTTTTAGTACTCCTAACTCTTGATGTAGATGAGCGACTTGTTTTTTTAAATCTGTATTCTCAAGTATTACATTTTCTAATTCATTTTGGGTGCTTTGCAAAGCTGACTTTAAATTATTCATTTCTTCCCTCATTTCTTCGCGGTAAAGCGAGAAGACATGGGTAGATATATCCAGACTTTTACCCATTAATTCACCCGAGTCTGATGAATTAAGGGAAACACTCATATCTACATTTTCTAAAGATTTTGATCTTGTTACTGGTTTTCTTATAGTTACATTGCATTCCGAATTCATTTTTAACGCTCTTTGATGTCTTCGCGGTACAAAGTTGATGAATAGCAATTGTTGGAATAATCTCTTGTCAGTTCTAAGTGAAGTCCAATTTCGATTAGTTAATTCAAAGTATAGTCTATTTTTTGTCAATTTCAATTATCGTCCAATTCTTATAATGTCAAAAAATTCCAATTTGTCAATTCCAATTGTAGCATTCAGTTACGGAAACTGTTTTAATTTTATTTATATTTATTTTGAAGTATGAAGGACCACTCGTTATAAATTTCCTAATTTTTGCAATGTTTTAATTCTTATGGCAACACTGTAATATGCAAAATCTCATAAAATGATCCTCTATATTGTCTTTGGTTACTTACTAATTTATTAATCATTCGTTCATTGACTGCTCATCACTATTATTGTCTTTGGTATAGTTTCTTGTCTATGGTATTTGTTTTGGTCCAAAGTTCAATTTTGGCGACAATTTGAATATAAATTTTTTCAAACGGTTTTATTTTACTGAGATGTAATATTATTCATTTTTAATGTCACTGTAATGTAGCGAATTAACACTGATAACGTTTTTGGTGTATTTTTAGGCTAGTAACGTGCAAACACTGCCACTATAACACTTATTAGCATAATTTTAGGAAAATATTTTAAATGATTAATTTTGTCTTCATACTAATTTTACACTTCTGCGAACATTACATGTTATTTATTATGCACTTATACACTCAATATAATTATACAAATGCTATCAAACGTAAGCCGATCTTGAATGAAAAAAAAACGGGATGCTCAATAATAGAGAGGAATTTGGTTTTTAGTCCTTATTTGGGATTTTTAAAGTGTAAGGTAGGTAGGCCCCATAAGGCATTTTCATACCGTTCATATAGAGGGCTTTTTGCTTATCTGGTACTATAAGCCCTCCGCCATTTTGTACAAAACAAAACGAGACCTTACAGCGCTAGACTTGTTTTTCTCACGAATTCTCACCTCATTATACAAAATTCATTCCAAAGGAGTCGAAAGAAAGCCCATTAAGGAAATTAATAGCCATTCACCGAACTAAATAACAGTAAGTTTTCATTACTTGAAAGATTCGAGGTGGAATTCGATTCGCTCTGTCTACCCCCGATGTTTAATGAAGCTGGCTTAAATATATGTTACTGTTACCTTCATGAGGTGAGTTACGATGATGTAGCGTGGATAGAAAGATTGTTTTGCTACATTAGAACTGTCCTACTTCCTACTTATTGTTATAAGTAAAAGTCTGTGAAGTTTTTTTTTTATGTTTGGTACTCTATCACTCTTAAACGGGTGAAGGGATCTGGCTGAAATTTGTTACATGGATAGACTATGGACTGAAATAACACATAGTTTACTATTTTTTATACCACTTAGGTGGCAAACAAGCACACGGCCTACCTGATGGGAAGCAGTCACCGTGGCCTATGGACGTGTGCAACACTAAGGGTTTCACACACGCGCTGCCTACCCTGAAAGGAAGTAGGCAGGGCTAGGCAGGGGACGGGAGGCTAGGATGGGGTGGGGGTGATGGGGTACAGTGAGCTCTGGCCACCCTACTTACCGGGGCGAGAACACGGAATGGTCGATAGGCTCGCGTTTGACCACAATCTCACCTGATGGAAAGTGTTGATGTGGTCGACGATTGGAGCACGCTTGCCTAAAAGCAACCTATTCACTCTTGACTTAAAGCTTTCTGGAGACACAGACTCAGGCAGGGCATTCCACTCCTTAGCAGTACGCATAATGAACGTATTTTCGAAGTGTTTATAGAACGTGGGCAGATATACATCACCCCATAAAACCCCATGTATATAGGCACCATGTCGTCAAAACGTAATTACGATAGGTAATTTAAGAACGCTGTAACAAGGGTTTGTTCCTGGAAATCAGACATCAAAAGGATCAAAGACTTCAAAGGACTCTACATTTGGTAGAGCTTCATTTGGAAATAGGTTGCTGTATTGATGACGTGTACAGCCTGTGGTTTTGTTAGCAGCTGCCGTTCGTGCGAAGATTCTTGTACAGTCAACGGCAAATAGGTCTTGAGAACGCTGCGTAGAATATCGTAGAATATTTATAAAAAAAATGCAAGTTGATAAATGTTAATTTAATTATCAACTTAGCTCTTAACCTTTCATATGTTTATAGGCAAGCATGCTCCATTATCGATAACATCATTACTTACCATCAGGTGAGATTGTGGTCTCTTGAATATTTAGAAATGCATACTACTTATGATAAAATTGTTAATGAGCTGTGTTTTTGGAGCTATTAAAAAAAAATCTCGAGTTATGTTATAGAAACGATTTTGAACACAAAAGGATTTTTTAATGAAATTTTTGTCTATTTGTCTATTTGTTCGGGATTGACCCAATAACTACTTAACGAATTTTGATGCAGATATTAGAAGTCTAGAACGTCAGCTTAATGGTTTGTGTTTGGAGTCGGTTCACGTCGATAATGTAACAGCCAGGACTCAAACCTTAACTAAAGGTACTAACGGCAACGCTTTGTGCCATTATATAAAAATCTGCAGTCCCAAATTATTTCGTAGAGCCCTTTACGTGAACATACATACGCCTCAATATACTCTATTATAAATGGGTATCGGTACGGTGTTTCACAGAAAACTAATTAGTTCCTAAACTTATGGTGTTTGTATCTAAATTTTCCCATAATATTATGTGAAGTTTAATATTTCGCACACCTGTTTGTACTGAATAAATTGGGCAAGCGGCGGGTGTTAACAGTGTGAACTTAATTGGTTAACATAATTTATTAAAATTGCTGTTGCCTGCATCACTCGTATGGAATATTGATGCTAATGTCGTGACCCATAGTTAGCCGATGTTCTATTACCAACTCTCCAGTTATTTTTGGGTGAGAGACTATCAAACAATAATATAATTATTTCAATGAACTTTTGGTTATTTTTGGGCAAGCGTGATTTATCATAGACTTACCACCAAGTGAGATAGAGGTTAAACGTAAGCCTATCTTGAATAAACGTTTCAGCCCCCGTAGACAAATGGAAAAAGTCTAAATCGCAAACGATCGCTTAGAAAACGAACGATTAGGTCGACCAATCACATCCCAGCTCGTCGCCGGTGTACGATGCGCGCGCCGCGGTGGTATCACGAGCTGGAGTGTCATTGGTCGACCTAATCTATACGTTTCCTTAGCGATCGTTTGCGATTTAGACTTTTGCCACTTAGCTACGGGCCCAGATCTTCTGTCAGAACGTCAATAACATCTTGGTGAATAATGTGCCTTGAGGTTCTAGTATGGGGTTCTTCAAGAAGGGCATTAGAAGGTTTTTTATGGTCAGCAGCGCGAGTGTGACGCCCCTGGTGTTGCACAAGTCCATAGGCCACGGTGACAACTAAAATTCCCATCAGGTGGGCCGTGTGCCTGTCTGCTATCTAAGTGGTATAAAAATGAGGGAACATAACACTCATAAATATCACATATTAGAAAGAAAGAAAGAAAAGTATATTTATTCTTGTTACTGCAGCACACAAAATAAAGAAATAAAAAAAAAGAAATTAAAATAAAAAATAAACACGTTAACATTACAATCTACAAGACAAAAATTAAAAAGATTGAAGGAATAATGCTATTTTACCCTGGTTATAAACTCATCCAAGTTTTTTAATATGAAAATATCAATTTCAAGAATACAATGAAAATATAGACAATACAATACCATGTCTGTGCCAAAGGAGTACAATAGCACACACACAGACAACAATCACGATTGATTTTGAAGCACTAAAGCGTACAGAAATGTAACATCCTTTATATTGAATAAGAATTTCACCAACCATACAAATGCCACCAAAAATTCTGATATCACTTATAAAATATATTTATATACGAACATGGACCTAAAAATTTGCGGACGGAAGTGAGACGAGGCTGTATCACAAAAATGGCGGTGGGTATCAAGAAGTGACTAAGATATAGAAAGGGATGCTAAAGATGGTTCGAACATGTAGAGAGGATGTATGAAAGAAGATTGACAAAACAGATATATGAAGCGAGGGTGAATGGGCAACCCGGTAAAGGTCGACCTAGGCGTACATATTCTAATCAGATCCAGGACGTTTTGGAGAAAGGTCAGGCCAAGACTCAAGAGTAGCCACAACCAGCGTGCGTGTATGAAAACAGTTATGAAAGTTGAAGAAGCGAAAGGAGTATGCCAAGATCGTAGCAAGTAGAAAGATGTTGTCTCTGCCTACCCCAATGGGAAAAAGGCGTAATATGTATGTATTTTTTTTATACCACGTAGGTGGCAGACAAGCATACGGCCCACCTGATGGGAAGCGGTCACCGTAGCCTATGGACGTGTGCAACACTAAAGGTGTCACACCAGCGCTGCCTACCCTGAAGGGAAGGGGGGAGGGCTTGGAACAGGTGGGGAGGCTAGGAAGGGATGGGGGAGGAGGGGTACAGTGAGCTCTGACTACCCTACTTACCGGCGGGAACACAACTTAATGTTAAAATGTATCTAAATATGTATATCCACTTTCTAGTACCCATAACATAAGTTAGTTCATATTTACTTTGGGTCCACATAGTGCTGTGTAGAATGTTGTAATATATTTAAATTATTCTTCAACACGTTCCATCCATGAGTTTTTTAGGCTCATTTCTACGAATTCAATAATATCCCTATGTAATATTCGTGGCAATTTAATCATGTACCTTCTGAATATTGGTGATAATGAGTAATTTTCAATAATATGAAAATCAATACGGGTTCGGAGAGCTATTATGGTTGTAATTGAGTCACCGAATGTTGGCGCGGCGCCAGTGCAGCTTTCAGCTTTTCAACTTGGCCGGATTATACGGATTGGTGTATTGAATTCGTGTTTTGTTGCTGCGCTTTCTGCAGGATTACAAAAGCAAATTTGAAATAAGTTATCTGGAGAAGTTGTTGAGGCTGTTTTATTGTTTTCTGAGGGTTCATAACTGCAGCTGTTTCTAGTGAGACTAAGCTCAATGATACTTTACTAGAATTGCCATAAAATATCAAAGACTTCAGAGTGTGCGTAAAGTACCTATTTTATACTACTTAGGTGGCAGACAAGCACACGGCCCACCTGATGGAAAGCGGTCACCGTGACCTATGAACGTGTGCAACACTAAGGGTGTCACACACGCGCTGCCTACCCTACTTACCGGCGGGAACACAACTCGATGGTTATTATAGCCGCGGTGTCCTGTAGGGCGGAGGTACCACCCCAGTCGGACAGCTCATTTCGGACGGGAGATACCGTCGTGTCCTACCTCCTATGAAAACTTAACCTAACCTAACATAAGTGCTAAGAATTTATGCAAACTTATTTTTGTAAATATTTTTTTTCTCGTAATTATAATATCTTCACAAACATACGTTAATTTTGTATATATATATTAATTAATTATACTTTGATAATTAGATATTAATGTTAATCTTATTAACAAAGATGAAAATCAAATTAAAAATACCTAAAGAAAATTCAGTGTAGCTTCGTTTCTGATCTTAATTAGAAAGCTTGTCAACTGCGCAGTGGATGAAACCATTTTTTATACTACGTAAATGGCAGATAAGCACATGGGCCACCTGATGGGAAGCGGTCACCGTGGCCTATGGACGTGTGCAACACTAAGAGTGTCCCACTCGCGCTGCCGACCCTGTAAAAACCTTCTAATGCCCTTCTTGAAGTACCCCATATTATAGACGCTAGAGATCATTCCACAGCCTAAGCGTGTGCGGAATAAAATCTCTCTCATACCTCACAGTGCGCACCGATGATGGATGCAACGTGTGAGGATGGATTCCAACCTGTCCAACTTACAATGCATCAATATTTTTCAGCAAAGAACTTAACAAACGTCAAACCTTCCCACATATAACATAACATAACATAAACTCACGCCTATATCCCCGAAGGGGTAGGCAGAGGTGCTAGCACCCACATTTCGCCAGTTTATGTTTAGGTCCCAATGTAATAATAGTGGCGAGCCTATTGCCATTAATCGGGCACTTATAAACCTGCGATAAATACACACAATACATAACTTCGAAAAGCATCGAAAAGTCATTGGTGTGTGCCATGGTGAACCTGGGATCGAACCCGAAACTTCGTCTCAGCAGTCCATTACCCAGATCACTAGGCTACCGCGGTAAATCTTCCAACAATGAGTCATTAATCCTATAGATCTCTTGAGTTATAACACAGTAATGTAATTGCTCAAGAATTTCGCGGACAACTCGTAGAGAACGCGATCTCAGCGGTTATAAATTCACTGCCTACAGGATTAAGCCACAAAATATCTGAGTCTTTCTTTAAAGCACTCTCCTCAGAGGTTTTGACGGCATATCATTTAAATTATTCCATTATGAAGTCCCCATTTCTCTTCAGATGAGCTTCTGTAATAACGTCGTTGTCTTTATCTTTTCTAGTTTGAAGGAAAGGGAGGGTTTTTTAGTGCTGCACCGAGATTTGCTGGAATTCGGTGCAGATTTGAATATTTTGACGGAGCTGTGTAGTTCAGAGTGTGTTGACCTGTCTTTGTTGTTACGGTTGGAGATATTTTGAAGCGTTTTTGTGCAATAAAATGCATATAAAGACTTAATATTCGGACGATTTGATGTTTAATTTAGAAGAAAGATGAGTCAGAATTTAGGTGAATTCTACTGAAGCTAAATTTGCAAATGCAACAGTGAATTTTTTGCATCATTAGATGTTATTAATGAGAACAGTGTTAACAGCGCTAACATACAAAGTTATTTCAAAAAAAGAACAGGTTTATTTATTTCTAGATCGCATTTTAAGTGATGAACATATATGAAAATGCAAACTTGGCGTCCAAGCAAACGTACATCTTAGTTCGAGTGGTTGGTAACTATAGTATTTCTGTTTATTATCATCCTTTATGCATTGTAACAATACAATATACTTTCATGTTTGTCATAAATTCAATTTAAAAATAAAGTTATCCACAATTTGGTGGTATAATCTGTTACTTATTGTTGGACGCGATTTCTTCCAGACAACGTTTAAATAGACATGACGTGTGCTATGAAATAAATCTCAAAGTAAATAAAAATAATACTTTTATTCCAAAAGATTATTTTCACAAATGCAGTTTATGTTATGTTAAATAAAACTGAGCTTCTAAATGCAAAGTGTTTAAATAAAATTTTGAGATAAAATACAGAATCTAGTTTTCATGGCTGCTAATACAATATGTGGCCAAGTTTAAATAAAAGGATTATTCAGATAATGAACATTTGTTTGTGATTATGCATGTGCATGGCAAAATATCTGTACAATAAATAATTGTTTGTGGTCTTCTGATAGCTTTGTACAAAGAGAAATTTAATCATTGCACATTTTATGAAGGAAAAGTATTTCATCTAATACTAGCTGATACTCGCGGCTTTGCGCGCGTGAAATTTTGTTCTTGTTCTAAGCCTGTATGTTATTCCAGACTATAATCTATCCGTGAACCAAATTTCAGTCATATTTGTTCAGCCGTTAGATCGTTATTGGGTAACAAACATCCAAACATCTTCATAAACTTAATACTGATAGTGTCTGGAATGACGGCCCGTATCATCTGGACTTTACTTTAGCTTTTTACCATCCAGCGGGGCGAAGTCAATTGACGGGCTATATAAAAAAAACTTTCATATTTAAAATAATAATAATAAAAAAATAATTACTACTAAAAATAATCGTATCATTTCAGCGATTTACCACTACCATGCGTTTTACGATAGCGTGTTGGTAACTTTGATGGTGACAGTTAACGTAACGATACTACTGCAGCTAGCCCCTTCTTCACGGAGTATACCATTTTATTGGGCAGTTCGTCTCACAACGTGTTATATAGCTATTATCGTTTCAAACATTTAATAGTGATGTGCTGAGGCAATTTTAGTTGTATCATACCGGGTAATGTTGGAGAGGTGATCGTTAACCGTTTATAGTGATGCAGTTTAGTTTTTGAGGTGTTTTTATCATTTTAGTTGTTGGGTTTTAGTGAGAGGGGAAGTGAATTAAAAGAGGTTAGAAAACAAAAGAAGCAAATGGGCATGGAATATTATAATAATGTCACTAACTGTTTACCATGGTTTCGCCCGTGATATATCTCGTCTCGGTAGCCCGTGGCCGCTTCGAACCAATAAATGCCCGTAATTTATTAGTTTTACAATAACGTATGGAATTTTTCTGCATCGGTTTACTATCACCATTCCATTTCTCTGAATAGTAGCGTGAGCAACCTTCCTCAATATACAAGCTATCCAGAACAAAAAGAATTTTTCAAATCAAAATCATCTGAGATTCGTTCCTGAGATTAGTGCGTTCAACCAAACAAACAGACTCTTCAACTTTAATGTAGATTAAGTACGATTAATATATGTATTATGAGAGGCTTACTAAATATTTTGTAGAATACCATAGAATATAATTATACTTAACTTACACGATAACACCGTACCAATAACATTCTATTACTAATTATTAATTTCAGATTACCAATAAAATATAATTCATCAATTTTAAGTGATACTTATGGTATAATACCGTACTGACTTTAACACTAAAACTATAACCCGCAAACTGTATTCTAGGCCTATAACCTATAAATTGACCTTTAATAGATAACTGAGGCCCGAAATACGAACCACAAAATGTACTCAACTCTCCAAAATTAATTCAGAAGTCGTTTCAGTGGTTTAATTATTTTTGGTAAACTTCGTAAAATAATTTAGTTTGACTACACGCGCCCTCTGTTGGTGGAGGGTAATGACTCTGAAACTTGATTACGTTAAAGTGATCGGTAAATTATTTAAATATAAACATGCTTAAAATAGTTTTTTCAGAAGGGTAAGTTGGAGGTGTCCAACAATAGTAGGTAGGTACTACCCCAGTCAGTCAGGGCAGCTCATTTCGGACGGGAGATACCATCGTATACCCTATTACCCTACCAACCTCCTAAGAATAATAATTGCTAGCTAACTTTAGACATAAAATATCTTTTAATGTTATTAAAAGCATAAAATGAAATTAGCGTTTATGTTATTCCAGAATATAAGCTATCTCTGAAGCAAATTGCATCCAGGTGCGTTCAGTCGTTTGAGTGTATTTGTGAGACAATATCTTTCATATATTTTATGATATTAGTAGGAGATTATGCTCACCTCCTTGGGTTTGATGCCACCAAGACCAGCAGGAGCAATCTGATGTATCTTTTGATTGATGGACGAGGATCTGATCTAGGCTTTCCTCTGGGTCGGATGGTTAGGCGTTAGTCAGTCCCATAAAGGTTAAAGTCAATGGTTACTTTATCTCTAGATAACGCTGTGTAGAATGTCGTGGAATATTTAATTATATATTATCGTCTCGTCTTTGTATATACCTCCGCCCTACAGAACACCGCAGCCATGATAATCATCGTGTTGTGTTCCTGGCGTAAGTAGGGTAGCTAGAGCTCACTCTACCCCTCCTCCCCCCATCCTAGGCTCCGTCACCTTCCTAGCCCTCCCTCCTTTCCTTCAGGGTAGGCAGCACGTGTGCAGTGACACCCTTAGTGTTGCACACGTCCATAGGCGACCGCTTTCTATCAGGTGCGCCGTGTGCTTGTCTGCCACCTACGTAGTATAAAAACAGCAATAAAATCAAAATGTATTTTAGTCTGACCTATTACATGGGCAAGTAATAACACTTAAATGTATATAAGAGAGCTAACCCGTGTAAACAAAATTTACCCTTCTTACATAAAATAGGTTAAGGCAATTTACCAATATCTACCGACTGCTAACGAAGGTTAATATCCCGGATCGATAAACGGGCCCAATTCTGTTAACTTAGGTTTTTATAACGTGTGATTTCAAAACTTATACCGCTTAATCGTTCGTTTGACCTTGCGATGGACAGGTCCTGTATTCGAATTCTGGCCATGCAGTTGTAAACTAATTTAATATTCTATTCTTATCTAATACAATAAATTGAATTTAATTGGGGAGTTAGCGGGAATGATAGTAATTTCAGATAAATAATTGAAAACAAATCAAACTATTGGTGATTTTGGATGTTTAGTAACCTTCCTCCTACAGTCCCGGGTCTTCTAAGCGGGGCGTGAAAAAGCATTTGATGAGGCCGTCAAACTGAGGGTCACTATTATAGCACTAGCGATGTTTTTAATCGTGAATCCCTTTCTAGAGAACACCTTTAGCTTACCATCAGCATATCGACGCTGGAAAGGCAACCTTGCTTATGCGCCAAATTCACGAATATGAGTTATATATATCATTAGAATCGCCTGATTTTTCTCTATCCGTTGATCTCGGTTTCATCCAATTCTGACCATTTTTGATGGTCAATAAGCCATCTGTGATTCCGATTTTTCAGGTTAATAAGCGCACAATTTTAGCTCTTTTTAGAAAATTTGTCTCTTAAGCTACACATAATTTTATTAGATTGTAGGTTAAGCAGTATCTCTTTTCCAAGATATTACGTATATATTTACATAAGAAACTTTGCTTCGCCATGGACCATTGCATTGTTTTGACATTAGACAATTAGCCGCGCTAAAGTTTCTCAAGATATGGGACTTCAGCAATTTATCTCCGCCGCGTCTAAAGCATTATCTGCATATAAGCAATTTTATCGAAAAAACTAAACTATGCTATTGGGATATAAGCAATTTAGCTTGGACTAGAATATTTTTAAAGTAGCTCATAAGCAACTTTACTCCACTGTACATTTTAAAAGAAATCCTTGTAAGATATTTTTGGTGTCATTTACTTTTCACTTTATGGTCACTTACAACGCACTTCCGTACACGTCAATACACGAAGAATGGCGCTTAAGCTACATTTGTTTTAATGCAATGTTGCATCAGACACCGACATTATCAATAGACGCGGCTGCGCACGGGCGCATCAATCGCTCGCGTCTAGTTGACTCGGTTGTTACATGGCTTTCAATCCATAACAGCTTGCCAAAAATTCATTCTAGCCTGGCTAGGTTGTGATCACCAGCACTTTCGATCTTCTGAAGGATTATTATAAAAAGCTGATTAGGGAGGACTATTATGTTGTGAATAAAATGAATGATTTAAAAATAAAAACCTGACTGCTGTTGAAAAGACTGAAACAAGTTTTATAGCAGGCGGTACCCATTTGAAAATCATAAACTAAATGAAAATTAGTGGGCACCACCTGCTATCAAACTTGTTTAAGTGTTTTCAACAGCAGTTGCGTTTTTTTTATTTCTTAATCATTTATTTTTTAGAAGACTAATGTCAAATTTTGTTGTTTTGTGCTTTGATGTTTAAATTTATGGGAACAAAAGACTTAAGAATAATAATTAATGTCTTTTCACGAAAATTAACCTAATACTTTGATTTTATCGTAACTAGTTCTTGTATTTATGTAAATCCTTGAATATGCTTACCTATAAGAAACATTATCTAAGCCACGATTTCAGGTCAGTTAGAGGTTCAGAATTTTTGGCAAACTATTTTTTTATGGTTTGATGCATATGACTGAATTATGCCGTCGTTTTTTTCGAATGACTGATGAGTTAAGACATTTTGCTCTGATATTAATTACATACTTTTTGGTCTATAAGCAATAAGTGCAGCAAAATTATCAGCTGAACCATGGCCTATAAGAAAATTAGCCTTGCCTGAGGTCTGGACATTTATTGCTGAAGCGACAACTAATTTTGTCCCCTGACGTTTTTTAAGTAATATTTTATAGTGAATCTGTGACAAATCCTTTTTTAAATAGTCATGCCAATTTTCAGGCCATTCTGATTAAAATCATATGATTTACGAATTTTTTTCGAAATTTTCAAACTTTGAATCGCTCTCCTGTAAAGTTGCTAAATGGCACATAAGCAAGGTTGCCTTTCCAGCGTCGATATCAGCAGCAAAAAAAAAACACTCGTAGTTTGATTCGATTTGAGTTAACTTTTGGAATACTATTTTTTTTTTTTAACGTTACTTTTAAAAGCATACGTTTTCATAACGTAATTTTACTGAATCGGTCCCCTGTATCGAATCCGAGGAACAGGATATAAAAGCACTTTCGTATAAATAAACATCGGATATTGGATTTTATAAACTTTGCCCGGGTGGAGTGGTTGTAGATAAATACGATCCGGTTAAATTTAAATCTTCTTAGGCCTAAGAGGCTATCATGGGTCGTACATCCGAAACTATAGCACCTACCGCAAAATATGAAGTCAGTTCAGATTTCTTTATTTTATACCACTTAGGTGGCAGTTAAGCACATGGCCCACCTTTTTTTTATACCATGTAGGTGGCAGATAAGCACACGGCCCACCTGCAGATGGGAAGCGGTCACCGTGGCCTATAGACGCGTGCAACACTAAGGGTGTCATACACGCGCTGCCTACCCTGAAGAGAAAAGGGGAGGACTAGGAAGGGGTGGGGGAGGATGGGTGCAGTGAGCTCTGGCTACCCTACTTACCGGAGTGTGAAAAAGCATCTGTTGAGACCGTCCAGGTATAGGCGACTATTCTGTATAACCCCTGGATATAGTAGCCACTATTTATGCACTCCACCTCAGCTTACCATCAGACGGGGTTCAGTCATTCCAACGGACTAAGTATATAACAAAACCGACTTCAACGGACCAAATTGCTATCTATAAAAAATATTATGCTAGCTATAAAATATAAAAAAGAATTATCAATATCACCCATTCGAAAGTTTTTTTTTCGTTGGTTAAAAAACATTACTCTCTGGCGCAGTCGGGTAAAAAATGGCTTAGTAGGAAGTAGAATAGGATTATGAAAACACAATGAATATGAACGATATTATTTGCTACAAGCTCTAGGCTAACAAACAAAGCTCATTCATATAACATAAATAAAAACTTTATATTGTGCGCGAAATCCCCTTTGATTACAGTTCACTTGTTTGCGTGGTACAATCGTGACACAAGTTGTTCACAACATAGCGTTATTCACATTTAAACTGTGTTTTACGTGTAAATATTGCTATACTGCACGATATTTCTATGAATTTATATAAATAAATATTGTTGAAGTGTCAGTATGCAGTATTAAAATAGCAGGTTTTAAATAAATGCATATGAGTGCATGTTAATAATACTACTTAATAAGAATATGTAATGTACATACATATTCCATATTCCTAGCCTAGTGGTTTGGGTAATGGACTGCTGAGACGAGGTCTCGGGTTCGATCCCAGGTTCACCATGGCACACACCAATGACTTTTCGATGCTTTTCGAAGTTATGTGTGTATTTATCGCAGGTTTATTAGTGCCTCGGAGAGCACGTTAAGCCGTCGATCCCGGTTGCCATAAAAACATCTATGGCAGTCGATAGTTGGAGCTCTCATAAGTCCAACCAGTCTAACTTGGAATTTCGATATCGCCATTGGTTGTGGAGGTCAGATGGCAGTCGCTCCACGGAAAATATCGAAGTTCAGCCGCATCACAGTTAGACTGGAAAGCCGACCCCAACTGAGTTGGGAAAAAGGTTCAGAGAATGAATAAGAATATGTAGGTAATGTAATGGTACTTAATAAAAATGTTTTTTTCTCGTCTATTTGTTCTGGCTAATTTTCGAATAATCTGGGCCTCGATTCTGTTTAAGGAAGCCACTATCATGCCATTGTTAACGTCTACAGTTACATTTTCACTGGTAGATAACTGTTATTATTAGTCTTAACTTAAGTTAATTTCCTGACAGAAGATAATATTAGGGTTATACCCAAACCTAGGGTGCAAGGGAAATGCCCATTGGGCCACTCCATCGCTAGAAAACCCTAGACGGCGTGCGGTTTTAGTTGTTTCGACTTCGACATAACCTGCCTCGTTAGCCGCGGGGGAGGTATCTTTGGGGATTTCTGCACTAAAAAAGGGGTACACACAAAAAAAAACCAGACCGAAGACGCAGCTACAGCTAGTTTCTAACAAACCACAACTTAGAAGCAAATAGTCTGGCTTAAGTAGCATCGTTAGAATCACTAGAGAATGGAATCTCTACAAAAACTTTAACAGTATCGCACAAAATGAAGTAGTTTCAAATTTTCAAAGGCACACATGGAAGTAATAAAAGTGTTCAAATTTAATTAAGCGATTTAATTAAATGATTCCATCGCTAAGTAAACGTTTTCGCTCTTATTACAATTGTTCGGTGGATTCCCGATTATGCCACCCGCGCAGACGTCCGGAAGCTGCCGGCAAGCGGGAAGTTATCATCCACAGTTTAACACCTCAACAGATGTATAATACAGCTTATTAAATTTTTCGTTGGCAACACTGAAATTTTAATTGTTTTCTTTAAATTAAAGCGAACCTTTTTGATGTAAATTGAATCACTTTTAATGTTTTTTTTCCTTCCCTGTTATTTAAGTCGGTGTGTTTTTGAGCTGTATTAAAAATTATGAAATATAAAAAAATATATGGCTTATTTACGTGGGTAGGCACGAGTAGGTTCAGGTCGAATATAAGTTATATTAAATTATTTAAAAACTGATAGAAATTTTAAGCAGACTCACACACGAAGGTTTTCAAATCATGGCCGTGGTAACTTTTGTGTCACTTTTCACCCCCGGTGGTTGAAAACCCGAGACGGTGCGAGGTTTACGTCGGTTCTAGCCTGACACAACCACTCCTACCGACCGCAGGGGTGGTATCTGTGAGAATTTCCGAACGACAAAAAAAATACTCCAACCCATTATACGGCGAAACGGCAAAAATGTTCTTTTTTTATATAGGACACGTCAACATGACTTGCGATGGTAAGCTAAAGGTAAAGTCTCTATTCTGCTATCTTTATTACTATCTTGATAGTGCTATAATGGTATCCCTCAGCTAGACGGCCTCATCATAATGCTTTTTCACACCTCACTTAAAGGCCCCGGGACTGTAGGAGGAAGGAAATACGTGATCTGGTAAAGAATTCCAGATTTCGATGGTGCGGCAAAAAAAAAGAGGCACCGAACCGCTTGGTTCTTGATGGAATTGTTTGCACTATATGAAGGTGATATCTCAGCCTTGCACGTGTTGTTCTGTATAGGAAAGGAGAGGGTGGGACTAGTTAGTAGAGCTTATCGGAACACTTGCCATCGTAGAGGTGGTAAAATACTGATATAATTTCCCTAAGGCTGAAAACTTAATTAATCTCCCCTTAAATCACTCAATAAATACAAGAAACCATTGAAAGATCTTCATTATCGACTTAACGATAGCTCCAGGTGAAGCAATAAACGTCGTAATTACAAACAGTATTAACATTTGCTTCACTATTTCTACCGTAGTTAAGTAATGGCAAGTATTTTGTATCATTACAAAACTGATCAAAAACATATACTATTACGGTATACTAAAGTTCATTTTCGTTTGAAAGTGTTTTCATCTCTTACCCAACAATCGCCCGGAGCAAATAATTTGAGCTGTTTGGTTACCCGTTTTACATCAAAAATAAAGTTTTCTTCAAAGATAAAAGCCTTCTTGAGTTATTTGTCAAAATAAATATACCTAAGGCTCCAATTACCTTTATTTACTAGAATTTATTAACTATATATATAAAATACTTTGTCCTGAATTACTAACTTACTGACTAACTGATGGATGCACAGCCTAAACCACTGGTCGTAGAGACCTGAAACTTGAATTGTGTATTCTTTGTATAACGTAAACATCTGATAAAAAAGGATTTGCCGAAATTCTACCCCTAAGGGGGTGAAAGAAGGGGGCAAAGTTCGTACAGGACAATCCGATTCCTTGGTCTATTTCACATTCTGCATAAATATTCATTAACAAAATTAATGGAACACGTATAGGTATCGTATTTTATCGAAATTCATCCCCTAACGGGGTTAAAAAGGCTAGAAAGTTATTTTGGGGGCGATTTGCTTCGAAGTTGTTGTCAATATTACGTTTTAGTTGCACGCGTCCATAGGCCACGGTAACCGCTTTCCATCAGTGTGGGCCGTGTGCTTGTCTGCCACCTAAGTGGTATAAAAAAAAAATAACCGTGGAAGTTTGTACCAAGCCATATACTAAACGTCCGTCTCTTAAAAAAATACTTTTGGTGGCGATAACCGATATCCACGCGGGCGAAGCCGCGGGCGGAAAGCTAGTTATTGATGTAAAAGTTTTATTTACCCAACAATTTCAGTGAAATGAGCGTACATAAATGTAACTTAATCATCATTACTTCGAGATATCTTTCTCTAATTATGTTTATAGTTAGAAGAATTCGTGCTACGATTTATTTTTGTTTTCGGATATAATATTACTCGGAAAAGGATATTACGTAACTTATTGGGTTTTCGATAAACAATAGTTAATTAATACGTTGATTTCTTTTTGGAGATAATTGTAAATGGGTGTAGTAGGAGTATGGCAAATTAAATTATGCCGTAGTAGAGCTTATTATTCGATTAGAGGAATACAAAGACTGTGTTTCTAGTAAGTTATAACCTGGGAGTCTAGTTCTAGGTAAGCGTGCTTCATCGTCAACCACATCATCGCTTACCATCAGATGAGATTTTGGTCAAACGCGAACCTTTCGATTATAAAAAAAATATTATTCCAGACCAAATTATTATCTATTCCTGTACCAAATTTCACTCAGAACCGTTCAGCCGTAAGAGCGTGATTGATAACAAACAAACATACAATATATCTTTACGAACTTTTACATTGATAATATAAACTGTGTACTTATATAAACCGAAATGAAGCAATAACTCATTATTTATTCATAATAATTATTACCCGTCAATTTTACACATTTTCACCGTCATTCATTCTCTGAACCTTTTTCTCAACTCAGTTGGGGTCGGCTTTCCAGTCTAACTGTGATGCATTTTCACCGTCGTAAATAATATTTTTTTCAACGGTTAAGTACATTTTTTATAGCGTTGGCCTTGATTATGCAATATGATAACTATTTATGTGCCTCATCTTTATGTGATTATTTTAATGTAGTTCTTATCTAATGTCATGATTAGGTAATATATAATGTACAAATGTAAAAAAGGTGGGTTGCTTGTTGAATAAACGGAATAGAATCAATTTCATCAAGAACCAAGCTTTTCGGTGCCTCTTTTATTTGCCGCACCATAAAAACTTAGAATTCTTTACCAGCGCATGTGTTTCCTTCCTCCTATAGTCCCGGGGCCTTTAAGCGTGAAAAAGCATTTAATGAGGCCGTCAAGCTGAGGGCCGCCACTGTAGCACTACCAGTGTATGTGGTGGTGACCCCAGTCCTGAGACTTTGCCTTTAGTTGAGGCGAGGTAAAGTCATTTTGACGTGTCCTATATAAAAAAAAAATAGAAGGAAGCTATTTCTTAAATCACACCCATGACGATGTTAGCGACGTTAACAATACGTATAAGGTCTGGTATACTACATACACGCCTAGTAATGTGTTTTGGCGAGAAGCCAGTGTTCGTGCCGTGCCTATGCGATTGGCTTTCCATCCGATTTACGGACCGATTCCACTAGGTCTATTCCAAAAGCTCTACAATTGGTTTCACTCTGTGTTAGACGTAACCTCAGCCTATTTCTGGTTTAATAGTAGAGGCTCTCATTTCCTTCTATCTCACTCCTAGATGAAAACCTAACTAACTCCAAAAGTGCTCAAATTGAGTTAATAGCGTTTTCGAAATCTCGACATAAATGGAATGGCTAAAACTCACATAACGATAACTTCGATGGTTACTGAAATATAAACGAAACATTACTTTTAGTGAATGATTTTTCACTGAGCAGTGCGAACATTACTCCGTCATTTTTAGTTGTCTATTGGCTTTTGTGAATATATAACCCGTTTGTATTGTGGCCTAATTAGTATTCCGTCATTTCTGAAAAATTGGGTTTTTTGAGTTCCCGGTGTTTTCATCTAGGGGTGCGTGTAGGTTTTAATGAGGTAACTTCTGCAACGGCTGAGCCGATTTTGATGGAACTTTCTCTAGCAGAGAGTTAATATTATAATCACATTGTTAGAAAGGTACATTACTCCCGATGCATGTAAACTGTATGGATTTAATTGTAGATGGATATTGGATTGAGTTAAAAAAAATCAAATAAACCGAAGTTGAGCAAGGGTGGGTAGCTAGTATTTCATAAGCGTAGGATTACAGATAATAATACAGATTATTATAGTATGCCAAGGTTTTCGAAGTGAACACGTACAGATAATATTAAACTCATAAGTAACATGGTAGAAGTATTACAGACGAACAAGCTTAGGGGAAATGGTTTTTTTACTGTATTATTACG
The DNA here is from genome assembly GCA_963576445.1 of Lithosia quadra. Taxonomy (NCBI): domain Eukaryota; kingdom Metazoa; phylum Arthropoda; class Insecta; order Lepidoptera; family Erebidae; genus Lithosia; species Lithosia quadra. Next base: position 17,697,761 of record OY754877.1, on the reverse strand, counting down.
TAACAAAGGCCATCCTACAAATATGCTGAAAGCCTGTATATAATACATACATACAATAGAAATCGTATCTTTTTCCCATTGGGGTAGGTAGAGACAATATTCACTTGCTACGATCTTGGCATATTCCTTTCGCTTCTTCAACTTTTATAATTGTTTTTGCGTCAAGCTGAGGGCCACCACTATAGCACAATCGGTGTATGTAGTGGTGACCCCCGATCCTGAGACTTTGCCTTTAGCTTTCTATCAGGCGAGGTGAAGCCATGTTGACGTATCCAATATAAAAAAAGCTATAAAAAAAGATATATTGCAAACCAAGTACGGCAGATAAACCCGCAGTATATACAGTTAGTCTATATTATAATGTACGTGCAAGGCTGAGATATCACCCTCATATGGTGCAAACAATTCCATCAAGAACCAAGCGGTTCGGTGCCTCTTTCCTTTGCCGCACCATCAAAACCTGGAATTCTTTACCAGCTCACGTGTTTCCTTCCTCATACAGTCCCGGGTCCTTTAAGCGGGGCGTGAAAAAGCATTTGATGAGGCCGTCAAGCTGAGAGCCACCATTTTGGCACTATCGGTGTTTGCAATGGTGACTCCCATTCTAGAGACTTTGCCTCAGCTTACCATCAGGCGAGGTGAAGTCATGTTGACGTGACCGACATAAAATAATAATAATAATATTTGACAGTATCGTTTAATACAAGAGCGTTTGTTCGGAGAAAAACTCCAGTGCGGACATTGTACAAACACACTGTCCTACACAAACATATATTTTTTGCTACAGGTTTACCGTGAGTAATATATTTACTTTTCACTATCAGAGTCTGTAAACAACATTTTGAAATAAATTATATTCTGTCAATAACTTCACGTGAAATAACATAAAATAAATATTAAATATTCTACGACATTCTACACCGCGTCCTCTAGACCCAAAGTAAGCATAGTTTAACTAGCTTGTGTTATGGGTTCTAGAATGCTGATAAACATACTTATATACTTTTTTTTGTAAATACATTATTTATTATACATATAAACACCCAGACCAATGCAAATAGACATATTCATGCATACAAATATTTGCACTGATCGGGAATCGAACCCGCGCATCCTGCGTAGCAGTCGCATGCACTACCGCTACGCCACAGAGGCCGTCATAACAGTGTGCTATATTTTGATATAACAAACAAACATTGTTTTTAGAATACATCGAATTTAGAATACATACCGAATTGAGCAGTCCGACTGGGGTACTCGTAATACCTCCGCCTTACAGAAAGACCGCGGCTATAATAACAATTGTGTTGTGTTCCCGCCGGTAAGTAGGGTAGCCAGAGCTCACTGGAGCGATTTTGTACTATCAGCGGGGAGACAAAAGTTTGAAAGTTGTGTTGTTAGTACAGAAACTGTCTTAACTGCAAGACCCTCCCCTTCCCATTTGCACTCTGCTGAAATTAAACCTGCGACTTCTATATTAGCAGTTGAACGCTCTACCATTTTGCCATACTCATCAAAATAAACGTCTTAAGACTCAATGGAGAATAATATTATATGCAAATAAAAAAAATCACTACTCGTTAAAATAAATTGAATGAAATTTTAAGCAATTGCATGCTAACTATTTACAATGATTTTCTGATCGGAAAAATGATCATCCAGGACGGGACTTGAACCCGCGAGTATTCCCCCTGTAAGGGACTGGTCGCGGGTTCAAGTCCCGTCCTGGATGATCATTTTGCCGATCAGAAAATCATCGTTAAAATAAAGTCGTAAAAATTCACAATAAAGCTGAATGGATCATTCGCCACTCTACAGCAATTTAACAAAAAGCCGAAACGGATATGTAAGTGGATGATAAAAATTGGATGCGATTCACTTGCCGTAATCGCTGGTGGACTCTAGGGAAATCACGAGGTACAGCGTCGATGTATATTGTTCAGTGTGAAGCTTCAGCTGATGTATACGGGTCAGGGATGCGGAGGTCTTGTCAGAATCCTTGGCTGTAGCTTCATTTGTTTTTTTTAATTGAAGTCCGTTTTTACAACGACTGATAAGTGCGAATATTTATATGCATTACATTAGTCTGGGTGTTTCTACTTTTCTAATATTCTATACATAAAATGAATCTAAATGCGTTTATCCAGCCGGGGTGCGAGGGAAATGACCTTTGGAAAAACCTTTCACCCCGGCGTTCGAAGACCCAAGAAGGCGTGCGCTTTCAGTCAGTTCAAGTTTGATATGACCATGCCGCTGGCTTAGTGGGACTGGCCATCTGCCCTGGTCTTCTTTCTTTTTATTTAACATGCAGGAATCAGCACGGATCCTGCCCCCTCCCCCGTTGGGCCTACTGCAGGTGAGAATGGCCTTTTTTTTAACGCGTGGAACCCCCACCGGGTACCCCTTATCGAGAATAAACGTTGAGGTGGTTATGTCGAAATCCGACCGACTAAAATCACACAGTGTTCCGTCACGGGTACCCACAATGGAGAACCGGGTGTACCCTAAGGAAGGAAATTCCCCAGCAATCCCACCAGGCATTGACCACCCGTCGTGCAACAGGTGAATTCACCGTGAATGCAGGGAGCCTAGTCCCCCTTCTTTGAGTAAGGCACGCAAGAAACACATCGAGCCACCGTCCAAGTGAGGTTGCCCTGGGCATCGAAGGTCTTGACTGGTCCTATACTCCCAAATCAGCTATTTACTAACATATTTATTCGTTTTTTCCCTTTATATGACCTGAATATACAAGGTATTAATATTTTATGAAGTTATACGTATTTTGGTTCATTTTCCTTATGAGCAGAGAAGGCGTGGTGAAGTCTTAGTAAACAAGTTTGAACAAAAAATAAATTTGTCCTAGTTTATCAAGTGCGTTGGCAGCGGGAATCTGGCCCCTCGCTTCCGGAGGGCGCTAGGAAACGCGGCTGAGATTTTTCAGACGTAGGATGAGTTTTATATTGTATACGGAGGTAGGGCACGACGGTATCTCCCGTCTGAACTGAGCAGTCCGACTGGGGTAGTATGTCCGCCCTACAGAATACTGCGGCTATAATAACCATCGTGTTGTGTTCCCGACGGCAAGTAGGGTAGCCAGTGCTCACTGGAGGGATTCTGTGCTGTCAACGGGGAAACCAAAGTCTCCTGTTTCGTGCAAGTAACACTTTCATGCAGATATATTTCACAAAATTGTGCAAAAAAAATAATACGATTTGCACAATTTGTAGCGCTCGTATGTGTATGAGGTAGCAGATGTCCACGTGGAAAATCCTAAATAACTTGTCTATACAATTAGCGATTACCGTACCTATCTAAGAAAAAAAATAGACATAAAAATAGATTGAACACAGTGATCTATCTATAAAAATGTCTACAAGAAATACTAGGTCACATTTATCTTGGTTGATTGCAAGTTTGTGTCTGTAAGTCCAAAAAATAGCAAAATAGAACAACACATATCGTTTAGTGAGGACGAAGCTGAACTTTAATTTAACCCTGGATCGTAAATGTGTTGGTTAGGACTTTAAGGATGTGGTTTTAGTGTAAGCGGATTAAGTGTCATTTGATTTAATCTTTTTTTCTTATCGCTCAGACAAGGCAGCATCACTTAAATAGACTTTTGAAAAAGAATGCTGAATAGAAAACTTCTTGTAAATAATTTTGTGCGTAATTTCATGGATTTTGTTTTTAGGCCTATAGCATTTAGTGTGGTAATCTTTGTATTTATAGTGATGATTTTAAAGTATAGGTACCTACTAAAAAAGTATAGGTAAACATGATTTATGGACACTGTAAGCAAGTGCAGTTTTAAGAAGTATCTAACTGAACCGACTATTGGACTACGGATAATGAAAAGTACTCCCATATTTTTTTTTATATAGGGCATGGTAAAATGACTTTACCTCGCCTGATGTTAAGCTACAGGTAAAGTCGCAGGACTGGGGTCACCACCACATACACCGGTAGTGCTACAGTGGCGGCCCTCAGCTTGACGGTTTCATCAAATGCTTTTTCACGCCCCGCTTAAAGGCCCCGGGACTATAGGAATTCAATTCGAAATTCTCAACTTCTCATGGATAAGATTAACAAGTTCATAATTGTTTTGCATTTGCTCTTTAACTTCCTTACATCTTCAACTCCTTGCTTTATTAATAAAAGCGTCTTAAATCTTGTAACTAAAAAGCAGAGCTGAGTTAAGTAGAACAATTTTTATACAACACAACTAGGCGAACATTCCGAAGCAGCTATCTTCCATGCTTGAGCGTTTTGACTAAACAGCTACCCTCGCTAACAGTCACACCATACCCCAATCCTGTTCGTTAGTAATAATGTATCAATGGCGCTCTCATTGGACCAAGCATCTTTGTCAAGGCACCAATTTGACCGGATATTCGCCATGATCATTTATGTCAAACGGACGGTCAATGACATTTATTTAACACAATATAGTGCGATGTTTGATTTAAGGGGTCCATTGATTTTCGAGGGTGTAAATTTCCTATTTATTACTTTGATAGTTCTGAAACCTTTAGTTAATTAGTTACGCCAGTTAAATAATGGCTTTTGGTATAATATATGTGTAGATATATCAGAGGGACTCGTTGCTAAGTGGTAACCAAATGTGTTCAACCGTTTAGGAGTTCATTGATATAATATTACATACTCTTTGCCAGCGCATGTTTCCTTCCTCCTCAGTCCCGGGTCCTTTAAGCGGGGCGTGAAAAGTATTTGATGAGGCCGTCAAGCTGAGGGCCACCACTGTAGCACCACCGGTGTATGTAGTGGTGACCCCCGATTCTAAGACTTTGCCTTTAGCTTTCCATCAGGCGGGATGAAGTCATGTTGACAGGTCCAATATATGCTGAACTGTTCGACGTTTTGACGTTTTGTAAGTGCCGCATTTAATGGCCTATACGGAATAAATGATTTTTGACTTTGATTTTGACTTTGACTTGACCAAAAGAATGGTCACCCATCCACTTTACCTACTTAATCGGTTGTCACAGCCCCTACTACCATTAGACCAATTATAATGTGTATAAATTCCGATGAATCGATTAAAAAAATACTCATATTAATGAAGGCTAAACGAAAATGGGTCCACAATAAGTTATTCTATCAATAGATGTGTTTAGATGAAAATTAAGAATAGAGTTTGCAAAGAGTTTTAATATTAAATGAATTTTAAAAGTTAGTAAGGAATGCGTATTTGGAATGATTTAAGAATGAGTGTGAGTTTTAGTGGGATGAATATAGAACAACCCTAAGACTTTTTGTAAACCTCTATTACTTATAGCATGACGTCAGCCCCATTACTGCCAAGGAAAACGAGCTTAATAATGAATTAACTCAGTTATTCTAACCCAGTAACGGTAATACCTACTCATCAATATTAAGAGGTTAAGGAACATAATCGTGGGGCTGCGGAGGGGTGCCTCAATTTACCCACATACCCCAAGGGGATAAAATAATCAAGGGAAATTGGCTAACACTCTTTGAGGATAAATATTTTGTGGGAAAGCACATCGTTGAGGAAGAAGAAGGATTATCGTGAAATACATGTTTTAAAAATTTAATGGCTTTTTAAACGTATCGTTAAATGGTACAGTCGACGATAAAAACTTAACATTCTTTCAATTGTTTTTTTGGTTAACTTTTCTGTCATCAACCGATATATCTACATATGAAACACTAGCTGATGCCGCAACTCCGCTCGCGTGAATGCCGGTTATTGCAACTTTTGGTTATATAATCAGTTCAACCAATTGCATTGAGTCTTCTTAGGTCTGGGCTGCGTTTCGAACCGGTGGTCCATTTGCTTCTTGTTTTAAATATTTATAATTTTGACGTTTTGTAAGTGCCGCTTAAAATGGTCTATACAGAATAAATGATTCTTGTCTTTGACTTTGACTTTGGCAATAAAACATAGTACTTACATTATTTTAAGTCTGACAAGACCTTTCTTATAAAAAACCGCATCAAAACCCGTTCTGTAGTTTTTGCATCCATTGCAAGCAAATAGACAAGAATTTTTTTTTCAGAATCGTTTAAGTTTTTTTTATAAATATTTGCAATTTATAAACACAGCTAATTTACAATTTTTTAATAGCATAGATGCCAAGTATAAAGTTCCTTTCAGAAACAGACTAATAAAACTCTAAAATTCGACCTCTCCACGAAATTGAGAAGCGTCAGCATTAATATACAGATCACTTTTGATCTCAGAGGTCACGCCAAGATGAGAACGCTAATAAAACGACCGACGAACTGTACTTGCGGTTCTAAGTTTCCATTTTAAGAATGTGAGATAGAAAATCGATTTTAATTAATTTGCAATGTACTTCTGTCGACGTGCTAGATTGCTAGAGGTATTATTTTTACGTCACAAAGATAAAAATACAATGAAAATTACACTATAAAACTAAAACAATATAATATATTTACATGGCGTCATAAAATTCCTCCGCATCATGAATTGTAATCTGTAGCATTAACTGAACTAACACACACACACACACACACACACACACACACACACACACACACACAAACACATTTTTATCCTGACTATATAATTGGTAACTATATAGGTACCTATGTGGCAGGAAATATAAGGCTTTTTTTCATTTATTATAATATATAGGTGTGTGTGTTCAATCAATGAATTTTCTTTTCTTTCTTTCTTAATTGAAAACAGATTATTCCAACTATTTTTTCTGAAACTAACACCCATAAGGGTCAGTTACACCTTTTTCCGTGGTTCATAAACACAATTAACGAACACGGACTGTACCTAACTCAGGGCAGCTGCCCATGAATCAGACAAATAGCTGTTCCATATAGGGACTGTGTCCATTACGTTTAACAAAGTGGTACCACTAATCCAAAATCTATCAATGGTTTTCGGATAAGGGGCCCAGTTCACTTACCCCACGATTTGATAGAAAAAGGAATGAAAACTCACCTAAGTATCCAAGAGAAAACTTAGATACGTTTGCGTGGGGTTATTATATTAAACCTTCAGGAATTACTATAAGTTTGATTCATCTTCAATTATTTGAATAATTAATTTTATAAGATTTCGTAAATTTTTAAATCGCATGTTCCAAAAATCTAATTCTACTGAATCGAGCCCAAAGCTGCAGTTAACAGATGTTATTCAAGAACAATTGGGAACAAACAATTTTTACTTATAACGAGGTAGGAGACGACGGTATCTCTGTCTAAAATGAGCTGTTCCGGCTGTCCGACTGGGGTAGTACCTCTGCTTTACAGAACACCGAGCCCATAATAACCATCGTGTTGTGTTCCCGCTAGTAACTAGGGTAGCCAGAGCTCACTGTAAGCCTCCTCCCCCCACCCTTTCCTAGCCTCTCCACCCCTTCCTAGCCCTCCCCCCTTTGCTTTAGGGTAGGCATCGCGTGTGTGACACCCTTAGTGTTGCACACGTCCATAGGCCACGATGACCGCTTTGCATCAGGTGTGCCGTGTGCTTGTGCGTGCTGCCACTTACGTAGTATAAAAGAAACATACAATAGGTATATAGATTCGAGAAAATTTGCTTTTAGGTCGTCATTCATGTCGCTTGTTCCATGCAAAAAATACACACGATTTGCGCGAAGGGCGTGTTCCCGCGTGCATGATAATATCTGAACATATGCAGTCGATGGCCTTATTTAGGCAATGCCTACTTTTTCATTCCACTTGATATCTTACTAGCTCACAATGCTGCCCAATCTACTACACCATTTCTTGCCATTACACGACTTATTTACGAAGTGCGAAGTTGCTAGGCATTCCAACCAAATCTAGCTCAAATAAAGTGCTTATACTAAAATATACACTCCCCTGTAACTTAAGCACGTATGTAACAGTTAGCTATTGAATAATAAACGTTGTGCCAGCTCTGAGTACGTGACGTGCCCGACACGAGACGTGAGGAGCCTTCGGAGACTACCCTTCCCCCCAATGACCCTCATATGTCACAGCAACCAGCAAACGAATATGTACTCTATCATATAAAACGCTGAGTCCATTCTCATTCAAAGCTAATTCGGACTTACAGCGTTTGTGAACGTGTCAAAAGTTTTTTCAAAGCCGTGGTTTTCCCAATTTTCTGGGTAATTTTCTGTACGCTACGTCCATTGTCATTTTGAAATGTGTGGTGGAAATAGTCAAATGGGACCATGTTAATGTATATAATTTATGTGATTTTTTAAGGAAAATTATGTACTTAAAGTTTGGTGTGGTCGGAAGTTTTGAGCAGTTGTTTTGCTGTTGGTTTTTATATTATGTATATACCTAAATTAAAATTATTGAGGATAAAATAGCAAAATTTGTCAACATTACTGGGCTTAAGTTTTTGCAATATTTTTATTATGTTAAGTTAATTATTGTTTTTTTTTCTTTTGATTTCTTGTACTATCTTCACATAGTTTAGATTAGTGAAAATTAATGAACTTGCCTAGATTTCGGTAAATAAACATACCTTAGATTTTTATTTTCTTAGACATTCTTAGATACATAGGCATAGAAATACCTATTTGGTATGGGTATTTGCCACACATAATTATGCGTTCAAATATTTACCATGAATTGGAATTGAACATGCGACCTCTGTGAAAAGTCAAAGGTCAAACTTACCAATTTGGAATCAATCAGCTCTAGTCAATACAATCAATTTCTCATTTCGTTACTAAATAATGCCACCATATTGTCTGCTAATTGAATATTAATTGCACCTTGAGATGTTCGAAACAGTTGTTATTCGCAAACTTATTTAATTTAACGCCAATATTTTGGCATGATCAACTTGTCAATATGTTAAAGTTACACTTAATTTATTGAAGTAGCTGAATGCTTGGTGTAAACTTTTGATTACATACAATATCAATTATGATCAAAACTGTTTGAAAGTCAAATTGAAATCTATTTGTATACGAATAAAGTTTATTTTTTCTTGACTTCTTCATTGCCTGGCTGGGCTTGTACTTTGAAACCTGAGATCCAATATATCTTGGATGTTAAGCAAAGATCTGTAGTTTACCAGCGCATGTGTTTCCTTCCTCCTATAGTCCCGGGGCCTTTAAGCGGGGCGTGAAAAAGCATTTGATGAGGCCGTCAAGCTGAGGGCTGCCACTGTAGCACTACCGGTGTATGTGGTGGTGGCCCCAGTCCTGAGACTTTGCCTTTCGCTTACCATCAGGCGAGGTGGAGTCATTTTGACGTGTCCTATATAAAAAAAAAGTCTGACCCTGCAACCTATATTTTGAGTTCAGAAGAATTATTTGACATAATACCTATAGCCACATTCTATTATCACACCGCTCGCCATAGGCAGGGAATTCATCCTCACACATTGCATCCGACAACGGTACGCATTGTAAGGTATGAGAGAAATTTTATTCAGCACACGCTTAAACTGTAGAATGATTTCCCTGCTATGGTTGTCTCCCATTTTCCTAGCGTCTACAATATGGGGTTCTTCTAGAAGGGCATTAGAAGGTTTTTTACAGGGCTGACAGTACGTGTGTAACCCACCTAGTATTGTCCATACACTTCAGTAACCGACTCCCATCAGGTGAGCGTATGCTTGTCTGCCATCTAAGCAGTATAATAAACTTATCTATCACAAACAGCAGGTAGGTGTATCGGTTTAAAAAAAATTAACATCCAATTAAAAAATAACTGCTAAGACTAGGTCTCGGGTTCGATCCCAGGTTACCATGGCACACACCAATGACTTTTCGATGCTTTTCGAAGTTATGTGTGTATTTATCGCAGGTTTATAAGTGCTCGGTTAATGGCAATAGGCTCGCCACCTATTACATTGGGACCTAAATATAAACTGGCGAAATGTGGGCGCTAGCACCTCTGCCTAGCCTACCCCTTTGGGGATATAGGGGTGAGTTTATATATATGAATTTATGTTAAAAAATGAAACTCTTTGAAACATTGTTCTAGTTATATGGGCCACACAGCTCAAGGAAACGACCTCTAAATATAAAATTCAGTTTGTTTTTTTACATATGAAAAGTAAATGAGTACATAAAAAATGTATGTGAGGCTGTAATCTAGTTAAATTATGTTATAAAACTTGTTTACGTTGACTACGAGCTGCCATGGGTAATATGGGGAATTTTACTAGCTAATCATTTTTGGTACGTAAATATGGCTTTATTCGGCGATATGAAAGCTGGTGAGTCATTTCGAAAGCTAATGATTCTTTGGTCTGATGTTGTAAAACCACGGAAGGTAGGACGCCAGATGGACTGAACTTCTTAATAAATTAAGTAAAAAATGTGTTACGTTAAACGCTCTCATGCTTTAAAAGCGGCCATATTGGATTTTCTACATTTTTCACAGTAAACTATATTTTACTAGTCAAGCCCTTTCATTTGATATTCATATTGTAATAGTTGTGGAAAAATACGTAAGCCGCCATCTTGTAGCGGCGGCCATTTTCGATTTACAATGATACAGAATAGATTATAACAATATGTAAACGGGCATTAACGCGATCATGGTATAGGTATATACATAGATACCTTTGGAATGCCTGATTAACTTGTATTATCACCAGCACTAAAGATATGTGCCCAATATCGAAACAAACTGTCTTTCGATCCAAACAAACAGGTCAAGTTAAAAATAAAAGCGTTTAAAAAGATAGACTGGATGCGGACGGTGGAGAATCGGGAGGTATGGCGCATATTGGGAGCTTCAACAGTGGATGTCAATAGGCTACTTGATTGATTGATTGCGCACAGTCCACATGATGTTCTGAGGCAGCGATGACAATACTTGATCACTTTAAATTAGTTGACCGCCAGAATATCGATGATAGAAACGATATAATATATGATTTCTATGTATAATAAGTAACTATGTATTTACAAAAAAAAGTGTATATAAGTATTTTTATCAGCATTCTAGAACCCATAACACAAGCTAGTAAAACTAAGCTTATTTTGGGTCTAGGGAGCGATGTAGAATGTCGTAGAATATTTATTTATTTATTTATAAACCACCAAAAACTGAAATTCATACACTCAAATATTTGCGTTTAGCGGGAATCGAACCTAACACGTACGTTATACCGTTACGTCATAGAGGTCGTCAAAAATGAACCCTGTACTCCGAGATGAAAGCCTCAAATGCAACTAGGATCACCATTTAAATGATGGTGATTATTCCCCCATTCGACCTAACCTATCCGTGTCCATAAAAACTGTTATAATAACAAATTCAACAAACGACTCAATCTGGACAAAGGTTATCCAAAGCAATAACGGCATCATAATAACATGTTTAAAACAAACAAACCGGATAGGCTTTCAGTAAAATAAACGTTTGCACAAGTAATGGCCGGTAACCCATGGGAAAATAAAATATATAAAATATAAGACAACCAGCTCTTCAAATAAGGACGTGGTCGCGGTTATTGACGTGTTGTATTTTTTTACAATCTGACACACTTTGACAGTTTTTACACTTTGGCACATTTTACAATTATTTGTCAATTTTAGTAAGCAATTGACTGTTCACTGAAAATATTGAAGTTCAGCCGCATCACAGTTAGACTGGAAAGCCGACCCCAACTGAGTTGGCAAAAGGTTCAGAGAATGATGAATTGACTGTTCACTGATTTGTATACTATTGGATGCTTCCACTTTACCCCATTTAGCAACTCCACTTGGGGCAAAGTGGAATGTAATTTTAATAATAATATCCTGTTTGCCCCATTAATTCGTTTGGGTGGGATAAACTATACCCCTTAGAAGTTAAAGGTGCCCGTATCAGTGAAGCATGAGGTAGTGACTCTTTTACTAGAGGAGTTTGAAACTCCCATCCATCCATCCTAAGACTGATCTTAGGATGGATGGAATATGGATGGATAGATAATAGAATATCAATAGCAGTTATGTGTTACCTCCTTTTCCGAGAGCCAGACAAAGACACCGTGGTTTCCAAACCTATTTCGACATCAAAGATAGTCCTTGAAAAACCGAGGTGGCGCGCGGTTTTAGTCAGTTCAAGTCAGACATAAGCGCCCCCAGTGACCACGGGGATGGTATCCGTAACATGAAAAAAAGTTGAATTTAATTCAACTCTGAGGATGATAATTCTCCTACACAAAATGTCAAAACTCAAATTTAGAAGGAGTTCACTTCTAAACATAACATGCTTATAGACTAAGATCCCACTGCAAAATCATGCATGAATCGAATATTTGGTAAAAACCAAATTTTACGCATGTTTATGATTAGGAGAACATTTATTTACTAGGTTGCCTATCAAAATGTGGCCGCTATATATTTAATTCAATTTTTGCTAATTCATTTTTCGGAAAAAAAATCCATCACATGGTTTTTAAATAAAATATCATCCACGTCACGGCAATACACAAAAGGACTCTGAAAAATCACGGTTGCCGTTGCGCACTTCGCCGTACCTCTTCGCAGCCAGGTGTAAACAGGTATGATTTTGATACATTTATGCAATCATAACGGACATTTATTATTTTTACATCAAATTAAAGCTATTTTTTTTCTGTTTACTATAATATACGGTTGCCTAATTAAATCTGGCTGCAAATAAGGGTTGCTGGCTGTTAAAGATGGTAAATATTTAAGATAGAGTGAACGAGAGCTAGCGCGTAGCATCACTAGTCAGACGAGGATAGCGACTAAATAACGTCAGTATAGCGTTATCTCACTGGAGCTAGAATTGAGTGAGTGAGACAACGCCGAACGCGTGACAGTTGACAGCGGCAAACTTAGGGCGAGCGGGTAGTATATTGTTGTTTTATCTCTAAGAACTAACAAATAATTATTATGAAGATGAAGGCGTGTTTTCTGTGCGAGAAAAAATCCAATGTACTTGATTTCAATAATGCAAAATTTTTGAAAAAATCTTTGAAACAAAAAATGTTGCGGACAATCTTTGTTAATTTTATGTGGTTAAATGCCACTGAGCCGGATTGTATCAAGTTCAGCGCGGAAAATAATGGCTGGCTACTATTAGATGGTTTTCTAAAACCAACATGGTTCCTGGGAGACTCAACTCCAACGCAAGTTGAGAGTGTGCTATGCGAGTCAATGAACAAATCCTCCTATAATGACGACGATTTAGATATTTGTAGCGATGAAAGTGATAGCAGCGATGATAGTATAAGTGAAAGCTCCATTGATTCAAAATTTTAAATAAGAGTTAGCATAAACTCATAAGTTACGAAAATATATTACATTTTTTAATTTTTATTTGCTTCAATGTTTAATTTTTTCAAACAGCACTTGTTCAATAAAATTTTCTTTTATATAAGTAACCTTGGTTTTATTTTTCACCGATATTAATTTTTTTTGTAATTTTCTTTGTCATTTTGAAAAAGAAGACATTTCTTTTGGAGTATTTATTCAGTAGTCCCTATTACTGTTTGAACCGGCGGTGGTTGAGAACCCTAGCATCCGACGCATGCGCAATGGTATCAAAGCGTCATACAGCTGGCAATCGCTATCCTCGTCTGACTAGTGAGGCTACGCGCTAGCTCTCTTTCACTCTATCTTAAATATTTACCATCTTTAACAGCCAGCAACCATTATTTGCGGCCAGATTTAATTAGGCAACCGTATATTATAGTAATCAGAAAAAAAATAGCTTTAATTTGATATAAAAATAATAAATGTCCGTTATGATTGCATAAATGTAACAAAATCATACCTGTTTACACCTGGCTGCGAAGAGGTACGGCGAAGTGCGCAACGGCAACCGTGATTTTTCAGAGTCCTTTTGTGTATTGCCGTGACGTGGATGATATTTTATTTAAAAACCATGTGATGGATTTTTTTTCCGAAAAATGAATTAGCAAAAATTGAATTAAACATATAGCGGCCACATTTTGATAGGCAACCTAGTAAATAAATGTTCTCCTAATCATAAATATGCGTAAAATTTGGTTTTTACCAAATAATCGATTCATGCATGATTTTGCAGTGGGATCTCGTACTATTAGAATGATGTCACAATAATCCACAAACATCTACCCTACAAACTAGCTCAAAAGACATTCCATTTTATCACAGTTTGAACAATTCATTGGAATAAGTTTCTAAATGCACTTTGAGATTAAGCATTTTAGAGTTAATGCTTAAAGCATCAAGCGCAATAATGCTTAAAGCATTAAGCGCAATGTAACTTAACAAGTCAGTTAAACTAGATTCAGCTTACTCAACAATGTTTTTAACAACCGTTCAAGGTGTATCGTAAAACGGAACGACGCGACGTATTATGGCGGCAAATTGAAATTATGTCACAAATACAAATACATTTAGTGTAAAATACATAGTTGTTTAAGTGCTATTGTATTACTTATTGGATGGGACAGTGTTTCTCAACATTTTATTTTGTATCTGAGATGATACTGGATCGAGAGGCGTGGAGAAAATTTGCATAATATAATTGTATTACAAGTATGGAACGAACAATATTGTAGGTACTTTATAAGGTATCAAGGTATAAGGTATCGGGGTAACAGGCGGCCTTCCCGTCACCTCTCGTCTACGGTTGGAGAACCAGCCCGCCCCTCGCATGCTCCCCACTCTGCTAGTTAGAGGGATGCGTAGGGAGCCAAACAGTCCTCTAGAGGGCCATCCCCACCTCAGCCAGCAACTACCCCATCATTACTCACCACCAAGTAAAATTGAGGTGAAAAGAGAGCCTATTATCAAATAAACTTAAGAAAATATTTTAAAAACTTGGTAATATGAAGATTATGGATTAGTAATCATACATTAATAATTAAAATGCTTGTTTGTCGCCCAAGTTGTATAAAAAAATACTTGTATTTTAGTAATTTCCGTCTATGGCGTTTCTGACATAAGGCTAGCTAACTGGCTGAAATTTAGTACCTACACGGATAGATTTTCAGTCTGAAATAATACATATATTTATAGGCTACTTTTTCCTCCTTGAATTTTTTTTATATTGTGCACGTCAACACGACTTCACCTCGCTTGATGGTAAGCTGAAGGTCTCAGGACCGGGGTTCACCATTAAGTACACCGTTTTTACAAGTTGTGGGAACGAGATCTGAATCTCAGGTGATGCGGAACGCGATCGGAATTCCACGTGGTTTGAGCTGCAGGCAACAGCTTATAATAATAATAAAATTAGGATATTAATATAAGCAAAGCTATCAGTATGATAAAGTGACAGCATCTACTTATAAAAGAGAAAAGCTTCTTAAATTATTAATTTAGGAAATTAATTAGAGAAAATTAATTCCATGAATACTTACTAAAAAGTACAACACCTAGAGACTTTCTGGCTGCCTCTTTTTTATACCATTTAGGTGGCAAACAAGCACACAGCCCACCTGTTGGAAAGAGGTCACCATTGCCTATGGACGTGTGCAACACCAGGGGCGTTACACTCACGCTGGACCCTGGAGTGAGGGGGGGGGGGGTTGAGGGGGAATGGTGGGGAGGTTGAAAGGGGGGAGAGTTTCTGTTCTGAAACGCAGGAGATTTTGATCTGCCCGTTGACAACACAAATGTTAGGGTGATGAGTTCACCAACACTATGAACGAAATATAAGGACATTTTCTCTTGATTTCATATACAATACTCTCCATTTCGTGTAATCTAAAACGAGTATAAAACCTTATTAATGTCATAAATTTATGAATGTCGTAAACTATTCGTGACACGAAGACATAACTGCTTAAGTGTCTGTTATTATTTCACAATAATAACACGCACTTAGCCGTTAAGACTGTCGTATCTGGGGTACGTGACAAAAGTTTCTAATTATATTAAATGGTTTCAAAACCTATTAAGTATTTCTTGTTATTACGTCATTGCAATCTAATATCCGTTTAAAAGTTTTTTATATTTTTATACACATTATATTAAACACTGGCGTATTCACGTATTTTTTTAACAATAGTCTGGTTTCATGCGTATTTTTTTCTTTTGTGGCATCATGGCTCCTAAATGAATGAACCGATTTTGATGCAGATTTTTCTTCGTAAGCTGATATAGTCGTCATGGTTCTTAGTAGTTATACATTTGTGTACGGGGTTTTTAATTATTTTTAAATTAATGTTATTTTATTTTGGATCTAGATAGCACTATACTCGTATTGTATATCCCAGAATATCTTAGACACAAGACAAAGAAATGAAAAAGCAGTTATCACTATCCTAATTATTTTACAAAGAAGCAGGGTAAGTAAGGTAGCCAGAGCTCACTGTACCCCTCCTCCCCCTACCCCTTCCTAGCCTCCTCACCCCTTCCTAGCCCTCCCCCTTTCCATTTAGGGTAGGCAGCGCATGTTGCACACGTACATAGGCCACGGTGACCGCTTTTCATCAGGTGAACCGTGTACTTATCTGCCACTTAAGTAGTATAAAAAAGGTTACAATCACGTGTTAATTTTAATCATAAAATGATAACAACAAGAATAATATTTTCATCTAAATTTACAACCCTTTAGATACAGATCACTTATTCCATACCGCCCGAATCCAATCACACACAATAAAAGGGTAACACGAACCTATTTTAAGAAGAAAATATCTTCACAATAGGTATAGTTATGAACTGATACATGGATTGGTTCACACATAACTGGGTTGGGACGTGACCGCACTGCCAACAGGGGGCCACGGGAAGCCTCGATATATACGTTCCTTTAACTATTGGGGTGAACAGAATTATGAACGAAATGATGGGGTACCGATGTTAACTATATTATTGTAAGTTACTTACTGAATATTGGGTTTGTTATAGATAAAATAGTATAAACATTGTTCTAATAAAAGAAACTCGATTCGCATCCAAATATGGATTTGATAGGCTTCAAAATTTGGAAAAAATCGCTATATTAGTTCAATTGTCCATAACGTACCATAGAGACCTGGAATTCTTTACCAGCTCGCGTCATTCCTTCCTCCTAGACTCCAAGGTCCTTTAAGCGTGGCATGAAAAAATATTTGAAAAGGCCGTCAAGCTGAGGGCCGCCACTGAAGTACTATCGGTGTATGTAGTAGTGACCCCGGTCCTGAGACTACCTCTACCTTTTTTAGGAGGAAGGAAACACATGTGCTGGTAAAGAATTCGAAGTCTTTATGGTTTTTTTGCAAACCGCATTAAAATCACTTCAACATAATTCGAAATAATTTTGAGCAAATAGTGAATCTCCTTTTGAAGTCGATTAAAAACAACACGCAAAATGTACAATAGTAGACCTACAAAATATTTGTGTAACTTTCCAAAAATATTATAAAAAAACCATAGTCACACCTTCACACACAATTCTCGCCTGTTTTTCACATCACCACAAAACGCCGTCAATTAAGTCCGACTCCCCTGCAAAGCGACATCACATTCAAACGGTTCACACTATTAGCAGCTCGGTCACGTACTGACGACACTCAAGGATACTTCGTAAGCAGTTATACCTTTATGCCTCGTTGACACCGAATTTAGTTTTTGTTGTAATTTATAGAAATAGTGATAAAAAGTGTCAATTATGGGAATCTTAATCTTATCGCATCCCATCGTGTGGGCCATGGGTTTGGCTGCTATCTAAGTGGTATAAAAAATAATAATTTTACACTTATCTAATAATATTCTTCTTTTTTAACTGCCCTTACTACCTCTTTTTGTTTTTATTCATCCAAAGATGGTCTGGAACAGCGATAAGGCCACCTGTTTTTCATCTATCTATAATTTATCCTTCGGGTTTGTGAAGTCAGGCAGTAGTCTTTCTGACAAAATCAAAAATTAGCTACACCTGGAGGAGAAAAGTCAATGGGAATGCGGGAATGCGGACACGGCCAAAAAAAAACTAAAAATTCGTAACCTGTGCCCACTCTACCTCTCGATTCCTACTCATCCCTTGGTCTGTAATTTATTTCAATATCGAATTATCAGTAATAAATCGACCAAACATTGTTATGTTATATAATTTAAAGAAAATACTTAAATTTAACCTACATTCCAAAATCAAAACATTTTTATGCTCTTACATCAGTTAAATGTTCGCATAACATATAATTTTTTATTTCCTTCAAACATTTTTTAATAACAGTAAAATCATTAATAACAGACAGAATACCGTAATAATAAAAACGTACCAGAAAAAATTGAGGGTAAAATTTCACATCTTGAAACGTCTGCAAGCCTATCTTGAACTTTTTCAAGCCCCGAGCGGTCCGGCGGAGGCAATTTGAGCGAGATTAAATCCCGAGTGTAGCCGAGCGTGTCCGAATGAGCCGAGTCCGCCCGAGCGAATCGCCTCTGTCTTTAAATTCCACCACTTACCTTTATTCATAACGTGATATTAGTTCGGCCGGAATTCGGTAGCTGTTCGCCAATAATTTGAATTTGAAATAAGAATTTTTGAAATTGGAATATAAAGAACAGTTTTTTGAATATGGTGTCGATTGATGATGTGTGATTGTTTTTTTTAAATTCCACCACTTACCTTTGATATTGGTTCGGCAGGAATTCGGTAGCTGTTCGCCAATAATTTGAATTTGGGATAAGAATTTTCGAAATTGAAATATAAATGAATATTGTTTGCGATTGATGTGTTATTGTTTTTTTTTATAAAAATAGACTGATGGACGAGGCAAATATATCCTTTTTTGTTTTTTTTCCTGCGGAAATCCCTACGGATGCCACCCCCGCAGCCAGCGTCTGCAGTTATGTCGGATTTCAACCGACTAAAATCGCACGCCGTCTCGAGTCAATGTAGGAATAGAGTCACCATTACAGATAGTGACAATGTTTAACTCATCTTGGCTTTTATGGAAATGACTGCCATCTTTCCTCCCAATATAATAATGTAAGCATTTACAACCATAAGAGAAAATAACTATGTTTATCCGCATTGCAGACCTTTACAAAATTTAGTTAGATATATTGTCCTAGTAATGAATACCTGCCTAAACCTGTAACTCTATATTCCGTATTGTCCCTTACCTTATTCTAGAGTATTTATAATCCACCACAGACAATTTGGGCCACCCTTATTAAGACTCTCATGGTATGTAGGCGGAGTACAAAGGAACCTTTGAGTGGCAACTCTACGAAGCGATGTAGAGATGCTCTACAATACATGTAGAGTCCAACTAGCTAGAGCGGGTCGGGTTTTTAGAGACAAAACATGCTTAGACTATATTATGTAAGCTGTTAATTAGGGGGAATTTAGTTATTTTTTAGGTAAATTTCAGGTATAACGTTTGATGAAAGTATACTAGAAATTATACATCATTTCAATGTCACCTTTCATTATAATATAAATGTTTCTTATAAGGACCCATTGTAAAAAAGGTATCTCTGTCAATAAATGATTTTTATTTATTTTATTTTATTTATATAATAGTCAGTATCAGAGGCACCATGATTTTGAGATTTTTTTGAGTTACTGATGCACGTGGTTCCACGTGCATGGATGTTGGTTATTCATCTGCTCGTTGGTTATACCTACTTACTCCTCCCGCCGTAAGTAGGATAACCAGAGCTCACAATCCCTCCACCCATATCCTCAACCCCCTCCAACCCCTCCCCCCGCTCCAGGGTTGGTAACGCGAGTGTGACACCCATGATGTTGGACAACGCAATGAAATGCACCTGCTTTAAAAACTCTCTTCATATTTTATTTAGCAAAAGGAAACGTATCTCACCATAATTTTCAAAACACCTTACTTGTTAAAAAATTAGAAAGAAAATTACCACCTGCGCGAAATTAACGTTTACAGAGCTCGTTACTCAAGCTGTCCCGATGTTATCAGCTCCATAATAAATACCTTTTTGTATAAAATTATAATTTCATTTAAACGCAGTGGTTTGTAATTGGCGAGCTCCGTAAACGCTCCCCTTTTTTATCTGTGGCACTGAATGTTATCTGTGCACGTAAAAAGGTGACAGCGTTTGGTATTGTACAATGGTTTATTTGACAAAGATATTTTAGGAAATAGGGTTGAAATTATGTTTATGACTGGTTTATTGTGTTTTTAAAGTAATAGTCTTTACTAAAATGACGTCAAAGTGCTCAGAGTTGAGCAGTTCTTGTAGAAGTTAAATAAATTAACAGTTCTTAGGGTCATAGAAAATTTAAGTTAAATGTTGCCTGCCGTGAAATTTTGATACCGCTCTCGCAACCGATGAGAAGCTATCCCTGGCATAAAGAGGATCTAATGTATAATTTCAGACTATGATCTATCTCGGTACCAATATTTCAGCAAGATCAGTTTAGCTTTTTGAGTGTGATTAAGTGTCAAACATCCAAATATCCAAATGTTTAAATGTCCAAATATTGAGTTTTGGCGCCAACGCGGAAAAAGTCACATCGGGGCATTGTATCATTTTCTAAAATTAGTGTAAAATGTAGTTATTATTTGCCTCCACAAGATAGCGTTTGTTTGTTTGAAGAAGCTGCCTAGATTTTTGCCCTTTATTAGCGTAAAACTGGTTAAAACATACCTTTTAAACTCCAATTCGCTGTGATAGTTACATATTCACCTGCTAGGGGGCGACGATACTTGAAGTTTGTGACGTGCCTCTATAATATTTCATAGCGTCTATGATTTTTGCCGCGTAACGTGAAAAATTTTCTCAACTAAGAGAAAAGTTATTTTAAAAAGTGAAATTCATAGTAAATACCGATAAATATGTTGTTTTGTGCCGTATATAGTCATATAGCGTTGAAAAGTAAGTGCAGGGCATCCTTTCGTGACCTTTTCCGAGAATTTCGGTAAGTAGGTATTTTACCATATCACGAATATCGCTAAACACGAGGGTGCTCTGCTGACTGCTCGGAAGAGAGGGCAAAACGCATATAATATATCAAACAGCTACTCATCATCGGAAGATGAGAGGCGTTTATGTTATGACGCCGCTAAACAAGCTGACCAAAAAGTCGATTCACGTCGAAACGTGTTCACTCTGTACTATAATGGAGATAAAAATGATTAAAAGTACCTAAGTTGGTTACCTTACTGACCGCATGCCTCAAGTTTTGCTATATTATGTTATTGCTCGAACTAACAATTAACCTGTTAGAATAAATACCTACTTAATAATAACATAGAATTAAGTCTTTACATCGTTGAACTTGAGAGTGAAGACAGACGTCCACGGACCATGGTTAGGTAATAGGTACTCAGATTAACATTAGCGAAATAAAATCGTGCCCAGTGCTGATTCTCAAGGTTGGGGGTTTGTAACCTACCAGCCTGGAAGGGCATTGATTTAAGTAAGTAAAATTACAATCATCACTGGTTTACTGACCAGAAATTAAATACAGAATTATGTCACCTTAATAAAGGGACATTTATTAGGTACAGTACAGTACTAGGTGTACTAACAGTAACTAACAGGTGTGTTTACCTTGTTTTAAGGCCTCGAAAACTGTTAAAAGTTGTAGGTCGGGCTTGTATAAAATAATTAAACTTAATAGTAATCACTCATGAATATAGCTCTGTCAAGCACACCTAGATAAGTGATAATCACAGTCTAAGGAGGTTGTCTAAGATTCATGTACTTACAAGCATGACTAATTTACTGATTACATTCAAATTAACTGGCAACTGAATCAGAATCTGGATATGGGCGTTATCAGTCTAATGACTGCCTTTAACAATGTAATAATAATTATTACTTAGATGCCATTATATTTTGAATATTAAACCCAAACCACTTACATTATCCTTAGCAAAGCATGCAGTAAGGAAATTATTTTAATTAAGTTTCTTTTCAGTTTTAATTTATTTTATCCGTGTTGGATATTGTGGGAAATAAATAAATATAATATATCATATGAAAAATAGGAAACATTCAGATGACCTTCCTATTTATTACAGTTAATTCAATTCCTACGAAGGGTTTTGAATAAAAAATTGTATGTGCACTAAGCATAACTATCTATGCACAGGGTAATTTCACATGAAGTCCCTGTAGATCTTACAAGGAAAAGATATTTTCCTACTAGCAGCCTTTTTTCATCCTCTCATCAGCACCTCATAATTATCTTGCAACTGAGACCAAATTGGGTTGCGAAAATCCTTCAGAGATAAGCCAAGACAGTCATGTTATATAGATATAATAGAGACTATTTCTCATTAGCAAATCTAATTTTTATTTCAAATCATTCAGACCAGGAACATTTTGTTGAATGGAAGGAGAACATAGATAGCTAGGATTCAGTTTGCCTCTTAGCTAAACTATTGTCTTTTTCGGCGTAGCATTAGTGCTTCGGCTGCTACGACAAGTGCGGGTTCGATGCCCGCTTCCTGTGATTCAAGAATGATGTAGTTTTTCTAGCAAATGAAGTAATCATTATAAGATATAATCTACTAAACTATTACAAGTATGACTTATCTCTGGAAGTGTCATCAATTGCAGAGCATTTTAAAATTTGCAATCATTCAGGGTAGACTGAGAGAGAAAAAGGGCTCTGCAACCCCTAGTGAAGTGCAAGTAACAGTGGTGACTCAGGATTGGGGACCACGGCACACAAGTGGTACACAGATATAAAGTGACTCACTTTTCACTACAGACATGATGAATGCAGTTTGGGGAGTGCAGCTGAACAACCCTAGGTTGTCAGGCTTAGATGGAGTTAGCCAACAGAATGGCACTCCAAGGTAGAGGAATTGTTGGCAGTGTATGCAGCGTTACTTAGAATACTTACATTCAGGACGCAGACATACTATTTCAGTTTTCAGTGAACCTTCCAACCAACCGAGTAGTTCAATGTGAAACTGTCAGCATACTACCTCCGGGAAACGTTCAATGAGATCCTAGAACGCCTCTCACGGCAGGTCTCTTCCCGTGTGGCACCTTACCAGAAGCCACTAATGTGCTGACCCAGGGCTCGTCGATCGCAGATCGAGAATAGGATCTACGGAAGATCCAACAGACCTTACCTAAAAGGAAGGTGCCCTCTTCATGAGGATAGGTTATCCTATAGCCCATAGTGGGGTCAGTGCTTTTGGGCTCGTCGATCCCAGATCGAGAATAGGATCTGCGGAGGATCCAATAGACCTTCCTAAGAGGAACGTACCCTCTTCAGAAGGATAGGTCTTTCTATAGCCCATATTAACATTCGTCGAACTCAATGCCAATCGAGAATGCCAATGAAGGATCTGCGGAAGATTCAATAGACCTTCCTAAGAGGAATATGTCCTCCTCAAGGAATGAGTCATCCTATAGCCCATGGTGGGATCAGTGCTTTTGGGCTCCCCGACCTCAGATCGAGAAGGCCAATTAAGGATCTGCGGAAGATCCAATAAACCTCCCTAAGACGAAGATCTTTGGAGGAATGTGTCATCCTCCTAACCTGGAAAAAAGGGGGGGGGGGGGGGGGCAAATAACAGAGTTATTAAGCAGTACACGGAAATCTTAAAGCAATCAATATGCTATCCTTCCTATACTACCATACACTTGTAACATTCACTGGTCCCATAGTTCACAAGTATCACTGTACAGGGCTCTAACGTCTACCCAAGACGTATAATTATATCAGAGGATTTGAACGTCTAGGACATGTCCGAGTGGCTGGGGCGGTCGAAAGTCCCCCTTGAGAGAAGTCTCGGGTTCAGTTTCTATCCCAAATGCTCTCCTTTTCGGATTTAGAATTACTGAGAATAGTTGACGGACAACCACTCTCAATATACAGGGGTGTACACCCATAAGACGTTGAGTTCTCATTATATGATAAGCGATAGAAACCCAGAAGCAAGATGCTGCTTGTTTTTTCTAAAAACATTTTAATTCAACAAATCTTAAAAACTATTGCTGTAACTTCTACGGTTGTTGTTTGCTGCTGTAGCTACTGAGACTGAATCTGTATAGGGGTTACCCAAATAACAGTCTACTGACTAGTATCAGCACCATGTAATGACTTTCCTCTGGATATTCTAGATGATCTGCAATTATAATTATACATTCAGCATCTAACAGGTAAAGTGAGGTCAGAGTTCATGACCCTCACCCTATGAGATATATCTCACAGATTCTTCCTCGAAGAAGTAGAAAGAATTATATTATAGCCAAAATTCAATTCTAAGACTGATGAAACAAGCATTGTAGGCAATTGGCTAGTAATTGTCAAGAATCAATGGCCCAAATTCAAATTACTTATTGCCACTAAGTGTACAAGTTGTTCATACAATGGTTTCAGTGCTTTTGCTTAACACACTTTTCAGGAATTGCAACATGAGTCACAGAGTCACAGGTTCCTTTACTTATTTACCTTGCTTATAAAATACTATATTTTTTCTTGTATTCATTTGTGTCCTTTAGAACACATCATTCAACATAATTATACAAGTCCTTAATCCTATCTTTCTGATATTAATGTGACTATTTGTTTCATGTTAATTAGGGGGCTGTTCGATCAGCACCCAGGCCTCTCAATAATGAATAGATTAGATTCATTCTTAGAGAAGTACAGTCAACAAAAAATAGCTGAACAATTCTATTTTATTAATCGCTGTAGCTTCTAAAGCTCTGATAAAATAATGAGCAAAACATAAAATACCTTAACTTTGTTAAGGGTTAACTCCTGGAATTATGAACTTATTTAATTATAGATTAATGATACATGGTTCCAATGGAAACCTTTCTTTAAATATGAATATTTTAATAAGTATTTAATTTTAACAAACCAACGTCTTCATTGACTTCAAAACGGAAGCATGCATTATTTAAATTGTATCATAAATAAGATCTAAGTAGTTACCATGTTCTAGTGTCTAGCTATGGTTACATTAATCTCTTAGGTTTTGAGATCTCATTGATCTGTCATGTTATACTGATTGTATGAAACATGATTGGATGAACATCTTGGTTATTAATTGTTTAAACCTTCTATCATGGTTATTATGTATAATTGAATGGATCCTGTTATTCTTACAGCTAATTATACCGTCTTAATGATTCACATAGCGTTTATAGTTACCATCACCAGCAGAAACCAAACAGGTCTTCAAACAAACGCTATCTTGTGGAGGCAAATAATAGAACTGTTTTACACAAAATAAAACAGTTATTATGTGCCGAAACAAGATAGCGTTAGAGCAAGGTCCTTGCTGGCGAATGAAGACAGCTATGAAATATTATAGAGGCACGTCACAAACTTCAAGTATCGTCGCCCCCTAGCAGGTGAATATGTAACTATCACAGCGAATTGGAGTTTAAAAGGTATGTTTTAACCAGTTTTACGCTAATAAAGGGCAAAAATCTAGGCAGCTTCTTCAAACAAACAAACGCTATCTTGTTTCGGCACATAATAACTGTTTTATTTTGTGTAAAACAGTTCTATTATGTGTAAAAACGGTGGATTTTCAAACATAACATCTTCGACAACGTGAATAAGTTTGGGAAAGTGGTATATTACCGTGAAATTGTGCTTTTCAACGTTGATTCCAAAACTCCATAGAAGCCTCTAGTAAAGTCTCCACCATTTTACTGGGGCAAGACTATGAAGGAAGACTGACTTGACTATTGACTATGAAGACCGTGACTTGACCTGGACTGTGACTAAATAACGAAAACGCTGCATAATACATTTTGTGCAAATTATAATACTTGTTTGTGGCAAATTGCAAAGCAAAGAAGCCATTAAAAAAAAAAAAAAAAATGTCCAAATATCCAAACGTCCAAATGTCCAAATGTCCGAATATCCAAATGTCCGAATGTCCAAATGTCCAAATGTCCGAATGTCCAAATGTCCGAATGTCCAAAGGTCCAAGTGTTCAAAATGTCCAAATATCCAAACCTCCAAATGTCCAAATGTCCGAATGCCCAAATGTCCAAGTACCCAAACGTCCAAGTATTCAAATATCTAAATGTCTAACTATACAAAATAATGTCTACTTATCCAAATGACGAAATATCCAAATATCTTCACTAACTTCCACATTAAGGATAGTAGGATAGGAATTTGAATACGTACAGATTCACAAACGAACGGCTAGTAGGTATCAAATATCTGCAATGAATATCAAATTTAGCAGTAAAAGCGATGTTTTCCTTGTTAGAAAATAACTTGAAGCTTGGCAAAGTTTTTGTTTTTGCGGCAGCGAGTAACTGCGTACGAAGTAATTGAGTTATTTATGAAAGTTCTTAAGTGTACGGAACTAGGTTAGGAACATATTGTTTTGCATCTAGTTAAAAGTTAAAGTAGACGTCCATCCCTGGGGTTGAACCATGTTTCAGGATTAAGGCTCTATTGGAAAGTACTGCTACCGTCATGGAGTGAATGTAGCCTGATCCTCAACTCTAGAAGGAAAGCTTTCATCATAGCTTCGTCCGTCAATCGGTAGGTGCATCAACTTGACTAACGAAATAATTGTAAATAGACCAAAAAAACAGCTTGCTGAGTTTCTAGCCGGAGTCTTCTCAGGTCGGGGCCGCATTTCGAACCGGTGATCCATTTGCTTCTAGTTTTAAATATTTTTGATTTTGACGATTTGTAAGTGCCGCAAATAATGGTCAATACAGAAATAATTTTTGACTTTGACTTTGACTTGCAGGTTAGGTTGACTTGGGCACCGAAGATCTTGGACGGTTCCCAAAGATACCGAAGTCAGTTTGACCGTAGAAAACCCTAATACCTAGTGTCTACTGCCACTAGACTATATAAAAAATCCCTAAATACTTTCCACCACAGCAATTTCATTATCACTTACAACCTTTTGTCTTTCAACTGTCGATACGTTACTAATTTTTGTACCCCACCCCATCCCAGCCCTCCCCCCTTCCCTTCAGGGTAGGCAGCGCGTGTGTGATACCCTTAGTGATGCACACGTTCATAGGCCACGGTGACCGCTTCCCATCAGGTGGGCCGTGTGCTTGTCTGCCACCTAAGTAGTATAAAAAAAATCTCCAATAATTTTGTTCTATAATTATACTTCTCAATAACTCCCTAATTAACAGTATTTTCTTTCTTTCCAGGTAAGTCATCGGCTCTTTATGCCACCCACTTAAACTGGAGCAGGATATCCAATATCCTGTTTACTATACAGTCAAATAAACACCTCGTTAAGATACGTGAAGAAAGAAAAGGAAAAGAAGTAAACACCCTGTGAATGAACCCACGAAAGAAAGCGACAGAAACATCCGGTCTTTTTGCTTTAGAATTCCTACGCTTTACCGTTGCCAAGATGTTGGGCAAAGCGTTTGGATTCTAAAACGAAATCACTGGGCTATCTACGGAAGTTGCTACGAGTTAGCTACGAAGCTACGAGATACCTACGCGTCTACGAAGAGCTACGAGTGAGTAGTAGAAATTATTTTATACTTGATATATTTCGTAACTGTTTTAATTTTGTATGTATTCGTTATACATCTGGATGAAAATAATATTTACAATAGTGAATGAAGAGACGATAGCTAAATTGTTAAGGAGTTAGATTATAAGTCGAATGTTTTCGAGTTCAAACTCCATCCAGTTCGCTGAAGTGAATCCACTCTTAACCTTAGTCAAAATATAAGTACTTTGAAAGATGAAAATATGTATCGAGAAGACTATCTAATGGCTGATATGGCTTAATCTTGCGAATTACAAGAATTTGTAGTAATTATTAAATTATCATAATCTAAGCCAAAATTGATAGACTCCTAGCATGTCAACTCATTCAGGTGCGTATGAGTTTGAGAAATATGCACGATATAATAATAATAAAAATAACCTAGCAAGTCTAAAAATAATAACATTATTTTTACTATATTAATAATAATAATAAATTAGTGCACGTATGATATATTTCATACTCGTATTCGGTATAAAAATATTTATTTTAATATTTTGAGTTACAGTACTATTACTTCGTATTCTAAACCACAATACTAAATTTCACAGTAGAACAAAACTAGCTTAAATCACAAATAAAACAAATCTATTTTCCAGCCAAGAGCTTTGAAATGTACATTCCATTCATCGTATCGAGCACAACACTAAATCTTAAACCGCACCATAAAACTTTGGATGTCGATCTAACGAGGCCAGACCAACCATTGACGACAGAGCCGAGAATAATCGACTAGGTGGGAATTCAATGCATTTAAATTTCTCTTAGAATTCTAGTGAACATTTCAGATTTAGTAGAGGGTGATATGGTACTAGTATTAGGTATTGATACAAAGTATTCGGTTACACGAATTCACTTTATTGATTTTTTTGTAAGTAGTATACGTGTATTTTAAATATAGTGATGGGTGAAATAGTATAAACTCCATTTACAGATAAATGAAATGGAACAGAGTATTTATGCTGCATCTCTTCTGACCGCATTATGATATTGTAATCGTTTCGGAGGTCTATAGAACGAAAGTTATTATATGCTGCAGCTGTTTTCTCTGTTAACAACTTTCAATTACAGCTCAAAGTCTAGAAACTTGGCTACTACGTAGGTATAAATAGACTCGTATTTCATTCAAGGAGTCTTCAAGTAATATTGATCTAGATCAATACTAAGTATTGATAAGAGTAAAAATATCGTACCTAATACTAAAACGTCTTTTGTGAAGATTTGCAGTTATTTTAAATGCGTTATTTCATTTTGTGGTTGTGGTAATGGTGGTATTGGATTTTATGACGTGATTTGAATATATTAGAGCCTTTTTTTGTTATATAATGAAGGTATTATGTAGATAAAATGCTTTGAAGCTTGAGTTTTAGATAGTGGGATTGGATAAGAAATCTGAACATTTCTTACAAAAGTACCTATTACAGTAAACATTGACTGTTTTTGTATTATAATACTAAATGATACGCTATCAACTTTTTAGCTTACTAACCTTTGTAGTTATTTAAATGTTATATTTATATTATATACCTACTACTTGTGAATCCTGCCATTTTTTCTGAAATAAAAGTAACTTCAGTTATGCCATGTGCCATATCAGCTATTTGCTGGTAAAATTCGATCAAAATTAGCCCAGCCACTACGGATATTACTTAGAATGAAATAACTGACGATAAAAAAAAAAGTTTTTTTTTCAGTATCGTGCATACACGCATATAATACATTCCTATTATGAAGCTGTTATTTTAATATTACGATAATATTAGTGGGCAATTACTGATAATAATTATAATTAATGTATACCACTATATCAGTACTTTTTTATCATTTTATTCACCACCAAATATCTCAAAAGCCTGTAACTCACTCACTACAGTTAATTCCTTTCTCAAAAGACTTGATGAGATCTGTCGCAAGGTTTTCTCGAAGCCATTACGACTCAAAATGGTTTCCACAGCATAATTCATTTAAGACTTAGAAGTCTTATCTTGCCGACTGTGGGGCCTTTAATTTTAACGTTTTTAGTTAACCACTGTAGTACGGAATTTTTAAACGGACTTCTAAAGTAGAGATACCATTTAAGGTATGGAGAAAGTTTCTCGTGCATTTGAGTCGGTTAGAATTTTTATCTCTCAATATATTTACGGTTGACGATCTCTGTATGCAAAACTGTGTTTAACACAACTAGGGTCAGTTTCAATAAAATTAAAACATGTCATTTGAATTCGATTAGAAGGAACGCGACGTTTTGAATAGGGCGCTTGATAAAATTTTAATTGGACTGAAAAGTCTATCGCAATTGTGTTGGGCAAAGGCTCGGAAGATGATTCCAAAAACAGTTGAAGTATTATTTAGGCTGTGAAAAGATCCCGTGCTGTGGTTATCCTTAGCATCTTCTACAATAATATGGGATTCTTCAAGAAGGGCATTAGAAGGGTTTTACAGAGTCAGTAGCACGAGTGTGACAGCCCTAGGCCCGTAGACAAGTGTCAAAAGTCTAAATCGCTAAGGAATAGAAACGATTAGGTCGACCAATCACATCCAATCTCGTCGCCGGCGCGGCGTACGATGCGCGCGCCGAGGCGGAATCACGAGCTGGAGTGTGATTGGTCGACTTAATCGTTTCTATTCCTTAGCGATTTAGACTTTTAACACTTGTTTACGGGCCCTGGTATTGCACACGTCGATAGGCCACGGTGACCGCTTCCCATCAGGTGGATCGTGTGCTTGTCTGCCATTCTCATCGGTATTTTTTTTCTCAAAAACCAATCTCTGAAATCTTTTGACTATTATGTTTAACCGGTAGGATCATATGATATTATGATCGTAATCTTCAGTAAAGATACTAGATGTCTAAAATTGATAGTACTGTACAAGGCAATTGTATTGTATTGTTTGGTAGTTCAAGCCTGACGTATAATCCCTCATGATTGAGGGATCACGGGGCTTAGTGAGGATCAAATCGGATCGCGAAGGTTCACGGATATCATTCGAAAACGTTACTATTGTTCGCTTTTTTTATTTGATTTTTTTTTTTATGATCACTTCCGAATAGTGAACGCTGGGTAGTGATTTTATACTCACATTTTAATAACTAAAATATCCTATATAAACATATTGTGTGTGTGGTTGCATTCATCCGAAATGGCTTTAGGGTTGCCAGAACTCACTGTACCCCTCCTACCCCTTCCTAACCTTCCCACCTTCAGAGTAGGCAGCGCGTGTGACACCCCTGGTGTTGCATACGTCCATAGGCCACAGTAATTGCTTGCCATCAGGTGGGTCGTGTGCTTGTCTGCCATCTACGTAGTATTAAAAAATGGGTAATATATTTTTTTGTATATTTGGCAGGAGAATAGGTCGTGGGTTAATTTTTATATGCCTAGGTGAAAGGGATTGGAGTTTTACGGCAGTGGGCAAAATTTAGTTGCAAATACTAAAATCTCGTATTATAGTGTTACATTATGCAATGTTATTGACTAATAGCACTAATAGTCTATTTTAAAACGATAAATATTACAGTAAAACAGTGAAAAAAGAGGTGCTAGCACCTCTGCCTACCCCTTCGGGGATATAGGCGTGAGTTTATGTTATGTTATATAAAACATTTTATCCAACACAGTACCTACCTAATCGAACTCTGGACCCCAAGCTACCCGCTACTCAACGAAGCAATCGAAAGATCATTACAAAAATTGCATTCTAATCTTAATCATTTATCAATTTACGACGGAGAATGATGTTATTACTAATAAAATGGTCGGAAGTATGCTCAAGCTATCGCGAACATAAAATTTGAAAGAGATATATATAAAGGACCAGTAAAATTTATTGGCGATGGTTTCGAGGGCGCTTTTTATGTACACCATGACTTTTAGTGCCATAATTTTTGGATAGCATTCGTGTAATGTTTCTTTAACTAGCAACAATTTAAATGTGTAGAGAATCGGGTGTATTGAGTTTATATATTGCTATCTATTTTCTTTGTGTGGATCGCTTTCGGGTATAAGCCTCCTTCAAGGAACTTTATTCTTTTCTATCTTGTGCATATATAAGAGGAACTTTATTCCGTGCACGCTTTGGCTATGGAATGATAGCTAGAGAAAACCACAACAAGGAGTGCTGTAGTCTTCCTTCGCGTCCACAATATTGGGTTCTTCAACAAGGGCATTAGAAGGTTTTTACAGGGTCGGTAGCGCGAGTGTGACACCCATTGATTGTGTTGCATATATCCATACGCCATGGTGACCGCTTTCCATCAAGTGGGCCGTGTGATTTTCTGCCTCCTAAACGTTATGAAAAAAAAACTATAGGCTAGGCTTAAGTATAAAAACCCGAAAATTATTTTGTCATCTAATATTAACCTTGAAACGGCAAAGAAATAGTTACTAAACGTTATTTTGTGATAAAAACATTAAATAGTCCTACAGAGGGCGCAGAGGGTTAAGAGTTGAGGGCTTAGGCACTCATGCTTTACTGTCAGTTTCATTGTAATACTCTTAGTGAGGAATTTAGTACAAGTGGCGTGTTTTAGCGACGTCAAGCACCATTAAATTTCGCCGTGGCGTGTCATACAAGGTTGATGGCGGGAGGGGAAAGAAATTTAAATGATCCAACGTGAGGATGGAGGTTGTACGTAATTGTATTAATGTTTTGAAGGTATGAATTAAGTGGTGGAGCGTAGATATGATAGAAAAGATTATAGGTTGGAACCCTTCTGACATTATTAGCACAAGAAGAATCAGCTGCTTAGCGGGTAAGGAGACAAGCTTCTTATCGAGAGATCTTGGGTCCAAATCACTATGCTACTGACGTGAACTGATTCCTAATACTAACAATCTTAGGAGAGTACTTGTATATCTATTTGATATTTCCTCCTTTTTCTTCTTCTTCAACCTAGCGTTAATCCCAGTCGCATCCAAAGCTCGGGAGTCTGGGGTCCGCTTTACCAGTCTCAACTGCGGATTTGGCTGGACCTCGATATTTTCCGTGAAGCGACTGCCATCTGAGCTTCACAACCCAATGGTGACATTAGACGATATCGAAGCATTGATATTTCCTGTTTAAAAAAAATCATAAAAGGTTTTAAAAATTAAATTACTTAAACGTGTTAATTGTAAAACATGGTTAGCTCACATTAAAATACAGTCGTCTAAAGATTCTCGTTATACACACATTATCCAAAAACAGTCCAATAACTATATACAAGTTACAAAATAACGTTATAAATAACGTTATAGTTGGTACAGTTGTATCGTAAACATTGAGCGCATATAATTAACTGGTATTCACAAGGTCTGTTAACATAGCTATACTTAATGCTTTTTTTACGACTGCAAGTTCCGGATTGAGGCGGGTTTTGCTCCAAGTTTCATTCGCATTTCAAAATGTTCTAGAATTCTTCGAAGGAAAAATAACCTACAAAAATATTACTATTATAACTATTGTGTTTATAAGTTTTAATTTTCAAAAACGATGTAGCTGTGCAAAATTGTAACAGTTGCGGTACAACTTTTGCAACTATCAGCTTTTTTGAGAATATACTAACAGAAAAAAAAAAAAAAAATTTTGTGTAACTCGGGCATTGAACTTGCGATCGCATTTTTTTATATCAGTCACGTCAATATGACTTCACCTCGCATGATGGTAAGATAATGGTAAAGTCTCAGGACTGGGGTCACCACTACATACACCGATAGTGCTACAGTGGCTGCCCTCAACTTGACGGCCTCATTAAATGCTTTTTCACGCCCCGCTTAAATAGGACCCGGGACTATATAGGTCATCATTGTATCTCTATCGGTGTATGTGATGGTGATCCACATTTCTAAGACTTTACCTTTAGCTTACCATCAGGCAAGTTGAAGTCATATTGACGTAATCACTATAAAAAAACTTTTTAGGCAAAATTAGTAGCAAACATCCAAAAATCTTCACATATTTTCAGTTTTATAATATTTGCAGAATAATAGAAGAGTGTGTGAAGTAAAATCATTTTTATGGTCCTTCGAGCCGATAATATCGGAATATATTGATACAATATTTTAATAAAGACAGCGGATGTTTCGCGTTAGTATTATAAGACAATAATTTTAATCAGTCGACCGAAACGTCAGGTATTACGGTCAGCAGCGCTGTGTAGACTATAATTGTCTTAATTAATCATTATCGGTAGGATACCGATTTATTTAACTGTTATTTTGTGTGATATTATTGAATTAATTGCTGATTTTGTGAGTGAGTTTGAGATAAGTGTTAGAGAGAGAAAGTGAGTGAGTGAGAGAGGCAGAGGTTTTGCTTTTCTCGCCTGCCTCAATAGGGTATCTTTCTTTTATCAAGTAACAATAGCAACACGTAAATCCCCTGCTATAGTTTTCCCTAGCGTCTACGATATGGGGTTCTTCAAGAATAGAAGGTTTTTACAGGGTCGCCAGCACAAGTATGAAGCCCCTGGTATTACACACGTCCACAGGCTACGGTGACCGCTACCCATCAGGAGGGCGGTGCGTTTATCAGCCACATAAGTGGTATAAAACAAATGCTAAAGGGAGTGTTGTGAACATCTTCAGTTATTGTGACAATACAAGTTAATCTATTTTGTATCATTGTAAATCCAAGATGGCCGCCGCTAAAAAAGGCGGCTTACGTATTTTTCACAACTATCGAAATATGGAAATAAATTAAAAAGGCTTGACTATCCGAATATACTTCACTGTGAAAAAAAAAGAAAAGCCAATATGGCCGCTTTTAGTACATAAAGCGTTTAACTCAAAAAAAAATTTACTTAATTTATTTTCCAAAATTTCAGAACGGTAAATCGCATGTCGAATCACAAAACTACACAAAGAAAATTCAATTTTAAAATTTGAATCGTTGAGTTCAAATTTAAATGTCCTTCTAGAACACGGCTGTGCATTATTATTTAACAGCTCTCATTAGTGTTGAGAAGCTAGAGGCTATTATGAAAGCAAAATTTTTTAATGTTTTGTTGGGTTTTTATAAAATGTTGACCATAATAGCGAATTTTCGGACGGAAGCCAGGGATAAAAAGCGCCACTTTTCAATATTTTGCATAAACGGGCAGGTTTGGGGAAACAATTAGTGCTTGATTTTAATACTTTTTTACCAATTTTTGTGTCGTAAAAAAGCTGAGATGCAGAGTTTGCTATGGGTGTTAGTGAATGACTATCTAACTTACGCACTACGTCGAAGTCTTTTTATATTAACTTAACCTCGCCTGATGGTAAGTTAAAGATGAAATCTCGGAAATGAGGTAAAATTTATAACTAGGGGTGCATAAGACCCCACCGAGATTTTCGGGATCTGAGTAAATCTCACCTTCAAGCCTATAAAACTAGACTCTGATACACCAGTTATCCTACAGGGTGTCCTCTCAAGATTAGGGAATCGGACTGCAGTTGCCCTGGTAAAAGTCAAAATAGGTCAGGATGACAATAATGTAGGTATAAGTGAGTCTCTTAACTATTATCCAATTTTTCTGTTTTCTCCCCATCTGCCCAGCAGCAGGTCACAGTAACCATTTATTATTGTATGGAATAGATATAAAAAAGAAAAAATAAAGCCATAAAAAAATATTAATTTTCCTCCGGTTCAAATAATTGAAACATCGTAGATAGGGTATATAAAATATCGAATCAATTTCCCATTACCCTCTCATGGATGCCTAATGGACATCCCTATGTACATATTAACTAATTTCGGCTCAAACAAAAGGGGTTCATAGATTTCCTGCAGCTATGGTTTACGCAGTAATCAACCTTGTGTGATATGCAAGTAGAGTTTATATTGCTGTGTCTTCAATTTTATTATTTCGAAGTCAATGTGTATTGTGAAAAATAGAGGCATTAACAAGATGACGTCATTATTTTAACAGTTGCATTGCAGTAGATTACACAGTAATTCAAGTCCGTTCCGTAATTCGCATCAAAAATTAATTGACTTTTTTATTATTTTGTGTGTTTTTAGGATGAAATTGTAAATTGGAATAAAGGTGCTTTTTTCACATCAATGCGCACAAATTTCGAAGAAAATAAAATGGAATTAGCAGGAAAAAACAGTCGTTAATAAAAATAATGCCCTCTTTATGTATTTTTTAAATAATGGATACGTCAATTTGAGTTTACCTCGCCTGATGGTAGGTTAAAAATAAAATCTCGGGAATGTGGGTCACCTTTATAAACAGCAATAATGCTATAATCTACACTGGTGGCCTTCTCTACAACAGTGTAGAAACGCTCAGCCTTAAGAGAGATTATGGCTAATTATGTCCTACTACCTACATTATAGTGATTATGTGTTCAGAGCTCAGAGCAATTGTTTGACATTATACCCACGACCACATTCTATCATTGCACCGCTCATCACAGATAGGGCATTCATCCTGGGCCTCAATTCTGCTAAAGACAGACCACTGATATACCACTGACACTCTAAAAATGCCATTTAATTGTAGACTTTATTACTATCAGGTTAAAGTCTAAAGTCAAATGATATTTTGTAGAGTGAATGAAAAAGTTAAATGAATTCTTTTCATTTGATTTTAGACTTTAACTGTATAACGGTAAAGTCTACAATTAAATAGCATTTTCAAAGTGTCAGTGGTATTACAGTGGTTTGCCTTTAGCAGAATCAAGGCCCTGACACGTTGCATCCAACAAAAGTGCGTACTGTAAGGTATGAGAGAAAGTTCATTCCGCGCATGCTTAGGCTGTGGAATGATCTCCCAACTGTGGTTTTCTCTAACGTCTACAATATGGGGTTCTAAACATATATATATATATATATATATATATACATAAACTCACGCCAACATCCCCGAAGGGGTAGGCAGAGGTGCTAGCACCCACATTTCGCCAGTTTATGTTTAGGTCCCAATGTAATAGGTGGCGAGCCTATTTGCCAGTAACCGGGCACTTATAAACCAGCGATAAATACACACATATAACTTCGAAAAGCATTGAAAAGTCATTGGTGTATGCCATGGTGAACCTGGGATCGAACCCGAGACCTCGTCTCAGCAGTCCATTACCCAGGCCACTAGGCTACCGCGGTATAATATAGGGTTCTAAGGGCATTATAAGGTTTTTACAGGGTCGTCATTGTGCAACGCCTCTGGTATTACACACGTCCATAGGTTACAGTGATAGCTTTCCATCAGTTGGGTCGTGTACTTGTCTGCCACCTAAGTCGTATAAAATAAAATAATAACTGTAAAAATTTAACCTCATTTGCTCCCAGCTATTATATGGCCTCGCTATTCGATCCTCAACCGCTATCAGATGTTGGAAGCATTAAAAATAACGTATTTTAACAAGTTTTTCCTTGTAATTGGCTATGTAAACGGCGATTCTCTTTTTAGTGTTTTTATAAAAAGAAAAACGGATAACCAAATACTTTTGCATAGTAAGGCCTGTTGTCCATTACACGGTTTCTCGCCGTGAAAATCTACGGTTAATTCGCCGCGTGTAGGCACGGTCGTCAGTGTTGTATGGATCACTATAAGAGCTTGTCGACTTGCACGGCGGCGCAACAGCACGGCGCCGCGGCCGTGTGCGCCGTGACTACCCCTCGGCGCGCCGCGTCTACGCACGGCGAGATTTTCACCAAGTGTTGTATGGCAGTCTTCGGGAGTGTGTCGACACCTTACTTCCCTTTTTTTTTCTATTTTCTTTTTCCTATATATCCACTCAAACGTCCGGGCGGCTATAGTCGCCCTGACACGTACGTTCGCGGGCGCGGAACGGTCATAAAACGGGGTTGAACCGCGTCGCGCCCCATGCAATTTCTGATTCGAAATGTATTTTCTAGCATACTATTGCAGTGATATCAAATTAAAAAATACCAGTATAAAGCTGAATTATTAAGGAATCAAGATATATCCTAATCAAAATACAATAATTAATCATTATAATAATAAAATAATAATGTAGTACATAAAAAAATGTTGAACTTGACAACAAGGGTTAAATTCAAGTAAAATACTGGCTTTCACAAATTTTGACGCCACACTTTATTACTTTCCTCAATGTTTTTACCCATTATTAAACTAGATTAAATAACCTTTCTTTTGATACTAATAATTCATTATTTGGAACAAACAGTGTAGGTAAATTAAACCAAAATAACCAACACCATATCTAAAATCGCCATATTTAAATCTAAGGCGGAGAATATAAAAACGTGTAATCCTAAGTCTTTTCGGTATTATTCTTTTACTTAAATTTATTTTACATATAAATTATGACCATTTCTTCCAAATATAAGACGAATTTCGTTAAAATACTATAATATTATCACACAAAACTTACCGAAAAACCGGCACACAAAGACGAAGTTTTCTCATGTCGACTTTATTTACATGTAAATACAATTTATCAAATTTTGTATTGATAACACTTATAATATTTTGAAACTATGAATCTTGAGGATTATTTCAATATATAACACTAATACAGTAAGCTGATAATAAATTATTGCTTACATGTTAAAATGCAGAAATATGATATCACTTCACAAACACTTGACACCACTTCACAGACTGTTTGTAAACAATTTTTTTCTAAACATTGGCTGCTCTGTGGCGACTGTTGAATCATACCATAGACGCGTTATTTAGTACAGAGCCATCTAGTATTTCCACCCGTGAACCTTTTAAAACTACAACAAGCTCGATTTCCAATAAGAAAAAGATGAGTCATCGCGGCCAAACGAGGCCGCTCTAGTCGCCTTAACGTTCTACTCAAAAAAGTTTTGGGCGACTATAGTCGCCCGGACGTTTGAGTGGATATGTAATAAGCAACTATAATCTTTTTTTTCGTAAGATAATTCATGTCGCAGCACGTCCTACACAGCCCGGGTAAAAAGCGCTACTAGCCAGTACTTTACCAATGTCTCACGCGGTGATTTTGCCGTGTCATGTACAAGCTAGCACGTTTTTTCATCCGTACGGCTTACACACCGTACGGTTGAAAAACCGTGTAATGCCTGACAATAAATTTAAAACATTTGTTAAGGCCACCTTGTGCAAAAAAGCATACTATAGGACTGCTGATTACCTTGAAGACAAAAATGTCTGGCTTGAGCATGGTGCAGGCCCCTCCTAGAATCCTAAAGTGCTACAACTACATAATGCTGTAGTTGTGGCATTTGCCTACTACAATATATTGATATTGTGGTAGGCACGCGACCTTTTTTGCTATTTTTTTTGACATTGTATATTTTTGACATTTTCAATTATTTTATTGTTTAACTTTGGTTAAAATTTATTATATTATTTTTTATTTTTTTTTATATACCTTTATTTATATTGACACGAGACAAAATGTACATTCGTCCATATTTAGTCTTAAGATAACTATGTATAACCTGACGTCTTAAAATGCAGCAGTGGAGTTTGTTGCGCCGTTTCTTCTCCACTAGCGCCTAGGAAGCGGTGGTAAACTTAGTATTAAGTAGTTTTTGACGTCAAAAAGATGTAATTACGTTACACTATTTTGAAAAATAAAGAAATTGAAATTGAAATGGAAAAGAGGCCTAAAAAATGGAATCTCAAAATGATTTAAAGTTTGTTGTTAGTAAATATACTTGAAATCTTATGTGTTTGTTATACTCGTACCTACTGTTATTTGGTTGAAATATCTTTGCCAATTATCGTAAAGATTACTTCGATTCTTAACCGTTACTGCGCCGCATGTCGCCAACGCGAAACTTTCGCGTCAGTAATTATTATTTATAGTATTGGTCACGGCAATATAATTTCACCTCGCCTGATTATAAGCTAAAGGTAAAGTCTCAGGAAGGGGGTCCAAATTACATACACAAACAGTGACATCATAGTAGCCCTCAACTTGACGGCCTCATGAAAAAAGAGGTAATGGGCGTCGCAGCACTGCGTGACAAAGCGCAGATACTGGTTTAGGCTACGCCAATACCCACTGGTCCAAAACGGCACTTATAAAACTGGTATAATATTTATAATGGTATCGTCCTCATGCAAACCATAGCATTTGATCTCACAAATGTAGCTAAACCTATTAACTAATTTCGGAACGATACTAACTAAAACTACTATACCATAAATATACAGCACAGATACCTGAACTCCATAAATATATTCGGTATAATAAACATAAAAGTTTTGGCGATGTTGCCCGGGATTACTACGAAAGGGGTCGGCGTTGAACAACACAGATATGATCCTTCAAGCACCCCTTCATACTTATTAGTATCATAACATTGCTGGGAGTTGCGGAAATATCGTTAGTCCGCTCTGTTTCATAGTTTTAGAATAGCATTAGTGGGTATTAGAAAGAGATAGGTTTATGGACGATATTCATAATGATGTATGTGATTCTTGGGATGAAATGTTGAAGCAATTAATATGTTAATGTTTTCTATACTTTTTGATCGAAATAGTGATCATCCAGGATAGGACCCATAATTGACCAACTAAGCTAATTGGACATGTCCTTTTTTATCGTGCGAATTTCCCCATGGATACCACCCACGTCGACCATCGGGGGTGGTTATGACGAGATCGAACTGACTAAAACTGCACGCCGTCTCGGATCTTAATTACCGGGGTGTAAGGTTACCCAATAGGCATATCCCTTGCACTGCCTGATAGTCAAAAGGACATGTAGAGAGCCTCGGAGCAGCCCTCTAGAAGGCCACTCCTACCCTGGCCGGATGGGCCGCAGGCAGCAGCGTCTCCCGTGCTGAGTAGGAGGCGCTGCTCGCCTCCGTTGCCCGGGTGCACCACGTGGAGATTCCGGCCCGCACTTTACTTGGACATGTCCTAGAAGATAGAAGATGTGATTATTGTCAAGGCTTGAACCATCTGCCGTTATTATGTTAAGACGTATTGCATCCATGAATCTATGATTTTTCCATGTAGCTCAGTTGGTCACAGTATTCCTCCTGGACTGGTCGTGGTCAAGTTTACGATCAAATATTCTAGCTATTACTTCGCGACAATATTTGGATTAACAACTTTATAAAATTCAAATCTAATTGGAACCAGTGTAAAATTATAATAAAAATATTCACAAGAATCACTGTTTACGCGATCTCGTATGAATAAATCATTCATCTATTCACAATTCCTTTAAAAACTAAATTGAAATAAATCTAGAAGCGTCAGATAACTTGCTTTCTAAAATTTCACACTGTTCCCACACAATCGTATGGCGTACTGCCAAACGTGTGGGTAGATTGAAATTTTCACTAACTCCGCTACCCACTGCCACCGATGTTATCGCTGTTTGTGCTCTTTTTGACGACGTACAATAAATACTTCAAAAGGAAGTTTGGATTGGTTCTTGGAAAATTATATTTATGGACTAATTAATTGTATTGCTAATATTTATAACACCTTTCCTAATTACTGATTCTTAGAATACTTGTACTGGAGGTACAGACACGCATTTTCGTACAGTACTTCTTTTATATAACAGGATACGTCAAAATGACTTTACCAAGCCTGATAGTAAGCTAAAGATAAAGTCTCAGGACTGGGGTCACCACTACATACACCGATAGTGCTACAGTGGCGGCCCTCAGCTTGACGGCCTAATCAAATGCTTTTTCATGCCCCGCTTAAAGGCCCCGGGGCTATAGGTGGAAGGAAACACATGCGCTGGTAAAGAATTTCAAGTCTTTATGGTGCGGCAAATAAAAGAGACACCAAACCTTCTTGATGAAATTGATTGCACTATGGCGACAAAGCAACACTTCATGCCACCACTGTTTTTTTGCATCTAAGACATGACTGACTGATGCTGTGGCCACTCTAACTACCGCTGTCGGTAGAGAAGCTATGACCGTACTATTAGCCTAAAATATTAAATTATTGATGAGTTTCCATCTAAATTATTCTGTTATTTGGCCAAACAATCTCTGAAAATAACGAGCCTAACTGTTCGGCAAATAATTACCATATGCTAATAGCACCGCCCACTGCATGAAAGTTAAAATACATACTGGCTATGATTTCCATTTACAAGAATAATTATCATATGAAGAAGGTTGGCCGACTGCCAGTTATAGGATTGATGCCTATATATGCATATCCCCTGTGTCGGCTTTTGTCAAGAAAGGAAATGCCGACGCCAAGATTTTCTTGTTATACTAGCTAGGCCTTGCGATTTTACCAGTGGTTATATTTTGCCACAAAAAATAACATAATAACATTTGAAGGAGGTAGGACACGACGGTATCTCCCGTCCGAAATGAGCAGTCCGATAGGGGTAGTACCTCCGCTCTACAGAAGAACGCGGCAGTAATAACCATCGTGTTGTGTCCCCGCTGGTTAGTAGGTTAGCCAGAGCTCACTGTAACCTTCCTAGCATCCCCTCCCCTTCCTAGCTCCCCTCCTCCTTCCCTTCAGGGTATGCAGCGCGTATGTGACACACAGTGTTGCACACGTTCATAGGCTACGGTGACCACTTCCCATTCGGTGGGCCGTGTGCTTGTCTGCCACCTAAATAGTATAAAAAAAAAACAAAAATATAAGCTATCTAGTATGTCACTCAAACTCCTAGAGCAGCTACACATTTACAATTAACTTTTAAACTTTCGCGTTCCATGACTATTATACGTAAACGGGAATTAACGCGATCACGTTAAAGAGTCAGCCTGTGACCACGGCTGGTGTAACCTGGTCGAAACGTCAGGCATCCAAAGGTATGTATATACCTTTAACGTGATCGCGTTAATTCCCGTTTACGTATAATACACATTTACAAAATGCAACATCGTAGATATCGTATTTCAAAATAAGTAAAATACCCACCTTTCTACTTTACAATTTATTCTACACCTGTACTAATAAAAACACAAATAATCCTCCATCGTCATGGGTAAGGCACATTTGGCCCAATAATTCACCTATGGCACCAATTGTTCTGTCTGACTGTTCGCTTTTATACCTTCAAGCAGTTCTATTTCACTATAAATGAAATCTCTATAGGCAACTGCGTTTACGGACATTATTAAAACATTAACCTAGAAAAGGACAAATGCAAAATGTCCTACAAATTTGCCGTTAATATTTAGCATTATACAATACTTATATCAGCTCGGTCAGCTGCATAAGAGCGCAACTATTAAAGGCTGCTTACCCGCTTTTCAGTTCTTGAGCAGCAAGCACGTTGCGGCCACAAAAGCCTCTCAAAACGAAACGGGGACTGGCAGGCGGCCAGCAAACCTTTTCTTGTAT
Organism: Lithosia quadra; assembly: GCA_963576445.1. Taxonomy (NCBI): domain Eukaryota; kingdom Metazoa; phylum Arthropoda; class Insecta; order Lepidoptera; family Erebidae; genus Lithosia; species Lithosia quadra. The sequence continues at coordinate 17,655,201 of OY754877.1, read as the reverse complement.
CAATTTGAAAATTTCTCATGTAGAGATTGTTTGTTTTGTTGTAAACTGCCGACTGGTGATGCTGAGTGTTGAGTGCTAAATTTAAAGTATTGGATCCTGTGAGCATCTGATTGATTTACAAGTCCAAATAGTATAAACGAGAACTCATACTAGCCGTTTGTATGAGTTATGGCTGAATTTAATAGACTCGTAAACCTAAATCTTCACATCTAAGATGTTGACGTTGGCAAATGTCAGAATTTAATTTAAATTTCGAATGTCATAAAATTTGGCAAGTACGAAAAGTAATATATTTTAAAGTTCGAAATTCAAATCTTGAGACGTTAGATTAGATTTATTTGATTCCACTGTTAGTCTTTTTACACAAATAATTACTTAGTTTGACTTTATTGACTTCGCAAATTGCTTGAAAATAAATACGTTTGATTTGAATTTCATTTTAATTCTTTCGTGAAATATTCATTTGATATTTGCAAATAGTCTTCCATTAACTTCAGTAAGAAAAAAGCTTACGTCACTAATAGATCATATATCATTGCTGATAAGTTAACGATCAAAATATGGCGATTCTTTTTTCGAACAAACACGGCTTAAAGTATACAAATAAGTTTCCTCATCGTTATCCGTATTCTATCTCCATATTATTTCTTACACATACATAAATGTATGAACTATCCTTGAGAAAAAAAACAAAACCACATACTGACAATCTTAAATGCGAAGCTGAATATAAACAGAATTAACGGCCACGTTCTAGGAACTTGTTTACACCGACACGATAAATTTTATACAAGCATTGGCTCAATGAAGCGAGAATAGTGTTGGGAAACTCGCGGGAATTTTGGCAATTGTGCTCCGACAAACACCGAAAATTTCTTACAAACACTACAGTATTTGATTGGACTTCGATGATGAATATTTTCAGTTTATGTTGCGTCTGGTTTAGAGTTACAAACACTTTTAAAAGAGTTTTAATACTTCTTGAAAACAATTTTATAAAAAATATTCAGCTTGTCTGTACGTTAGCCAAATAGTTTTGCACTGCATAACACTTTATCACTAAATCCATGCATAACAGTTTCTATTTCGCGAACTATTTTACACTTTAAACTATGAGATCCCGTACAAAGTCCTGGGTTTCACCTCCCATCACTACTAAGAGTCCATACGTATATGCTTCACATAACTTATTTAAGATTCCTGTGGGTCTCTCCTCTGAATTCTCGCGGGTGTTATTCCCCGATCGATAGCAAGTTACAAATTGTTGTAATATATTGTATCCTTTTCCTCTTTAAGTGAAAACCATTTTACCTAATGCGGGAATCAGACAATTGATCAAGTTTTATTCCTTAAGACGCCATTTTGTTTGAATATTTTTGTTCAATACCGGTCTGTCTATTTCTTGCAAATGACATTACAGTTTATATATTTGACTTTTATATCATAACTCTGAAGTAATTCTGACATAAAATCTGGTTTTACTCAAATAATTTATAATCAAACTTATGTACGATTTTTAGTCTAACCAAGACCTTATCCAACCAAAAAAAAACGAAAAAAATCCGTTCAGTACTTTTGCGTCCGTCGCATTTTTTTGAAATGCCTGCCTGAACCTGACAGGAATTCCAAAAAATACATTTTTGTTTTCAAAATCGTTCATATAACACACCCCAAGTATATTTTTTAAATATAATTTTTATTCATTTAATTACATACACTTCACACACACAAATACACACATACAATTTTATATATCTTCAATATACAAACTTCTAAAATAGTAGGTATAGATGCAATCATTTATAGAATTGTTGCAATACTTACAGCCAATCTGTATGCAAATTCAGTAGCCAATAAACGCATACAACAGCATTTTTCCTTTAAATAGGGATGCTCAACTTGATCGAAAACATATTGCTACAATATGGATTACATTATAACGTTCAAACGTATAACAACACAATACAAGCAAAAATAACTTAGTGAGGTAAAAAACATCTATTTTGTCGAATCATATCTCATTCCTATTAATAGAAGACATTTTTTTCCAAGGGAAAGGAAAAAAATGGAGGGCAACCCAAGTGCCGTAGATATATTACATCATACTTTTCCTCTGAATGTATTGTGTTTGATAACCAGTTACATAGATCTCCCGCGACCCCCTCTGTATATACATTAAAAGACGTTATAGAAGATTTTGTAACTAAGTGTGAGGTCTCGTTATGTTTGTGGTACCTTTTTTTGGTTTCTTCATTACGATCTGTGAGTTATTATTTTGTAGTGAGATGTTAATACCTAATATATAAATTTTTGTTTTCATGAAGCAACATTTTAGTGATATGAATTGACTATGTTCAGCATCCAAAATTATTGATTATATTATCACTTATCGCTTCAAGAATTGTAGTAGGTTCCAATCACTAAAAACAATGTACTAGAAGACATGTGTTAAAGTAAGTTTAAATGTTAGTTTTCCTTTCTTTGTACGAACTCTCTATACATACCGTATAGTACGTAAGTCGTATCTTTTATTTTCTTTCTTCTTTCTTTCTTAGTATGGAATATTACACAACATAACATAACATGACATGACATAAACTCACGCCTATATCCCCGAAGGGGTAGGCAGAGGTGCTAGCACCCACATTTCACCAGTTTATGTTTATGTTTAGGTGGCGAGCCTATTGCCATTAACCGGGCACTTATAAACCTGCGATAAATACACACATAACTTCGAAAAGCATCGAAAAGTCATTGGTGTGTGCCATGGTGAACCTGGGATCAAACCTGAGACCTCGTCTAAGCAGTCCATTACCCAGACCACTAGGCTACCGTGGTTATCTATACAAAATTTAAAACGGTTAACGAAGCGAATGTTTTATTTCATGTAGCCACATATTATACGTTCATCAAACAAAATGCTGTTTATATAATAAATTTTGATATTGACTGAGCTCGTGTAATCGTAAATACATTATGGTAATTTGAAATTAAGTTAATTTGTAAAGTAAACCTACGCGCGATGGTGTTTTCGTGGGACCCTCGTCATGGGTAACGTGGGTAGAAGTAAAATTTGGTTTCCAATCTGAAAGGGTATAATTTAAATATAAAATGGAAAATTATTAGAAAAGTTGTTTGTAAGTAAAATGTAATTTGTGATTACTTTAAATTATTGAATACTTCAACGTTTTTTAAAGATACGGTTGATATGGTGATAGACGAATCACCATGTCAAAACCCTTTTGTACAATCAAAATAAAAATCAATTTTCGGTAACCAACTGGTTTCCTATGAATGCCCGCTACATCAGACGTGATGTAGCGGGTATTCATAGGAAACCAGTTGGTTACCGAAAAGTGATTGTTGTACCGAAAACTATTTAATATAAAAATAGACACATTCTTACACCCGAGGGAATCGTCTGGAATCCGTAGACGGTCCTGCGAGGGAAATGCCTTATGGGCCACTTTACACCCCGGTATCATTCTGTAGACCGAAGACGACGTGCGGTTTTAGTCGGTTCAATTCAGACATAACTGCCCCCGCTCACCAGTGGGAAGGTACACTTTCATACAGTACTGGGTACATTCAATTTACGATATTGAGGACACACATACATACAAATCACGCCTTTTCCCATTGGGATAGGCAGAGACAATATCTTTCCACTTGCTACGATCTTGGCATAGGTACCTACTCCTTTCGCTCCTTCAACTTTCATGATTTTTTTATACATGCACGCCGGTTCCGGGTACTCTTGACTTGACCTTATATTGAGTAGAGATGTTGAAGTTTCTTAAAACAAATCATAATGTGATTCATAATACACAATCTTTGATATTTAGAGTCCAAAATGAATTACGAGTACATTACTGAGTTATATTTAGAATTTATTCATCAAAATTTAATCTCACTGTAATAAAATGTACTTTCAAAATATGAAAATTTAATGAAAATGAATATTTATTAACTAAATCATTAATTTAGATAGAAAACTGAGTTTTATTATACCACTTATCATTTTACAAATTATCTTGAATCTAATTAGGTGGAAGATACTATGGGCGGTCTTATCGCTAAGAGCGATCGCTGCCAGACAACCTTTGCCTCGGAGTCGGGTGGATTTATTAAAATGATGGCTTATTGGACGATTCGCACGAATTGAACACGCACGAAACGTGCGAGTCGACGATACTAGGTACGCATGTGACGGACAGTACCCATGTGAATTTAACTTTGTGGAAATTATATGTGTTAATCACATGATTTACCATCTGCTGACAGTGAAAGAAAAACATCGTGAGGAAACCCACATGTCCTAGAAGAAATTCTAAAGACATGTCCGATCCACCAACCCGCATTAGGCCAGCGTGTGTGGGTTAAGGTCTAAACCCTCTCAGCTCTCTCGTTAGTGGAGAGGAGATCCGTGCCCAGCAGTGGGACATAAATAGTTTGTTATTATAATAAACTTTAATTTATTGATTTATAACTGCTAAGCTAGTTAAAAACTTACCTACACTTTGGAATTGCTAATGTTCCTAGGTATCTATAATTGCATACCATTTTGATAATCACCTAACCTTTTGGTTTTTCAAAAAAATTCAATGCGTGAACAGAACCTAAGTGAACCAGGCGAATTGCCTTAAACCCAGTATTTTAATGGAACCGTTTTCACATCCAGCGCCCTCTCTGAGACTTTTCCTTTAGCTTACCATTAGGCGAAGTGAAGTTATATTGACGTAACCGATATAAAAAACAGTATGTAAAGCTCATAAAAATGCTGCAAAGAATATTACCTGCATTTCTGCATTCAACATTTGAAATATATTTTGACATGACAGGTAGCTATGTCCATGTGTCCAATATTAAGAGCCAATATTGTCAACACAACAGCAATACGAAGACACGAGAATACAGATTTTTATTATCTGATACTCTTCGGTGCATCCAAGCGTTTGACTCGATATTTATTCGATTGTCGAATGTTCTATAATCGATGAGTTATTCGATATATCCAATCATATTCGTCATACCGTGAGCATGATAATTGAATATGAAATAATTGGTTCGTTTTTGTGTTGTAGTAATTGTGATTGGGATTTTTGTTGTTATTTGAACTTCGAATGTTTTATAAGTGGATGATGTAGGTTTGTTCATTGTGTAAATTGTAGACTTGGGGGTTTACGTTTCGTCTACTATATATCCAATTTGAATTACTAGTCTCCTGAGCAAACCATTACCACGACGTTAGTAAATACTTTCCACGCCAATTTTGTCATTTGTGCATTGCTACGTGCAAAGGGCAATAAAGGGAATAATAATAATAATAATTCAGCCAATGGTTTGATCCTAAGAATCTTCTTAGCCCACCTAATGAGACTCAGGATTAGTGTGAAGTCATTTGGGCGGCCACGTTGCAGAGAGCGGTCTTGCTCGACAATGCCCGCATAGTCCGGCGGTTCCTCTACCAATCACCCTGGTGCCCTGCTCATGAAGCTATAGATAAACATGGAGGCCTCACTTCCAATACCTACTTGATGCTCAGTCTGTATTTACTATCTTGCTCTCTGTGGGCCGACTTCTCTTTCTAAGTATGATAACCTTCTAAGCAAGAAATCACCATTTAAACAAGTTTAAACACTTACGCGTGGAATTTTATATCACATCCTTGACGCCACGTAATACCGCAACCATGCACTATACAATTTTGCACCATTTTTTGAGTTTATACTTATAATTAACTTTAAATATGTTAAAAACCAAAACAATAATAAACAACCGCCATATTGTTTATTAATAGTTGACATGTAGTACCAATGTTGCCACATTACGTACTGAATCCATAGACAATGGGAAATTAAGTCACTGATTTCCTGATTCAACAACCCAATCATGCATAATAAATGGCATATAATTTTTCAATTTCCACATTAATAATCGTAGTCGAACTATAGAGTTATTTATAAATCATTTTACTTGCATTTTTGGTTAGTATGGTCTATTTCTATAATTTACTAGGAGATACTAATAAGAAGTTAGCAACATTGTACAAATACACGAAAGAGAAGTCGGCCCACAGAGAGTGAGATACAGACATGTAGGTATTTGGATCAAGCTGTTCTTCCCGGTTTGGCCTCCATGTTTATCTATAGCTTCATGGCCCTGCTTGACTGATACATACTTCGCCAGGGTTATTCCACCGGCTCTCCCTTACCCTGGGGAAGGTGGTATGTAGCTCCATCCGAATAATAATAATAATCTCTGAAATATTCATTGTTAGTATTTCACTTGAAGAAAACGAAAACTATCTCTTAAGCTAAGATTTGCTCGAATGAATCGAAATTAGTAATGAAGTGTTTCAAAGTAGTCTCACTCTAAAATAAAACTGTTCAAATTTTATCTTCAGAACAGTTACTTTTTAAGCTATCTATTGCCTTATAAAGCTGTAAATGTAACTCAACAAAATCCAGTGCCGAACTAAGACGTAGCCAGGAATAAACAGAGCGAGGACAATACGAATCGTCTAAATGAAATCTGGCCGAGAATCGTCCATTGTTTGAAGCAGGACATAGCAACTTTATTGTGAACGTAATGAGGAGGTGGAGGCAGAGGAGACTTGGATTGTGTACTGTGTCAGTGCAAGCTGGTGGTTCTGGAAGGAATTTTATTTGTACGCTCCTGAATTGTAGTGTGGCATTTGAAGTCGATTGCATCAAATTGTTTGAGGGAGGAGGCAATAGATTTGAAACTTTTTGGAATGTCAACCGATAGTGCCAAAAGCCAGTTTTTGCTGTACTAGCTACGCGCCTAGCTTCACTTCGTTTCATATTGACCTTTGAAATGCTTGATTTCTAATTTGTTTAAAGAATGTGAATCGCATTGCATCACACACGAGCTCCAGTGGGTTTTGAATATTTTTAAAATTTTATTGTTATTATTATTTAGTGATCAATTTATTTAAGATTTTACTTATATTTGCATTTACTAAATAATACATTTTAAAAAATGGGTTAGGATTTTTTCCAATAAGTCCAGTAGTTTTGAAAATTAACTTCAAAATATTAACAAACTTACAAAATTCGACGGCTCTTTATTCACTTTATGAGAATGAAAATGTCAATTTATTGAATTACCTGGCTCAGTAGCGCAATTGTGATAAATGAGAGGTTATAAGCATCACAATAGAAATCTAAAAAATATATTTTGCGTAGCATAGCATACCATCAAAACTACTTTACGTAGTACTCCAGGATGGAGTTGGAACCTGTGAATCTTACAACATTAGATTCGCCTAGATTGTAGAAATTGCCAGTCAGAATATGTCACTACTAATCAAAAGCTTTCTTCCTCTTAATTGTTAGGAATTATGGTAACAACAAAATGATATTTCAATCATGTTCAAACAGTATCGACCGAAAATAAATAATTTGACTTGAAATCAATAGAGAGAATCCTTGAACCTGGTGATTACTCAAACCTCGAAATTACCGTCGAAGTTATCAATAAAAAGAAATTGGAAGAATTTTTTTGACACTAATACCGCATATTTTCAATAATTCTGGCAATAATGATGCCTTAACTTTTAATTACGAAAACTAGTTACGTTAAAGTTTCAAAATTGGTTCGTATTTACCTTATTCCTGATAATTGGATCGTCAAAGTTTTTCGAGGTTGTAGGTATGGTAAGTATCTTTTGTTAACTTTTAAACTTTCGCGTTCCATAACTATTATACGTAAACGGGAATTAACGCGATACACGTTAAAGGTATATACATACCTTTGGATGCCTGACGTTTCGACCAGGTTACGTGTATCGCGTTAATTCCCGTTTACGTATAATAAGTATCTTTTGAATAACCTTTTCTTTTGTATCACTTAAATAACAGACAAAAAGAATAATTCTTCTATCAATAAATTTGAAACCCCATCCATTATTTATCAATTTTTATTATGGAAACAAAAGCTCTGTAAACGCAAAAAAATCCTTCAAGTTGTTACCATGTGAAGTAGAAGCCTGAGTAAATACTTTTAAGAAAATAACATCCGCGGAGTCCCGCTGTCTTCTCTAGATATATTTTTATTTCGTCACGTAACCGGTCGAGTGCGAACGCGCTGGTAAGCGGGTTCTGTATACAATTTTGTTTGGTCTTTTAAAATGTTTGTGTACTCTTTGCGCTATGCAGTTTTATTGTTGTATATTTTTGTGCTAGGTATTTTTGTTACCTCTTTTTGATACCACTAATGCATCACTAATGCTTACGGGATGTGAGCGAATAAATGACTGGAATTTTAATTCAGTTTTCCACTACCAGTGGAGCGGATTATGGGCTCCGTTTACATAATATTGAGCACATAAAGAATTTTGATATTTTTTATAAATTGTTTTTTTGAGTAATTTTCTCTAAGCTTTCGATAGTAGGTACGTAAATAGAGTTTGAAAAGAGACCACTCCGTATGCAGTGGAGACAGGTCAAAAGGTGTTTCGTTTTAACTTACTTATGCTTCATAACCCTGAAGTCACTTGCATAGGGCAAAAAGTGAAATGGAAAAGGAAGGAAACTTCTGGAAGGGAACGGATTTCTAGCACTCTCATAAACCGTACTACTCAACTAATTAACTAAGCTACTAAATGAGATAATGTTACCTCAAATAATAAGTCCAGTTTTGCTGAAAAATATCTGGTTCCACTGATATAGGTTTTAGTAAATTTCTTTATGATTCATAAGCTATTCATTTCGTGAATCACGTACGCTCAAATTCTGTAATAGAGTTTTAAATCATGAATTCTTAGCAAAATAAAAGAACTTCGGAAGCCATATTGTACAAACGTTACTGATTTATAGCTGTTAATAAAGTTTGTTGGAAATATTTCTTGCGTTTCAATTTAGCAAGTTGATTTGAAACTTTTAAAACAGAAAGTCGTAAAACTATGTTTTTTTGGAGTTTGTACTTTATTTTTAACATCGTAAAGTTGTAATTGTCATAATCGTATTCTTCATCAACTCTACTATTATTTTAAAACTCATTAAACGTACCAGGTATACATGCTATTTCGGGTTTAGGTAGCATTCATAGTCAAAGTCTATCAGAATTCTACCTAATTAAAATGGAATTTATAAAAAATCAAAGAAAAAGTTAATAAAAACCTAGAATAGGGTTTATCAAATGGACCGAATACCTACTTACATACAACGTGGGACGTGGCTCCATCTTGTAAATACTCAGACAAAACATTTAGCAGACTTTTATGTAGTCTTTTTTTAAAACAGTAGCCTAGTTAAGGAACTAGTTTATTTAAGTTTATTTTTCATATAAATAATATAAAATTTCCTACAGTCCTGGGGACTTTAAGCGAGGCGTGAAAAAGCATTTGATGAGGCCGTCAAACTGAAGCCCACCACTGTAGCACTATCGGTGTATGTAATGGTGACCCCCGATCCTGAGATCCATTAGCTTTCCATCAGGCGGGGTGAGATCGTGTTGACGTCGTCCAATATATATAAAAAAATACAATTTTCTTTTTTAGTAGTTTCGTTTTATATTTCCACTATCAATTGACAAAAAAGCTGATACAAACGCAATTATAGGCTTTTTTTGTCAATCGTCTTTATGCCCACGTACCGTCTGGCTTCAAGTGTACAATACAACCTTATCTCGAGAATACAGGCTGATCAGAGTAGTTCTACCACGTAGTCAGCTGGCACACAATAGGCTAACTATATGTAAATATTTTTTCTTATTTAAGGTACCTACCTAACATTAGTCTGCAAAACAAGTTACACTTTTTAAACTAGTGTCCACTTTTCAATTCTAAGTTTTCAGTTTTAATATACCTAAATGTGTAAGTTTCAAGGTAGTATTTTCGTGAAGGAGTCCCCTACCCTTTCGAAATGACACAAAACCTATATGTATAATCTTATGATGAAAAGGTGTACCTATAGGGTTCCACCAAGATCTTCAGGAATTATTTTCGGGGCCCAGCTGAATGGGGAATCCACCTTGGGTTTTAAAATGAAAGTTTTGGATTCCACCGATAATATATTATCCATTCTAAAATAGTGATGATAATCCTGTTTTGATGAGGCCGTCAAGCTGAGTGCCACCATTGTTAACATGGTACGTGTATGTAATGGTGACTGCGACTTTATCTTCAGCTTACCATCAGGCGAGGGGAAGGGAGGAAAAGAAGAAAATATTAAAAAATATGTTTATGTTTTATAATCGTTTTTAAAAATAACAAACGGGACCCTAAAACTCAGAGTACTAAACAATGATGGAAAACAATCAGTAGCAAACAAAGGAACGTTCTGGCGCATATCGGGACCGTCTTCACTTCACTGCGTTTTAAAGCAACTGCGACCTTAAAACGGTAGCATAAGGTTCAATTTTATTTGTTTCACAAATCGAAGGTTTGTTTACATTATTACTATCTCATAAATATATAGTTTCATGTTGGGCTACTGTTTAGTTTATGATTTCTTCTGTTAGTTCGTTTACATATTCTTAACTCAAGTACGTACAGAATAAATAGCGTACCTATCTTCGTAGGTGTGTAAGTATTATTAGGGTGCCCTTATTTGTGCAAATCGTATAGCTTTTATTTGCACGATTTTACGCAATTTATCTGCAGAAGATTTATCCAGTATCGTTTGCAAATTTCGTGCAAATCATATGAATATTTTTGCACGATTCTGTGCAAATTATCCACACGCACATGGCAGTGACCAGCTATAGGTAGGTATGGCTATAGGGGTCGAAAGAAAAATATTTGGCCAGCTGCAAGCTCGGGGTGATATTGATTGGAGGTTGGCAAAGTAGGTTAAGAAAATAATTAAACTGTTGGAGTTAGCTGGGCGTGGTCAGTTGTAGTGATAAAGGGATTGAAATTAATTAAATAAAGATGTTAGAAAACATTTCAAATATTGTATGGATCAGTTCCCGCCATAGAACTCTTAATAATGAGATAGAGTCCTATTGCCCACGCTCCGCCCATTGCCTGTTCTCCATTGTGCCCTCTGCTAGTCAGAGGGACACACAGAGAGCCTTTGAGCAACCCTAAACAGGGCCATTACCATCTCAGCCCTAATTAGCCGTATGTGGCAGCATCTCCCTTGAGAGTAGCTGGCGCTGCTGTCTCTTTTGCCCGTAAAGGTACCAACCCATGGACCCTCAAAATGTGGCCTGATAAATATTCGCATTTCCAATAATAGATACTTTTTTAAGATGCAACCTGCCCCCGTAGACAAATGGAAAAAGTCTACATTTTTTTGCTGACAGCACAGAATCCTTTTAGTGAGCTCTGGCTACCCTAATTGCCGGGAACACATGCAATTAGGGTATATGATGGTTATTGACATGACACGATGGTTATTATGGGCGCAGTCTTCTGTTAGGGCGGAGGTACTACTCATGTCGAACTGCTCAATTCGAACGGGAGATACCGTCTTATCCTACCTCCATCAATTTGATCCTTGACAGTACATGCATGTATGTGTTCTACCTACACCAAAATTCATGTTACATAGCCACGTTAAAATTACCAGAGCAATAAACCACTCTATACATTACAAACCTTTCAATTTACATCAACAAAAAGGAAAAATACGTATCCCCGAGTTCCCCGAATTTTGCGAAAGCGGAGAACAGTATCACCTCGGGAAGCGCTTTTATTATATATTTTACTTATATATTTTCCTCGCAGCGTCAATTTGAAAGGAACTTCTTTGAATGGCTGCCACAGTAACGAAAGCTTTCAACATAGTTATTAAATACGCCTACACACTTAATATGAATTGTGTATGCGAATATTGAAATTTATATTCTACATGTAAACAATAATTAGGTATATTTTATTCTAGCTAAAACCTGGGGCTCCGCCTGCGCGGAGGTTGGTTAAAATTTTTGGTCGTATCCCTAGTTTTACTAAACCAATCGTTTATACAGCAGATTATAAGTCTAGACCGCGGTAGCCTAGTGGTCTGGGTAATGGACTGCTGAGACGAGGTCTCGGGTTCGATCCCAGGTTCACCATGGCACACACCAATGACTTTTCGATGCTTTTCGAAGTTATGTGTGTATTTATCACAGGTTTATAAGTGCCCGGTTAATGGCAATAGGCTCGCCACCTATTACATTGGGACCTAAACATAAACTGGTGAAATGTGGGTGCTAGCACCTCTGCCTACCCCTTCGGGGATATAGGCGTGAGTTAATGTTATGTTACGTTATAAGTCTGACTAAGACTTTTCTAATAAAAGGGGACAATAGTATACATATAATAAAATCGTTACAATGATTTTGATATTCGAGCATCACTTTAAAACAGATAAACAGTATCATCTTAAATTTTGCACGAACGTCCTTTTAGGGTAAGGTCATAAACTACAGTACATATCAACACGCTACTATAGGATTGATGGGTGCAGTAGAGCAAAATCGATCAAAACTATTATTGATCAAAACCCTATTATTACAAGGCAGATATTTACGAAGTTTTGCGATACAGGTGAAATCAGACACTGTCCACCCGGACTATAAGTTATCACGCTATAGTTAAAAGGTTATGAGCACTAAAATATAATAATCCCAAAACTACAAAAGCAAAAATTATCTTGATTTATTCCGAACTTAACGCAGACGAAGTCGCGAGCAACAGCTAGTGCTCTAATAAATTTGTTCATTACAGCATGTCGTCAACACATACAAACACTCCATCAAACTAACAGGCCTACTTCTCAGAAGTTGAAACGGCCCATTTAAATCATCCTTCGATAATTAGGACCCGAATTTCGAACACCAATCGAACACGAATAAATATCGCTCAAACGTCATACGGAAACGCCCGAAGTTCTCCGAAGTTTGCCGAACTAAACGACTGCACTTGGACGATAAAAGTTTTTGTTGAACAGCCCGTCATGGCGGGGAATGTCACAAATGTGATTTGAATTTGTCATATCGATATTTTTTATGGCGGACACGTTCTGATTCGAGCGTGTGTTGAATAGCTGCCTTTTTCTGATCGTCTGAATTCTTTTGTATTTGGCAATCGTATCAATCTTCCTAGCAGTTCCGGGTTTAAATTGATATCTATCGATATTTTTATCATTCTTACTTACTTTCAGTATCATTTAAATAACGGAGTCCCTAGATTTTTTGCAATATTAACCTTTAGTGTATGAGTTCTTGCGTTTTATATTGAGACCAAACTCAGCTGTGTACTTTTTTAGCGTATGTACCCCCAACAGGTACGACTTCACTAGGGTTCATGAAATAGTTATGTTGGGATCGAACCGACTAAAACCAAAACGGTGTTCCGTTCACATGAATCTTTCACCAGAGACCCCAGGATTCCCCAGGAACCTTTAGAGACTTCAGTTCTTACGATTTTGGCCACAAAGATATATATTATCGGGATAAAAAGTTGATAGGTCAGCTATCTAAGAGTTTGACTAAAATGTTATGCACGTGAATCAGCGTGAACAAATAATATAACTATATATATTACTTATATACAAACTTAGGCGTTCATAACATTTTTTATGACATTGGCAAATGTTTTTTTTTCGTACCGAAATCCCCATGGATAGCCTCCACCCCACTGGCCAGCGCTACATTATCTATACATAATAAAATAAAGACCTTCGCAACCAGCTTACTCTCATGAGCCCTTTACTAAATGACCAGGTTACACTCGCTATTTTTAAAAACATTAAACTGTAATTTTGTATTTAAAAATGTAACCCTGTTTAAAATAAAATCAGCGTAACCATCTCTTGGGCAACGAAAGTTTTATTATAAAATTGATTCAACCTAATTAAGTCACCTTTTAAGTAAGGGTACAGTTTTAAAATCCAGTTAAAAGCTGGATAAAATTCAACCTGGCGTGCCCTGGTACAGCCGGTAATCCGGGCAGGGCGGTTGAATTAAAAAGTTCGAGAAATGACCGGATATAGAACGTAACCGTTTCGGTCACTGCTTAATGAGATAATCGAATCGGACCCCATATTATTTGAGGCCGTAAAGTGTTACCTTATTTTCATTTATTTAACTTTTTGCAGGTAAAAAAGGGTTAGAAAAGGATTTTATAGGTTTGTTTATTTTTTATTAAATACTTTTAAAGCTATGCGTTTTATGGTGTTGATGGGATGAGTTGGCAGGGCTCTCTGACGTTATATCGAAGTTATGTGCAAAGTATTTTGTATTTGAAGGGTTTTTAAGCTATTGGATAGCTTTTATCGTGGGCGTTGAGGGGACCGAGTCAAGAATTTCCGTAACGAAAATTAAAACCTAACACCTAGAAGGAACCTATTGACTAGACTTGAAGTGTGGTAAGAGCAGAGGTGTGGCTTTTATTGATTTACTGTCCTTTTTTTTCGGTCTTTAACTCATTCGTTCGATCGAGTTATAATAGCAACCCATTTATGTCCCACTGTTGGGCACGGATCTCCTCTCCACTAACGAGAGAGCTGAGAGGGTTTAGACCTTGATCCACACACGCTGGCCTAATGCGGGTTGGTGGATCGGACATGTCCTTAGAATTTTTTCTAGAACATGTGGTGTTCCTCACGATATTTTTCGTTCGCCGTCAGCAGATGGTAAATCATGAGATTAGCACATAATAAATTTCACAAAGTGAAATTCACATTGGTACTGTCTGGCCGGATTCGAACTCGATACCTCTGAGTAGAGGTGGCGTCCTTATTCATTCAGCTACCACCGCTTATGGTTCGAGCGAGTTACTACCTTCTGATTTTTTTTACTTATCATTCTTGTTATCTACTCACGCGTCCATTAAAGTACAAGTTCACCAAAGCTGCCTTATTTATGTACCATAGTATCCTACTCCTATCTATAATTTAAATTAAAGCAAAAGTTTACTTACAATAAACACGGTGTTTTCATAAAACTGTCAGCAATAAGAAGCGGGAATATCACGCAATAACGCCCGGGGGAGTGATTGCGTGAACAATGCGATTCAGTGTTTCTTTCATTCGTCCGAGTTGTGTGCTTCATCGCGAATTTGTTCGTTTTTTGTTGAGATCGTGTGGCCACGAAACTAGAGATTGTTTAAATTGTTTTAGAGTTTTATATTTATTGATGTGGTTTTACTGAATTGAATGACATTGTCTATTAGTTTTGTGCTGCCAATAGATCTTCCTTCAGTCTTTCTGAAAATTTATCCTTTGAAAACAAGTTTTATTAAATAATACTAAGTAGATTGTTATGTGATATATCTACATAATATGTAGGTATGCATGCAAAATCTCATCTCAATCTAAAACCGTACTGAAAGGTATGAAAGAAATTTCATTTCATGCACGCTTAGGCTGTCTACGCACCTAGCGTCTACAATATGGGATTCTTCAAGAATTTTACAGAAGGTTTTCATAGGGATGGCAGCGTGAGTGTGATGCCCCTGGTATTGCACGCATCCATAGGCTACGATGACCGTTTCCCATCACGTAGGTCGTGTACTTGTGTGCAATCTAAATGGTATAAAAAGGAACATACAAACATACATACATACATAGGCTGATAAACACATTACCACTCCTTTGCGTTGCGCAGTCGGGTAAAAAACAGGGCGATTTATCAAATTTAACATGCATTATTGATTATGGTTACACACAACGGAGAGGTGAAAGTAAATAGAGGCTTGTAATTTCAGTAGTCAATTCCTATAAATCTATTATTTAATGTAAATATTATTTTATTTTCATTGTATTTTTATCATAATAAACTGAAATTACCTACTTAAAAAAAACATTATTTCTAGGTTTCTAAATGTCATCAAACTCGCTGGTTTCATAGCCCCACTTTATAGAAGCGTGTTGTGAACAAATCTTGTTAGACGCACCTACCCGTTATAGCTTACGGCACGCCATCGCGTGAGCAACTGTTTGATTAGCGTAGTGTAATTGTCTCTTAGTGGCACTGCCCTTTAGAACTGCGTCGAGGGGCGAGGTTTGTGTGTTTAACTAAATTGAAAATAGATATACAACTTACAGCACGATCTATTCTATCTTCTATACTATTATAAAATTGTAAAGTATTTGTCCTTGTACATTGGAAATATAAAAAAATACTTGGATTATGTTAAACTAGCTTCCACCCGCGGCTTCGCCCGCTTGGAGGTCAGCATTGCCATCAAGTCATACCTTGGTTTACATTATTGCAGTTTTAGTAGGGATCCCTATTTTTTTTAGTAAAATATATAGCCTATGTCACTCACAGATAACGTGGCTTTCTATTGGTAAAAGAATTTTCACAACCGGCTTATCAGTATATTTCATAACAGTAGATCCAAAGATTACCCCCTACAACCTTACAAACTCACAAACTCACAAAGTTTAACTCTTTATAAAATTAGTTTAGATTTAGATGAACGATACTGAAAAAAATGTTTTTTCTGGTTTTTCGCGATGGATGCATAAACAACTCAACGGATTTTGATATAGTTTTTTTTATTAGTAAGTTCTTAGTCAAACTTAAAATATGCTGTATGTTTTATTGCAATTAGTTTAGTAAAAACGGAGAAATAAAAAAGATAACCGACATCCACGTTGGAGGAGTTACAGGCATCAGCTAATTTAAGATAATATAATTATTATAAAAAAGGGCGTATATTTTATTTATTTAATCACAGTTTAGTGCGCGGCATCTAACTTGGTCAGATCTTTGAGTAGTGTGGGCCCCACTATTCCAAAACCTTGCCACGTTAGATGCCGTACACTATACTTGTTTCTAGGCGACGCATTTTGTCCCAAACAAGTATAGTGTACGGCATCTAACTTAGCAAGGTTTTGAAGTAGTGGGGCCCATACTACTCCAAGATCTGGCCACGTTAGATGCGTGCACTATACGAAATTTGAAATGTTCCTCGTAAATGACAATGATGTTATTCACAGCCGTTTTCCCAACTGCCAACAAAGGGAAGAATTTGCCCTAAAAAAAATAATTTTGGTGTTTCTTAAATTGTCTCTCAAATCGCCTCCTTTAATATCTAGACGTAATCTTAGTACAATTCCCTTAACACTCATTATCTAATGCTCGACAGTACTTACACTAATTAGAAAATCTAATTACATACCTACCTACAAGTTCCAATCGGATTAAAGGCATAAAAATATTCCACTCCGACCAATTACACGGTGTCAATTTTAGATAAGAACGGAGAATTTCTCATAAAAATCATTCTAACCTTCAATTTCTTGGTTCTGATCCTATATTTTTACTTTTATTACAGTTCTGGTCTATTATAGCTGCTTTTTTTAACAATTTACTGAAATTTTGAACAATTTAGCTATGTAGAAGTATTTCGTGATATATTTTTATAATACTATCTGTTCACCGCGGTTCCAGAGT
Organism: Lithosia quadra; assembly: GCA_963576445.1. Lineage (NCBI taxonomy): Eukaryota > Metazoa > Arthropoda > Insecta > Lepidoptera > Erebidae > Lithosia > Lithosia quadra. Next base: position 17,637,837 of record OY754877.1, on the reverse strand, counting down.
GAAAAAGCGTCAAGCGACAAGTCAAAGTCAAAGTCAAAAATCATTTTATTCTGTATAGGCCATTAAACGGCACTTACAAAACGTCAAAATTAAAAATATTTAAAACTAGATAAGCAAATGGACCACCGGTTCGAAACACGGCCCAGACCCGAGAAGACTCGCGCAAGAAACTCAGCGGGCTGTTTTTTGGTCTATTTACAATCATTTCTTTAATCTAAATACAGTTATTGGTTTGAGTAACATAGTTGAGTGAACAGATAATTTCCAAGCTTGTTTATCATCACTGTCGTGTTACATCTTCGACCATATAATCACTAATCACATTAGAGATAATGGGCAAACGCGCTTGTCTATTCATAATAGAAGTATATGTATATAATGATCCCACCATAGTTATAGGCTCCAGAGAAAGACAGGGCACGTATTATGAGGAATCTTCTCAAAATACGTACCGTGTCGAGGTGTACCGCTCTATGTATCAAGCCCTTAATCCAACTGCCCAACGTGAGTCAAAACAAGGCTAAGATATAAGACAAGGCTCTTGGCTATAAGGCCATTACTCCATAAAACCCGTAAATTACATTGTTAATAATTATAAAACAGAAAACAACTATGGCATAAACACATTTCCCAAACTAAGTTTTTACCCCCACGCAATAGGAAGGGAATTCCCACTAACACTATTTAATCCAAAACGACACACCAGTAGTGTCAACACGACTGACACGTAAATTAAAACCAACAGCACTCCACTGTGTCATTTAGTACAGTCATTAGTCACACACGATGAATTCATCCATAAGACAATTACTCAAAGAACACCACAGGTGCGTTACCGAAAACCTTAACAGCTTCTAAACTTAATAATATTACTTACAAAACTATAATTAAATTTATAATAACCCACTAATAATTGCGGGCGGTGGATCACATACCTTGTTACACGATAGACTCACAAGTTTTAATGAAACTCAGACCCTAGTAGGACGGCTACCCTAACAAAATCCAATTTGGAAATTGCTTACCACCGGCCAAATCATCCCTCTTGTACATACGATAACCTTTAAATGGGCGGTCGAAAGTAAACTTTATGTGAATAGTCGTATGATTCAGTTTTATTTGGCAATGTTTGATGGTAGGTACCTGATTTAGGGGCCGTATTCTGGAAGGTAATGATGATAATGGTAATAATTCGAGACGTCGTTGTGGAAGAAATCGATTTTTGTGAAGGTGATACTTTCAGGTTAATTATGGGCGAATCGATTTTCAATAAAATTTAATCGATTTTATTCTTATTCGAGTATCCAATCGCTTCAGTTTGCATAAGACCCTAGAGCTCTATTACTTTTTATGTACTAATAGATATTTGGTGAAGAATAAAAGTTAGATATAAGTATAAGATTGAAGTTAGCAGAAAGTACTTTTAGCTTTCCAAGATTTTGATCAATAAAGTTTTCTTTTAGATCATTGCAGTGGCAAACAACCAAATGCGTCAAAAAAAAACTGTGTCATCAGCGCCATCTAGTAATATCAGGTTAAACTACTTCAATACTATTTATCCTACATCGCGCAATGAAAGTTCTCATGCATATTATGAGTGTATACAGGATGACAGCGCTAAGAGTTTCACTTAACGTTTCTATCCTATACAGCATATTAACTTCTGCAGACTGCAACTTAATCAGTTGAAATATGTATGATAATGTTCTTTTGATAGAAAGAAAGGATCTTTGATCGAGCTACTTTTTGGACTCCACCTCAGCTTACCGTCAGGCTGGGTACAGTCAATCCGGCGGACTAAATATAATATAGAAAAAGAGCTAAGTGATTATAATTGGCTAGTTAGCGGCTACAACTTCATCAGTAACTAGATCAAAGATCTTTTCTTTCTATGAAAGGAACATTTCATACTATTACCCGCACTTTTAAATAACGTAATAGACATTCTATAATTTGAAGATAGTAATTCGTTTCGAATTTCGTAGTAAGTAACAGTTCCACTGTTAAATCAACGGGTGGAGCTCACAGTACTTCATTTAAGTATACTTTGTGCTCAGAACCATTCACAATTGCAAGTACAATACCCCTATCTAGGTATTAACTCATTTAAATAATTACAGACGTGAATACCACGACAGAAATCTCTTTAACATCTCCCTATTATACATTGAGACCTCTCAAGCCTATTATAATATAGTTTGCGAGAGATACACAAAAGGCACTGTTATCAAGCATTTATGAATAAGCCAGTAAGTTTATTTAAGCTCGTAGGTTAAGAAATTGCGAATACGGCCTTGATTTAAAATAATACCAAATATAAGGAAAACCCTTTTCAATCTATCAAGGACGTACTTCGGCTTTTACAAACAAACGAGGAAAATCCTTTAAAATAGATATCCATAATTGGATAGCTATACAATTTTATTTAATTCAGGGTGATAATAAATTGTTTATTTTGCCCGAGAAGGTTCTAAAATGGAATTTAATTAGTAATCTGGTATAAATAAGCTTGCATTCTGATTTGAATATAATATGAACGATGAATGATTCTTGAATAATGATAATATTCTAGGACATTACAAAAGCGAACTTCATCCATCGTGTATTTTCCTTACATAGTTGGGGTCGTGAAGCGGCTGGCATCTGAACTCCACAATAAAATTAATGAACCGTCTTGCAAGTGAGGTTAGCTGATAGCCCAAAGATTTCAGAAAAGAGGTCCCTCTCGACCCCCCCCCCCCCCTTTCCCTCCTCTATACTACATTACCTTTACATTTTAAACTTCGAATAAGCTTTTCATAAAGGGGGCCATTCATAATCTTTGAAAATAGGTTCACATTCACATTCAATATTTTTGATTTAGGCCTATTTAAAACTTTTGAAAATTGAAATCTCACACAAGCAAGGAGTATCTACTATAAATCAAATTACTAACCTTCCTGTAGTTATGTCGAGTTCGTTTTGTTGGCACAATTGTATCAATATTGGACATCGTAACTCGATTTCTGAACGGAGTGCGCTGTCAAGTGACGGGTGACGTCACCAAAATGGCGGATGTTAAGGTGCGGTTACAGCGGGGTTTGTATGCTCACATATTAATTGAATTCAGCTTCATAAGTGAGTACTTAAACTATTAAATCTGAAGGTCGGAAGTCATCTCCCTAAAATGTGTGCAGGTTATCAATGTTTGAACTTTCCTATGGGTTAAATAGTTTATGTCAGGTAAATCTATTCAGTTACAACGTGCTTTTTATAGGTTAGGTGTCCAAAATCTACTGACGAACTTGCAAATTGATAAAATTAATCTATTTGTGCGGCAAAATTTCTAATTGTGCCTATTCATACCAATATTACATGATCATAGCCTGAGCGAAGATCAAAGACATGGTAGTCTTTAAACAGACTTGTTCTGACTTTTAGGTATCAGACACCTTTGTTTTGTTTCAAGCTTGCTTACTTTCATTTATAACCCAACGATGAAAATAAGCACTTTATTCTTCCTTCCTAATTTTACCAATTGACATCGAAACGCCATGTCCCATGGTAGACATTCCTTAAGCACTCAAAGCACTTTGTTTTTAAATCTTTTCCTTCTAGTACACCATAAGTAATTTAGCAGGAAAGTGAGCTACACTTTCATATAATATCGATTTTGGTACTGCAGGCGTTTGTAGGTTACAGTCCAGGTCATTATTTTTCTCGTAATGAAAAAAAAAAACTTAATTTTACTCTACTACTATTTACCATTAAAAATTCTTCAAACCAATCTATAAAATACTAGCTGTTGCCCGCGGCTCCGCCCGCGTGGAATTCGGATTTTGTTCCAACATTTTTTCGTGCTATTAGTAAAGATGTATGGAAATCTGCCCGATTTATTGACATTAATGCTCACTGCTCCGCTCCCTTTGGTAGTAGCGTGATGATATATAGCCTATATTACTCCCAGATAGTGTAGCTTTCTACAAGTGAAAGAATTATTGAAATCGGTCCAGTAGTTTCGGAGCCTATTCATTACAAACATACAAAAATAGGTACAAATCTTTCCTCTTTATAATATTAGTATAGATTGGATGCAACGTTCGCATCACCATTCAAAACAAATGCCTAACTATTTATCCTAACACCCTACCATTCAATTTATCTGCGAACAGACGACCAAATCCGTTAAACCTTAACCCTATCGTTGGCTTAGGTGTCAAAAAGACCGAACAATACATTTCACGAAAGCCGACCAATTCACAACGCTTCGACGCGGATGAGGTAACAAATCACCGGGCGAACGCATTCGCCCCTTATTCTCCACTTCACCTCTCAGAGGCCCAGTCATTTGCTGCGAAACAATGTCACGTTCTAGACGGTTTAATTACAAAAACGGGGATGATTCCCTCTATCCATATGTGACCTGAGTTATGATTGTTCTGTCTGGTACTATTTCGCTAAAACAAAGTATGCCAAAATGTACGGTTGTACGTTAGAGTTATTTATGTGAGGACTTATGAAAGTTGAGAATGCGTTGAGATGAGAATGGTGTGCAGTATTTGTGGAGTAATATTGGTTGATACAAAGAGTACGGCAGATACTCTATACATTGTTCTGACTGAATGGTTCATCAACGCAGCGCTGAAACTGGTGGGGTTACAAAATTGAAATTTTGATAATCAATTCCTTTATTAAAGAAGATTTTTATGGGAACTATACCCCTAAGCATCCATTACGGAAGATTTTTTGGTCCATCGAGATCCTTGGGGCCAAGGTGAGGTTGCAAGATCAGGCATCAGTCATTTTATGAAAGCCTTAGAAGCCAAATTTAGAGTTCCGTTGTTTTTACCATTTTACACCTTAACTTCTCAGCCAATCATTACTAAATTATTTAAGTAACTGGGGTACAAGTAGGTACCTTCAAAAAGTGTTGGCAAAAACCACGGAAACAACTACCTAACAAATAATTCTTACAAAAAAACCGGCTAAAACCGACTTCAATAGACCAAATTGAAACGAGACCACACGGGAAGCACCAGCTTTCAAGCAAAAAAAGAATCATCAAATTTCGGTCGAAAGAAATACAGTCGAATCCTCTTTCTTAAATTCGGTTAAAAATAAAATATATTAAGCAGAATTATACGATCAACAGACACACACACAAGTACTGTGCCAAAGGAGGCTGTAATTTATTCATATTACGTCTACATCGCTTCAAAGATACGCACCTCTATCTATCATCCTCTCTAAGCCAACAATTTATCCTCAAATGTTTGTCTACCCTCAAATTTAAACACTTTCTCCGCGAAAATAAATATCCCTCTCAAATTTCCCTAAATTTTAACAGAGAACCAGTGAATCACTCTATCAGTCCATAGAGGAGGCCCGACAGCTCGCCCTATTAAAATAACTGTGTTGTTTACTTGAATTTACCCCACGGTAGATAAGAATTTTGTAAAGACTTTTGTAGACGGGCTGGACTGAATGTTTATCAATGTCATTTACACCAATATTTATATCGTTTATATTTAAATAAGCGTGTTTTAGCAAAATGAGAACGAATTCTTGTTTTGTAGTCAAAAAAGCAGGGATGGCATTGAAGTTGTGAACCACATCCAATATATCGCTAACGTGTACTCTCACCCAGTACTAGCAATAGCAACTAAACTAAGAGGTTATCCTTTCTAGGGCGCACCAGATTCACCGACCACGCAGGCCGATGTGACGAGACACCGTGCGGGTTTAGTCGGTTCGATTCCGACTAACCACCCCCGCTCTCCGGCGGGGGGTATCCGCGGGGATTTCCACACGAAAAAAAGGGGTTAGCGAGACTCCTTAAAATATGCGGCATAATTTACTAAAACGTACCTACGTTGGTTTTCGTGATTTTGACTATCCGGTTCTACTTAGCCGATTGCGATCAAACATTCGTAATATTTTAAGTCAGACCAAGACCTTTTGAACAAAAAAAAACGCGTCAAAATCCATTTTGTCGTTTTTGCGGCCATCGCAAACAAACGAAACGAATAAAACATAAAAAAAAAATATTTTTGTGTTCATAATCGTTCATAATATCATAACAAAACATAAGTAAAAATCTGTTGAGCGCGCCTACCGCTAGTCATTTGTTTAATTACGCTACTCAATACGCTACACCATACTCCGGCACTCCGGACGCACCATCACGTCATTATATGATAACCCGCAACTACTCATGTAAATCCGAGGTGGCATAAAATTCCACTAAAATCACGTGGCATGCCTTGATTCACCAGTAGCCGCATATCTCAAAATCAAGCAACAACAAATCGCCTCTGTCTCAAGGGAAGCTGAACTTGTAATTATGTCAGTGGGTGGTTGGGTGGATAGTGGATATGAAATGACAAAAGACATATTGGGTATCACGGTGATAGAATGCCGGCACTACCCGTTTGCCCCATTCTCCTGCGCGTACGATGTGTCAATATTGCCTCAGATTTTTTGCTCGCACGATAAATCGTTCTGTTTTTGTACCTCGTTTCGGGTACCTTTGAGTTGTAATAACATTTTTGGGGGAAGCGAACTGTGTGGGGCAATATGAGACTTTTTTCTGATATGATTCTGATATATTTTTTTGTAATAGTTTAATTGTCAGTAGAATTTCTTTTCTTATAAATGTATTGTACGTTTAGTATAATGGATAAAAATGTCGGAATTATTGAAAAGTTACGTGTTTAGTCTTTTTTTTAATTCAACGTAGGTGGCAAACAAGCACACGGCCTATCTGATGGGAAGCGGTTACCGTGGCTTATGGACGTGTGCAACACTAAAGGTGTCACCCATCCCAAAAACAGTTGGCTAGGGGCAAAATTTAGTCAAACTTATGTTTGAGAGGTTTCGAGTTTGAATCCAGCCGTTACATCACCGATTTGAACCCACTTTTTAGACAATTTGCTTAGATGGAAAGGTTAACAGACCAAGCAAATATTTCTACCGAAATTAGGATCACACACTCTTTTGAGTTCAATACATATTTACTCAACGACATTTTTGGATGGGCGAGTATACAGCTGTCTATCGGGTACACTTTCAAACTGTAGGTTATTTTTTCTTGTACCTATTCATAAATTCACCACCGGCACAATTTAACCGCCCACCATCGTTCTTCCCCACTTCTGCAGAAATAGAAAAATTATGTGGGCGGTTAATTGTGTCCAAAATTGAATGCCGGACTACATAGCAAAAAGAAACGCTTAATTACAATACCTACATTAATTAATTTAACAATACGATTTAATTTCATAAAACGATTTAACCCTCAGACGTCCACTTAAAACTTGTGGACTTGTTATAAGTTGACTAATTGTTAATCAACTGAGGGATATAATTAGGGAGCATGCTCATCTCATTGGAAGTTATGAAATGCTTTGACAGATTATCGGATCTAGTTTGAGATACTTTTGTAGGATTTTTTGTATCATCCCCGTCAAAAGCTGAAATTCTTTACCAGCTCACGTGTTTCCTTCCTCCTTCAATCCCGGGTTCTTTAAGCACGGCGTGAAAAACCATTTGATGCGGCCGACACCATTTTAGCACTATCGGTGTTTGTAATGGTGACCCCTATTCCAGAGACTTTATCTTTAGCTTACCATCAGCCGAGGTGAAGTCACATAAACGTGACCGATGTAAAAAAATATTAATTTATTTTACAATTGCCTGGCTGTTGCACACGACTAAACTCGGTAACACGGTGCTAGAATGCTGGCACTTTCACACCCGCACCAGTCATTATTGATAATAATAAAGTATAGAATAATAGCTCTATAACTTAGTTTTGTTCATAACTTTAATGAATTGTTTGGAAAGTCTTAATTAAGGTCTGAAAGTATCGATTATTTGTACATAAACTTTTAATAGAAGCAAAGTTTTTACAGTTCTGCTAGTTTAAGGTTGTTTCGAGGTTTTTACGGTTTTGTTAGAACTTATTAAGGCTTTGTATTTAGCTGGCAAAAGAAGTTCAACAAAATTATCGACCGGACCACTCGTACGCCGAAAACGTTTTAACAATAAATAAATAAATAAATAAATAAATATTCTACGACATTCTACACAGCGCCCTCTAGACCCAAAGTAAGCATAGTTTAACTAGCTTGTGTTATGGGTTCTAGAATGCTGATAAACATACTTATATACTTTTTTTTTTGTAAATACATACTTATTATACATATAAACACCCAGACCAATGCAAATAGACATATTCTTGCATACAAATATTTGCACTGAGCGGGAATCGAACCCGCGCCCCCTGCGTAGCAGTCAAACAATAGGTATATTCATTATGCATACTACTAAATAGTGGGATACTTTGTCTACCCTGAACTAACTGTGACTAAATTAAAACAAAACATATCATAGTCATGTCAGTGTTAACAAGCCTTCCTAGTTCCCAACACGATATATTGGAGCTATGTAATTAGTAAAGCAAACTTGGAAGCGAAACGTTCAAGGTATCTTTGCCTCAGCAAATAAAACATAACCTTAGTGTGACTTAGCCAATCCTATGTTATGTATAATGTATACACACATACATATCAACTGTCCAATTTTAAAACCTAGTGTCCGATTGTATAACAACACTAGCCATCACTCCCAAGAAAGTACGATTAATATTTTTAAAACTCGTTCATCATCATCATTCTCTGAACCTTTTCCTAACTCAGTTGGGGTCGGCTTTCCAGTCTAACTGTGATGCGGCTGAACTTCGATATTTTCCGTGGAGCGACTGCCATCTGACCTCCACAACCAATGGTCAATATGACCAATGGCGATATCGAAGTTCCATTTTTAAAACTCGTTGTCAAAGATATAAAAACATTTTTCGACTCGCCTGTAAAATTTAGTTTAAGTATCTGGCTGTGGACCTTCCCATCTTTGCCAACTCGTGGACTCCATTTTAGGATTCGTTTACTCCATGGCCCTCGGTCCTTCAACAGATCTGACCAGCCATTGCCACTTCACCTAACTGTGTTAACTTTTTTCATGAAGTCGTCATGTTGAGGACCACCATTATGTCACTGTCGGTGTATGTAATGGGGACTCCCTTCCTGAGACTTTACCTTTAGCTTACCATCAGGCAACGTGAAGTCATATTGAAATGTGTTCAAAAGTTTAAAATTTTTTTGTGCCAAAATGTAGATGAAATTCTTAAATTCGATTTCTATTATCTCTTATAAACAAACCAAAAAATAATGAGCAGTACTTATCATAAACAAAAACGTATTTATATCATGAAGCATCAAATTACTTTTCCAATAAGCAACTCCAACAATATTTCATCAAGAAATGAAGAAGGTTGTCATTATTTGAAATTTCATTCTGCGCCCTCAAAACCACGTTATGTTTCTCTTTTTTTTGTTCAACACGGTCCCGGTGAACAATTCTTTTAAGAGTAATCTGTGTTTTGAGAATAAGATGCGTCAAATATATAAGATTGCTGGGATTCATAAAGAGAACGGAAAAAAAATCTATATTTGGAACGTATTATACGTTGACATAAATGGTTGGGTGAGATAAGTCAGAGATTGAAAACAATTTTGTAACAATGAGTATATTAACTTCTTTTATAAGATTAGAAGATGACAAATACTCTGCCAACTCAACTACTTCTATCTCAATTGCCTCTTGCTATACTGCACACGTATTTTCTTCTTTTTATAATCCTGGGTTCCTTAAGTGGCCGTGAAAAAGTATTATATTGAGGCCATCAGGGTAGGGACCACCATTTTAGGAGCGACAACATCTAGAATGGTGGTCCGAATCTTTTTAACTTCACCCTAACCTTCTTACCATTTAGTAGAATGCAGTCGATAGGCGGACTGAATATTGAACTGTAAAATTAACTGTGATAACATCGAATGTAGATAAAAAAACCATCTTGTGTTTTGACAGTCAACAGAGTGACAGTCTAGACGAGACGTAGCTTCCAAAGTATTCAATTTCCATCATAAAACAAAAAAGGGTATAAAATTTAATAGTCATAAATATTTTATCTACTAAACATTAATTTATTTGTGTGGTAACCCTGATATTGACATGATGGTTACAAAGTGTTGTCAACGCCTGTATTTTGCCGCAGGCCGGGGCCATGTTTTAGAACGTAGGCTTTGTGGCGATAAAATCGTCTAGTTAGGCGATCAAAGAGAAATATAATGAGCTATTATTGTGAAAAAATTAAACGGTTTCTCAAATGAAGTAAATTAAAATTAAATAGATTAAAAAAAATTATGAACATTATAGTATTTGTTATATTGCCAGTATTTTTTACTAATGAGTTGCTGGCTGGGAATGCTAGTGATATTAATTGTAGTACATTTTATATTCTATCGTACATTTTATATATAGATATATTTTGGATTTTTTTTAAAAACGGTATATAGTGCCGTAGCCGTACCGTCACCGTTTCGTCGTCGTACCCTCACCGTAACATGACCGTATCATGATCGTAGATATTTTCTTCGTCAAATTCTTTTCCAGCACACCATGTTCCCTTATACCATCGATCCTAAGTTCTTCAAATTGGCGTGAAAATCATCTAACAAAGCCCACAAGCTAAATAAATTTTAAAATTCTATAATAGTAAGTAGCCTTCAAACTTTCACACACAAAAAAAAAAATTCAGTTATACGCATAGTTTCAAAGCAGAACATACATACATTTAATTTTCATTTATAATTAATCATAAAATAACAATGTCCTTCGTTTAATTATAGAACAAAGTGCAACGGATTAGCATTTCGTGTGCTGAAATTTTGCATATTCCCCACACGTAGACATGCACAAGCACCATGACACCAAATTATGTACGTATCAGATTAGTAATTGCCGCGTAAACGCAAAACCTCATCTGTATTCAGAGCTGACGGCTCAAAATGTAGTATTTTGCTGCTACCCTCACATTTTAAATGCTAGTATGTTGTGCTGAGTTTAATGCAATTTAAGTTTTATGTTGACAGTGTTTTAATTAGTTATAATTTATGTTTCGAAACTTAGTTTATTACTACTTTTTAATTTAATTATTAAGTGTTTAGAGCGTGGGTTTGGAGGATTTTTTAAATAATTTCTCTTCACTATATTATTCAGCAAGGATAGGTAAAGGTAGGTAAAGGTGTACTTATATCAATTTTACCAAATTTTAGAATCGGAGGATTGAAGAGTGAAATCAACAGCATAAGCAGTTAATCTGACACCTAATTTCCAGGTGAAAATCTATTAATGACGTACGTAAGATTTCCTAGCGTCTATAAGTACTGTAGGACCTAAATTAATTAATACATTTGAAGCTACCATTAAGCGATACCTACCTTCAGATAGTATAGAACCAATGGCAATAATATATTGTTGTCCGAGCAAGTCAACTCCTTTAAAAACGTAGGTCATTTACTTGCTTGATAGTGCTTCTTCAGATCCACCCCATTTGAGATTTATTATCGCTACGGTAAGGTAACAAATTATAGGGTGAACTAACAAATAACGATCCACTGCGTCTCCATTAGTTACTCAATTTATGTTTAAACGTTCATTTCCCGCTACAATTAACTTCTACAAACGCAATTAATTTTAATCAGAAGCACTTGGGGGGGAAATAAGAATACTGAAAAAAAAAACAACCAATGAAAATAGCTCTGCGTAACGTCTAACGCTGTACAAAACAATGTACGGGAAATTAGTTCTGAGATATATTTTCGGCTGATTCAATTATTTTTGGGTAAAACCATTTAAGTTAGAATGTTAAAATGTTATTTACAACTGTTGATTTGGAAGAAAGCAAATAGTCATTTAAGATGTGAAAATAAAAATTAGGAGCTCAGCTTAGCGGCCAATCTTTTACTTTTACGTGATTTACAATTTTATGACGTAGGTACACTTTAAATGAATTAGGCTTTTATTTTATTTAGCAATTTATTAATCGATAGCACTATAATGGCAAAATTTTGGAATCGAGTTGTCTCAATAGCATATCCCAATTTAAGTTTCTGTATCCATAATTCCATCCATCAATTATAAAAATATACCTTTATAAAAAGTCCCACGGTGGGCGCCACTTACACTTCCAGATTACTGTAATAATGGCCACCGCACTAGCAATCCGACCTACCGGCTAACCTGAGAATTATATACATCATGTATTAATCAATTTTAAATGTACGAGTTTCACCAAGATTTTCAGAGTCAACCTCACATGCCAACCAAACACAAAATAAGTGTGGCAAGTTTAAAAATGTGGTTTTTGCCTACTCTGATAGTAAAGATTGTATGTATACTTATAACTCATATCTGCAAATGAATACATCAAACGAATGACATTCAAAGCGGATATATTACTAAAACGGCCGCGTGGGATCTAGTGAGTTAATTAGATGGATCTGTCTAAATTGATTCAAAGAATTGATACCAGATCTCATAATCCTCGGCTTATTACAGAGATAGGAATGACATATAATTAATTTTGGGCTGGCTACGCTTAATGAGTTTGTCGTCGGGCACGCTAGAGTGAACTGCCATGATATATTGCTAGCTGAATTGGAACTAGTAGAGGATAAACGTGAATGTTTCAACTTTTGAGTTTAATGAGAAATTTTGTGAATTGAATTCCGTGGTTGTGTGGATTTATGAAGTTTCATGACTATGATATAGAAGGTAATAATATTTTTTGATCTAATATTTACAAATCTATTTAAGTTGTAGGTATATTAATACGCTAAGCAGCAACTTTATAAAAGAACCTTTTTCATATCACCTTTTTCATGTCACCGTGTCCTACGGACGTGTGCAACACTAAGGGTGTCACACACGCGCTGCCTACCCTGAAGGGAAGGGGGAGGGCTAGGAAGGGGGAGAAGGGGTACAGTAAGCTCTGGCTACCCCACTTACCGGCGGGAACACAAAACGATGGTTATTATGGCCGCGGTGTTCTGTAGGGCGGAGGTACTACCCCAGTCGAACAGCTCACTGCGGACGGGAGATACCATCGTGTTCTACTTCCTTCAAACGTCAAAATGCATAGTTCCTGTCTTAAGTCGATATTATATAAGGAAATCGAATAGAAGAACACTTCAAGCTGGGCTATTTTGGAAAGGAATACTTTGGAATGCTTTCAATGCTACATTTTTTTCATCTTAGTTCAGACTTCCTTCCGAGTATTAGGTATAACTTTAGCATTAGTCTCGCGATACAGACTTGTAAAGTATCTCTGAAATCTGAAGCAGCTCTCATGACAACTTTACCTGTTGAAGGTGTTTGTTGATGCATGTAGTTGTTCAACAAAAGTTTCAGAAACATTTTCAGAATTCTAACAATGTAACGATATAGTTATGACTTTAAAACTTATTCTTAAAGTTTTTGTTGAGATGTGTTTTTGTTTTGAAGTTGTAGCTTTAGGCATTTAATCTATACATATAATAAATCTGTTACTGATCGGTGTCTGTACATGGAAAAAATTATCAGGGGACTTTATGAATGTAATAGATGCCAAAACTACGATTTTTAGAATTTCTGTCCGTTGAATTTTTAGTCTAACCAAGACCTTTCTAATAAAAAAACCGCATCGAAATCCGTTTGGTATTTTTAAGCGATGGACGTCAAAAGTACTGAACGGGTTTTGATGCGGTTTTTTTTATTAGAAAGGTCTTGGTTAGACTCAAAATCTTATGCATATTTGATCGCAAGCGGCTATTAGAACCGGCGATATAGTAAAAAAACGCGAAAATAGATGTCCACGCGGGCGGAGCCGCGGGCAACAGCTAGTTTTAGTAATAAAACTAATATTGGTTTGCGTGCTACTTTGCACCTACTTAATAAAATTTGTTCTACCCGATGTCAAATTTTGGAAATCTGTTGTTTATTCCGAAACTATATCAGTTTTGTTTTGAATTTCAAGCTTTGTTTATTAAAAAGGTGTTGGTCAGATCTAATATCTACCGTATATCGGATTGCAATTGCTTAAATAAAATCTGAACCCAAAAACGTAGTAATAATATAGTACCTTATCCTCATATTAGTATTCCTAAGAAGTTTAATACCATAAGCAGTAAAAAAGAAGTACAAAATATTCAGATTAGGATTTAAACGTCTAATATTGACTTTCAAAGCGAGATAAAATTAGAAAAATGTTCTCGTAACGCAATTTCAAATTCAGTAAGTAATCTACTTACTTAGAGCGGCCATATTTGCGAAACAAACTCGCTTCCCTTATTGTATCATAAAAGCTAATGGCAGCACACCCTGTATCATTGTTTAAGTCCTTTTATGTTGGCATTGGCTGTTATATATGACAGCTCACTTATATTCGCTCTGTTTGTTTCAAGAAGTTGAGATATTTAATACTTGGTTCTAATACCTTTTGATATTGTGCAATATATTTCTTATCTTGTTTGTGTAAGCTTCAATTTGTGTTATACAATATTATTATGTGTTAACATTTTATATAAACGTGGTCACTTGGAATTGACTGTCACTTTGACCATGCTTCAATTACCTTTGAAATTGAAATCAAATTAGTAGTATTTCTTTTTTTTTATACAACTTAGACAGACAAGTACACGGCTTACCTAATAGGTAGTGTTTACCGTGGCCTGTGAGTAACACACACAGAGGTGCTACATTTGCGTTGCTGACTCTGTGTTAACCTTATAATGGTTTAGAGGAAGGAAAGGGTCTAGAAGAACTCCATATTGTAGTGGCTTGGGATAAACATAACAAGAAGATCATTCCACAATCCACAGTCTGAGGGTGCGCGGAATGAAGTGCCTTTCAATACTTCAATACATCAATTCTTCTGAATACACACCAATGTATTAGAGGCGGTAGAGCACCCACAGAGAATCAGTAAGATAAAAGTGTACATAACGCAGATCATAATTTGATTTATTGTGACTGATAACCCTCATAATAGTACTAAATCTGACAGATTGATATTAATTTGTTATAGTACCTATCAAACACCTTCTCACCTACAGTTTGAACTCACGCAACGGTATTTCTGAGTACTGAGGACATATAATATTTATTATATATTTTTACCCCTTTTGTCAGAACTTCAGCGGCGAATAACGGGTTAATTACAATAACAATGGGTGTATCCGCAATGAATGGGGTAAAAAAAACCTACCCCTTGAAACAAGCCACGTATAATTTATTTTTGTGGCGATGTCACTACCGGTGATTTTTTCTGTTTTTTGCATATTTTTTGCGAAGCTCGGTTGATTTATGATGTACGTTTCAGTTGGTGAGAGAAGACGGCGTATCGTTGAGTTATACAATTTCTTACTAACAATGACGGAATAACAAAAGTTTTTAAGAGGATATTCTCAATAGGAACCATGGCCTTGATGCGTGGAATTCCAAAATATGTTGCCATCTTTATCAGTTTCTCTGCTATCGATGGAACATTCCATGGTAAAGTGTGAGGTAGTATGAGATTCTAAATTACTGTTGACAGTAATTTTATACTTTAGATTTCATTGATTTACTAAACTATCGAACTAAATATGTGGCGTTATTTTATTGAAGTGATATTTCATGTTCATTACTATTCATCAATGTAACTAAGTGGTTCTTTTAATGTAACAACCAAAAGTTAATCAAGAGATATTACATGCTAAGGCATCATTACTGGACAGTGGTACCTAAACTATTTCTAACTTACTAACTAACTATTTGTAACTAACTTGAAGTTTTGAGGTTATCTTCATTTCAATGAAAGTATAAATTTCTCCCTTAGAGTTCTTTAATTTTTTTACCAAACACCAAAATCTCTCTGTAAGCAATCTTATACTATTAAATAAAACCCCGTTGAGTTGATTTCATAAATATTATCGAATTTGTTAACACCTTCACTAAACAAATTTCACTGCACTGAAACGTATTCTTATCACTTCTTCGTCCAAACGGGCGTGGTTTGATCAGCTTTGCTATGATCAAAACAGTATTTGAAGTAGCCGTCAAATCTATTATGTCTAAACTTTGTTCATATTCCAAGTATAACGCGCTCATATTCATTTTGATTGAACGTTGTTATTTGTAACTTTTGAGCTCGGAAAAACAGAATTTATCTAGAACGGCACTTAAACCCCCAACCAGTCCTTCACTGCTGTATCTTTGCCGGTACAACGCTGATTTGACAATTCAAAATTTATCCACTTTGCTCAAAGCGATTTAGATCCTGTCAACACGGTTTAAGTCCCGCCACATTTAAGAGATTTCTATCATGACTTACCTTACAATGGGGTTGTATTTTAACAATGTGTGGTTGTAGTTATAACACTCTACAAATCGAAATACTGAAACGATCTCACATTGTTTCAGAAGCCGATTACACACTGGACGATTCATTCTGGAATGAAGAAAGCCCAGTTGGTAAGTAATAATATAGTTTACAAAAGCCAACTTTTCATTCACTTCCTCAATCGTCAAATGATCATCTTCATCATCATCATTCTTGAAATTAGTCCTTGTCACATCTGAGTCTCTCACCTTTGAGTCAGGCTCAAATGATATTCATTTTAGTCAGTAAAAATCCTTCCTACAAGCATTCACTTGTCTAATTTCCATGTGATAGTGTAGGACTATAGTTTTCTACTTTATACCTTCTTTCATCTTCGTTTCCTACTATTTCTCCATCATCTTTGATCTCATCAATATCAATGCGCCTATGATACGCCTGGTTTTCTTAATATTGCTAGACTTAGTCTTCGTTCCAAACGAGTGCGTAAGCCTTTTTCTCCGATTACCGTATCTCTAAAAATCAAAACCATTCAAGTAGGTCACATAACGCTCATGAACTTTAAAATCTCCTCTCCTCTTCATTTACTGCCAATAAAAACCTGGTAATAACACAAACAACCACTCTTTTCAATCGCCAGTAAACTTCATTTGTTTACAAGATGGGCTGTATGTTGGTTAATAATTTAGTAACGTCTTTAATGTTATTGAATTTGTAGAATGGAGTAACTGGAATAATAAATCATCACATCTTCAGATCTGACTATATTAAGAATCAAATTGGTACTATCTAATTGAAATAACTCAAATGGTGAATTATTTTAGCCCACTTTCAAATTATACATATTTAAATAGGTATCTTCATTTGTTTAGGACACGAAGTAACGCTTATGAACGTCAATATTGACTGTGTCTACATTTACATTCAGCTAACTGAAAGTTAAGTAGGGAATATGAATAAAGAATCTGACATTCTCTTTTTAATCACGTATTTAAAATAATATTTCAAAGTTGTATTAAAATAAGATGGTGTAACTAATACACCACTTATTAAGGAATCATTACTTTGATATTTGAAAATTTAATGAAATTGCTGTAGATCTTTTGAATCTTCAGAAATTAAATAATTATGTCGAACATTCATTTAATTTGTAATTATTTCACTAATTTAGTTCAATAATTGTATATCGTTAAAACTTTTTAATTACTAAATTGCTCAAAAAATTTTCAGTAAGAATACAATTTTTTTATTAAAACAGTATCATTACGTAGCAATATTTAAACAATTTTCTGCTGTGCTATGGAGCTATAAACTTCAACTCCATGTTTGTCACCAAGCGAGATGTAAAAAAAGTGTTCGGCTTCCGGATATCCCGTCCGTACATTACCGGAGTCATAACCATTACCGGCAACGGTTTGACGGTTTTTATGATTTTTTCACGCATCCTCTTTTTTACGGTCTGTTAATTTGTTTATCGATTTAATTATATGCTTGTTTTACTGGAGTACCGTGTCATGTAGTGGAATGACTAAATTTGACGAATTACTTTGTATGCAACCAACTGTTACCCGCAGCTCAAACCACGCCACGTGCCAAATATCAACCATGTTCCTGCAAATCTTAGGAAACAATTTCCATGCTGTGCCTGATTATTATCAATTTCTGTACTAAGGTACTAAATGTCATTCAGATCTGTTCAGCCGTTCTGGTGAGCTTGAGTAATAAACTCTTTCAATCAGATACCTCCATCACCATCATTATCTACGTTGGTCCTAGTTATATCCAAAGCTTGTACCTTGAGGTTCGCTCTTCCACTTTTTCTCATCTAATAGTTTTATCTATTTCAAACTAGCTGTGCCCCGCGGCTTCGCCCGTGACATACTTCGTCCCGTGGTAGAAAAGTATTCCATGTCCGTCTCCTAGTTCTAAGCTACCTCCCCACCAATTTTCAGATAATTCAGTTCACCCGTTCTTGAGTTAACTAACACAACTTTGTTGTATAAATATAGATTTATTTTTCGAATTTTGCTGTCTTCTTTAGCATTTTAATTTTTTCTATGTCGTTTCCTGATTATTTTGTTTTAATACAAAATGAAATTATTCGATTATTATTTTATTCATCTTCATTTACTTACTACAAATTGTGTAACAGGATTGCGCAATACATTATATAAGGGTCGTAACCTTCAGACGTTAAGGGTCTTAATGTCGGGTAACACGATTCTGCGTTAAGTCAATTTAGAACCACGAGCTCCCGGGGATCTAGCTGGGAGTCACAAATACATTCTGCTCTTTATTCACAAACTAAACGTATTTGAGCACCCTCTATAATTCATCGTCCACCTCAAACAAAGGCATCATTCAAATAGTTCCCTAAATAACTCATTAATTTCAAACTAAAATTTCTGTCACCACATCAAACAACATCAAGTTTTGATTTCGCAAACTGGTTTGAAGTGGTCCAAACCGGTTATAACTTGTTTGAGCCAGTTCTAACCAGTTACGTATGTGGTAACAATATGGTAAAGTATTTTATTTTATTTCGGAATATTTTACTTTGAGCTTTACTGCGGTGTTGAGTAGAAACTTCTGAAATATTTATTAACACCTACATAGGTAATTTGAATCCGCAAATGTCTGACTGTCTGTGAAAGCTTTAGAACGCACTTATCATAGACGTTATTGGGTATTCTACTCGCCTACTATTGTTATTAGGTACTACTAATATTATAAATTTGAAAGGTTGTGAAGTTATTTGGATGTTCGTTATTCAATCATTCTCTTACAGGTGGTGAATGTTACCTGAAATTTGGAACGAGGCTTTTAGTTTAGAATAACACAAAGGCTACTTTTTATTCTGGGAATAGAAACTCTCCAAGATAACTGGGGCCCAAGTAAACCACATCTACAAGCCAATACGCCTTTTGATTGATGGACAAGGCCCTGACGACGACAAGGCAGACAAGCGCACGGCCCACTTGATGAGAAGCGATCACCGTGGCCTATGGACGTGGTTCACACTCGCGCAGCCGACCCTGCAAAAACTTTCTAATGCCCTCCTTGAAGAACCCTATACTGTAAACGCTAGGACTCTTTTCTTCATGGGTAGGTGACCACTTAGACCACTATATCGCAGTCGCTCTTAAAAAGCCAAAACTCACACTAGGAGAAAGAACAACTTGTCCATAAGTCTAACCCTGGATGTTTAATATAATAAATACCATAGCGAGTTTGTTTGTTTGTTATTCAATCATGCAAAAACGGTTGAATGGATTTCTGTCTAAATTTTTTTTATCCCGGAAATAAGTTTCCGTGGGTCGCTAGAATTGAATCAGTATGCCATGCGGGTGGAGCTGTGGGCGTTGGCTAGTACGTTATAAATATTCAATTAAATCGTGGAATGAATTCAATTATTCTGTATTTTTTGTTACAAAGCGTAAAAATTCAAGAAGCTTTATTCCGGGGAGACAGGAGTCCTAAGTAACAGAGCGCTTCCTAGACCCAGAGCTAGAATACGGATACACATATAAATACGTACATTTAATACATATATGAACACCCTGCTTGTGCCAAAGTCTCGGCTCTCAATTAGTAGGGTGTGCCGGATTGCAGGTGAGCTTGGTTAGGCTTCGAAGGTCATGATGGTATTCAGATCCAGAGCTCCCATTCTCTCCCTCATTCGCCAATCCCCAACTCCAAACCCCCACAAACCTCCCCCCTCAGGGTCAGCAGCGCGAATGTGACGCACCTGATGTTGCACACGCCCAAAGGCCATGGTGAACACTTTTGATCAGATGGGCTGTATGCTTGCCTGCCGCTTAAGTAGTATAAATAAAATGATGGGGCACTCTTTTTACCGTTTTTCCTCACGGCCAGTGAGGGTAGTTATGTCGGACTCAAACCGGCTAAAACCGTACGAAATTGGGGTTTTCGAATGCGGGGGTATAAAGCAAAAAGTTTTTTCTTCACAGTCTAGCTGTGGGACCCTCTACATGTTGTATTTTGAGCCCATCAAGTGCCTAAGATGCGACTATCTACTACCTATAAATGGTATTACAAAAATAACTATAATTTTTAATAAAATATATTTTCATAATAGATCTTAGATTTTACTACAACGATAAGTCGTTTGCATGTTTCCGACAGTTTCTTGATGAGACATTCCAATACACGGCGCGCAGTAGGCGTATGGTACAAGATATAAGCGAATGCTAGTTGTTTTATTTTTTTATTTGAATTTTTAAAGTTAAGGACTGTGCATTATCAGAAGGAAAGGTACACAGAAGAAATTCAAAATAATAAATTTTAACTTATTCAGGGATTTCCTAAGTGTTGTTACTCGGTGATTACACGGCAACATTTAATAAGAAATTAAGACACTACACCCTATTCTGTTAGTTTTGTAGCACTCTGTATTTGCATGTGTATCTATCTTAATATAATTTCATGTCGTTTTTAATTACATTAAATTGACTAGTAAATATTAACCTCAAAATATGTGCTTAAAAAATTGTAGAAAAAATTACTTATGCATTGCAATATTGTTGTTAAAAACAATAGTTTTATCTTTCTTTCCATAAAAGCTTTTGACACTTTTGCCAAGCCATTGAGTCATGCAATAACTCTATGAAATTCCCAAATGCTTATAACTCTTGGCAACCTCCTACACGATGAGATTGTTTTATTATGTTCAATGGCGAAAATTCAACATACAAGAAGTGATATTCTACACTTCGTAAACAAGGATCTATTTTTAAACTGTGTATTTTGTTTATCGCTCCAATTTTACAACTTGTTCCACTCGGTACAATATAATTTTATGAGAACTGAAAACAACAAAATTGTATCGTACGTATTACGTCGTAATAAGTGCGGGATTGTTACGGGATTCGTTTAAAATCTAATAAAGTAATTCAAGTTTGAGAACTAGGGTGAATTCATTTGTGATATATTTTTATGATATAGGATAATTACACAATACATAGGAAACTTAATACTCCGTAGTGATGGGTGTACGGGGCCAAGATCTTTGCAACCCTAGGCAAACTGTGTGGGAGAGCTAGAACTATGGGCGACGATCTGATGGAGGTTTCTCTCTCAGGATTAGGAGGGGAGGAGAGAAGGGGGGGTCAGAAGTTCGTTTGTTTTTTTTCTTCTATTCAAGATAGGCTCACGTTTGACCACTATCTCACATGACGGTAAGTGAAGATATGGTCTACTATGGACGTAACCGTAAATACGTATGATATGTAAGCTAGATTATGGAGAAGTAGTAGAAGAGAGTCGCGGCTCTAAAGTGCAAGCTTCGAAAGCTGTATTCAGTTGCATCCAATGCTTTGAGTTCATTCTCTTTCCAATTTGGTTTATACGGTTTTTATGGAAATTACTGCGACCTGCCCATAGAGGGAAGCCTACACCAGAGTCTTGTCTGTCAATCTACCGATGTACTGGCTTCCAGGTGAAGTTAACTAAGCCTCAAAATTCTTGAGCTTACATCCAAAGCCCCGCACTTACTTATAGTAAAAGAAATACAAGTCCATTGAACTTTGACTGAGCTGATATGAAACAGTATGATAACTGAATCGCACACATTACAATGTTACTCCGCCGCGTTCATGCCAAATCGATTACGGACGGGTCACGTCGCCGTGTCGTCGCCAGCGCGTGGCAAGCGCGCGAATGTTCGAATTTCCATGCCAAACGCATTGACATGTAAATTTCTAAGATGGCTGCCACGTCGTGACGATGTAGCTGAATACCGATGGTTTTAAAATATAAATGCAGTTGTTTTCAACAAGTATTGTTTATTTGTGATACAGGACACGTTTTTATGACTGTACAGGGTCTATAGAATTCTTTTAATATGTTTCGATACTTATACCTGCTGATAAATGGACCAGGCATTGACAGATTTTCCTTTAGAAAGAATTCCAGAATTTTTTCGATTTATCATAGCAAATATTTTACTTTAGTAAAAACAAAAACAAGAGAATTATATTCATTATGCCTGCAGCTCCATCCGCACTTAAGTTGGTCATAGTTTTTTGGCATTCTGCGGTTCTTTTTGCCGGAGTCTACTCAGGTCTGGGCCGCGTTTCAAACCAGTGGTCCATTTGCTTCTAGTTTTAAATAACTTTGATTTTGACGTTTTGTAAGTGCCCCTTAAAATGGTCTATACAGAATAAATGATTTTTGACTTTTACTTTGACTCTACTTTACCAATTGCAATCACATATACGACAAATTTTAGGTCTGACCAAGAACTTTCTAATAAAAAAAACCGTATCAAAATCTGTTCCGTAGTTTTTGTTCAGTAGTGTTTGTTAGCTACCTTAGTATCATAAAAACACAAAAATCAATGTAACCTTCAAAAGTATATCGCAAAGCAGAAATCAAGATCTCAATTAATTTTGATACAACCCAATGATAATTCTCCCACAATCGTGCCAATTTGACCACGATAAATTTAAATTTCGAGTGACTCAACAAAACCTAAAATAAACCCTATTCTGAATACACAAGATTCAAATTACTTTGCAGACAATTTTGTTCACTAAAATTTATGTAGCAAGATATCACCACAAACACATAATCCATCACAGACCACAGTGCGCTACGGTATCTGGCTATCTATTTCCGTAGAGGCTCTACGCCGTAGCTAGTAAGAATGGTGCTACAGGTTACGATTAAAACTGGGTTTTGTGTTTTAATCGAAGGGCACAATATTAGTCAAATACGTAGAATAAATTGAAATTCCTCACAATACATATAATGCAAATTCTTTATAGATAAATAATTATGTACGATTCTGAACACAAAAATATTTTTTTTGGAATTCTTGTTTATTTGTCAGTTTGTCTGTTTCTTTGTTTGTCTATTTATTTATTTATCCACAATGGACAAAAATACTGCTGAACAGTTTTCAATGCGATTTTTTTATTAGAAAGGTCTTAGTTAGACTTAAAATCTCTGCCGTTTGTTTGATTTTTCCCGGGTGTAGCCACATCGGGTATGGCTACTATGCACAGTATACAAACTTGCCGCACATCTCAGAAATACTGTCTCCCTAAACACATTTCTCCTACAACAGGATTACAGCCCAATCCCCATTTCACGGTACGATGATGATCCACGTAATAAATATAGCAATTCCACCATAAATAAACTTGATATAAATAAATAAGAATTGAATAATTGAAGCGACTTTTTATTTGAGTATGTCTTTCTGTCTGTCTGGATGTCGTAATCCTTAGCACAGTTGAACCGATTACGACGAAACTTTCACTCGCAGATAGGTAATATAACAGCTAAAAAAAACACACAGGAAAAAAAACAGTCCGCTGAGTTTCTTGCCGGAGTCTTCTCAGGTCTGGGCCACGTTTCGAACCAGTGGTCCATTTGCTTACTAGAGTGCCGCGTTTTATTGTATATAGGTACAAAATAAAATGATTTTTGACTTTGACTAGATGGGCATAAAATTATCAATCAATCAACCATTTATTTGTGGATCATAGGTTTGAGTACAGTTTTTATACTATTAGTTTATATGCCTATGGTTATAATACGTATATATGAAATCATACCAACGTAAAAATCTTTAATCTCATCGCTTGGTGTAACAATCGTAAATACTGGTAGCCCACTTTTTCATATTATACACTCTTCCACACTATGTAATATCGCACCATTAAGCCACCGTAATTCTATCCTCTCACATACTACTCGCGATTGCTTAGTCGTTAAAAATTATTTGCAGCATAAAGGATTCAGACATCGTAACTCGTGGCTCAAAGCTCGTTCCCTGCATATAAATCGTTGCTTAATACAAACACGCGCGTTCTGATGTTCACTCAGTAGGCTAATTAATTGTCGCAAAGTATATGCTGTTGCTGAAAATTTGCTGCCGTGTTTTTGCTACCTCAAAAAATAAAATAAATTATTAAAAATCAAAAACCCGACTGCTGCTCAAAAGAGCGAAATATGTTTGATAGCAGGCGGTACCCATTAATTTTCTTTCAGTTTCTACAGTTGATCTCATAATGGTCATCATAAATATCTTTTTTTTTTTCAATGTGTAGCTACATTGAAAAATTATAATTTTAATAACATTTTAGCTCTTCTACTTTTATTAAACAAATTCAAAAACAATAAACCTAACGAAATACAATGAGCAATAATATAAATGTTAATTGAATAACAATCATTAAACAAAATAGAACATCACGCATATAGTCAGCCACAAACTTTCTGCTCACTATGAAAAACGTATTAACGCGACGTATTGTTACGTAAACGTTTTCTTTGTTAAAGCCTAATTGGTTTATTTCCATTGTTTTCGCATGTACGTGGCAGAGGATTTATTTTTGCAGACATATTTATTTGGCGTATTTCTTCTCACATTATGTGAGCTGAAGTTTCTAAGGTTGAGTAATGTAGGTAACATGATAATTCATTTTATAAAGAAACAAGAATTATTTATATACACACAAATGTTGAAGAAAATTGCTATTAATTTGTAAGAATTGATAATGTTTTTCAGAGGCAGAGAATAACAAAAATGTATTGTTTGATTTTGGATTTACTTGCCTGGAGAAAACTGTCAGCAACTGCTTTTTTTTTTTCGTTATGTTTAAGGAGTTTTTGCCCGAATACCTATGCGATAATAAATTCATTGTATCTTAAGTTAAACAGTTAATAGCAATAATATAATAAAACTTACTTTTATGGAAAAAAGTCAGTAGGAGACACCATTTCAAGATAGCATAATATTTGGCCAACCACAAACCAAAATTATGGGTTCCGTAGTTCGAGCAGAAGATATTTGGAAGCTTCTTTTGGCATGCGATACCCCCAGCTTCACTTTACCAGAGTTAACGATGAGGTGGATAGGTTAGCCTCAAACCAACATACACCACTCTCGTAGTTGTGATACTTTATACACCTAACGCCATCTAGCAACAGCAAGCTAAACTACTTCGATACTATCAATCCTGCATCGCGAAATTATCGCACACCCCGTACAACAAAGGAGTATATACACATATGCAATTTTTTTTTTATTTCGCCAATCGATGTAAAATACTTCGACACATGTTCTATATTTTTTTCGTAATTTTCCTTAAAAAACTAAGAAAATGGTTAAGAAAAAACACAAAAGCTACTTCCTTAAGAAATATCATAATTAACTGGCAAAAAAAACGTAAATATAATTACTCGATGCATAATTTATTCAGACCATTAACAATAATGTACGTAATCGCAATCCAGTCTTTATTGCTCAGGCCAAATTTAAAGATGTGCACTCGTAAGTTTACTTACTCCTTTATTGCACGATATATTTTTGAATAAATTTTTCGTAACTTCACTTAAGCGTCACTGTTAAACTTATTCTGAAACGTATGTGTACTCAATCCTTTATAATTTTATAGATTACTAGCTTACCCGCGCGCGGCTCCGCCCGCATGGATGTTGGCTGTCGCCACCAAGTCTTTTTAAGCCTTGGTAAACAGTGGTAGGTAGTAGATAGTTCTGTCAAACCCTTCAAGGTTCCTTACAGTTCCGTGCATCGCGACAGAAAGTCGTTTTCGTCGTTTTTTGGTGATGTGGGTAAAGGTACGGTCTCTGCACTTTTCCTTTCGCAAAGGAGGTAGGACACGACGGTATCTCCCGTCCGAAATGAGCAGTCCAACTGAGTACCATCCTCCATCAGGTGGGTCGTGTGCTTGTCTGCCACCTACGTAGTATAAAAAAAAGTTGTGCCAACGGGAATATGCTCTTTCTTTTTTCGAGCGAAAATTCCCTCGAGCTTCACTTCACCGGAGCCAACGTTGAGGTAGGCATGTCGGACTTCAACCGATTAAAATCACAAGGTCTATCGCAATATTGGCCTGTGTGATCGAGGAATCTGGTGTGTCCTAGTAAGAATATCCCAGAGACCCCGACCGGTTCCAGCCGCCAGCACTGCCGACACCGACATGTTATTAGGAATCTAAATCTGCTTCAAAGATATTTCATCCATCTACCCTGGGTACTGTGCCAGTGTGTAAATTGGCGATGTGTCCACGGAGCAGCCCCAACAGTGACGCTCGGACGTCAGCTCCTTTCCCATACAGTACAGGAACTCACCTCGATTTCTCTTGTGGCAGACCTCAAACCTTTATGCACAGGAAGTATCCTGTAAATAATGTCGAAATATGCTGCCTGAATTTTTAAATTTGCTTGCATTAATTTGATTTTTTCATAGCTTCAAGACGTGCAGACCTAAATATTTCATGCTAGTTTCGACTTAATTTCTCCACGCCTACCTACATAATGATATATTTTTGTGTGGTGGCTAACTACATATTCAGGTATTATTGATTTTTTTCTACATTTGTACTATACCTTGCTTTACACCAAATTAGATGATTTTATATCAACGGAAAGTACTCTTTAGATGCATTTAATTCCTTATATAGCATCGTCTTCTAACATAATATATCTTCAGCACGAACCAATTGATGCCTCTATGTGTTCCTGAGAAAGAGGCCTTGACAGACGGACAGAAGGACAACAAAGAGGTCTTATAAGAGTTGTTTTTTCCTAATAAGGTATATAAACCCTAAAAATAAATATATATTCTCTTTGTCTTTTAGCAATAAGAAACAAAGTATATTACTCTATGGAAATTTAGACAGTCACTTTTAGTTCAAAAAATCCAAAAAATCATAGATCATGAAAATCTGTTCAGCCGTTCTTGAGTTCTAACAAAAGCACGTTTTTGAAACATTTTTAGGGCTTTATGGTTTGAATTTTAAAAAATCCTTTCTTAGTACACACATACGCATCAAAACACAGACATTCTGCTAATTTCAAGTCTCTACGACCAGCGGTTTAGGCTGTGCGTTGTCTCTAGGTCAATCAGTCAATCAGGACTTTGAGTTTTAGGCAATGATATTGGTTTTAGGTACCTATAAAATGTATTGATTATTGTAGGTACCTGATTAATTGACGTGCTATAGTATAATTATTATGTAAAAGTTACTTAACACAGTTTTAAAGACCGTTGCGTGCCATTCTGATTTTGTTATTGTTTAAATATAGCTATGGTTGTGAAAATATAATAAAAAGAATTCATATTTTTCGTTTTGTAACTTTCATAGATGTAAGAAATTGCTTATAGTTAGCAAAATAGCAAAATTGAGGTGTCGAAGGTTGTTTATGAATATTATGTGTTGACTGAGATAATCATGCAATTTATTTAATGATTGACAATGAAATTAATTGTGTATCTATGTATAGTTTGATTTATGATTTGATTTTATTTATTTATTTTTTACTCTTGACATGCATTATCTTTAAATTTTATTTTTATTTTTATTCTATTGATGACATACATGATCTGAAGTAATAAGGTAATTTGATTGACATGGATACACTTAATTTTTGATATGATTAATGATTATTATTACAATGTGACTGTAAGCTCCTAAATTCCAATGTATACACCTAAATGAGTCTTGGTCACTTGGATTAAATGATATATTATTATTATTATTATAAAATAAGTACAAAATAAAGAATTATTATAAAATATCTATACTTCTGTACTAATATTATAAAGAGGTAAAGTTTGTGCGTTTCTTAAATTGTAAGGGGTAATCTCGGGATCTACTGAACCGATTTTAAAAATTCTTTCACCAATAGAAAGCCACGTCATTCGTGAGTGTCGTAGGCTATATATTTTATTGGAAAACTGGAATTTACACCCAGCGAAGCCGGGTCCCGGGTCGCTAGTATATTATAAAGAGGTAAAGTTTGTGTGTTTGTATATTTGTTAAATTGTAAAGGGTTATCTCGGGATCTACTGAACCGATTTTAAAAATTCTTTCACCAATAGAAAGCCACGTCATTCGTGAGTATCATAGTCTATATTTTATTGGAAAACTGGAATTTACACCCGGGCGAAACCGGGTCTCGGGTTTCTAGTAATATATATTTATAATCTCGTTGTATTCCTGCAATTAATCACCAAACTCTTTTTGATATATTGTACAGTAGTTGTAAAATCATAACAAATTAGATACCCACAATTCTCAAATTAAAATGTAAAGTTATTTTTTGTTATTATGAAAATATAAGAAAATATGTATTACTCTGTAAAATATTTCTTCGTGCAATAAATGAGTGTGTCACATACATTAAAAAACCTTAATAAATTATCACTGCAATATACACTTATATAAACTTACTCATTATTTATTTTCAAAAATAAACGTGCTATAAGTACTTAAAACTAAAAGCTCCGAGGTTATATCACGAGGAAAAATAAGCAATAAAAGCGTATGTACACATAAGATCCATGTTTTGTTTATACCTAAACAGCAAAAAAGGTGTATGTTTATTTACCAACAGTTACTTAAGGAAAACCCTAATACAATAAATAGGTAATTGTTAATTTTCCCTGTACTATGAAAATAGTAAATCTATCTTTAATTTCAGTAAATACATATTAAAGAGCTCACTTTGAGGCTTCTTATGATATATGATACAAAGTACTATCATTATTAGTTCAGGCAATATTCCAGAAACAAACTGTTTTTTGGCTCTCCTGTAAAGTTGGTGTTTTCCAGATACGCCTTTGTTGTACGGGGTGTGCGTTATGATGAATTTCAGAGCGGTAAACATTGGCCCGTGGCCCAACGCTCCCTGATCGCCTCTGTACTGATGGAATATCTCATTTCTTTCCTCTACACATGTACCAGCCATATTTTGTGACTAACAAGTTACTCTTTTGATTCTGGCTGTACTTTTTGTTCTTTGATGTTTATTAATTCCGCAAGAACAATACACCGAAGCGATTGTTGTCTAAAAAACGTTATAAAAGAGATTTTTTCCATAATATAAGCAGATACGCTTACACCATTGAATGAACACAATAGCCATAAAATATGTGTTGTTAATATCTTGTACGCGAATAAAAGTAAGTCAAATACAGGCCGTGAAACTTTTTGTTTACCAAAATTCCTCTTTATGCCGAAACAGCTATTAAAACTTTGTCGATATGGACCAAAACTCAAACTTGACTGACCTCTCGTATTAAATTTAATCTCTATTTTACTACAGCATTGTGATGAGCGTATTGTGGGCGGTATTAAATACTTGAAATTGTTGGTGCAATACATCAATTTCAAAGCTGCCATTATTGACGCGCAATTTTTTTTTCTGGAATAAGTATTCTACTATCCATGTTTCAAGTTACTCAAGTTATGCTTACTTTGAGGTGATACCTCAGCCTGGTACCTTTAGTTCTGTATGGGAAATGAGAAGATTTTTAACAAATAAATACAATAAATATGTTGAATTATTATGTGTTAAATTTAACACATTTTATTCTTATTTGTAAATTCAGAGTAGTGAGCGCCAGGGGAATCAACTGAATACTCCATATAGTAACGACTGCGCTGTTGTTAAGAAGCAAGCTGAACATAGCCCAAGTATACAGGCGAGCACTTCATTGTCCAACATAACTTGTACTGCGGGATCGTATAGGGGCGTGGGGGCGCTCACAAAGGGATGAAAGGCACTAGCAGGTCCTTGACCGCTCATTTTACTTTGCCTGAAACCGACGTAAGAACGGTTTACTGCATATTTCAGGAATAATAAGTATTTATAATTGGTGTACAGTATAGGTCAGATGACGTTGTTTGGTAGTTTTGGAGAAGTAATAATAATATAATAATAGTTTTACGACGTTATGCACAGCGTTCCTAGACCCAAAGTAAGTATAGTTGAACTAGCTTGTGTTATGAGTTCTAGAATGCGGATAAAAATACTTATTATACGTAAACGGGAATTAACGCGATACACGTTAAAGGTATATACATACCTTTGGATGCCTGACGTTTCGACCAGGTTACACCGGCCGTGGTCACAGGCTGACTGTTTCAGCCGTGCACGCCCTCCGTCGCCGAGTCCGTGAGGTAGCCGGTTCTTCTTCTACCCGCACATTTTTTATATTTTCTTTTCTATAATAGTTATGGAACGCGAAAGTTTAAAAGTTAAAATTACTTATTTCCTTTTTTGTTAAATACATACTTATTATACATAAAAACATGATTAATGCTTACAAATATTTGCAATGGGCGGGAATCGAACCCGCGCCTGATGATTGATGATGGAGTCGAAAGGTGTCCATAGGAACTTCTTTACTAGACAAGACAAACCGAGTTTGGGTTCATTTGTTTTGCCTTGGCAAATACTCTGATGCTAAATGATTATTGAGGTGGCCCGGGTCAAGCCGGGGTGCGAGGGTAATGCTCTTTGAGCTACCTTACAACCTGGCGTCAGAATACCCTAAACGTCGTGCGGTTTTAGTCGGTAAGAGTCCGTCATAACCTGCCCTGCTAGCCGCGGGGTGCGTATCCGTGAGGATTTCCTCGGAAAAAATGGTCTGGCGACTCACCCATAAATCAGCCGGTGTACCACCTTGCGACTAAGATTCGCCGAATCCTGATGCTCTAAGACAGTTTTAGTGTAAAGGAGGTGTAAGCATAAGTGTTTAGGGTATAATTTTTGTCAGTACCACCTTCGTTGGTGATGGGGATGGCATCCGTGGGGATCGTTTGACATGTTTTGTTTGCAATGGTGACTCTCATTCCAGAGACTTTACCTTTAGCTTACCATCAGGCGAGGTGAAGTTACATTGACGTGACTGACATAAAAAAAATCTACGCGCGAAAAAAAGAGGATGTATGCTAGTAGTAAGAGCTTGCAGGTTAGGCCCTAAAGACCTTAAAAAACCGCTAATTCTATAACATGGCAAATATAGCCACAAATCCAAGCCACGACTCCCGACAACGTCAAACGCACACGACAATCTAACTTTAAATAGAGTACAAGCCGTTCATAGTTCAACACGGCACTAACTTAGCTTACCTTTTTAATCCCAACGTTGCCGACAGACGCTTAGAATGTTTATAAGTTACTGAGAATTACTTACCAAGTTAGCGGGTTCTTTGATCTTTTTTTCGTAGTTTTCAGACCTAGAGACTATTTGGTATACTAAGTATTATCTAAACTTTAGCTTTAAGATATTGTGCGACACGAAAGCTTTTAGTCGTGGCTTGGAATTGTGTTTGAATTCAAGAGTTGTACGTGAAGTGGTTGAAATCAAAAAGTAAAAAAAAATTCAATCGGTAAGATGGATTCAAATTATCTGCAACCTAGAATCCAGTTATAAAAAACCTACTGCCTCACTTTTCTGCGCTGTCGGACAGACACCGAGCCGTTTGCTCAGATAATAGGGTCCCTGTGTGGTATATATGACGGTGCATGGAGAAACAAAAATATTAAAAATGTCGAAAATGTGCGGGTGGATGAAGAATCTGCTATTTCACGGACTCGACGACAGAGGGCATACGCAGCTGAAGCAGTCAGCCTGTGACTACGGCCGGTGTAACCTGGTCGAAACGTCAGGTATTCCAAAGGTACATACATATACCATTATCGCGTTAATTCCCGTTAAAATTTTTGTATATTGTCATGGAACGCGAAAGTTTAAGAGTTATTACAAGTTAATCTATTCTATATCCGCCGCTTCAAAATGGCGGCTTACATATTTTTTCGCAATATGGATATTAAATGAAATGACTAGGAGAATATAAGTTCACAGGAAAAAAAAGGAAATCCAATATGGCTACTTTTGGTGCATAAAAGCGTTAAACTTAAAACATTTTTTACATTATTTATTTGATTTGAAATTCAAAGTCACAATTTGAAATTCGAAACTCGAATTGCGTAGTGTCAAATTCCACACCAAATGTTTGGCTAACTCTTAATAGAGAAGCACCATAATTTGTAGATTAAACTCGTTCAAAATTCCAGCGCTTCATGATGACGCTTCGAACGCAAAGCACGCTCCATGAATAACAATATACACATACATATGTAGCAACCACAGGCCCTATCGCTAAATGCAGCCCCATGCATAATGCACGCGTCATCTGCGCGATGCTTCGGGCGTTAGAAGCGTGGGGTGTGAGTGGTAGCGGGGCGGAATGGCTGAAAAAATGTGGTTTAATTTTGTCACATACGAGTACATACGAATCACGTTTATTCCCATTGGGATAGGCAGAGACAACATCTTTCCATTTGCTACGATCTTGGGATACTCCTTTCGCTTCTTCAACGTTTATGATTGTTTTCATACAGAAAGAAGAAGAAGAAAACCGTCTTTATTTATGAACACAACGCACATTAGGTTTTTATACACAGTTAAAATAAAATAAAAATGATTATCAGGAAACAACAACAGACCAATAGACTAACCCGTCCATTGCGCGCCAGTTGCGGGTACTCTTCACCTGGCCTTGACTGGCCAGAATTTTTGTTAATATATAATTAATTGGCTCACCTAATGGTTCCTGAAAGAAGTTGCTGACCACTAACAAATTTATATTGTATTATAATAGTTATAGTTAATCAATAAATTTATCGATTTAAAAATATTTTATATGCATAGGTAATCCCTAAATAATAACCTATCGTTTTTTAAAACTTATTACAATGAACAAAATATTCATAAAATAAATAAATTGAACATGTATCTATTGAGAAGATGAAATAAAGCTAACAGTAGGTCTACTCTATATCCCAGTAGTATATAATACAAACGGTGTTTTTAGGTTCTTGCAGAGAAATTGTTAAATTAGTTGTTTGGATATTATAGACAAATAAGTACTTAAGATTACAGGACTTACTTATAAGAAATAAAAGGTTATACGTTTCCTACGATTTACGACACTAAACATTTCGACAATTTACTGTCAAATGGAACTATTACTGTTATAAAAGCGCCTGCATCCGCCTTTCTATTGCAACTGCGACCACACCTCACCGTTTCATATGCCCTGCTTTTGTGAGGCGAGCGTTTGGTCCAATCTAACGGTTTTACGAGCGACTTACCTATTTAATTCCGTACTAGACGTCCTGTAACTCGTCCCTATTAGGTCGATATCTTGCTAAATTGGTATTCTTTACTATACGTTCGTGACTTTGAAAAATTTTAAGTCTAATAGAAATAAATCACTTGGTAAGTGGTTCCTTCTATGTCACTTACGCGATTCTAATATTGTGGTTGGCTGGCTGTTCGTATTACATACATGGTTGGATGTTTATCGAAAGGGATGAATATTATCGTAAGATAGACGTATCCTCCATCCATCATTTTTAAGTGCTAAGCACTTGTCGATGAAGCTATTCATTCTAGTCCGTTCATGCTTTATCTGTTGCAGCAGTTGATAATGATGAATTTCTCTTGTCTTGTGGCTTGTTAGTCAACTGGGTCCAATCGAATTTGATTCACGGGCCCAGTTGACTTAATATAGCTTTGAATAGGGCAACTGGGTCCGTTGGTAAATTTTGTGATTTGTACAGTCGTGAATAAAATTGCTTGAAACGCTCCAAAGATCTTTTCGAATCTTTTAAGAATATTCATATTTTAAATAGTTGGTTTCATATATCTGTACCTATCTATTTTATTGCATCATAGTTTTTTTTTTTTTTATTATTCATGATAGGCTTACGTTTGACCTCAATCTCACCTGATGGTAAGTGACGATGTGGTCTACGATGAATCACGCTTGCCTAGAAGGAACCTATTCACTCGTGACTTGAATACTCCCAGGTTATAGCTTTCCGGAAACACAGACTCAGGCAAGGAATTCCACTTCTTAGCTGTACGTGTGCGTATGAGTAGTTGCCTCCAAAGTCTCTGCCTCGAAGCCCGGGGCAGCTTACCGGCATTATTTTTCATCATCTTAGCGTAATTCCAAATTACATCCAAAGCCCTTCTTTTCCTTTTTTTAGATTTTTCTTATAAGTATCTTGATTTTGGTGAGGATAACTTCTGCCCGTTTCTTGATCGATGCTGCCGACTAACTTTCCAAACCCGATAGGAAATTTAGCCCCAAAACTTCTTTAGTTAATCAGCAGTTATACCGAGAAATAAGATGGATATTTATGCGATATCCATTCATCTATGTATCATAAATGAACACACAACATAAATTACACGTGCCTACATGTCATTATAATGTATCACATCAGTATGCGACATACTACATATTAATTACAGCCTCAGTCCCTTGTGGAGCAAATTGGTGAACAATGAGGGGGTTTTGCGACAAAACAGAAAATTTTCGTAAAACTCATTACATAAGTGATTGAGCGTTTCGGGCCTGCGATGACGTAATTTTAAAAGTTTGTAATATAATGAGTGTATGCGGTTTGATTAATTATAGAGTGTTGCTGAAGAATTCCCCTGGCTTCCCTGGCGATATTAGCGATGGAAATTTTGAAGGGGTACGAGTATTAGATGATGTTATATTTATATTTATATATATATTTACGTCTGTATACATTCACGTGAAAGAAAGGTGAAGAAGGGAAAGAAGAGAGTTTTTGTGATATAATGTGTATGTATGTGTGTGTGTGATTTGATTAAATAAATTATAATATGTGTTGTTGAAGAATTCTCCCAGCGATAGCGTCGGCGGCGCGAGTATGATACCCCTGGTGTTGCACGCGTCCGTAGCCCACAGTAACCGCTTCCAATCAGGTGGGCCGTGTGCTTGTCTGCCACTTAAGTGGTATAAAAAAGCGATACATAATAATATGGTTACAGAATTTAAAGCGCCTTTGGATATTCTCTGTGACACCATAAAGACTTGGAACTCTTTACCAGCGCATGGGTTTCGCAACCAGCGGGGCGTGAAAAGCATTTAAAGAGGCCGGACATCTGAAGCGCGCCACTGCAGCACTATCGGTGTATGTAGTGGTGACCCCCGGTCCTGAGACTTTACTTTTAGCTTACCATCAGGCGAGGTAAAGTCATGTTGACGTGTCTAACATAAAAGTATACTCGCGCTTATATACCTAAAGCGGTTGCCACAGACAGGTAACACATAACAAGAAGCAAACGTCTAGAATCTGGACTTTTACCTAGAATTCTCGAACTGAACTTTGCTGACACGTTCATCGTGCGAACAGCAAAGGAGTGGAATTCCTTGCCTGAGTCTGTGTTTCCGGAAAGCTATAACCTGGGAGTTTTCAAGTCACGAGTGAATAGGTTCCTTCTAGGCAAGCGTGATTCATCGTAGACCACATCGTCACTTACCATCAGGTGAGATTGAGGTCAAACGTAAGCCTATCATGAATAAAAAAAAACAGAAAAATTGGAAATCCAATCTAGAAACAAATGATTGCTCTCAAACCAACATCGTTGAACAATATAATGTACATCAATCACTGTTACACTTAACACAACATAAACATATTACATTCTCATAATATCCGTTCGTGAACTGCTACCGAAACCGCTGAAAACGAAAACCTTACAAAAACTACCGAGTCAGCTTACAACAAAAACCCCTTACGCGACTTAATTAAGTTTAAACAGATGGAGTCGAAAACATGTACATTCGCCTTAAATCTTTTCAAACACCAATATAACATGATCTACGTCAACCTCAAAAATCGCTATTAATTGTTCCATATCCAGGTGGTGCGAGAGATCCTGTTAAATCGGTGGCTTTGTAGGTATATTCTGAAATATGGCGTTGAGTTATGATATATTGCTTAATTAAAGATAAGTGGTGAAATAAATGATATTATGGGCGGTTGTATCGCCACGGATTTGTTGCTAAGGGTTGTTAGCGGGTGGAAGGTTAAGCCATAGGCTGTGAAATAATAATTTTGTGTATTAAACTATTAATATATATTCTGAATTATCTTCTATCCATCTATATTGTTATAAAATTTTAAAGTACCTATATTATATAAGAGATTATTTGAAAAAAAAAAAAGATTCTAAACGGAAAAATATTTTTTTACAATTCTTGTCTGAATGTCTGTTTATTCACGATGGACTCAAAAACTACTGAACGAATTTTGATAAGGTTTTTTTTGTCGTATGTTTAATTGTAATTGGTTAAGTAGAACCGGATGATAAAACGATAATCGACCTCAACGCCTCGGCTAGTAATATGATAAACAAACTTTTTTATAACAAGCTTTTTTCAATTGTCCTCAAAACTGAGCATGTAAAATTTCAGCTCAATTCGATGCCAACAAAAATCGAAAATTATTTGCTTTGTAAGGCCCGTCAGTGTCTACCTGACAACGCCATATTTTCCACATTCTGCGTTACAAAATATTTTATTCTATCATAAATCACAAGCCTATTGAAGGTTTCGAAGCCAACCACTTAACATTATGATGTCAGTAACACAATTCTATTCAATTAGCTCACAGTGAATGGAATTAGCGAAGACACGCGATTGGCGAAACGCGAGGTGATTAAAGTGGGGATCGATTACATTTGTTTGATTACTTTCGGTTTGATATCTACTAGCTAGATGGTAGAAATAGTTCTAGCTCAAAGAGAAGTACTCTATAAATTTTAATGCTTTTGGTGAAATTTGTTACACAAATGGTTGTAACTTTAGCAATGACCAAGAAGTTTGAATTTGTTTACAATTTCAAGGCATTATAGATTTGAGTATTTGGTAAAATTTTAACTTTGTGCCTTTACGTATTTCTGAGAAAATGGTCTTGGCAGACATAAACAACGAAATGATCTTATAAGAGTTCCATTTTTTTTTTTCATCATCATCCAAACAAACTGACCCGAAAATCTGCTGATTTTCGGGTTAGAAATCTCTGCTAAAGTACCAGATATGTTATGCTAAGCAAGATTTAGGTATATGAAACTTCTACGTAAATATACAGGCGTAAGTATATAAAAATAAACCCGTTACCATTAGGAATGATATAACTTAACTAAATTACAAAATCCAAACTAAAAATTAAATCACGCTCGCTCCAAGCCCCAAGCACTTAAGTCACACACCATTGCGATTCCCCAAAATCAGTTACCCCAGGATTAACGGGGTGTAAAACAAACAAAATTTGTAAACAGCACACCCTTTTACATTAGTGCAAAACTAATAGCCAAGCCGAGCAATCTGTAACTTAATTTCGGAATACGGTCAGTGGTCTAGTGACGTAACGTTTGTGTACAGAGGAGCTTGTTAACGGTTAAATTGGATAAGTTCTAT